>CM019826.1:126271716-126871716 GCA_009763385.1 Coix lacryma-jobi var. lacryma-jobi | reverse complement strand
CCGGTTCTAGATCCACATAAGGCGACATGGATCGCGGCGTGGGCAAACCGCCGTTTTTTCGATGGGACGAACTATGCGTATTGGAAGATACGCATGTCGGCCTATCTCCAGAGCATGGGCTCTTCTGTTTGGGAGATTTGCAACAGGGACGATTACGTTGTCTTGTCTGCTCGTGTTACTCAGCTTCAGATGGATGAGCACGATGCCAATAGCCGAGCGCGTAACACTCTCTTCTCCTATTTGAGCATGTCTAGAACATCACTTTTCTTCCCCCTACACACCGCCACAGAATGGTGTTGTAGAGAGGAAGAATCGAACCCTTGTAGAGATGGCCAGGACGATGCTCGATGAGCATAGGACTCCTAGGCGATATTGGGCCGAAGCTATGAACACTGCATGCTATATTTCCAATCGCATTTTTCTCCGAGCTTTCTTGAAAAAGACTTGTTATGAGTTGCCTTTTGGAAAACTGCCCAAGGTGAGTTATTTTTGAGTTTTTGGTTGCCATTGTTTTATACTCAAAAAGGGCAATTTGGACAAGTTTGAGTCTCGTTCTTCTGACGGTGTGTTTTTGGGTTATGGCACTCACACTCGAGCTTATCATGTACTTAACCTTGACACTAACCGAGTCATGGAGACATCCGATGTCACCTTCGACGAGACCATGGTTTGTCCTTCTTCTCGTTTTGAGCGTGCAGGTGATCATGAGGTTGGTGAGCCTCTTTTTGATGACAAGAACGAGAGTGCTGAAGGTATGGATGATCCAGCACCCCCTCCACCTGCTGTGCCGCAAGGAGCGGCTTCTACTACGACTCACGGCCCGACACTTCTTCCTCTTGGGGGCCGTGGGATCCGCCACCTCGAGTGGTACCCTTTATACCCGAGGAGGCACCAGCTGCTATTGATGGGGAGGCTACATCAGCTCGTGAGGCGCCACAACACATCCAGCGCCAACACCCCCCTCAGCAGATGATCGGCAGCATCGGCGAACGTGTCACTCGGTCAAGGTCACAACAAATCTCTCACTTTGCTCATTCTGCATTTGTTGCTGATTTTGAACCTCGAGATGTTGGACGTGCTTTATCTGATCCGGATTGGGTTAATGCCATGCATGAGGAGTTGGAAAATTTTGAAAGAAATCGGGTTTGGGTTTTGGTTCCTCTTCGTCCTGATTGTCATTCTATTGGGACAAAATGGGTTTTCAAAAACAAACATGGAGAGGATGGCCATGTTGTGAGAAACAAGGGCAGACTAGTAGCCCAGGGGTATAGTCAGAAGGAGGGGATAGAATATGAGGAGACTTTTGCTCCTGTAGCTCGTTTGGAGGCAATTAGGATACTCTTGGCTTTTGCTGCATCCAAAGGTTTCAAACTTTTTCAAATGGATGTCAAGAGTGCCTTCTTAAACGGCTACATAGAAGAGGAGGTATATGTGAGTCAACCCCCCGGTTTCAAAAATCCCAAGTTTCCAAACCATGTTTTTAAACTTCACAAAGCTTTATATAGTTTGAAACAAGCCCCTAGAGCCTGGTATGATAGGTTGAAAACCTTTTTGCTTGCTAAGGGTTTTAAAATGGGATGTGTAGATAAAACGCTTTTTCTCCTCAAGCAAGGCACTGATTCATTCTTGGTCCAGATTTACGTGGATGATATCATTTTCGGTGGTTCTTCTCACGCTTTGGTTGCCAAGTTTGCAGACACTATGAGCAGGGAGTTTGAGATGAGCATGATGGGCGAGTTGACGTTTTTCCTCAGGTTGCAAATCAAGCAATCCCGAGAGGGGACGTTCGTGCACCAGGGCAAGTACACCAAGGACATCCTGAAGAAGTTCAACATGGGTGAGGCCAAGCCTCTTCCAACACCCATGCCGACCACGACGGCCCTGGATGCGGATGTGGATGGAGAAGCTGTGGACCAGAAGGAGTACCGGAGTATGATCGGATCGCTGCTCTACCTGACGACGACACGCCCGGACATCCAGTTCGCGGTGTGTCTGTGCGCGCGATTTCAGTCGTCGCCGCGCACTTCTCACCGTCAGGCGGTCAAACGCATAATGAGGTACTTATCCTTCACTCCAGAAGTTGTCGATGTAGCCATGTTGGAGAAGAGGCTTGGAGAAGAGGTCTTGTGTATGGCGATGTTGGCCGCTCCCTTCTCCTTCTCCTTGCTCTTGCTCTTCTCTTCATCACTTGAGTCATCTTCCGAGAACCACTCCTCACCAAGATGAGCTTCACCACCTCTTCTTCTTCTATGCTTCTTGTCATCACTCTTGCTATACTTGTTCTTGTTCTTCTTTTGTGGACAATTCGGCAATGAAATGATCATCCGCTCCACACTCATAGCAATTCCTCTTCTTTGACTTCTTGAAGTAACCACCTTTGCCCTTCTTGTGCATCTTATTTCTCATGAATCTTCTAAAGTTCTTCACAATAAGGGCCAACTCATCATCGGAGTCTTCACTTCCTTCACTTGAAGAGTCATCTCGGGCCTTGCTTCCTTCTTCTTGATTAGCCTTGAGTGCTACCACCTTTTTGTGGCTTGCCTCTTGATCTTCTATATCTTCATCATCCAAGACTTCATGATGCTTTATCTTGGCAAGCATCTCATGAGGTCCCATGCTCTCATAGTTAGGTCTCTCCATGATGATTGATGCAAGGTTCTTGTTCCTCTTTCTATATGCTCTTAATAGCTTTCTTCCAGCTGAGTAGTCATCCCACTTTGTGTCTCCGAGTGCTCTAATCTGATTGACCAACGTCATGAATCTGTCAAACATTTGTTGAGTGGTCTCACTTTTCTTGATTGCAAAGTTCTCAATCTTTCCATGAAGAAGCTCTATGTTGCACTTCCTCACACTCGCATCACCCTCAAATGATATCCTGAGGGTATCCCAAATCTTCTTGGCATTCTCCATTCCATGTACCTTGTTGCTTTCTTCAGGCTTTAGGCATGATAGAATCAATGATGCGGCTTGAACATTTTGTTGAAACTCAAACACATCATTGTCGGTGAACTCTTGACCTTCAACATGACTTGGTCCATTGTCAACAATCTCCCAAATTCTTGCGGCAAGAAGGTGTAGCTTCATCTTGTGTGCCCAATCATTGTAGTTGATTCCATCAAAGGCGGGTGGTTTGCCTAGATTGACGCTAGGCAGTTGAATGACTTTGCCCATATGGCTATAGTCATAATGCACTCTAGAGAACTCGTTGTCTCTCTTGCCTTTTTCTCCATCTTCCTTCTTCTTGTCACCGCTTTCGGATGATTCGTCTTTGCTTTCCAAAGCTCGCCTCAAACTCTCCATCTCATCTTTCATCCTCTTCATCTCATCTTCATGCTTCTTTGCTTGATCTTGAATTACCTGAGCAGTAACCTGCTTGACAATCTCATCAAGCTATTCTTGACTTATGGTAGACATGATTCTCCCTTACGCGGTGAAGCGCTAACACAAGGGTTAGGCTCCGATACCAATTGAAAGGACCGAATCAGCCTAGAGGGGGGGGGGGGGTGAATAGGTGATTTTTGACTATCTGAAACTTCAGAAACTATAAGATGTAGTTAGATAGCAACCGGAGAGGCCGATTTGTTTGGGTAGGTACTACCGAGTGTGAAACACCGGTACTACCGACACAAACAAACGGCACAACCGGGATCCTAAAAGAAACTACAAATCCGATGAATGTAAGCTATGAAGATAATACAAGATTCTAGCCCACTTTCCTAAGAATGATAGATGGTAAACCTACTCTCACCAAACCTTGGTTGCTCCCCTTGATGTAGATCGAGCCTTCCCACCTAAGAAAGAGATAGGGATAGGAAGAACACGAAGAACACAATAACAAGTGAAGTAGAGAAAATAGGGACAACAACAACAAGCACACGGGACACGCGATTTATCCCGAGGTTCGGCCAATCCACTAAGGAGTGCCTACTTCCTCGTTGTTGAGGTGACCACAAAGGTCAGAGTCTATTTCACCTCCTCGCCTCACTCAAGCAACCACAAAGGCTACGAGAGTATCTCTACTAGAAATCTCAGGGAAATACAAACGCTTCGGGGAGCCCTCACAAGTAAATCAATACGGGCTACCACGAAGAACACCTAACCGGCTAGAGCTCGAAGAGCTCAAGAGTAAAAGACACAAAACAAGCCGGCTAGATGGAAACCAAGTGCTCAAGCCAAAGATTGATGCTTCCCACACTCGAATCTCACTTCCCTAGCTCAAATCTCGCAAGGGAATGAATCTAGGAGCAAAGGGGGAGAGAGAGGGGATGAGTCAATGCTTGGAGAGTGTTTGTCTCGAGTTAGGTCAGCAATAAGTGTATGGAGTGAGTGGGTAACCGTGGAAAGTGAAGAGAGGAAGCATTTATACTCCCTCAGTCCCGAGGCTGGTCGGTACCACCGACCACCCCAGGCCGGTACCACCGACCAGTTCACAACGGTCGAAAGAATCCAGATCTGACCAAACAAGCAACCACCGTCCTCACGTCGGTACCACCGCGGGCGGTAGTACCGAGGTTATGGCGGTACTACCGCCATGCCAAATTGGCCGCGAATAGAGAGCATCTCACAAAGGGACTTGGTCCCTCGGAAACTACCGCCCAAAGGTCGGTACCTCCGAGGTCGGTGGTACCGAGGTTATGGCGGTACCACCGCCAGGCCATTTTCAACTCAACACAGAGAGCTTCGCGAAACCAAGATACTACCAACCTCGGTCGGTACCACCGCGGGCGGTACTACCGAGGTTATGGCGGTACTACCGCCAGGCCATTTTCAATTCTACACAGGGAGCTCTGCAAACTTGGTTACCACCGGCCTTGGGTCGGTAGCACCGGGGGGCGGTACTACCGAGGTAATGGCGGTACTACCGCCAGGCCAAATTCAGCGCGGACAGAGAGCCTTGCAAACTTGGAAACTACCGGCCATGGGTCGGTACCACCGCGCGCGGTAGTACCGAGGATATGGCGGTACCACCGCTAGGTCAAATACAACTCTACACAGAGAGGGTTGCAAAACCAGGTTACTACCGACCTTGCGTCGGTACCACCGCGGGCGGTAGTACCGAGGTTATGGCGGTACTACCGCCAGGTCATTTTTGACCAACACAGAGAGGGTGTTTGAGCGCTGCGCAGAGAAGTCGTGGTGGGTACCACCGACCACCCATGGTCGGTACCACCGACCATATGAAATTACCCTCTACGTGTTCGTGATTGTGCGGTGTCTCTCAAGCGAACTAAGGTTAGTTGATTTGAGCACTTTTCTCCACATCTAGCCAACTTACTTTGTGACCCTCTTCATTGTCCGGCTTTCCTATAACTCAAGTTTAAAATTGAAATTTTAAACTACCACTTGAGCTAGGCATCTTTATGTCCAAAAATATCCTACGTGCTTTGTTCACGAGATTTCAACGTTTCAAATCTTTCAAAGGACTAACACCTGCATACATGCTTTTATAAACTGGTTAGTCCCTAATTTGATTGTCCTTAATTAGCCAAAACCCACAATGGGGGCGAATGCACTTTCAGCGGACAGTCCGGGCGTCGGGGAGCAGCCGGATCAGTGGCTGTGTTCTTCGGCTGATTTGGTTTTGTTTGACCGGCGGACAGTCCGCAGTTCAAAGCCGCGGACAGTCCGGCAACAGTCCAGGGACTTCATCAACTGTGCAGTTTTGCACTTTCAGCCGGCGGACAGTCCGCCACCTGCTCGCGGACAGTCCGCAGTAGGGCCGGACAGTCCGGGACTCTAGGTCCGGACAGTCCGGGAATCGCCTGAAGCTTCCGGTTTTGTGCGTTTGCTCTCCCGGCCTCCTCGCTTGGTTTTCGGATTTCTCGTTTGGCCTTGTAGTTGACCAAGGAACCTCTCTAGGTATCTTTGCTACTTGTTAGCATCAGTATTTGGGGATTTCTCAACGTAGCCGTCTATCTACGTTCGAGACTTTGTTTTTGAGGGTCGAACTTGTTCCGGTGTTTTTGTCGATTGGTTTGCTATCGCTTTGTGGTGCCTCGCTGTGATCCTAGGGATCATCCACCCTCTTCCAAGGGTCGTGGGCATCACGGTTTCGATCGAAGCTTTCGGGGGTTGATTTTGGGGACAATAGGCCAAAGTTTCGAGAGAAATTTTTGAGGCTCCCATTCACCCCCCCTCTGGTCGCCTTGCTTTTGCATTCTCGGTCCTTCAATTGGTATCGGAGCGGGTTAAGGATCTTCCACCTTAGCCGGTTCTAGATCCACATAAGGCGACATGGATCGCGGCGTGGGCAAACCGCCGTTTTTCGATGGGACGAACTATGCGTATTGGAAGATACGCATGTCGGCCTATCTCCAGAGCATGGGCTCTTCTGTTTGGGAGATTTGCAACAGGGACGATTACGTTGTCTTGTCTGCTCGTGTTACTCAGCTTCAGATGGATGAGCACGATGCCAATAGCCGAGCGCGTAACACTCTCTTCTCCTATTTGAGCATGTCTAGAACATCACTTTTCTTCCCCCTACACACCGCCACAGAATGGTGTTGTAGAGAGGAAGAATCGGACCCTTGTAGAGATGGCCAGGACGATGCTCGATGAGCATAGGACTCCTAGGCGATATTGGGCCGAAGCTATGAACACTGCATGCTATATTTCCAATCGCATTTTTCTCCGAGCTTTCTTGAAAAAGACTTGTTATGAGTTGCCTTTTGGAAAACTGCCCAAGGTGAGTTATTTTTGAGTTTTTGGTTGCCATTGTTTTATACTCAAAAAGGGCAATTTGGACAAGTTTGAGTCTCGTTCTTCTGACGGTGTGTTTTTGGGTTATGGCACTCACACTCGAGCTTATCATGTACTTAACCTTGACACTAACCGAGTCATGGAGACATCCGATGTCACCTTCGACGAGACCATGGTTTGTCCTTCTTCTCGTTTTGAGCGTGCAGGTGATCATGAGGTTGGTGAGCCTCTTTTTGATGACAAGAACGAGAGTGCTGAAGGTATGGATGATCCAGCACCCCCTCCACCTGCTGTGCCGCAAGGAGCGGCTTCTACTACGACTCACGGCCCGACACTTCTTCCTCTTGGGGGCCGTGGGATCCGCCACCTCGAGTGGTACCCTTTATACCCGAGGAGGCACCAGCTGCTATTGATGGGGAGGCTACATCAGCTCGTGAGGCGCCACAACACATCCAGCGCCAACACCCCCCTCAGCAGATGATCGGCAGCATCGGCGAACGTGTCACTCGGTCAAGGTCACAACAAATCTCTCACTTTGCTCATTCTGCATTTGTTGCTGATTTTGAACCTCGAGATGTTGGACGTGCTTTATCTGATCCGGATTGGGTTAATGCCATGCATGAGGAGTTGGAAAATTTTGAAAGAAATCGGGTTTGGGTTTTGGTTCCTCTTCGTCCTGATTGTCATTCTATTGGGACAAAATGGGTTTTCAAAAACAAACATGGAGAGGATGGCCATGTTGTGAGAAACAAGGGCAGACTAGTAGCCCAGGGGTATAGTCAGAAGGAGGGGATAGAATATGAGGAGACTTTTGCTCCTGTAGCTCGTTTGGAGGCAATTAGGATACTCTTGGCTTTTGCTGCATCCAAAGGTTTCAAACTTTTTCAAATGGATGTCAAGAGTGCCTTCTTAAACGGCTACATAGAAGAGGAGGTATATGTGAGTCAACCCCCCGGTTTCAAAAATCCCAAGTTTCCAAACCATGTTTTTAAACTTCACAAAGCTTTATATAGTTTGAAACAAGCCCCTAGAGCCTGGTATGTGTTGGGAGAAGGGGCCCTCGGCAGAGGCACCACGCAGGCTGGCTAATCAAAGCGGCCCTCGCGCGTTCCCCGCACAACTCGCGTACCTTCGGGAAAACCCGCCTCTCTACCTGCTAAGTCCCTCAAATCGCTATTCCGGCCCTCGAGTGCTAACCCAACCTTCGTACTGGCTTTGTAAGTTCTCACATGCAGAAGACGCGAAGGGCGCTGGGAGCAATCTTCGTGAGGCCGCGTACCTTCGCCAAGAGGCCCAGGTCTTAGTGGGAGGCGAAGGTACCCAGGCTTCGCAACAGTTTGGATATCCTCGCAAGACGGAGGTCAGCCACGCATTTCAGCGAAGGTGATCACGAACCAAGCGGCGGCGGGCGCGCGTGGAGCAAGCTAGGGTTTCAGCCTAGTTGTGTTTGTACGATTCTGCCCTCCTGTGTGTACAACGCGGAGGAATCTTTTCTGTACCCTTTTGTAATTTGGTCAGCACCCCTTGGTATCCCCTATAAATACCGGGGGGTGAACAGTGTATCGGGGACGACTTTTTGGGAATAGAGCCACGTCAACCTTGTCTTCGTCTCCTCAACCTTCGCTGTTGCTTCCGACGCTTGGTCACCTTCGCCGCTCCCCTGCACAAGTGCGGAGATGGGGCCAGCGTGTTACCAACAGTTTGGCACCGTCCGTGGGGATCGAAGTTCGAAATGGCAGGAAACAGGAGAGCGCCCACAGCAAGGGACCGACGCGTCGCCAGTGAGACAGCGACGGTGGTTCCGCCCGCTGAGGAGATTATGCAACCCTCGGGAGCAGAGGGTGCCACCCCAGAATCGGAAGTCCCGGGCCCCCAGGCCTGAGTGGTGGCACAGCCGCACCCCCACACTTCTGGAGAAGGAGAGGGGAGAGATGAAGAAGAGATGGGCCTCGAGGCCCTCGAAAGACTTCAAGCTGAGCTGCAAGAGAAGAAGAGGCGCCTGGATTAGCTTGAGCGGCACAACCGGTTGCGCTCGATCAGACAAATGGCAGATGAGGCCAGGGAACAGCTTCACCGAATGGAGGAATCCCTCGCTGCGGCTGAAGCCGAGGCCGAGGGATGGAATGATGAGGAAATACCCCCGCTGCAAGAGGGGAATGAGGAGCGGGATCGAGACAACCTTCGTCGCCATCCACCACCCCCACCACCACCAATTCACCCAGAACCACATCCTATGAGGCCACCACACTTTCGCCAACTCTACCCAGATGAGAGAGAGCTTAACCTTCGCAACCAATGAAGACCTCAACAACACCAAATGCCCTATGACCCAAAGTCACCACTCTCCCAAATACTCCAAACCCAACCCTGGCCACCGTGCTACAATCCACAAAACCTACCCCGCTACGACGGGCTCTTCGACCCTCGCCAATTCATAATGAGCTACGAAGCAGCAGTTGCCGCAGCAGGCGGAGATGAATCAACAATGGCAAAGTCTTTTGTCATCATCTTGCGAGACATTGCACAAACCTGGTACAGCAACCTCCGCCCCGGAACAGTGGATTCCTGGGCCAATCTAAGAGACAGGCTCTGCACAAACTTCAAAGGCATTACACCAGCCCCATGCAACCCCATTGAGTTATTCAACTGCAAACAAGAAGAGCGCGAACCACTTCAAGATTATTGGCGGAGGTTCATCCAAATCAGAGCAAGAACCCCAAGAATATCCGACGAGGCTGTCATCCTCGCTGCAGTCAGTGGCCTGCGCCCAGGCCCATGCTCTTCGAAATTTGCCAGGAAGCCGGCAAACACAATCGAGGAATTACACGAGACAATGGAAAGATACTGTAGAGCAGACATGGACTTCAGAGCGAAGTCCGATGCTCGGAGGTCGCAGCAGAAGCCGCAGCCGGGGCCACAACCAAGAGTAAACAACCCTCGCCAAGAACAAAGCAACATCGGTGCCATCAACAAACCAATACACTATGAACACCAAGGACGGGGCACTCAACCTCCGAACAACCAAAACCCCCAAGGTTTGCCACCTCCGCCAGATCAACGGAACTAGCAAAAAGACCCCGCGAAAATGTATTGTCATTTCTGTGGTCTTGGAAAGGGGCACACCACCAAACAATGCGAATGCTTCGCCAAGGGAAAAGAGTTCCAGGAGTCCAAAAGAGCCGCTTCGGCAGACACATGAACCATCAACCACACCAGGAAACCAAATTTCCACCCACCAAATCCTCCATACCACTATACCCCCATAAACTACGGCCTACCCTCGCAACAAACCATCTACGCTCACCACCCACTCTACAACCAAGCCTCTTATCAGCCAACCACCATCCCACAATGCCAAAATCCACCATACACAGTCACATATCCAACAACCCCCCAAACCCAAACCCCAACCACCCAACAAGTCAACAATGCTTTACCGCCACCACCACCAATACCCGCTCTACCAGCGCCTCAACCTGTCAAACCCGAAACCCAGAGCCAAACGACCATCAACAACCCAACATCAACCTTCGGAGTAATACTAGCTATCACCGGAGGTTCAAATGAAGACCATGGCAACAAGCGGCAGAGAAAAGAACATGCCAGACGGGTGCACCATGTAGCCGTCGAAGGACCACACAAATTCGGTCGTTGGTCCTACATCCCCATAACCTTCGATTCCAGTGATATGAAGTTGAGAGATTACCCTCATACCGACGCCATGGTGATCGAGACCAATCTAGCAGGGTGGACTGTCACTAAAATTCTGGTCGACACAGGAAGCTCCGCAGACATCCTGTTCGCCTCAACCTTCGACAGCATGAAGCTTGATAGGAACCTCCTGCAACCTGCTGACAACCCTTTATACGGCTTCGGCGGTCAACAAGTGAGAGCCATCGGGAAAATTTCTTTGCCCGTGACCTTCGGCGACCAGATCAACTGCAGAACCGAGCATTTAACCTTCGACGTGGTCGACATGTTCTACCCGTACAATGCCATATTTGGCCGAGGGGTAACCAACACATTCAACGCAGTCATCCACCCCGCTTACCTCTGCATGAAGCTTCCCGCTCCGAAGGGAGTGGTCGCAGTATATGGAGACCAAGACATTGCAAGGGCAGCCGAGGGAACAGTAGCACCAGGACAACGTAATGTCCACAACCTGTCAAAGCCTCAAGCTACAAACCTGAATGACGAAGGTGAGGTGTGCACTGACAAAATAAAGGTGTCACCCAAGGAAGAAACCAAACAAGGGCAACTCTTCGAGGGTAACGCTGAAAGAAAGGTGTTCATCTCAGCCAACCTAGCCCCCCAATCAGAAAGCGACCTCGTCACTTTCCTCAAAGAAAACTCCGACACCTTTGCCTGGTCCGCGGAGGACTTAAGAGGAGTGAACAGAACCCTGATAGAGCACAGCCTAAACATCAAGCCGGGCTACCGCCCGGTCAAACAAAAGCTCCGCAAAATGTCAGAAGAAAGGAAAGAGGCAGCGAGGGCTGAGGTAAAAAGGCTTTTGGACGCAGGCGTCATCCGCCCAGTCAAGTACCCAACATGGCTCTCAAACGTGGTATTAGTACAGAAAAAGAACAAGAAATGGCGAATGTGCGTAGACTTCATGTGCCTGAACAAGGCTTGCCCGAAGGATGATTTTCCCCTCCCCAACATAAGCACCTTGGTTGACAGAGCAGCCGGCTGCCAAATGCTATCTCTACTCGACTGCTTTTCGGGATACCACCAGATTTGGATGAATGAAGAAGATGAGGAGAAAACAAGTTTCATCACACCTTCGGGGATATTTTGTTTTAGGAGGATGGCAGAAGGCTTAAGAAACGCGGGTTCAACCTTCGCTCGTATGACATCCGAGGTCTTCAAAAATGAACACTCCGTCTCCGCTTACGTGGATGACCTGGTTGTCCAAAGCGAGTTAAAAGAAAACCACATTTCAGACTTGTCGAGAGTGTTCAGCAACCTCCGGCGCGCTGGATTAAAGCTAAACCCCGAAAAATGTGTTTTCGGGATAAGTGAAGGAAAACTGCTGGGTTGTATCGTCTCTGCAAGGGGAATTGAAGCTAACCCCGACAAGATTGATGCTATCATCAACATGGAACCCCCGACAACCAAAAAAGCAGCCCAGCGCTTATCAGGCCGATTAGCAGCTCTCAGCAGATTCATTTCCAGATCAGCTGAGCGAGGGTTACCTTTCTTCGAAACTTTGAGAAGCACTTCACCATTCAACTGGGGACCCCGGCAGCAGAAAGCCTTCGAAGAATTGAAGAAGTATCTCACCAGCTTGACTGTTTTAACCAGCCCAAGCAAAGGGGACTTGTTACTGCTGTACGTCGCAGCCTCGCCTCACGCAACGAGCGTAGTCTTAATCAAAGAGTTGCACGAGAACAACAAAACCAGGCAAGCCCCAATCTATTACGTATCAGAAACCCTCGAAGGCCCTAAACGAAATTACTCAGAGCTCGAGAAGATAGCGTACGCAGTGGTCATGGCATCAAGAAAGCTCAAGCACTATTTCCAAGCATACAAAATCCATGTACCCTCGGCTTTTCCCCTCGAGAACATTTTCAAAAACAACGAGGCAGTCAGAAGAATAGCTAAATGGGCAGTTGAACTCAACAGCTACGCCCTAACCTTCGTCAGTCGAACAACAATCAAATCCCAGGCGCTAGCAGATTTCATCGCAGAATGGACCCCAGACCCGCGCAAAGATGAAACTCACCAAGACCCATTTTGGACTGTGTATGTTGACGGAGCCTAGGGTGCAACCGGCGCAGGGGCCTCGGCCATTCTAGTCTCGCCATCCGGATCTAAGCTAAGATACGCAAGAAGACTTGACTTCAAATGTACAAACAACTCCGCAGAATATGAAGCTGTGATACTCGCCCTCTCAAGGCTTCAGTCACTATTAGTCCGAAGAGCAGTCATCTACACAGACTCACAGGTCATCGCGGGGCACATTGAGAAGAGCTACAAGGCCAAAGATCTAGAGCTGCAAAAGTACTTCCAACACGTCCGAAGGTTAGAGTCCTTCTTCCTCGGCATATCAGTAAAGGCAATACCAAGGTCAGAAAATAGCGAAGCAGACTGCCTAGCTAAAGCAGCAGCACAACAATTACACCTACCGCCCGATGTTTTCCGCGAAGTTGTGACCCAATCAGCTATCGAAACCTCCGAAAAGAACGCCAAGTTGATCAATGCAATCCAGAGTGAGGACTGGAGGGCACCTATCATAGCCTACATCAAGGGGCTCCACGAACCAAACTCCAAAGAAGAAGAAAACAGGCTGAAACAAAGAGCACGACAGTATAAGATTGTAGACAACATTCTGTACAAAGCTTCAGTAACCTCGCCCTGGCTCAAATGCGTCCCGCAGTCCGAAGGAAACGACATCCTTAAGCTTATCCATGAAGGCATTTGTGGTTCACACAACGGCCCAAGGGCACTAGTTGGAAAAGCCTTTCGGCAAGGTTTCTACTGGCCAACGGCGCTAAAAGATGCAGAAAACATCGTCAAACAATGCGAAGGTTGCCAACTAACAGCAAAAAACCAAAATGCCCCAGGGGCTCCGACGACGCTTATATGCCCAACATGGCCTCTGCAAAGGTGGGCAATGGACCTCGTGGGCCCACTACCGACAGCTCCAGGAAACCTTCGCTACGCGGTGGTAGCCGTGGAATACTTCACAAAGTGGATTGAAACAAGACCATTGTCTTCCATCACCTCCCCCGTAGTGAAAAAGTTTTTCTGGCAACAAATAGTTTGTCGATTCGGCGTCCCCAAACATCTCACCGTCGATAATGGCACCTAGTTTGACTGCGAAGTTTTTAAAGAATTCTGCGCACAAATCGGTACAATCTTATGCTTCGCTTCAGTTCGGCACCCTCAATCCAACGGCTTAGTTGAAAGAGCTAATGCAACAATTTTCCAAGCCATATCCAAGAAACTGCAAGGCAGGCCTAAGGGAAAATGGGCGGAAGAGCTAACCCCGGTCACTTGGTCTCACAACACATCGGAGTGCAGAGCAACCAAATTCACACCTTTCAAGCTCTTATTTGGGGAAGAGGCTGTGCTACCAGAAGAACTGAAGCACGAATCACCGAGAACAAGCCTCGAACCAACAGAAAAAAGCCAGCTGCTCAACAAAGATTTACTCGAAGAAGCAAGATGCAACGCAGTGCACAACCTTCGCAAGTATCAAGAAGAAACCAAAAAATGGAGAGATAAAAAGGTCAGAATCAAAGACTTGCAGAAGGGTGACCTCGTCCTCATCCGAAAATAAAACGCCGGCATGGCGGGGAAGTTCCAGCCAAAGTGGACCGGTCCATACCGGATATCAGAATGCAATCGCCCTGACTCTTTCCACCTCTCTGATAGCGAGGGAAACATCCTGCCTCATACCTGGAACATCGACGACCTTCGCAAATACTACCCATAGCGGAGCCTTAGCGAGCCCTCGCATTATGTAATTTGTTGTTTCTTCCATCTTCTATGAATGTAACAAACAAAAGGAGCTGCACTCTTTTTCCTTACGAAGGGGCGTAAGATTTTTTAACGAGGCAGTATCCAAACCCTTAATACAGGCTAGAACCCCCAAAAATGTAAAATCTCCAAGTTATTACTTTTACTAGCAAACATCGAAAAAGCACTTCTTTTTCAAAGAGCGCTACAATCGATGAAAACCCACTAAGATTGCTTCGAAAAACAACCCTTTTTCCTTTCAAAGCAAACTTCACCTCCACCTAAGATAAGGGGAGGCGCGAAGTCTAAAAAAGTCGAGCACCCTGGCAAAAACGACAGGGGCTCGCAAAAAGCAAACTTCACCTCCACCTAAGATAAGGGGAGGCGCGAAGTCCAAAAAAGTCGAGCACCCTGGCAAAAATGACAGGGGCTCGCAAAAAGCAAACTTCACCTCCACCTAAGATAAGGGGAGGCGCGAAGTCCAAAAAAGTCGAGCACCCTGGCAAAAAAACGACAGGGGCTCGCAAAAAGCAAACTTCACCTCCACCTAAGATAAGGGGAGGCGCGAAGTCCAAAAAAGTCGAGCACCCTGGCAAAAACGACAGGGGCTCGCAAAAAGCAAACTTCACCTCCACCAAAGAGGAGGCGCGAAGTCCAAAAAAGTCGAGCACCCTCGCAAACACGCTAGGGGCTCGCAAAAAGCAAACTTCACCTCCACCAAGGGGGTGGCGCGAAGTCCAAAAAAGTCGAGCACCCTCGCAAACACGACAGGGGCTCGCAAAAAGCAAACTTCACCTGCACCTAGGGGGAGGCGCGAAGCCCAAATAAGTTGAACACCCTCGCAAAACGCGAGCCTCGCTAAAAAGAAAGGGGGCGTCGCTGTTTTTTTACTAAAACATCCCAGTTCAACGAAACGCGAGCCTCGCTAAAAGAAAGGGGGCGTCGCTGTTTTTTACAAAACATCTCAGTGTAACGAAACGCGAGCCTCGCTAAAAAGAAAGGGGGCGTCGCTATTTTTTTACAAAACATCTCAGTTTAGCGAGACGCGAGCCTCGCTAAAAAGAAAGGGGGCGTCGCTGTTTTTTACTAAAACATCCCAGTTCAACGAAACGCGAGCCTCGCAAAAAGAAAGGGGGCGTGGCTATTTTTTACAAAATATCTTAGTGTCACGAAACGCGAGCCTCGCAAAAAGAAAGGGGGCGTCGCTGTTTTTTACAAAACATCTCAGTGTAACGAAACGCGAGCCTCGCTAAAAAGAAAGGGGGCGTCGCTGTTTTTTACAAAACATCTCAGTTTAGCGAGACGCGAGCCTCGCTAAAAAGAAAGGGGGCGTCGCTGTTTTTTACAAAACATCTCAGTTTAGCGAGACGCGAGCCTCGCTAAAAAGAAAGGGGGCGTCACTGTTTTTTTTACTAAAACATCCCAGTTCAACGAAACGCGAGCCTCGCTAAAAGAAAGGGGGCGTCGCTGTTTTTACTAAAACAGCTATCTATTGAGACGCGAGCCTCGCTAAAACATCTCAGTGTAACGAAACGCAAGCCTCGCTATTTCGCTTTCTGAGCTAAACATTGCACACAACAAAACAACGTAGTGCCGGACAGCCAGCGAGCCTTGTCAATATCCGATAACGAGTAAGGAATCGTAGCGACATAAAACCAACATTCAGTGTTCCCATTCATTTACAAAATAGCTTCACAACGACAAACAAATCATGGAAAATTACAAAAATTACAAGGAACCTTCGCTCCCTTCAAGTAACATCGAATCACCAGAGCCCTCACTACCTTCCTCAAACTCTGGCTCCACCGCAACGATGGGTCCCCACAACAAAGGAGCTGCCGGAACAATTGGCAGCTCCCCAGATAAAACCCTAGCCCGATACATATACGTACGGCCTACATCACTGACCTCCGAAGGTTCCTCCTTTGGGACCACTAACGATCCGTCCGAGCCTAAATCTAATTCGGTTCGCCCAAACAAGTACTCCAAGGCTGTGTTCTCATCAATATCATCATCAATTCCAACTTGCGAGGATGAAGAAGCACCAAATAAGTAACGGGTGGCCTGCCGGTCAGTCAAGTCCACCTCGCGCCAAAAATGGCTCGACCTGCTATTTTTTAAATCGTACCTTCGCACCTTCGACCACCAAAAACGCTCGAAGGTCAGTGAGGGATGTTTCAGCTTAGCACGAGCCCAAGATTCGCCAGTTACAAAAATATCTTGATAGTTTAACGTCAGGGGCATCACATCAAACACTTCTAGCACGGTTCCATCAGGAACCTGCATTACCATAGAATTAAAAAGTATCGTCAAGTCTTTCCACCTACCTCACACATTACAAAATAACCTTCTCATCCATACAATCCTAAATTCTCACACCTGCTCGTCTACCCCGTGCTCGCCTGTTTCAACCCCGCTAGTGGCAGCATCCACACCTTCAGCAGGTGCCTCCTCCGTGGCCACCCCCTGCTCGACACCTTCGCCAATGTTCGGGGCATCAGCGACCAAAGCTTCAGCCTCGACTGGTGGAACCTCTGCAGAACTAGGAGCAGGAACAGCTTCGGAGCTACCACCAGCATCAATGGCCGCAGGCGGCGAAGGCATCGCCTCCCTCCGAGCCTGTAAGCACAAATAAGAGAAAAGAAACCTAAGTTAACACCAACTCAATAATCATTGAAACAAAGCCAAAAAACCAGTCTATCCAATAACGCGAACCTGACGAGTAGCCTCGGCAGCTTCCTCGAAAGCAAGAGCGCGACCACCGCCAGCAATCCAAAACCGGCGAAGCAAGCGCATCGCACAATTCCGAACTTCGGCGTCCGCGATCTTCATTTGACGCACCTCGTCCACGGTTGGAAACTTATGGCTGGGTTTCTTAATTTTGCGAAGGTGTTCGCAATCTGCCTGACGAAGCGTACTAGCCATCGCCAGTGCTCCGGCATACCCACCAAAATCTGCAGCATTCCCAACCAACGAGCTAAACACATCCAGCTCATTACATAACCAACCTTCAAAACCCGCTGCGTCTTCAGCATGCAGCGGTTCCCTGGCAGAACCTCCGGCTTCGGTCAAGCATGTATCTATCTTATTTTTAACCCTCGCCATGCTTTCCCGCCAAGCCTTGGCTTGGGTAGCCAGCTCCGAGGACAGCTCTTCTATGCGCTTGTTCGCAGCCACCAAATCCTTGTCCTTTTGCCGGTTAACAGACAGGAGCTCCGCGTTGCTATTCGCAACCTCTTGTGCTTCCTCTCGCGATTTCTTAACCTTTTCCAAAGCAGCTTTGAGCTCAATCTCTTTGTGTTCCAAACTCTGGCGAAGCTCCTTATTAGCTTTCTCCGCATCACTCAACCGGTCATTCAGGTAGTGGAGATTGTAACTCTCCCTCCGGCGCGCCGACCGGTTGAGAAGCATCAGCTCAGCCACTTTGACGTCAATATCATCGTGAAGTCCCTCCAAGGGCTCGTTGGCCAGCCGAAGCTCCGCCTCTGGCACACAGATACGGTTGAACACCCGACCCAGAAAGCGCCTTTCCTCCGGAGCACACTGCAAGTGACATTCTCGAAGGTCCGGACTCGTGAAAAGTTCAGTCGCCGGGTCGGAAACTCCAAGTTTCTTCGCATAATAAGGAAGACATGACCGGCTAGCCTCGCCATACGACCTCTTCCCCGGGGTCCGGTCCGATTCGGCGTCACCCTTAACCTCGAAACCTTCGACCCAGATGTGCGAGCCAGCAAACTCGGGAAATGACCCTCGCGGAGGACTTTCTGGCTCAAAGTCCCGTATGATGTCATCAATGCTTCGCGCAGCCGCAGCACCAACACTGGACGAGGCTATTCCTTTCCCTCGAGCGTCCTCGATGGATACGTCTTCTTCGGAGTTACCCCCGCTACTTGACGTATCACTATCCTCGTCGGAGGAGTCCTCTTCAGTACCGCCCTCCTTTTCTTCCTTCTCCCTTTCCTCCTCATCATCATCGGAGCCACCCTCGTCATCCGAGATCTGAACCAAAGCACCAATACCGCCCACGCGGGGCACCCGTCCTCCAGTCTTGCCAGTGCCTCGGCCGCTCGAAACAAGGGCCGAGGATGAGGAAGTGGCGGTACCTCCCGAGCCGACGACGACCTTCGTCGCAAGTGTTTTAACTCGACCACCGGTGCCGCCGCGTCCTCGGCCACGACCCCTCTTCGGCCGAGAAACAACTTCCCCCTCCGCAGAAGCACGTTTCCTTTTCTTTGGCGCATCTTCGCTCGACGGAGCAGGCCAACTCACATACTGAACCCCAAGGCTGTCAAACATCCTGTTAACCCGACCTCCGCTACCTATCGAGCTGTGGATCGCTTTAGTCTCCAACGTGGAAAGCTTTCCATCAAGTTCCACCGCCCACCCCTGAACACGCTTGTAGACTGCTTCGACCCCATCTTCTCGCCTGGGAAATTTCTTCAGAAGTTTATCCCAAACCTTATCAAGGTCAACCTTCGGCTTCTTCAAGCCCTTACCCTCGTACCTCGAGTCTTCCACGACTGCAAACCACGCCTGTCTCCGGCTGAGGGGCCAAATCTTAGCACAACAGTACTCCTCGACCAAGTCGCGAGCACACTGAGACCGCGCCACAACCCTCAAACAATCAACACAAGCATGAGCCTCGGAGCTCATCATAGCTTCGGCGCTAACATCACCAAGCGACAAAAGCTCGCCGCAGAGCTCTGCATTCCCACTAAGCTTATAGTAAAACCAGGACTCCTGCCACCCACTGGTCCACTTATTTTTCTGGGCTTGCACTAGCAACTCCGACCCAGCGCGATGGCAAAAAGTGTATACTGCAAACTGTCCAAGACTGGTGTTACCTCCACGATCCGAGATCTTGCGAGGTTGCATGTGCACTCTATGGGTCCGAACAAACCCCTCAACATGAGGAACAATACCCTGAGAGCGGCACGCCTAGATATAAACTGACATCTTTGTAAAGCACGAGGGTGTGAGCTGGTGGAAGCGCAAGTTGAACCTTCGCAGAACCGAGGTCACAAAAGAGTCAACAGGGAAGCGAAGACCGGCTGAAAAAAATTCCTGAAATACAACCACCTCATCTGCGTCCGGCTTCGGCACCATCTCCCCGACACTGGTCCTCGCTTTACCTTCCTCAATTCAACCCCACCTGACATAAGACGCAATCTCCGCGGTGCAAACTCGGCTGAGTCCGAACTCGAAGGTAATCCCCTCATCCGCGGCTGTAGGAGAAACAACGCGAGCAGTTTGCTTCAACCTAGCCATCTCTTCAGCTGCTAATGCTACCGAACAGCGAACGCCTGTCTCAACCCTCGCAGACAAGCTAAAACAAACCTTCGCTACAAGCAAATTGCAACAACAGGATGGCTATAGCAGAGGAGGGCACAATGCAAACCCCTCACCCACCCCTTCTATTTATAGACCGGGTGGCGGAACGCCCCACCCAATAACACCGACACGAAAACCAAAAAAGCCACGACACAAAAAACGAAACGGACTTCAACAGTTCAAAAAACAATACTACGGCTCGGCCCAAAAGCAGCCGCGGGCGTCGCTGCCGAGGGTCCCGTCTCTTTTCCCGTCGAAAGGCGCTGCTTGGGCCTAAACATGGTTCTTTAGATCCAAGACAGCGAGGGGCTACTGTTGGGGGAAGGGGCCCTCGGCAGAGGCACCACGCAGGCTGGCTAATCAAAGCGGCCCTCGCGCGTTCCCCGCACAACTCGCGTACCTTTGGGAAAACCCGCCTCTCTACCTGCTAAGTCCCTCAAATCGCTATTCCGGCCCTCGAGTGCTAACCCAACCTTCGTACTGGCTTTTTAAGTTCTCACAGGCAGAAGACGTGAAGGGCGCTGGGAGCAATCTTCGTGAGGCCGCGTACCTTCGCCAAGAGGCCTAGGTCTTAGTGGGAGGTGAAGGTACCCAGGCTTCGCAACAATTTGGATATCCTCGCAAGATGGAGGTCAGCCACGCATTTCAGCGAAGGTGACCACGAACCAAGCGGCGGCGGGCCCGCGTGGAGCAAGCTAGGGTTTCGGCCTAGTTGTGTTTGTACGATTCTGCCCTCCTGTGTGTACAACGCGGAGGAATCTTTTTTGTACCCTTTTGTAATTTGGTCAGCACCCCTTGGTATCCCCTATAAATACCGAGGGGTGAACAGTGTATCGGGGATGACTTTTTTGGGAATAGAGCCACGTCAACCTTGTCTTCGTCTCCTCAACCTTCGCTGTTGCTTCCGACGCTTGGTCACCTTCGCCGCTCCCCTGCACAAGTGCGGAGGTGGGGCCCGCGTGTTACCAACGGTATGATAGGTTGAAAACCTTTTTGCTTGCTAAGGGTTTTAAAATGGGATGTGTAGATAAAACGCTTTTTCTCCTCAAGCAAGGCACCGATTCACTCTTGGTCCAGATTTACGTGGATGATATCATTTTCGGTGGTTCTTCTCACGCTTTGGTTGCCAAGTTTGCAGACACTATGAGCAGGGAGATTGAGATGAGCATGATGGGCGAGTTGACGTTTTTCCTCGGGTTGCAAATCAAGCAATCCCGAGAGGGGACGTTCGTGCACCAGGGCAAGTACACCAAGGACATCCTGAAGAAGTTCAACATGGGTGAGGCCAAGCCTCTTCCAACACCCATGCCGACCACGGCGGCCCTGGATGCGGATGTGGATGGAGAAGCTGTGGACCAGAAGGAGTACCGGAGTATGATCAGATCGCTGCTCTACCTGACGACGACACGCCCGGACATCCAGTTCGCGATGTGTCTGTGCGCGCGATTTCAGTCGTCGCCGCGCACTTCTCACCTTCAGGCGGTCAAGCGCATAATGAGGTACTTATCCTTCACTCCAGAATTTGGGATTTGGTATTCTGCTTCCTCCACCCTCTCCCTTTGCGGTTACTCCGATGCCGATTTTGCTGGTTGCCGTATTGATCGCAAGTCCACTTCTGGGACTTGCCAGTTTATTGGTTCTTCTCTTGTATCGTGGTCTTCTCGCAAGCAGTCTAGTGTCGCCCAGTCTACCACGGAGGCTAATTATGTTGCTGCGGCTAGCTGCTGTTCCTAGTTACTCTGGATGATGGCCACTTTGCGTGATTTTGGTCTGAGCTTTTCTCGCGTTCCTTTGCTTTGTGACAGTACGAGTGCTATTAGCGTTGCTAAGAACCCCGTGCTGCACTCGAAGACCAAACACATTGATGTGCGCTTTCATTTCTTGCGAGACCATTATGAGAAGGGTGATATCGACCTTCGCCATGTCGATACTCATCATCAGTTGGCTGATATTTTCACCAAGCCTTTGGACCAATTGACTTTTAATCGGTTGAGAGGTGAGCTTGGTGTGTGTTTCCCCTTTTAGATGGGGGAAACATTTTGGTTCTTGTATCATAATCGAACCTTTGTTTTTTAATTGGTTTCTTCTTTCATCTTTTCTGCATTTCATTTTGCATACGCTTTTACATTCAGAGCTTCATGGATATAATAGTTAGAATGTAATTATGCTCTATGTAGTGTATGCTCTGATGCTTTATGTTGACGCTTATAGCTTATGCTCCTTCTGATCACTAATACATGCTATGAGCTGAGCTATTTTAAATGGTGAACTTGTTTAATGAACTTAAAATCTGAAAATGTTCACCATCGAGATGTGCATCTAGCATGTGTAGAATATGTTGAAATCACTTGTGCTTCTCATATATGCTAGGTTGCTATGTCTCTAGCTCTGAGTCTATCACTTGCTTGGTTTGTTCATATACTGTCTTAAATTTGAACCAAGTTAAGTGAATTAGAAAGATCGAGATGGGATTGCTTGTCAACACATCACAGTTTCGAGACTGTTTCTCATTGCACTTTGAGTTAAACTTGAGCTGTGTAGTGTATGACCGAAACTGTTGCTTTAAGTTTCTGATTGCTTCTGCATAGGCTTCGCACAGTTGAAAAGTTAGGCAATGACAAGCTTTCAACCTCTCGCAATCACATGCTGAAATTTGAACTTGTGTAACCTGAACCGCTGTAACTCCGATAAAATTTGGATACACAAGTCTATGTTTCATTCTATAGCATGATGATTGAACTTTGCTAGGGGTAGTTCACCTTGTATACATGTTTAGCACCTGTCTGATTTCCTGTCTATACATGTTTTGTGCTATTTTGATGGTGAATACCTTTTTAGCTAAAAACTGCTCATATGTTCTTATTTCATATTTGGTGATCAGTTTGAGCCTTCGCTAGCTTGTATGCTTTCCAGTGAGTCGTTGGAGCTATACTATTTAGAGCATCTTTGCATTCTCTTGACTATATTCCTGAAGCTGCTAACTTGCATTGTGACTCATATGCATTTTGGAAGGGAGAGAACTTCTCTTGTTGGCACTTTTGATGGTGCATTTTCTATGGGGGAGAAAATTGCTTTCAGTTCCTTTTGCTTGATGGTGCATTTTCAACTAAGGGGGAGAATTTGGACAAATCATGCCTCCCATGTTCAACTAAGGGGAGAGGAATCGGTTGTGTGCACCATGCAAGGGGAGTTTGCTCATGATAATTTTTTAAAATTTCCAATTGGTTCGGAGTGATTCGCTAGTTGTGTTGAGCTTTTGCCTCTATCTTGAGGGACTAGCAGTCGCATTTTTGCTTCAGTTGGTTTCAGTTGGTATCGAGCTTTTCAGTCGATGTCGAGCTTTCTGCTAGTCGTGTTGAGCCTCTGTGCCTCTGTCTTGAGGGACTAGCATTTTGCTTTGATTTTTCAATTGGTATTTGCTAGCGGTGTGGAGCCTATTCTACCTCTTCTTGAGGGCTAGCTTTGCTTTGCTTGGTTGCGTTGAGCCGTTGCCCATGTCTTTGGGGACCAAGTTGTCTTGCTCTTTCCACTTGACCTCCTTTGGCTTTGCTATGCTTTTGGGTCATTTGGTCGAGTTCTCTCTTCTTCTTCTTCCTCCTTCTATTTCCATCATGATTTGTGTGTGTAGTTGACAATGCACTCATCAAGGGGGAGATTGCGGATACATGGGTGTATGCCGAGTCTCGAGTGATGAGTGATTGTCAACGGGTTTGATCGTAGGTTCTTTGGCTTGTGTTGTGCAGGTGTCGAGCACGGATACAGTGATCAGAGGCAAGGTGAAGGTCAAGTAGAGACGTGCCGTGCCGAGGGACCGAGAGTGGCGAAGGGCGGACGTGAGGCTTGGACTGAGGGACCGGTGGCCCGAGGATCAGCTGTGGTGGCTGGCAGCCTGGGACAGCGACGAGCGGAGACTTGCGGGCACGGTGTTGCCTGGGTCGAGGACCTGGGGACACGTGTCGGTGGACGGGGTGCACGGGCGGTGCATCCCTTCTACAGCTTCGATTTGGTGGTAGAGCCAGAGAAAAACCATCGGGTGGACGGTTTCCAGGTTTGGGCCTCAAAACCTGGGTGCTGCGGGTTTGCCGAGTTTGGGACACAAAACTCGGGCTGAGGAAGGTTTCTAGGTTTGGGCCTCAAAACCTGGGCGCTGGCAGGTTTCCTGGTTTCGGCCTCAAAACCAGGGGATGGACTTGGAGGCTGGTTTCCCGGTTTGGGCTGAAGGACCGAAAATGCTAAAGCAAAGCGACCAGAGGGGGGGGGGGGTGAATGGGAGCCTAAAATTTCTTCTCAGAAATTCCGGCCTCTGTCCCAACAAAATGAACCCCAAGAGCAAAGCTGACACACGTGATGTCCACGACCCAAGAGAATGGGCGGATGTTCCCTAGGAACACAGCGGGACACCACAAAAGCTCCCTCACCCAAATCCACGCGAGTCAACTAGTGGCAGGATGGAGTTTGGGTAACCTCAACCTCCCCCGAGCAACGCGAGGGGGATTCAGGCTTTTTCGCAAAGCGGGAAGCCCGATTTCTATAGAGCACAGAGTCGGGAATCCAACGCAAAAAGCGGATCTCAAATCAGAGCTCGAGCGCAAAAGATACGGACGAAAACGCGCTCTGTCAGCACTGACCGGACTCACTGGTGCGTCCGGTCAGCTGATTAGCGTTCTGGGAGCTCTCTGTTCACGACCGGACTCACGGTGAACAAGCGTCCGGTCGTAACGACTGAGCGTCCGGTCAAGCACCGAGGAGGCAATGAACAGTGCCTTCAGTGCGTCCGGTCACGCGAAACCCTAGCGTCCGGTCAGTTATGCACAGCACGATCTCGCTCGGCCTTCAACGATCGGACGCACGAGGACAGCGTCCAGTCGGTTCGAGGCGTGCGTCCGGTCACCTCGCGCGAACTGGACAACGCGGGTGTTCAACGACCGGACTCGGAGTCGGTGCGTCCGGTCTCTATTAGGCAGCGTCCGGTCACCCCGACCAGTCCCCTGTTCGTCCACCGAATCGACCTGATCTCCCTCAAATCAAAAGCACTAAGGCTCAAATTTCGTGTGAGGGGTCACAAGGATGTTAGTGAGCTACTCCTAAGAGATCATGGCTCGAACCTAACTCCAAATCGGTGAATCGAAGAAAACGGTGAGGAACGGGCAAGAACTCGATCCCAAAACTAAATCCGCCCGATCTGTGAGTTCGTGAGGTATTGGAGAAAATCCTTCGGTAGAAAGAAGACTCTCACGAAGCTACACAAGATGGTTCAAACGGATTTGCGGATCTTCCCTCGAAACAAGAATTCTCGTGAAGATCGAAAGAGGGGAAAACGTGCAACGCGAAGAACAAAATCGCAAGACAAATTAAAGCACGAATTTGATCCTTGGATTCAGAGGAATGGATGATTCATTAAGCACTTGGTGTCGGGCTACAAGCCAATCCTAGCAACACAAAGCTTGGATGGCGAAAAGCTCAAGAACAGGAGCCAACTCTACCTAACCCTAGCCTTCTCTCACAGGAACAAAATGAGAGAGACACCTCCAAGAATTCCCCAAGGATGGCGGCTGCCCTAGCAGCCCCCTCATATATATAGGCGCACGTCCGAAGACCAAAATGCCCTTACATTAAGCACTCGATCCAAATACTCCCCAGGGGTAAAACCGTCCAGTCCGGTCAATCTTCGTCCGACGGCCACGCCCGCACATCCGGTAGCTTCGCCTCGACGCGACCTCCCTGATGCCGCCACGTGCCGTCATGTCGACCACCGCGCCTTCCTCGTGGATAGCTTCGCCGCCGCGCCAGCCTCTCCACGCCGCCACGCGTCGACCGTCCTCTTGGACCTTCCCCCGGTTTTGAGGCCCAAACCGGGAAACCTGCCAGCCCAGGTTTTGAGGCCCAAACCTGGCAAACCGTCCACCTCGAGTTTTGAGGCCCAAACTCGGAAACCCGCGAGCCCAGGTTTTGAGGCCCAAACCTGGAAACCGTCCATCCCGAGTTTTGAGGCCCAAACTCGGAAACCGGCCACCCGAGTTTTGAGGCCCAAACTCGGAAACCGTCGATGGTAGCTTTTTGAGGCTCAGCTACCGAACCCGCACCGTAGACGGGATGTGGTTCGCACACCCCGACCACCGGCACCGATGCCGATGCATGTCCAGCCTCCACGCCGGGCACAACGCCTTCGCCATCCTCCTTGACTCGGCCGACGACACTTGCGCCGCACGCAAGCCCGTGTGCGACCTCCCGCCAAGTGTCACGACGCCACGTCTTCCTCCCGACTCGGCCGATGCATCGCACATCCCCATGTGCTCTCGCTCGCCCATGCCACGTGCTAGCTACCACAGCTGGTCCTCTGGCCCTCTGGTCCGTCAGTCCAAGCCTCACGTCCGCCCTTCACCGCTCTAGGTACATCGGCATGGCACGTCCGCCGCACGGCACGCCCATCCTTCACCGCTCCCGGTCCGTCGGCACGACACGTCACTACTTGACCTTCAGCTCGCCATTGACCACTGTATCCGAGCTCCACACCTGCACATCAACACAGCCAAGAGACACATGTCGCACACGCACAACAACACAGAAACACCACAACTCAACGCCACCGGTTAGTCATAAACAATAAGCGTATAGACGAATAATGACTCAACCGGGTAAAAGCCTCAAACCTTCCTGATCAAAGTCAATCATTCATCATATATGTTCTCAATCTCCCCCTTGATGAATGCATTGACTAACAATAAAACCAAAAAGGAAGGGTTTGAAGGCAAGCCTCACTCAAGTGCCCAAAAGCCAAGCAAAAACAAACACAAGGCCACTTGAGATGAGGAAGGATCATGAAAACTCCAAATAAAAGCTCTCGGTCCCGAAAGAAATGGGAAAAGTGGGCAAAGCCTCCACACAACCGAAGAGTCAAGAAAAACAAGAGTTTCATGAATCCCAAAAGGCACTCGAAAACCAATCTCAGATAAAATTGTCAAACAATCATCACAAAAGAAACCAAGGTACTTATCCACTTGGGTTCACTTGGGTCAAGATTTCTCCCCCTTTTTCTCTTTCTCTTTCTCTTTCTCCCCCTTGATGATTGAATTGACAAAAACTAGGCACAAGAGATGGTTTGAGATACCAAAACCAAAAATCTCATTCAAGTGATCAAAAGCCATAGAAGGGCAAAGGACAAAGTCACTAGTCACGAGAAGGTTATCCATTCAAATGCCCAAAAACAAAAGAAATGCTAAAAAGGGGCAATTTGAAATGAACATAACTTGGCCCCCAAAGACATGGGCAACGGCTCGACGCAACCAAGCAAAGGATCGGAGCAACAACTCAACAAAGAGCAAAACTCGATCACATAGAGCAAAAGACTTGGTTCCCAAAGACATGGGCAACGGCTCGACGCAACCAAGTCAAAAATGAGCTAGCCCTCAAGAGGAGGCAGAAAATGGCTCAACACCACTAGCTCAAGGCTTGATACTAATTGAGGCTGAAACAACGCATCAGAATGCAACAAATCACAATCAGCCAAGAATTGGTGAAAACAGCTAGCTCCTCAAGACAGAGGCACATAGGCTCGACGCAACTAGCTGAAGGGTCCATACCAATCGAAAAATACCAAGCAAAAACTGCTAGTCCCTCAAGAGAGAGGCTAAAACGGCTCAACACGACTAGCAGGCTTGATACCGACTGAGAAAAACCACAAGAGAAGCTCAACACTAAATGGAGCACAAATACTCGGAGCACGTGGAGAAGCAGCAAGACAAAAGCGACTCCCCCGGAAAGCAAGCCTATAAACAAAAGCTATGCAACAAAGCTCATGACACCAATTGCATTCCATACCAAAAGATGGATACCAATTGAAACACATAAAAGAGCTATACCAATTGAAGAAAAACATAAAAAGCTAAACTCCCCTAGCTCAAAGCTCTCCCCAAAATGCATGACTCTCCCCTTTTGTGCCAACACACAAACTCCCCCTTTGCTAACAGCTTCTCCCCCTTGACAAAAGGGAACATGCTGAGGGGTTTTGATATTTTTCACAAAGTTGACCAAAAATAAAAGACAAGTCATCAACCAAGAGCATATGGGGGCAATGAAAAGCACTGAAAGTGACCACAAAGTGTATCGGAGCTGGGGGTATGTACACTAAGCTAAAAATGCATGATATGCACAATGCAACAGCTTCAAGTGTATAGCAATCAGAATGAAAAGATGCTCAATAGGGTGCTGCCCTGAAAGTGTAGCAACCAATACAAATGCTAGCAAAGGCTCAAACTGATCAAGTGAATACGAAATATGAACAATTAAGCATATGAGCAGTTTTAAGCCATTTGAAAAAGGAGTTCACCACTAAAATAGCACTTAGCATGAATAGACAGGAAATCGAGCAAGTGCTAACTCAAGTATAAAAGGTGAACTACCCCTAGTAAAGTTCAATCATCATGCTATAGAATGAAATATAGACTTGTGATTTCAGATTTTAATCGGAGTTGCAGCGGTGAAATTACACAAGTTTAAATTCAGCATGTGATTGCGAGAGGTTGAAAGCTTGGTCATTGCCTAACTTTTCAACCGGGCTAAGCCTATGCAAGAAAAGCAATCAGAAGCTTAAAGCGCCGGTTTTGGTCTTACACTACACGACTCAAGTTTAACTCAAATGTGCTATGAGAAACAGTCTCGATACCGTGATGTGCTGACACATGCAATCCCATCTCGATCTTTTCATTTCACTTAGACTTCGATCAAATTTTAAGCACAAGGTAAATATGAACAATCCAAGCAAGTGAATGACTCAGTGCAAGAGACATAGCAACCTAGCATACAAAAGATAGCACAAGTGATCTCAACACATCCTACCCATGCTAGTTGCCAATCTCAATGGTGAACAAATTTAAAAGGTTTCATAGTTGATTAATCAAGTTCACCAATTGCAAAAATAGCTTAGCTCATAACATGTATCAAGTGATCAAAAAGAGCCTAAGCTACAAGCATCATCATGAATAAACAGGGCATACCAAAAAGAGCATAATCTCATTCTCATTGCTCTAAACATGAAGCTCTAAAATGCACTAGTGTACATGATCAAATGCATGCAAAAGCTAGTCTATCAAGGACAAAGCAAAACTAGCCTAAAAAGGAAAACCCAAAACAAAAGGGTATCAGAGAAGCCCAGCTAAGATACAACAAGCAAAATGCTTCCCCAACTAAAAGGGAAACACACACCACACTCACAAGCGAAGAGCCAAGAAACCGCTCGAGCGAACAACCAGCAAAATCCACATCGGAAAGACGACACAACAGAAAGAGGTCGAAGAAGGAGAGTACCAAAAACCGAACTCAGAAGAGTGTCGGAGGTACCTCATGAAGCGCATGACCGCCGGCTGGTGTGATACCCGAGGGGATGTCTGAATCTGAATGGATCTCCGGGGCGCCTGCCTCGCCGGAGTCGTCTCCCCCTCGCCTGATGCTGTCGCTCTCACAGGTGCAGCTAGTGCTCGCTGGAGAGCTGCTCGAACGGAACCCAAGTCGTGGAAGAAGTGGGATCGGGTCCGTGAGCCGAAATGCTCTCTCCAGGCTCCTGTTCTCCTGCACACTCAAAAGCAGAAGAAACACAAGGCGTTGTCTCGTCCAGTGTGACCTCAATGTCTCCACGAAAACGGTTAGTCACATAAAAGCATAAGGTAAGCTCTCAACAAAAAGAGGTCTACCTATGAATGATACCGCAAAGGAGATCTGAATTCAAACTAGTCAAGACTACCATGCAAAACAGGATAAAGCACTGTATAGCAAAATGCAACCTAAAAACATGATCAACCCAAACACAGCCTAAACCTCAACACATGCTACAATGCAAGATAATGATAGCAATAGATCCAAAAGCATGTAACATGATAAAATTGTGGAAAGACTAGTGCTCAAACTAATCATATCAACAGGGTACATGAAGCTAACCAAAACTAGCACCTGAAAAGTGATACCTAATGAACATCATACCTCTACAAGTAAAGCTCATGGTGAAGAATGATAAAGCATGGCATAATGTTCATAAGGATCACCAACTAGCAAGAAAAGTGGATTAACCACCAAAGCTGTACACAAAGCTAGCATGACATGATATACAAGAGATAACGCATGCTAGACTAAATGAAACATGACACAAAATAAAAATGTACATGCAAGGACTATACAAGTGAGCACATGAAGAACCATCTCATACCACAAGACATAAATCATGGATGTACAGGGTATGAGTGTATAAGAAAGCTCACCAGATAACAAAAGCCTCTTTGGAGGCAAACTAAGCGGGATGCAGAGAACCATCAAAAACTTGATCACATCTAAAAGATCAAGCTCCATTAGGCGCATGTTCTCCACCCCGCGTCCTCATATCTACACACAAGAGGACAAAGTAACCCGAGTCTTGGATCCCGAAGGGTTAGCAAGCATGTACTTGGGAATCCAGGACTTGGTCACAAATCTCAACTTATCATGTGGGTTAGCATGATGCAAGTGTTGGTTCAAATGCAATTGTGAAACACCCTTGGAAGCATTCCTCAAAAGGACAACTCGAGGAGAAGAACGAGTCATACCACGGGAAAAGAGGCAAACATCTTCCAAGGTTTTTGTAGAAGAACCAATAGAAGCACCATGAAAAGCATGACGTGGACCAAGAGAAGAAGCACCAGAAGCATGTCCACGATCATGACCTATCCCACTAGAAAAGGAGTCATAAAACCCATCAACAAAGAGGGGCTTCTTACTAGGAGCACAAGCGTTCATGCCATGAGAAGGGCTATGAACCACCAACTTCCTAGAAGAGCGAGCTTGGCGCAAATGTTTGGCACGCCGATAGCAAAAGCTTTCTTGATGCCCATCTTTCTCACAAAAAGAGCAATGGTACAAAGGCCTACTGGAAGGCACACCATTCTCCGACAAGTGAGAAGTCCCTTGGGACTTAGAACAAGAAGCATCAACAACCAACTTGGTGCCAACGCTAGGAGCACACGTGCCATGGGAAAGGCTACGCGGCCTTAGCTTGAATACGCCGTTCGTGCTTGACATGACAAAAACAAAAATCGAATGAATGTCCATCCTTCTTGCAAAAGGTGCAATGAAAAACCGGATTGGGAGCACGAGTCCCAAAAATATGAGAAGCACCCTTGTCAAGAGAAGTCCCTTGGACATCATCCGAAGAAACAACAAGGTTAGGAGTAGCTATGAAAGAGCTATCTGAAACCTTGACACTAGTGCTAACGTCAAAAGACTCACGCGCAACACAAGAACTCAACTCCGGTTGCAAAGATGCAGACTTGGAAACATCAACATCGGAGTTGGAAGAAATGCGTGACTCAAACCACTTAGCACAAAGGCTCTTGCATCTTTTGGCCAAAACCTCATTTTCAAACATGAGGCGGTCACAAGTACCACAAGGAGCATTTTTCAGATTTTCCATCTCCTCTTTGATGCACTTGGCATATGTGGTACGCAAGAGCTCAACTTCCTTCTCAAGGTTGGCACTCATATCATTGTGCTCAACCAACTTGGCGCTCATATCATCGCGCAAAGCTATCAAAGTCAAAACTTCTTTTTCTAAATCAATGCAAGATGTGCAAATAAAATCGGTGGAAGAAACATCACCATTTACATCAAGCAAAGAATCATGGTTAGCACAAGAAGTAAGGCAAGCATTTTTATTCAAAGAGCATGAGCTACAAGGCCTAGCATTTATCTCAATAATTTCAGCCCTAGCATGCTCAAGTTCATCTACACATGTGGTGTGAGTCAATTTTAGTTTATCAATTTCAGCATGCAAAAACTCACAAGAACCACATGGCAAAGAAGCTTTTGACCTAAGCAAGGCTATTTCAGATTTAGCATAAACAAGGTCCTTGCACAAGTCAAAGCATACAAGACATGGTATGGAAGCATTTGATTTCAACATTTCATTTTCAGATTTTAAGCTAGCAAGAGAAAAGCATAGCTCATCATTCTTCCTAACCATGTCACTACAAGAGGTGCAAGGTGAAGATGCACTAGACTTCCAATGAAAAAGACCATTTTTTAGCCTAGTGATGGAGCAATTCAACTTCTCAATTTTATTACGCAAGGTATACAGAGTTCATCAAGTCTATCACTATACTCATCACAAATATTAAAACATGGGGACAAAATCCCAAGACTAGCGACGAGTGTACCTTTCTTGGCCTTGCCAAGTTCGCATATAATATCCTCATTTGAGTGCTCATCATCCCTAAGGAAGTCCAACAAATCATCCACCTCGCGTTCCTCCTTATCAATAGCATGTCCATCAAACAAACCTGTGGACAAAGACACGCTAGAAGAAGCTTGTGCCATTACTAAAGGCACCGTTAGTGTTAGCCAAACAAAAGCTCAACACCTCGACAAACAAAGTCGGAAACAAAACCGCTCTCAAAAGGTCGCCTTCGCAGATCCGGAACCGGTTAAGGTAGAGAGATCCTTAACTGGCTCCGATACCAATTGAAGGACCGAAAATGCTAAAGCAAGGCGACTAGAGGGGGGGGGGGGGGGGGTGAATGGGAGCCTAAAATTTCTTCTCAGAAATTCCGGCCTCTGTCCCAACAAAATCAACCCCAAGAGGAAAGCCGACACACGTGATGTCCATGACCCAAGAAAATGGGTGGATGTTCCCTAGGAACACAGCGGGACACCACAAAAGCTCACTCACCCAAATCCACGTGAGTCAACTAGTGGCAGGATGGAGTTTGGGTAACCTCAACCTCCCCCGAGCAACGCAAGGGGGATTCAGGCTTTTTCGCAAAGCGGGAAGCCCGATTTCTATAGAGCACAGAGTCGGGAATCCAACGCAAAAAGCGGATCTCAAATCAGAGCTCGAGCGCAAAAGATACGGACGAAAACGCGCTCTGTCAGCACTGACCGGACTCACTGGTGCGTCCGGTCAGCTGATCAGCGTTCTGGGAGCTCTCTATTCACGACCGGACTCACGGTGAACAAGCGTCCGGTCGTAACGACTGAGCATCCGGTCAAGCACCGAGGAGGCAATGAACAGTGCCTTCAGTGCGTCCGGTCACGCGAAACCCTAGCGTCCGGTCAGTTATGCACAGCACGATCTTGCTCGGCCTTCAACGATCGGACGCATGAGGACAGCGTACGGTCGGTTCGAGGCGTGCGTTCGGTCACCTCGCGCGAACTGGACAGCGCGGGTGTTCAACGACCGGACTCAGAGTCGGTGCGTCCGGTCGCTATTAGGCAGCGTCCGGTCACCCTGACCAGTCCCCTGTTTGTCCACCGAATCGACCCGATCTCCCTCAAATTAAAAGCACTAAGGCTCAAATTTCGTGTGAGGGGTCAAAAGGATGTTAGTGAGCTATTCCTAAGAGGTCATGGCTCGAACCTAACTCCAAATCGGTGAATCGAAGAAAACGGTGAGGAATGGGCAAGAACTCGATCCCAAAACTAAATCCGCCCGATCTGTGAGTTCGTGAGGTATTGGAGAAAATCCTTCGGTAGAAAGAAGACTCTCACGAAGCTACACAAGATGGTTCAAATGGATTTGCGGATCTTCCCTCGAAACAAGAATTCTCGTGAAGATCGAAAGAGGGGAAAACGTGCAACGCGAAGAACAAAATCGCAAGACAAATTAAAGCACGAATTTGATCCTTGGATAAAGAGGAATGGATGATTCATTAAGCACTTGGTGTCGGGCTACAAGCCAATCCTAGCAACACAAAGCTTGGATGGCGAAAAGCTCAAGAACAAGAGCCAACTCTCCCTAACCCTAGCCTTCTCTCACAGGAACAAAATGAGAGAGACACCTCCAAGAATTCCCCAAGGATGGCGGCTGCCCTAGCAGCCGCCTCATATATATAGGCGCACGTCTGAAGACCAAAATGCCCTTACATTAAGCACTCGATCCAAATACCTCCCAGGGGTAAAACCGTCCAGTCCGGTCAATCTTCATCCGACGGCCACGCCCGCACATCCGGTAGCTTCGCCTCGATGCGACCTCCCTGATGCCGCCACGTGCCGTCATGTCGACCACCGCGCCTTCCTCGTGGATAGCTTCGCCGCCGCGCCAGCCTCTCCACGCCGCCACGCGTCGACCGTCCTCTTGGACCTTCCCCCGGTTTTGAGGCCCAAACCGGGAAACCTGCCAGCCCAGGTTTTGAGGCCCAAACCTGGTAAACCATCCACCCCGAGTTTTGAGGCCCAAACTCGGAAACCGTCGATGGTAGGTTTTTGAGGCTCAGCTACCGAACCCGCACCGTAGACGGGATGTGGTTCGCACACCCCGACCACCGGCACCGATGCCGATGCATGCCCAGCCTCCACGCCGGGCACAACGCCTTCGCCATCCTCCTTGACTCGGTCGACGGCACTTGCGCCGCACGCAAGTCCGTGTCCGACCTCCCGCCAAGTGTCACGACGCCACGCCTTCCTCCCGACTCGGCCGATGCATCGCACATCCCCATGTGCTCTCGCTCGCCCATGCCACGTGCCAGCTACCACAGCTGGTCCTCTGGCCCTCTGGTCTGTCAGTCCAAGCCTCACGTCCGCCCTTCACTGCTCTGGGTACATCGGCATGGCACGTCTGCCGCATGGCACGCCCATCCTTCACTGCTCCCGGTCCGTCGGCACGACACGTCACTACTTGACCTTCAGCTCGCCATTGACCACTGTATCCGAGCTCCACACCTGCACATCAACACAACCAAGAGACACATGTCGCACACGCACAACAACATAGAAACACCACAACTCAACGCCACCGGTTAGTCATAAACAATAAGCGTATAGACGAATAATGACTCAATCGGGTAAAAGCCTCAAACCTTCCTCATCAAAGTCAATCATTCATCATATATGTTCTCATGGGCCTCAAAACCGGGGGTGGACGTGAAGGCCTGGTTTCCCGTTTTCGGCCACAAAACTGGGGGCGGAGTCCGTGAAGAGGACGCAGAGCGGTGGCGGCACGTGGTGGCAATCGGTGAGGTTGCGTCGAGGCAACGCTACCAGTTGTGCGGGCGTGGCCGTCGGATCCACCTACCATCGAGTTGGTCCAGAATAACCTTAGGGTTTAGCTGGTTCGCTTTGTAAGTAGTTAGGGGTAGAGTGGGAATTAGGAATAGTTAGAATTAGGATAAGTAGGGGCAGACACCCACCTCCCCATTCATCTCAGTCATTTTGCTCTTTGCTTCTAGGGTTTCCTGCTCTCCCAATCCCCTTTTGTAGCTAGCTGAGATCCGCAGAGAACCATACCTCTGTGTACTGGAGATTTTGAGGAAGTGAGGCCGTAACCTCACTGTTGTAGCGTGTGGTAGCCACACGGTTGCAGATTGATGTGTTGATTCGCGTTTTGGTTCGTGTTCTTCGTTTCTCCGCGTTTTTCCCGTCACTCGATCTCCCTCTCTATTGCGTCTTTGCAAAATCCGTTTGAATCAACTTGTTCTTTATAGTGAGGAGGTCATTTCGACCAAAGGAATTCATCTAACTCCTCACGAACAAGTAGATCGGGTTGATTTCGTTTTCATGGCGCTTTTTCGGTTCATACACCTTCCCTTTCGATTTCCCGTTGATTGAGTTGATTTGAGCGGATGATTTCTTGGGGATAGTCTTCTAACTACTTCGTGATCATCCTCTCCAAATTTGGGATCAAGGGATTTTGGTTTGAATCGATTTGGGAGTGATTTGGGTGAAGGGCGATCAAAATCGCCCTCACTGGACAGCCGCGGACAGTCCGCCACCTGAGCGGCGGACAGTCCGGGCGCCGGGGAGCAGCCGGATCAGTGGCTCTGTTCTTCGGCTGATTTGGTTTTGGTTGACCAGCGGACAATCCGCAGTTCAAAGCCGCGGACAGTCCGGCAATAGTCCAGGGACTTCAGCAACTGTGCAGTTTTGCACTTTCAGTCAGCGGACAGTCCGCCACCTGCTCACGAACAGTCCGCAGTAGGGCCGGACAGTCTAGGACTCCAGGTCCGGACAGTCCGAGAATCGCCTGAAGCTTCCGGTTTTGTGCGTTTGCTCTCCCGGCCTCCTCGCTTGGTTTTCGGACTTCTCATTTGGCCTTGTAGTTGACCAAGGAACCTCTCTAGGTATCTTTGCTACTTGTTAGCATCGGTATTTGGGGATTTCTCAACGTAGCCGTCTATCTACGTTCGAGAGTTGGTTTTTGAGGGTCGAACTTGTTCCGGTGTTTTTGTCGATTGGTTTGCTATCGCTTTGTGGTGCCTCGCTGTGATCCTAGGGATCATCCACCCTCTTCCAAGGGTCGTGGGCATCACGGTTTCGATCGAAGCTTTCGGGGGTTGATTTTGGGGACAATAGGCCAAAGTTTTGAGAGAAATTTTTGAGCTCCCATTCACCCCCCCTCTGGTCGCCTTGCTTTTGCATTCTCGGTCCTTCTAGGCAAGAAATTCTTTGACGAATTTTGGCTGGCGGGTGGGAACGATATGTCGCTCATGCAATCCGCCATGGGCTGCGGGAAGGTACTTTGGGGCAGTTGTTTGTGCTTTCGTTTTGATCCTTCTCTCTTTTATTTGTGGCGCGATCGACGTCCCTTCTAGGCTTTCGCTTTTGACGCAGACGCCGGAGGAGAAAGCTCACATCCGGAAGGTTTTTTCGGACTACATCTCCGAGAAGCGAGCGCGTGAAGCCGAGCCGAAAGGCGAGACGAGTCCACCCCAGCTGAACGAGGAGGCTCCCGAGAGCTCGGCCACCGCCGCTTCCCGCGACGCGAATGCTCCCCAAGAAGCGGTAGATGAATGATTAGGGCCTGTCTTTATGCGTCGGTTGTATTCGCCAGACTTTGTTTTTGTGTATGGCTTTTGAAATTAAACTGGAATGTTGTATTGAACAGGATGCGGATGCGGGAACGCTGGACGTTCTCGACATCTGCCCGTTAATGATTAGATCATGCGATCTTTGTGTCGGAGGTGACTTCTGGAGGAGCTTTCGCTCTAGATTTCCGACGGCGTCACTTTCGTCTTACCTGAATAAATGCGCTAAATAACTTAAGCACATGGAGGAGCGGTTGCGTGTTTTTTATGAAAGCTTTGACCGATGCGAACTTGAGGCGAGGCGGATGAGGCGCGAGGCTTCGCGTGCGCCGCCAGGCTTCGAAGGTGCCCCATTCGTTAAGGTGGAACCCGAAGACGTCGTGCCTTCGCCGGATGAGCGGCGATATAGTATTTTCCTTGGTCGCGGAAGTAGTTCGCGAACTTGATTACATTGTATAAACTTGCTTGCAAGTTCTATGTAAGGAAACGGGTTCTTGTGGCTTTTGTCTTCCTGCATTGATGTGATTAGCGAAAGCCTACAGGCTTTGCTCTTTCGTCTATATGGATTGCGAACGATGGCCGACCGCTGGATGGCCGAATGTTCGTGCACTCGTGCGCGTAGCCTATGGACGTGCCTACCGCATGATAGGACTTTATGAAGTGAGCCCCTCAGCCGGTATCTAGGACACACCCGCCCCCACACACTTAGGCGAGGGATGGTATCATTCGCGCGAGGGTGCTTTCGTTGCGAGCCCCTCGGCCGATAGTAAAGATGCGCCCGTCCCCACACACTTAGACGGGGCGCGGTAGCTTCGCGCGAGGGCGCTTTCGTTGCGAGCCCCTCGGCCGATATTAAAGACGCGTCCGCCCCCACACACATAGACGAGGGTCGGTAGCTTTCGTGCGAGGGCGCTTTTGTTGCGAGCCCCTTGGCCGATAGTAAAGACGCGTCCGCCCCCACAAACTTAGACGAGGGGCGGTAGCTTTCACGCGAAGGTGCTTTCGTTGCGAGCCCCTCGGCCGATAGTAAAGACGCGTCCGCCCCCACATACTTAGACGAGGGGCGGTAGATTTCGCTCGAGGGCGCTTTCGTTGCGAGCCCCTCGGCCGATAGTAAAGACGCGTCCGGCCCCACATACTTAGACGAGGGGCGGTAGCTTTCGCTCGAGGGCGCTTTCGTTGCGAGCCCCTCGACCGATAGTAAAGTCGCGTCCGCCCCCCACACACTTAGACGAGGGGCGGTAGCTTTCGCTCGAGGGCGCTTTCGTTGCGAGCCCCTCGGCCGATAGTAAAGTCGCGTCCGCCCCCACACACTTAGACGAGGGGCGGTAGTTTTTGCGCGAGGGCGCTTTCGTTGCGAGCCCCTCGGCCGATAGTAAAGACGCGTCCGCCCCCACACACTTAGACGAGGGGCGGTAGCTTTCGCGAGAGGGCGCTTTCATTGCGAGCCCCTCGGCCGCTAGGTTGCGAGAACCTTTGTTGTCGGCTTGCTGCACTTTAAAACTGGTTGATGAAAGTGACTTTACATTTTGAATCAGAAAGGATGCAAATGGTAGTGCTCACGATATTGCTCTCGTTGTTATCTAGCAGCATGCTTGCTTTTGCTCATCTTCTGGGCGCGGTTTGAGATGGGCCTGCTGCTTTCTGGTGCTTTCGCCTAAAGTTACTGGATTGGTGGTGCTATCTGAAAGCATTGTCGATGACACAATCATCAAAGCGAAACCTTGGTTCCTGATGCTTCCTATTCGCATTATGCATCTTGGGTGGGCTTTTTGGGGTTTGCATTTGAAAATGTTTTGTGGCTTTGGATGGTTGGAAAGGCTTGCTCTTTGGTGTCTATTTATATCGCCTTGCCCCTGGTGTGGGAGGGCTACATTTACTCCCTTGGCTGAACTTGTGAGCGTTTGGTAGGTGAAAAGTTAATATGGCATTTATGCTTTTGCAGCTAATGATGCCTGCCAGCTGTCCTTCTTGTCGCCCCACGAGGACTGCTCGACTTGGCCTCTGCTACCGTTCTCCCCTTTTGCTGGGGGGGGGGTCGGTTTTGTATTGCCCATAGGCTTTCGTTCCGCCCTCTCGTTTCATCGGACGGTCGATTTTTGCATTGCCCGCAGGCTTTCGTTCTGCCCTCTCGTTTTGTCGGAGGGTCGGTTTTTGCATAGCCCGCAGGCTTTCTTTCCGCCCTCTCATTTTGTCGGAGGGTCGGTTTTTGCATAGCCCGCAGGCTTTCATTCCACCCTCTCATTTTGTCAGAGGGTCGGTTTTTTCATAGCCCGCAGGCTTTCATTCCGCCCTCTCATTTTGTCGGAGGGTCGGTTTTTGCATAGCCCGCAGGCTTTCATTCCGCCCTCTCGTTTTGTCGGAGGGTCAGTTTTTGCATAGCCCGCAGGCTTTCGTTCCGCCCGCTCATTTTGTCGGAGGGTCGGTTTTTGTATTTCCCGCAGGCTTTCGAGATTGTCGGTGGATGCGGAGGATATCTTTCGCCCACCCAACCGACATTCTCGTTCATCATATCAGGATGACGAATGTCTCAACCTTATTTTTGGTTGATTTTGTCCTTTGGCGTGCCGCATAATATTTTTAGGGAATTACGAGTACTTTCGTAATGTAGCGGTTACATTCGGCTGCCTCGTTAAAAAACCTCGCAACTCGATGAAGGGCTTCCCCAGCGAGGAAAAAGAGTGCAGTCGATTTTGATTACAAAAAGGTGAAAGCAAAAACGAGGAAAAACTTACATCGAAGTTTGAGAAGACAAACTATGGGTAAAATCGGCGCAAGTTGCTTGCGTTCGATGTGTGGGCTGATTCTTCGCCCTTGTCGTTCAGCAGCCGGAATACACCCGGTGCCGCCTTGCTTGCCACAATGAAAGGGCCCTGCCATTGAGACTGCAGCTTACCTTGCTTGTCCGGCTGCCGAATGGTGACCATGTCTCCAGGCTTGATGTCCTTTCGGACTATGGTCTTGTCCCTATGGTGCTTCGTTTCGGCGTGGTATTTTTCGAGATTGTCTGCAGCTTGCAGCCTTACCTCTTTGATGGTGTCAAGCTCGAGGTGCCTTTGCTCCTTAGTTACTGGAGCCATTTTGGTCCGGAATGAACCCAGTTTTACCTCTTCCGGGGTGACAGCTTCCTCGCTGTAAAGCAATCGGAATGGAGTGAAACCGGTAGCTCTGGATCGTGAGATGTTGTGTCCCCATACAGCTATTGTTAGGGTGTTGGCCCACTTGCCTTTCGGTGAGTCATACAAGGTTTTTGATATTGCCGAAAAGATTAGACCATTCGCTCTCTCGACGGCCCCGTTTGCTTGCAGGTAGTTTACTGAGGCGAAATTAAGCTTGATGCTGAGTTCATCGCAGAAACTCCTGAATTTGGCACAGTCGAACTGCTTTCCGTTGTCGCAGGTGATGAAGGAGGGAACGCCGAAACTACAGACTATCCTCTGCTAGACGAATTTGGTTAAGGAGGTGGAAGTTATACTTGTGAGGGCCTTTGCTTCCACCCACTTGGTGAAATACTCGAGAGCGACCGCTGCAAAGCGCAGGTTGCCCAGAGCTGCTGGTAGCAGACCTATTATGTCAATGCCCCATCTCTGCAAGGGCCAGGTTGGCACTATCGGCGTGGTTTCGTTTGCTGGGGCTTTCTGGTTTTTAGCGAACATCTGGCAGCCTTTGCAACATTTGACTAGCTCTCTGGCGTCTGATGCGGCGGAGGGCTAGTATAATCCTTGCCTCATTGCTCTGTGCGCTATCTCATGAGGCCCTCTGTGCGCTCCGCACATTCCGGCGTGCATTTCTTCGAGTAGCTGAATGCCCTCGCGCCTGCTTATGCATTTCAGAAGGGGGGTTGCTATCCCATTCTTGAATAGCTGTTCTCCGATGATTGAGTAGCCTTTCGCTCTGCTGGCCATCCTTTCGGCGTCCTTTCTAGACTTCGGCTCGTATGTTCCAGCTAAGTAAGCTAATATCTACGACATCCAGTCGTCACTGGCGATAACGTGCACCGAACTTGGGTGATCTTCCTCTTCTTTCACAATTTTGGCCGAAAGGACTTGGTAGAACACGTCTGGTGGTAATGGCAAATTTTGTGCTGCGGCTTTGGCCAGTTCGTCTGCCTCTGTGTTTTTGGCTCTTGGAATGTGGCGTAAAGTGAAACCTGCGAAATACTTCTCCATTCTTCTTATTGCTGCCAGATACTTGGCTAGTTCTGGTTCTCTTGCTGTGAAATCCTTTTCGGCGTGGCCAATGACGACTTAGGAATCTGATTTGACTATGCATCTTCTCGCTCCGATTGCTTGGAGCTTTCGTAATCCTAGCAGCACGGCTTCATATTCGGCGGTGTTGTTGGTTGTGAGGAATTGCAGTCTTGCGGCAAATCTGACCTTCGGTCCTCTTGGCGGGGTTAAGATCGCCGAGATTCAGGCTCCAGCCATTCCCCAAGCGCCATCACAATTTACTATCCATACGGGCTCCTCAAATTCGAGGGTTGTGTCGAAAGACGCGGGAGTCCAGTCTGCTATGAAATCCGCCAACGCCTGCGACATGATTGCGGACCGATGTTGGAAATCGATCACGTATTCGTTTAGCTCCGCCGCCCACTTGCCAATTCGGCCGATGGCTTTGTTGTTACGGAACAGAGCTTCCAATGGCTGAGCCGATAGGACTATGATGTGGTGAGATTGAAAGTAATGTTTTAGCTTCCTAGAAGCCATTACCACCGTATATACTATCTTCTCCAGCTCTGAATAGTTCAGTTTTGCTCCCGACAGGGCCTCGGAGATGAAGTAGATTGGGAACCGCGTCATCTTGTTTTCGTGTTCCTTCTCTTCCACCAATACTGCGCTTATGGTGGTGTGAGATGATGCGAGATACAACAAGAGCGTCGCTTCCGGCGACGGTTTAGATAACGTGGTTAGCCTTGTCAGGTATTCCTTTAGCTGCTGGAAAACCTGCCGCTGCTCTTCCCCCCAACCGAAAGGTTTTGAGGTACGCAGAGTTCTGAAAAAAGGCAGCCCTTTTTCGGCGGACCTTGCGATAAATCTGTTCAAAGAAGCCAACCTTCCTGTCAACTTCTGCACTTGCTTTTGGCTCGAGGGCGGTTGCATGTTGATGATCGCCGCTATTTTGTCGGGATTGGCTTCAATTCCCCTTGCTGACTGTTGACGGAAGTTATAACATGTTTTACCTTATCAAAATACCGTCAACAGGCCTCGGTTTCAAGGAAGAATAGCATATCATGAGCATATTTATCACTAATAAGTTCCACTTGTACTCTTAGCTTGTGAACTTGTAGGAGATGGCAAAATGAACAAAATAAGGCCAGGTGGGCCCACCAAGGGGGTCGGGCGACCCCACCTTTTGGCCACCTCGGCCATGGTGACATGGCATGATCCAAGAGAAGCATGTTCAAGCCAATATCAACCATTGGATCAAGCATGTGCTTTTGCTCAATGGTGCAAGATGAGAAGCACATGGATTCATGGGTCCACACCGAAAACCAAATGCAACCAACTTCACAAGACTTGCTCCATGACATGTGGGGTCACCAAGGGAGAGAATAAGGTGGGCCAGCCCTGTCATAGGGGGGTCAGCCGACCCCCCTTGGTGGGACCCAGCAGCACTATTCATCAGGGTGACATCAGCACCTTCTAGAAGATGTACCCCAGGCCCACATGTCAGAGACAGGGGTCGGCCGACCCCATGGTGACCCTCATCCAAGTCGGTGGCAAAGTGCATGTTTGACATGTGAAGAATATCCAAGCCATTCATCAAGGTCGGTTGCTATGACGGTGGATCCAAGGGTGAAGAGAGGATGAGCACACGGATCGCTGACGTGGCGCCGGAGTAGCCCCTACTCCACCTCCACTATAAATAGAGGCCTTCACCCTCTCATTCTTCACACCCCAAGATATCTCATATCTCACACATCTCCACTCTCAAGTGAGATCAAGCAAGAGTAGTAGTAGTTAGTCCAGAGTGGGAGTTAGAGTCGAGTCGGGCGAAGCTCGGGTCTCCGGAGTCGTCTTCTGGGAGTCTGGTATAGCCCTTGTATCTTTCTTCTTTTGTAAGACTTTATTTATTTAATATATTATTCTTTCTTTACTTTACTTTGCATTTACTTAAGTATTTACTTTCCAAGTATTTATTTAAGTATTTACTTAGTACAAGTCTATATTTATATAGTCTTGTTGTGTGCTTATCTTAGTTCTATAGTTGTCTTAGTTAGATTGATTTCCTTTAAATAGCTTCTTGTGTGTGCGTCATCGTCTTATCTTAGGATAGGGGCTTTAGCTATTTTGATCGATAGCTAAAGGTGTAGATAAGTGTGAGCGTGGTGCTCATACTTTATCTTATCTTTGACTACCGCTGGCTTGCACGGACAGTAGGGGCGCATGGGCAAAAGGTGACAGATTTTGCCTGGCTACCTAGATCCCCTCACGTGAACTCAGGCTAGTTCTTAAAAGGTAAGGCGTCCATAAGACAAATATCCACTTGAGTACTGGGTTAGGTGAACAACCTTCTATCGCTTTACTCTCTCGTTTATCCCTCCCACAAAAGTAGCAAGGCGTCAATCTAGTTAAGTCATCTATTTAATTAGGATTAGTTCACAGGAGTAAAGGTAGAAACATAGGAGTACTTTATACTCACTCGTTGTCCTCCCACCTAGCTAACTCTACTAAAGTTATCTTTCATATCATATACTCTTTGCTTAACTTATTTATCTTATTTATTTATCCTCCATTATATCCACTTATCCCCTTTTGCTTCTCTAATTGATAATAGATTATAGTAAGACTAAAGGATCTATCTTTCCTCTCTCTACATCTTTCCTAGCTTGCTTTCCTTTGGGATAAAATAAATAACGATACCTTGAAATACTCTCGGGTGAAGTGCTACATCGGTATATTCTGTGCGCTTGCGGAACTATCCAATAGTCAATAGTTTTACCACCAAGACACTTCTAGCGCCGTTGCTGGGGCTAGGCTCCGTAGTCTAGTTCTAGTGGTTACGTTATGAAGTGTTAACAAGCGTTTCTGGCGCCATTGCCGGGGATAGATTAAAACTCTATTCTTAGTAGCGACGCTAAGAAATACCAACATTAACACCAGGAAACCGAGGAGCTTGCCTTTCTTGATGCCAAAAATACACTTGTCAGGGTTGAGCTTCAAACCGCTTTTGTGGAGGTTGCCGAAAGTCTCGAGTAAGTCTGCTTGATGATCTTCCTGTCTGTCACTTTTGACCACTATATCGTCAACATAGGCCAACAAGTTCTTCTTCTGCTTTTGGCTTTCGAAAACCTTGTCGGTCATCCACGAGAAGGTTGGGCCTGCGTTCCGCAGCCCTTCCGGCATCCGCCGATAGCAATATGTGCCTCTTGGGGTGATGAAACTGGTTTTCTCCTCATCATCAGGATGGAGCCATATCTGGTGATAACCTGAAAAACAATCTAGCAAACTCATTATTTCACAACCGGCAGCAATGTCGACAAGCTTGTCGATCAGAGGCAAAGGATACGGATCCTTCGAGCAGCATTTGTTGATGTCGATGAAATCGACACACATTCGCCAGTTTCCATTCTTCTTTTTCACCAAGACAACGTTCGCCAGCCATTCGGGATACTAGACTGGTCGGATTACTCCCGCATCGAGTAATCTCTGCACTTCGGCTTTCGCCGTATATGTCCTTTCGTTTGACATCTTTCTCAGTTTTTGCTTTCTGGGCTTCGCTCCGCTTGCGACGTTCAAACTATGCTGGGCGAGATCTCTACTAACGCCTTGCAAGTCGTTTGCTGACCATGCAAAGATGTCATCATTGTTCGCGAGGAAAGATGCCAGAGCGTTCCTTTCTTCTTCCAGCATGCTTGTCCCGATGTGCACAGTTCTTTCGGGCCTTGAAGATGCAAGTGGGATTCTCGCCGTCTCTTCGGCCGCCCCGGCCTTGTATTCGGTCGAGCTGACGACGGCGCGCACTTCAACGGTTGCTTGCGTTTCATCATTTTTCACCACCTCGTTTATGAGACTGTAGCCTGGGGTCGGCCTGCCTTCGATTCTCCTGGATGCTTGCTGATCTCCGTGCACAGTAATGATGCCGAAAGGTGATGGCATTTTCATACACAAGTAGCTTTGCTTGATTATTACATTGAACTTGTTTGTGAAACCTCTGCCGGAAATGGATGTGTATGGGTAGTCCATGTTCACTATATCGAATGTCACCATCTCGGTGCGTACTCTTTCTTCCTCGGCGAAAGATACCGGGATTTGTTTCTTGCCGATAGCGTCGATCTTTCTTCCCCTGAATCCGTACAAGGAATTGCCAGCAGGGTCCAAACTACGCCTGTCCATTCCCATCGCTTCGAAAGCCTTGACAAACAAAATGTCTGCTGAGCTTCCGGTGTCAATCAAGATGTTATTGTTGACGCTCACTAATGCTCATAATTAACCATCAACTATTGTATGAAATGACACTAAATGAATCACAAAGCATAGTTGTAGGGTTTGAAACTAACAAGTTCCACGAGTTTTGGTGCTCTCACTTGTTTTGCAGGATTATCAATATTTCACCATATAAATGTATCTCAAGTGATGAAACAAAGCACACCATTTTGAAGAGCTCGTCGAGACAACCTCTCCTGAGGCTGAACTCGATCATCATCTGGGAGTCTTTGTAGAGGCGTCCCTCGAAGGACAACCTCTCCTCCCTAGAGAATTAGGTTTAGATTTTCCAATGTAATAGCTTAGCTCTAGTCGGGAGTTAGGGAGAGCGGAGCTGCGCTCTGGTTCCGGAGGAGTCTTCAGAGTTTTGGTATGTCTTGTATCTTTTCTTTGTAAGACTTATGCTTTAATATATTTATCTTCTCTATTTACTTTATGCTTTATTATATGATTAGTATAGTTGTTATATCTTGGCATGGGATCTTCGCTCGTATTGAGTGCTCTAGTTATTCATGGTAATTAGAGTAGTAATCGATAGATTAGACATGGTGTTTAGTCTATAGGTTACCTGAGGTTGCGCTCAATCCCATGGAATAGTTGTGGTAGCCCTAGGGGTGACAGCTCTGTTAGGCCTTTGTAGTCCACCACGTTCGGATTGATGTTTCGTAGAGCTTTTGGCAGCCTTCTCCCAACTACCTTTTTCCTGGTCTTCTTCGAGAGTTGGAAAGGACCTGCTGCTTCAAAGTGCCAATGTTTATGACTGCTATATCTTTTCATCTTTGTTGCTTTAGAACCCAAGTAATAGAGAAGTACGTAGGAACCTTGATCTCTCCTGTTGTCCTCCCGCTATAGTTATCTATACATTTATCATGAATTCTCTTTGATGTGTTTTCATTATTATATATATCATATATCATTCACTCCTGCTCTAGTCTAATTAGTACTCTGAGTTAGTAGATGCATGATAGTGAATTATCAGATTCTTGACCCTAGCTTCCCTGTGGTAAAATATAAATAACGATCCTGGAATACTCCCGGTAAAATGCTACAATGGTGTTCTGTGCGCTTGAGGAATCTTTCATATTCTTATTTGCGTTAACAAACGTCAACAAGCATTTTTGGCGCCGTTGCCGGGGAAGCAATTAGTGTAAAGATTTTGGTAATGATCTTGATGTCTGCTAATTTAGTGTACCACTAGCTTTAGTAGGATTACCCCTTGTTCTGTTGAGTGTGGAATAGACTAGACACCATATGTCGTTTCGACCTTATGGCAAGCTTCCACAAGAATGAAGAACCCAGGGTGCCTGAACATTCAAGATCCATCATTAATCCTGGAATCCTGCCATCTCACAGGTTTGTGCATACATATATATTATTCTAACCATGTGTAGATTGGAGAAAAGGTCGCCGTCACAACAATTCAACTCTCATCCCATATGACAGATATTTACGCTGCGCCACTCACAAATCCGAGTTGTGAGCCATGGTAAGTATGATCAAGGTGAGACAGTCTTGCTCATGGACTTTAAACTTTATGAGTAGTTATCTCTTTAATTTCTTGCATTCCACTGCATGTTTACTTCGAATCATCCTTGCATCCATTGCATTAAGTTTAGGTTTTATGTTATCAAATCCACATCATTTTTAGTTCCTTATATGCATTCATGTCATCCGCAATTAAAAAAATATAGAAAAAAATATATAAAATATTCCTCACTGTGATCATACTCTATCATCTCTTTTTGAATAAATCTCTTTTATGCTCTAATTCTACCTGTGTTTGCTATAGTATGCTTTGGTTTGGTTGTGCTTTTGAAGAGTACTTTCAAAGGATTTTAAATTAAGCGTGGTGCTTAGGTTAAAATGCCTTCCTTAATCCAATTAGACATGAAGTCTAGTTTGATTATTGAACTGAAAATTACTAGTGTAGACATTGGATATTTTGTTAGACTAACCCCTGTAGAGAACTCTAAATACACTTTGGGCAAGTCCTGAGATGAATTCACATCAGAGATGAAGCAAGGCATACGGTGAAGTGCATAATGAAGACTCAGCTCATTCATCATGGATGAAAGAACTGTGAGTATTAAAGTTTATTTCAATTTATCTTCTACTGCAAGTTATCTTTTGCCTTGAACCATGTTAAAATGCAGCCAACATATAAAATGCTAGTCTATGCTAAAGTAATCCTAAAATCATCTTTTCATTAGCATGGATGAATAACACATAAGTTGTGGATAACAACCCATGTTTCACATTTAGTACAATCCTTCGGGTATGTGTCCACTAACATTTTGTAGGAGATGAGATTTGCTTGTTCATGGTGTGAACTGAAAGATCCAAAACCCAACCCGTGAATAGACAAAACTCATCATCAGACAACTCACTAGTGATGTCGAAGGCAGCCAAGCTTTGAGCCATCCCAAGCCTAAGCCAGGACACTTATGACGAGTAGGATGCAACTCACCCCGTATGGGTCAATCTATGCCTACACTTAGCATTGTCAAAGACATCAACACCGACACCAACAACAAATATCAATGTGACGATATACCTCTACATTATAACATCTATGTGTCGTCCGAAGGAAGTTTGTTGGTGGTTCACTATGAAGACAAGCAGTGGAAGTTCTCCTCACTTCTAATTATTTCAACACAAGAGCTAGTTTGGGGGATGAGGTGGAAGAACTTCAACAACAACAAGACCTACAATTTCAACTCATGAACATGTTGTTGAAGAAATTTGGGCATCCACCTACATCACAAGCTAGCTTGGGGGAGATACGATTCTGTTGTCCAGATGTGCTTCACGATCAGGGGTAGGAAGGAGGAATCCAGCTTCAAGACACTTTGATCTCCTACTCATCACTTTGATCAGTACAGGCCGCTAGACGCTGCCCTAGCCAAGAAGAAGAATATGATCCATCACTCATTCTTGGAAGATCGTTCTTGAACACCACAAATGTTATCATCTACGTTGGACTTGGAGACGTCCACTTTTGGATCTTCGATAAAAAGGGTCGCTGCTTCTTTAACAAATACACCATTTATGAGCAGCCGAAGGAAACCAAGAAAAGACGTTGACTCAACCAACAAAGGAAGAACCAACTACCAGGAATTGAGGGTTACATCATGAAGGACGAAGCCACTGCACTGCAAGAATTCAAAGATGGAGAGATAGTACCCGAGCCTAAAAATCAAGAGAATATTTGACAAAGTCTCCATCGTCTGGACCTGTTGAGAAGAAGACTCAGCTGGCCCACTGTGAGATAGACAAGAGAAGACAAGTTATGCATGAACAACAACCAGCTAGACAAGAGAAGCTTCCACAAGGTGGTTCGACGCAATCACTCTTCAATGATAAAGTATCATTTCAAGGTAAGTGACCATCACTTTAAAAGCTTCTCCTTGTTTCTGGTATGCGCATACATAAAGAACCAAACATGTTTAAAGTTGCACCTCACATGATCCAACCTAATCAACTCAACATGTTCAGTTCTTTACTCTTTGTTCCTAGCTTTACTCTCTTGAATCTCACTATCTTAACTAAATGAGCTAAAATGTTGTGCATCTAACCTTTGGAAGATGATATATCACAATCATGAAAAGATCGACACATTATGCATAGATTATCTTTCCTTGGATTAAGCAACCTGATCTGTTAAATATTTTACGATGCTACTTTCATGCTCATCTTTTGATCCTATCACTCATGTTAAGATTAAATAGAACACATAAACAACAAGTTCATCTTATTCAATGTGCCTAAGGTTAGAGAAGAATGAACAAAACTTTTGGTTCTATTGGTGTTTTTCCACCAACAGAGCCCATGCACTTGATCTCTACCTTGTCTTTATAAGCAGGACATACTCTTGAGCAAAACATGGAGGGGTTTGTCAACTCCCAAATTCTACAGAGTGAAGGTTCTGGATCTACAAGAACATGCACACTGAGCAAGATGCTACCAGCTTCCACAATCAATGTTTCACTTCAAATTGCTAGGCAAACGAAGAACATGAGTGACACCATATCAAGAGGTGTAGTTATCAAGGTCTATATATCGGAATCAAATGATGCACCTCAGGAATGAACATGGTGAGAAGTCCTGTTCAGAGGACTTAAAACATTGAACCCTCGCCGAAAGGTAAATCGGTAGTTATCCATATTTGTCTTTTTTGCATTAGTTTTCATTTTGCATATTTACTTTCCATCATCATATCTCCATAGCATATTTACTTTTCTACATTAGCATTGCATAAAAAAGAAAGAAAATAAAAATATTTTACTTTTTGCACTGCATCATAAAACTTAAAGCCCCATGTGAATAATTCTGTGGTGTGTAAAAACCCACATGAAAAATTCACCGTGGTGGCATAAAAACAAAAATAAATGTGCATACATTCATTCCAGTTGCATTTTCTCTTGCATCATAAAAAATATTAAAATATAAAAATATTGAGAAAGAGATCTTACTGAAACTCTGGACAACTAAGGCTTGAGTGACCAACCGCTAATGCTTAATCTATTCCACAAGTTTTGTTGTCTATTTGAGTTTCACAGGATTGAAGACCAAGAAAAGCTGACAAGGAAGTGGATGTTCTATCCACTGTTGGAGCACTATTTCAACAACCATCAATATCAATCAATGCTCCGATAGAGGATGAACATTTTCACTGCCAGTCTGCTACATTGCAAGATCGAACGACTACGTCAACATTCAGCTTGGGGGAAAGCACCTCCGTGTATCAAGGTAAGTATCCTTATCCTCTTAAGTTTTTCTTTCTATAAATAAATTCAAAATACAAAAAAAAATGTGAGCACATGAAGGCTCCACACTATTACAACAACATCAAGCTTGGGGGAGGAGCACCCCCCGTTATCTTCGTGATTCAGGTATGTCTTACTATTATCTTAGTGTTTTTTAAGTAATAGGTTATAGTATGTGTTAGATTAAATAAATAAAGCATGTCTAATCTGAAGAACTCTCTCTCTAAATTCTTAAAATGGAAATGATGAATAGTTGCTCTATTGTATTTATTTCTAGTACCTAGCCTTTAAGCATGAGTTCTCTTAATTAATAATGCTTTAAAATAAAATTAAACACATGAGTAGCAAATGCTTGATCCAGAGTCTAGGTAATTGACAAATATGATATGTGATGATCTGAGCAACTGTTATCTTGTTCTGAAACAACACTAGAGTTCTGGAGAATTTCTAATATTAATATGATCAATAATTGCATTGAGTTAAATTAAGCTTTGTTGACCCTGTGAGAAGTTATCATACTATTGAATTGAGATCACTTACACATTTCATCCATCTTCCGCATAAATGCTCATGATTATCTATTCCTATCTTCTCAAAAGTTTGTTGGAAGCATGTGGCTATTGAAAAAAAAGAGAAAAAAAATCCGAGGAAATAAAGAGGGACAAGTGTCCGAAACCTCAAAAAGATAGATCCCGAGGAAATAAAAAGGGACAAGTGTCCGAAACCTCGAAGAAAAAAAAGAAAAAAAAGAGAGAATGGAAAAAAATATATGAATATCAGAAAAAATGGGCACGTGCCCGACAGTAGAATTAGCCTGATAGCCATGTGTTTCTAATAGACAAAAGAGAGTGATATATTCAAAAGAGCATCTGCCTCCATTCTCCATACACATGCACTTCTCGATTCAATAGTATGGTTGGCTTTGTCTTTGGATCCATTGTTTAATTTGACAACATATGTTTTTAAGCTTTTTGAAAATTCATAAAAACTCCGGGATAATGGTGAAGTGAAGGAACTAGAGACATGGTGCTTGATTTGATCGTTCTATCTTTCAATTATCAAGATTCAAGGTAAAGTACTAAGCCCCGTGATAAATAATATGATATCTTTTTCTAATCCAAATGAGAACTTTTGTTTGAATGCATATGTACTTGTTAGAAGTGCAGATATTACAGCAATTCTTGATCCATTGTTGAGTTTGACTTTGCTAAGGGACTAGCAAAGGTTAAGCTTGGGGGAACTTGTTGATGCCCACTAATGCTCATAATTAACCATCAACTATTGCATGAAATGACACTAAATGAATCACAAAGCATAGTTGTAGGGTTTGAAACTAACAAGTTCCACGAGTTTTGGTGCTCTCACTTGTTTTGCACGATTATCAATATTTCACCATATAAAAGTATCTCAAGTGATGAAACAGAGCACACCATTTCGAAGAGCTCGTCGAGACGATCGAAACGGACATATGATTTGCTATATTTGGAGTCCCGGAGCGAGAGTCCTCGATGGATACGACTTAGAAGATTCTAGAACATTCCGGAACATTCCAGAAGACAAGAGAAGGCGACCCATGGAAGGCGGGGCCCACCTGTCATAGGGGTGGACCGACCGGTCTCCTCTATGGACCGACCGGTCGGGTATTGGGCCCAATTTCGTCCCCCTTCGCGTGACGCATTCCAACCGACCTCTCCAACACGTTTTGGCCCATTTAGGCCCAAGTGCATATGACGAAGGATTTAGTACCACATCGCTTGCTCAAGGTGGAGGGGAGGCCAGGAGCCCCTATATAATAAACCCAGGACCCCCCTGAGGCTGAACACGGTCATCATCTGGGAGTCTTTGTAGAGGCGTCCCTCGAAGGACAACCTCTTCTCCCTAGAGAATTAGGTTTAGATTTTCCAATGTAATAGCTTAGCTCTAGTCGGGAGTTAGGGAGAGCGGAGCTGCGCTCCGGTTCCAGAGGAGTCTTCAGAGTTTTGGTATGTCTTGTATCTTTTCTTTGTAAGACTTGTGCTTTAATATATTTATCTTCTCTATTTACTTTATGCTTTATTATATGATTAGTATAGTTGTTATATCTTGGCATGGGATCTTCGCTCGTATTGAGTGCTCTAGTTATTCATGGTAATTAGTGTAGTAATCGATAGATTAGACATGGTGTTTAGTCTATAGGTTACCTGAGGTTGTGCTCAATCCCATGGAATAGTTGTGGTAGCCCCAGGGGTGATATCTCTGTTAGGCCTTCGTAGTCCACCACGTTCGGATTGATGTTTCGTAGAGCTTGTGGCAGCCTTCTCCCAACTACCTTTTCCCAGTCTTCTTCGAGAGTTGGAAAGGACCTGCTGCTTCAAAGTGCCAATGTTTATGACTGCTATATCTTTTCATCTTTGTTGCTTTAGAACCCAAGTAATAGAGAAGTACGTAGGAACCTTGATCTCTCCTGTTGCCCTCCCGCTATAATTATCTATACATTTATCATGAATTCTTTTTGATGCGTTTTCATTATTATATATATCATATATCATTCACTCCTGCTCTAGTCTAATTAGTACTCTGAGTTAGTAGATGCATGATAGTGAGTTATCAGTTTCTTGACCCTAGCTTCCCTGTGGTAAAATATAAATAACAATCCTGGAATACTCCCGGTAAAATGCTACAATGGTGTTCTGTGCGCTTGCGGAATCTTTCATATTCTTATTTGCGTTAACAAACGTCAACAGTTATGCAAGGTGAAACCAGCCACATTAGCCGTGGCGACGAAAGCGTCACAATGCGGAAAGTCGCGAACTTTGAAATCTGACTCATCGAAACATATCGGCGCCAGTGACCAAACTGGCCTGTTCAGCGGTAGCCTTGGTGATACCGTTTGGACTCTTCGATGATAGTCCTTTCTCGCCCTTTTACTTTTGTGCTCTAGGTTGGATCCGCCCGTGATGGCGAAAATGTGGCCTCTTGACTGGAGGATGTTGTTGATTGCGCTAGTTTCGTTTTCCATCTCCTGCCCCTACTGGTAACTAGGTTGTGCTTGCTGCCCCTGGGGCTGGGCCTGAGCCGGAAGCGCTGGTGACGGCGTTGGCTGGCGCTGATAGTGCATGGGTGACGAAACTGCCACCGACTGTGGCGCGAAGACCGGGAACTGGTAACCCTGATATGCCGGATTGTACCAATGTAAATTCTGGGGAGGCATGTACTGCGGGGGATGCATAGGCGTGCTTGCGTAGTTGCTGCATGCTACCGCTCCTGTTGCCGGGTCTTGCGAATTGTGAAAAACGTGCTTGGAGCTTTCGCCAGAAGCTGAAGCTTGATCCTTGTCTTTTAGCTCTTTCGACATCTTGCTGTATTTGCAGTCTCGGGTGGTGTGACTGAAATTGCCATCGTAGATGACACAGTACGGAGGCTTGGCTCCTCTTCTACGGCCTCTACCGTCTCGGCCGCCACGTCCTGTCCTTCCACCACGCCCTCCTCGGAATGGTTGATCGAATCCTCTTTGGGGCTGAAAGTTGGCCATGTTCGGCCTCTCCATGCCTGCTGCTGACTGCGCTGGTTCTTCCTGCAAAGTGTTGATTGTCCGGAAAGGTCTAACCATCCTTTGATTCGGCACTTGCGGTGGTTGACTTGCTTTCGTCGCTTGCCTCTGCGTCAAGCGGGCGGCTTTGCGCCGCCGGAAGTCATCATCCGACCTTGCATATGCGTTCATCACGTCGAACAATTCCTTGACAGTTTTCTGCGGTTCTCTGGACAAATGAGCGGCACACTGTCCGGTTCCCAAGCCCTCGGTGGCTGCTACAATCACCACGGCTTCCGGCACATTCGAAGCTTGAGCTTTCAGCTGGATGAAGCGTTTGAGGTACTCGGATAAGGGTTTGTCATCTTGCTGGGTGCAATTCATGAGGTCTCGCGTGGTCTTGACATCCGGCCGGAATCCTTGGAAAGTGGCGAGCAATTCGGCCTTCAACTGAACCCACGAATAGATGGATAGTGGCTTGAGGGTGGTGTACCAATCGTGAGCCACGTCTTCGACTGCCAGGATGAGAGATTTCGTCAGGGCTTGATTGTCGTCGCCTGCCGAAAAGATGGCTGTCTCGTAGCTTGCCAAAAATTTACGCGGATTCGCCTTGCCGTCGAACGTCGAAATGCGTGGCTTGTAGTTGAGCGGCCACGGGTGGGCTTGCAATTCTCTTGAAAGTGGGGAGGTTTCGTCGATTGTGTTGTCAAAAGTTGGTGGCTGCTCTCGCCTTGGTACGAATACATTGTCTTGAATTATTGGAATCGGGCCTCCTCTAGCCCTTCTTAGCTCCTGAATTTCCTTTTCCAGTTGCCTCCTCTACGTCTCCGCCTGACGAAGCGCGTCGCGAGTTTCGTCTTCCCTTGCTTTTACCGCAAGCTGCTGCTGCAACTGATCTCTTTGCTGAACCAATCTTTCGATCTCTTCTTGCTGCTCCGTCAGCATTCTGATTGCTTGGGCATGCCTGGTAACTTCAGCATCGTTGTCTTCTTCGTCGTCGGGCTCGTCTTGGACGTTCCCTTCCGGCGTGCCATCTCTGCCGAAAGGCTGCGAGTCACGGCTTGAAGTTGCTATCGGTGGTAGTTGGGTTCCCGTCGGGAGCATGCTGCCAAAAGCTTCGGTGTGTTGGGCTGTATTTGGTGGTATTTGAGTGGTTAAAGCGTGCCTCGATTGTGCCATGGTCATCCTTGTTCGCGGCAACCGTCTCGAGATTGTCGACCATCCTCGGCGCCTTCCTCGGTGGCCTGGCAAGCTCGGGCAACAACCACGGTGGGCGCCAATGTTGTTTCAGGACCTGGATCCCGAAACAGCAGGTTGTCGCGCGAGCCGAGACACTGAGCGAAAGCGTAAGTAGACGAAAGAGAGTGGGAAATAGAGTGAAATGAACAGTGCTTCTCCCCCCCTTTCAAGGGAAGCCAGGAGCTTTTTATATTAATCCAGATCAACTTGAAAGTACAAGATTGCCCTTCCATCCACTTTGTTACAATTACAATAAGGCCCTATTAAACTACTTTGTGGCTGTACGTCTTCTCTTCCGGCATGGGGGGCCGCATCGTAACTTGGCCCTTTGACGGTCCCAGCGTCCCCCGGCTCCTTTTCCTGACCGGTGGGGGCCACTTCCTTTGACCCAGGCTTACGGCGACCTGCGAAAGTCTATGAAAAACCAAGGTCATGAAAGACGAAAACTCCTGCCGGAACGCCGAACTCCTTTCGCGCGAATGCCTCCTTTCGCATGAAAACTCCGCCATTCTTCGGTCCTGCGGGCCGAAACGCGTGCTCCGCACGAATGCTTCCTTTCGCACGAAAGCTCCGCTTTCCCTTGGTCCTTGAGCCGAAACGCGTGCTTCCGCACGGATGCTACCTTTCGCATGAAAGCTCCGCCTTCCCTTGGTCCTCGAGCTGAAACGCGTGCTGCCGCGCGAATGCTTCCTTTCGCATGAAAGTCCTGCCACCTTCGGTCTCGCGGGGCCGAAGACGAGCGCGTGCTTCCGCGCGAATGGGCACATCCGCGCGAAAGCTCCGTCATCCTTCGGTATTGCGGGCTGAAGGCGCCTGCCGTCTGGGTACCGTCCCAACACATGGTACTCTTGAAATATGAAGCATAGTAGCAACTTCTGATCCACCGAGGCCAAGTTGACTATTTGCTCGGGATGAGCAGAGGTGTTAACACTGGATTTTGGTCAACATTGTGAAGATGACAGGTGGACCCAACGATCAGTGAGAAGAGCATTCGGCAGACAGCCAAGCGATCGGTTAATTTTCGGAGTTTCGGCAACTACCTGTGTGGTCAGCTATTTTACAAGGGTGTGACTCCATTCAGGAAATAGATATGGCAAGAGAAGCCGATCACAAGGATAATCGACCATGGCCGTGACAGATTAAACGAGTATTCAAGAATCAGAGGGGTCTGATCTCCTTGGTCAGGAGTTGGATTTGGTGGCGTTGTGATGTGGCAAGCAAGCAAAGAAGGCAATTTAAATATAAATATGTATAAAGCATGCACGTCTCGACGTCCAGTTCTATATTTAGCATGAATGACTTCACGATGAAGGAAAGGCTAGAAGACGGCGTACATGTTCAACGACCCTACATGCTTGGCTATACATACACGTATACATAATTAACCAATTACAACTAGCCGAGCCAGTGTGCGGAGATGGGTGTATGAGGCATTCAGCAAGTATCCATGCGGTCGGCTAGTTTCCAAGGATTCGACAACTGCTTATGCGATCGGCAATTCTGAGAAAAAGGGGGTTTCCATTGAAACGACAGAAGCAAGAGCCGATTGGGCAACAAGATTGCGACAATTAAGGCAATGAAGATTCCGAAGGGAGTTGAAGGCCAAAAATGTTGTATTTTCCTTTAACGTTTCATAGTCGTGTCTTCTTAGGACTTATATTGTGTCTAGGGTATAAATATAAACCCTTGGCTATTGTAAAAAGTGTTCACAACCATATCAATACAAATCGGCCCTGTGCCATCTTCGAGTCCTTTGTCGTGTCGTCGAGTTCTTCGAGAGGAATCATCGATCTGTCGACCACCGTAAGTCCCGGCAACCTTGTTATCATGTCTAGTATCATGCGGTGGATTTAGATGTGATGCAAGTAGTCTTGTTTGTTTACAAAGATCGTGCGGTGGATCTATGTCGACAACCAAGAAGTCTTTGCTTACGCTATGCTTATGAGCAAATACCGTGCGGCAGGCGTTTGCTTGATATGTTTAGCATGAGCGAGATAGTTATCGGCTCTATTAGATTTGGCAAAATCTAGTAGATTCATTAAGTTACCACGTGTTGCATGATTTATTTAATTAGTTTTACAACACTCTTTTGCCCAATCTAGATTGACTTTGTTCGGCCTTGCTTTACAAGTTTTTAGTTGTTTCTTCCGATAATCAAATAACCATGATGGCCGAATTAATTTCTAATCTAGATTGTTACGTGTTGCGGGTTCATACATGTCATTTACGCTTAGGCTTTGATAAAACTAGGTATCGTGCGGCAGATGCAGGTTTTAGATTAGTTTTATCGTTTTTGGTTTGCATGTTCCTTCTTCATGGACCCCAACTCGGCTAGTTTGCCGAGCTTGGTTATACGTTATTTTATAATCTATCTTTTGTTCAAGCATGTCTTTTTACGAATGTGTATTCGGCAACCAATTGTTTACATGTGCTCATATTTGGAGTTAGCCGAATGATCTCTAAAACTTGTTGACAGATAGCTTCTATAGCTATATGTCATTGTGAGTGGCTTCAGGGCCGTAAATATGGAACTATCTGGTCTCATCCGGCATGTTCCAGTTTTATTCTCATAGTTTTATCCCTTGTTGGCTTTCAGGTCAAACCGACTGGCACGTCTTCGGATTTCAAACCGTCCGGACACCCGATTGAAGCTACGCTTTTCGGCTTGCTGTGTGTGAGGCACGGTGCGACACATTTTGTGCCAACACACTTTTTGGCACGCTCGGTGGGACCAAAGAAGTGACAAAAACAAAGTGCAATATAATTTGATGAAGAACTTTCCAGTAAAATCAGCTTGATGGCCGATATCACGATGAGTCAGAATCCAGAAGCTGCAGATCAGTACCAAAGAAAATCGAGAAGAAAATAATATCAGCTATTCTGTGAAGATAGATTGAAGATCAAATCATGCAAGAAAACATCAGGATTTGTCTAAAGTTGGCAGATTATTATACACAACATATATACGCAGCACGTCACATCTATAGGAGATCCTCATATCATAAGGATAATCAAGACTGTATGGGTTCATAAAGAATTTAGTCCGATAAGTCAGAAAAATGAGAAGTATTGGTTGATTTTATCAGAAGCTATGAACAAAGTATCAGTGATGCATCGACTAAACAAAGAACAACATACACGTTGTATTAGGGAGATGAAAAATGGAGAGTTTGCATATCCGGAAGCATCATAAATGCAATCAAATTCGGTACTCATGGAAATATGTCATTATGTAGTGATAGGAGGAATCGACTCTTGAAGATAAGAGTCGGCTGTTCAGAATACCAGACATAATAAAACCAATGAGATATTGGTTCTGGTAAAGCAGCAGCAGGACATCGGCTCTTTTGGTTTAAAATTAAGACACAAAAAGTAGCCGATGGTGATTCTAATCCAGAACTATCCAGCTCCTACATGTTTGCCGCATTTGCATGTTTAATCAAGGAAACAGAAGGAAGCTTCGATATCAACAAACATGGAGACTGTACAAGCGTCAAACTATGATTGCAAGTCCAAATGCATCATAGTCCTGGTTACCCGATGGCTGCGTAATGAAAGAAAAGAGATTGAGTATCAAGCGACCAGGTGAACCGCAAACGTACGCGGAACTGATGATCCGAATATGTTGCACTAGTTCTATCAGTTTCCATGTGGCGTAGTTTCAGAATATCAGATGTTGAAGGCAGTATGCGTACATATACCCAGCAATATATAAGTATAAGCTGATTCGAAAAAGACTGATCGGCTAATAATCATAGAGGAAGGAAAGCAAAATAATGTGCATGCAAGCCATGGTTCGGACATATAAGCATATGCGTTTTCTCTGAGGGAAACCTATCGAGGAGGATTTCTATTGATCCCAATATAGTCGAATGATAGACAATTTCAGTAACCATAATCGCAGCAGTCACCGGATTATGCAATGGCCAGCTCAGAAGAGGTTTGATGTCTCATACTAGACGTCTCAGTCGGCCTCAAAATTGATCCATCGGTTCAGAAGATTATTTACAATGTTGATACAAATTATTTTAGAAATAAATGATTTGATCAGCACAAGAGCCGATTGTCCCGTCGGCACACCTCCAGCATAGAAAACTTTCTGCTGTCTACAGAGGAAACAAACAAAGCTGACCAGATTAGTTATTTTGGAGTACTATCAACATTGAGACTAATGATAATATTGAAGCGTGATTTCTCATAATCACGTTGATCCTGCGCTGCAACTTCTTGGAGTTGAGATAATATTGCCAGACCCACAGCAATACAGTTCACGATTCTTTGGGAATAAATTTGGCAACGTCACAAGATGAAAAATGAAGTACTATTGTTGTGGTAAAGGACATTCTTTACCTTCACATTCACCATCATCACCAATTTGTCATCATGCATCCAAGCTACCATTAACCATCCATCAGAGTATAATATCATCTCACACTTCATGATCGGCTACACGGAGCCTCGCAAGACTGTTGATACCTGCAGCCTCTGCAATATCGACAAAGAGGCAACAGTCGATCCGTTTTTAGTATTCACAAGAAGTGGAGAATCTATTGTTGGTGAATAAAGAAGCTAGATATGATCGATGGAGTAAGCTGACAGACACGAACAAAAATATCAGGCTGATCAAAGCTGTTTGGGCCCTGATGATGTTACACAGCCGGTATTACTCAAATCGAACTCCAGATCCAGCATTGTAAGAACTCAGTTAAGGAAAAATCAATTCTTAACTAGTGGATATAAGAATCAGCTGTCAAGGTCAGGCCAACACACCAAAAGCCAATCAGCCAAGCAGACACGAGGATGATTAACCAAGAAGCATCACACATATATGGGATGATACAATCGGCTAATTTTTAGAGGCATTGGCTGAAAGGGTAGGCTGATAGCAATAGTTCTGATCGCCGCACCAGAAGATTGCATACATTCAAGATCGATGCCCAATTTATGTTTACGTCGGTTAAATATCTGGAGGGCATATTTAAAGACAATTGTTAGCATGGAAAGCAGCACTACAGAAGCATACATGAATTCTAGATGCAGCAGCCGATAAGCACACTGATAAAAATATCATTATACACATATTCCAAGAAGAACACTTATCGGCTTGGAGCGGAAGAGTGTACACACAGATATGAAGAACTAATGAGAAGAAAAAACATAAGGTGAACATGCTCAAATTCCTACATCAACTACACTCAGGGGGCCTGAACCTCATCGTGCACGCATCCATGCATCGCCGAGCTCGTATTCGTCCTCTAGGGCATACTCAGCTTCATAAAAAATGACGTTCTTCGAAGCTACCGTGAGTTACCTGACAGCATGCTCACCTAAAGCATTCCAGTTCCTCAACAAGAAGAAAGTCAAAGGCATACTAAGCAAAAGCCGATAAGACAGAACCTTCGGCTCCTATTAATATAACTTTACCTTTCCCTGAGTAACGCAAAGCTCAATCTGGTGATAAGGTTACGGAAGGCTACATCAGAGGCACAAAGGACGTTAGCAACCGGACGACCGATAGAAGACCATCAGCTAAAACGTTTTCAGCACACTTCATATTGAAAGAGATACCTTTGCTAATGGCCTTGAATAAGTAAGATGGTGCCAACAAGACACATGCAACGGTGACAAGTTCACTTATAGTTAGAACGGCTACAAGATCTGAAGCAGCTAGTCATTTGCAGAAGAAGGATAGACGTTTATGATTGGCTTCAAATATTTTTAACCCGTATTCGGCGAAGACGTCTCGGATGAGAGAAAGGAGGACACCAGTGAATCATAGATTGCGCCGCTGTGACTACATATCAGGGGGCCTGAGCTCAACACGCACACATCGTACAGCATCGAGCGATCCATCGTGAAGAAGGACGAGACGAATGGCTGCTTCATCTTCAACGGTGGTTTGTGTAATTTTACCCTCGCTTCTCTAATAGTTTCAGAGCTTAAAATTAAAATCATTTAAGAGCAAAACCTCTCATGTTGCATCTCCGCACTAAAAAAACCTTAAAAAATTCGCTCTATGAATATGTGATATAAATATTTTGGGTTATCCATTGTTGAAATGATAAATAGATGCTCTGTTTTATGTTTCACCTGTGTCTGGTTTATAGCTTTGATTTCTTTAAGATTTGGGTCTAGTGGTTATTATATTTATCTTGAAGTCTTTGAAATTTGTGGGTTGCATAGAATTTAAACTTTGTCTGAAAGTAGTTGTGGAATATGAATAGAGGTAGAATTTGCTATGACATTATTCTGAGAGATACTTGAAATTCAGAGATTTAATGAAATAATAAAATTTACTTAATGTCATATTGAGCACTGTCAAATCATTATGATTACTAGTTGAGATTATAGTCATATTCTCAAGATCAAGATTCACGTACACGTTATAAACTAATAAGTGTTTTGCATGTGCATTCTCTCTTTGATTAAAAATATGAGGCTATTCTATAAATCTCAGAAATAAAAACGACGGACACGTGTCCGTCAGAACTGAGAAAGAAAAAAGGTCAAGTGACCGCCCGAATAAAAATATGAAAAAGAAAAGGTCAAGTGACCGCCAAATAAAATAAAAGATGGCCGAAGGCCCAGTAGCCTCATAATTTTAAAAGGTAGGGAGAATGACATATGCAAAAGAAAAAGTAATAAAAATATTCACTTGCACTTCTTGATCTAGGTTTATGGCTTGTATCTCCTTATGGTCAAGTCTTTGACTTTGCAATATTATATGATATGATTTTATATAAAGATAATGATAAAAACTCCGGATGAAAAGTGATCAAGGGGTAAAAGATAAGCATTTCTGTAGCTATTCTGTTCTGCAATTGCTTGAGGACTCAGTGAGAACTAAAGCCCCATAATTAAAGAGACGAATGGATGAGTAAGGTACCATTTTTAAAAGAGATCTTGGTTATAAAATATGATACTTTTGAGATGTAGTCGGCATTACAGCATCTTCTGATCAACAAAATGGAAGAACTATAATATTTATACACATATGCATTCGTAACTAACTTGTATCCACATGTATTGGAAAATTATTGTTTTACAGGCAAAATTGTGGAAACATGGTGAGAAAATGTTATTGTTATCAGTGGATTTCTTGGCTTTTTGAAGAAGACCAACAAAGATCAAATAGTTCGAAGCATGACAATTCATACTCCGAACTAGGGGGGCCTGTGTTAACACTGGATTTTGGTCAACATTGTGAAGATGACAGGTGGACCCAACGAGCAGTGAGAAGAGCATTCGACAGACGGCCAAGCGGTCGGTTAATTTTCGGAGTTTCGGCAACTACCTGTGTGGTCGGCTATTTTACAAGGGTGTGACTCCATTCGGGAAATAGATATGGCAAGAGAAGCCGATCACGAGGATAATCGACCATGGCCGTGATAGATTAAATGAGTATTCAAGAATCAGAGGGGTCTGATCTCATTGGTCAGGAGTTGGATTTGGTGGCGTTGTGATGTGGCAAGCAAGCAAAGAAGGCAATTTAAATATAAATATATATAAAGCATGCACATCTCGACGTCCAGTTCTATATTTAGCATGAATGACTTCACGATGAAGGAAAGGCTAGAAGACGGCGTACATGTTCAACGGACCTACATGTTCGGCTATACATACACGTATACGTAATTAGCCAATTACAACTAGTCGGACCAGTGTGCGGAGATGGGTGTATGAGGCATTCAACAAGTATCCATGCGGTCGGCTAGTTTCCAAGGATTCGGCAACTGCTTATGCGGTCGGCTATTCTGAGAAAAAGGGGGTTTCCATTGAAACGACAGAAGCAAGAGCCGATTGGGCAACAAGATTGCGACAATTAAGGCAATGAAGATTCCGAAGGGAGTTGAAGGCCAAAAATGTTGTATTTTCCTTTAACGTTTCATAGTCGTGTCCTCTTAGGACTTATATTGTGTCCAGGGTATAAATATAAACCCTTGGCTATTGTAAAAAGTGTTCACAACCATATCAATACAAATCGGCCCCGTGCCATCTTCGAGTCCTTTGTCGTGTCGTCGAGTTCTTCGAGAGGAATCATCGATCCGTCGACCTCCGTAAGTCCCGGCAACCTTGATATCATGTCTAGTATCATGCGGTGGATTTAGATGTGATGCAAGTAGTCTTGTTTGTTTACAAAGATCGTGCGGTGGATCTATGTCGACAACCAAGAAGTCTTTGCTTACGCTATGCTTATGAGCAAATACCGTGCGACAGGCATTTGCTTGATATGTTTAGCATGAGCGAGATAGTTATCGGCTCTATTAGATTTGGCAAAATCTAGTAGATTCATTAAGTTACCATGTGTTGCATGATTTATTTAATTAGTTTTACAACACTCTTTTGCCCAATCTAGATTGACTTTGTTCGGCCTTGCTTTACAAGTTTTTACTTGTTTCTTCCGATAATCAAATAACCATGATGGCCGAATTAATTTCTAATCTAGATTGTTACGTGTTGCGGGTTCATACATGTCATTTACGCTTAGGCTTTGATAAAACTAGGTATCGTGCAATAGATGCAGGTTTTAGATTAGTTTGATCGTTTTTGGTTTGCATGTTCCTTCTTCATGGACCCCAACTCGGCTAGTTTGCCGAGCTTGGTTATACGTTATTTTATAATCTATCTTTTGTTCAATCATGTCTTTTTATGAATGTGTATTCGACAACCAATTGTTTACATGTGCTCGTGTTTGGAGTTAGCCGAATGATCTCTAAAACTTGTTGACAGATAGCTTCTATAGCTATATGTTGTTGTGAGTGGCTTCAGGGCCGTAAATATGGAACTGTCTGGTCTCATCCGACATGTTTCAGTTTTATTCTCACAGTTTTATCCCTTGTTGGCTTTCAGGTCAAACCGACTGGCACGTCTCCAGATTTCAATCCGTCCGGGCACGCGATTGAAGCTACGCTTTTCGGCTTGCTGTGTGTGAGGCACGGTGTGACGCATTTTGTGCCAACAAGAGGTTAAGTTTTCTTGTTGATGGTGGAATATTACCAAAATAATACCCTCAAAACCCAGTCAACAAGCTCAGTTTTAAGGATGAATGACATGACATAAGCATACTTTATCAATAACTAGCTCCACTTGTACCTAGAAGTGTTTTTATGCAGATAATGATGAAATGAGGCAAAGTGAGATGGTGGGACCCACATAGGGGGTTGCTCGACCCCCCTATGGCCCCACTAGGCTCTGCCAAGTGGCATGATCCATGTGAAGCATCCAAAGCACTTCTCAACCCTTGGATCACACTTGTGCTTTCTCTCAACGGTGGAAGATGAAGTCACATGGATCCATAGGCCCACAAGGAAGCATCCAAAGTGACAAAGAAGAAATCCAAGGTGCCTTCATGGTGAATCCAAGGTACCTTCATGGCCAATCAAGATCCAAGTGTGGCAACCTTTGATCTTGAGGTGGTTTTGATCCAACGGAGGAGTGGCGACGTGACACAGATTGATGACGTGGTGGTGGAGTAGCCCCTACTCCACCTCTAGCTATAAAAGGAAGCCCTCTCCCTGTCATTTGTGGTGTGCATGATGGAAGCTTACAAGCTCAAGTGAAGTGTAGTTAGTCCACTTCTTAGTAGTGTAGTCTAGTGTGGGAGTTAGAGTTGAGTAGTGAGTTGTGCTCGGGTCTTCCGGAGCTATCTTCTGAGGAGTTTGGTATAGTTCTTATATCTTTCTCTTTATTTTTGTAAGACTTTACTTTATATTATTACTTTACTTTACTTTACTAAGTACTTACTTTCTGCAATATTATACCTACTATAGTATTGTTGTTCTCTTAGTTTGTCATATCTTAGTTTATACTAGTTAAGTTACCTGGAACATGCCTGTGTGCGATCATTATCTGTTATAGGATGCTCTAGTTGGTTTGTGCACACGATTAGAGTAGTAAGAGACGGTTTAAGCGTGGTGCTTAGACATTATCTTACCTTTGGTTGTCGCTTGTCGCACAGATAGATGGGTGGTAGCCAACAGGTGGTTACAGTCCTGAATCTGGTCTTTGAAGTCGACCACGTGTTCTTAGGCAGGATTTAAAGGACAAGGCTGAGTATGGCAGCCCAATAGTAAGAGTCTCTATTGAAAGTCCTTGTTTGGTTTTGGATAATTGATGTCACCTAGGTTACTAACCATTGTCAAGAAGTGTTTATGAGCTAGGTTGGTACACACTAAGTGTGGGAGCTAGATGATGACCATGGTGTTGGTGTTGATGACTAAAAGATGGATCCAGTGCTCCACATTTGGAAAGAGAAGAAGAGAAAAGCAAAACCCTATGGGGATCAAGGCAAAGGTATAAATAGGGATTTTGTTTTGGCACTCAAGACACCATAGAGGGTGTGAGTCACTTTAGGATCGATAGTCATACTATTAATAGGGGACTATCTTGGTGATCTCGGTTATCAAGTGCCACTAGGTGAATTCATACATGCATATGCATTAGGACCTAGTGTGCTAACCTCTAATCCTTTGAAAAATGTTTGGAAAATGCTAACACACTTGCACAAGGTGATGTACACTTGGTGGTGTTGGCACATTTGCAAAGGAGAAGAAGTCAGAGTTGAAAACGAAGTTTTCAGGCGCGACCGGACGCTGGAACAATGACCGGACGCTGTTGAAACATGCGTCCGGTCACTATTGAAACAGCGATCAGACGCTACTAAAACAACTGACCGGATGCGCATGTAACACTATTCACAAGAGGCAACAAATGAAATGGAGTGATCGGACGCTAAGTGAGTCCGGTCAATAGTGATCGGACGCGTCCGATCGATGAAAATTGTCTCTGGAACCTCTCTGTTCGTGACCGGACGCTCAGTGAAACAATGACCAGACGCTAGTGAAACATGAGTCCGGTCACTACTGAAACAACAATCGGACGCTAGTGAAACAATGACCGGACGCGTCCGGTCGCTACGTAAACAGCCCATTCGAAGGGGTAACGGCTCTATTTGTTTGAGGGGGTATATAAATATGAGTTGGCCGGCTTTGGGAGGTCTCTCTTGGCACTCTAACATATTGGACATCCCTTTGAGCTAAACATACTCCCTCCCACACATATCCTTGCTTGATAGCATGAATCAAAGTGAGATTGAGTGATTCCAAGTGCATTTGCTTGTGTGATTGCATCTAGTGGCACTTGGGGATCGTTGTTGCTGCGGTTTTCTCGTTACTCTTGGTGGTTGCCGCCACCTAGACGGCTTGGAGCAGCGGAGGAGCATTGGCACGAGTTGGTGATTGTTTGTGGCCATCTCCCGGTGATTTGTGAGGGGTATTGTGCCTTCCCCGGCGAAGAGCCAAAAGGTAACTCTAGTGGATTGCGCGTGTCATTGAGTTACCTCCATTTGTGGGTTGGTTCTTGTGGCACTCAAGTGTTGAGCTAGGTTTGTGAACACCTATTAGCCACCGAACCACCAAGTGGTTGGTCGACACAACGGGGAGTAGCGTGCCGACAAGCACGTGAACCTCGGGAGAAAATCTTTGTGTCATTTGTCTCTTTGGCTATCTCCCGGACTTCATTGGTATTCATATTGTGATTGATCATCTCTTGCCGGCGTCGGTATATCTCTCTATCATTGCATTACATTCTTTATTTCTTGTGTAGAGATAATTGTTGCTAGAAGTAGCTCTCTAATTAGAATTAATTATTTCTTGCTAGCTCACTAGTTTAGAAAGTAGTGACATAGCTTTTGTGTGCCATAGTGATTATAATATACTAGAATTGCTTGGATAGATGGCTTGCAACACTTAGTAGAGCTAGAGCAAAAAGCTTCGCTTCATAATTGTCTAACTTGTTGCTCTAAGTGTTTTGGTAGAAATTTTATTAGGCTATTCACCCCCCTCTAGCCATTTAGGACCTTTCAAGTGGTATCGGAGCCGTGGTCACCGTTTGCATAAGGCTTAAGAACCTTCGGTGTTGAAATGGCCCCAATTGTGTTTAACCATGTTGGGGGCAAACCACCGTTCTTTGATGGCATATCTTTTGATTATTGCAAGAGAAAGATGAGAATGTATTTAGGTTCAATCAATGACAAGGTGTGGGATGTGGTAGAAAATGAGTTTGTGATTCTTGATCCTACCAATCCAACGCCAAATGACTCCATCAACAAGCAATGCAACACGATGGCGCTCAACAACATATACAATGCCATTGATCCAAAGGTGTTCGAGCAAATCAAAGATCTTGACAATGCAAGTGAGGTGTGGAAAAGATTAGAAGAAACGTATGAGGGCACTTCGACGGTAAAAAGTGCCAAGTTGTACATGCTCAAGGACAAGCTCACCAACTTCAAGATGAAGGATGATGAATCAATTCCGGAAATGTTCTATAGATTGCAAGTCATCATCAATGATCTCAAGTCCTTGGGAGAAAAGGTACAAGATGAAGGCTTCACTCACCGGTTTTTGAGTTGCTTGCGCAAGAGATTCAAGACACTTCGCACCATCATCTTTAGAGGAGGCTTGAAGAATGTGACTCCAAATGAGGTGCTTGGTGATGTCATGACCGAAGATCAATACAATGAAGATAGTGAAGAGGTGGTCAAGGAAGAGGACAAGAAGAAGAAAAGTGTGGCATTCAAAGCCACCTCATCAAAGAGCAAGGGCAAGTCCAAGAAGGAAGAATCAAGTGACAATGAAGAAGCTAGTGACATTGATGATAAAGCCTTAGCTCTCTTTGTGTGCAAATTTGGCAAGTTCATGAAGAAAAAGGGCTATGGTGCAAGGAAGAGAAGAGATTACAACAAGAACAAAGACTATGTGAGAAGATGCTACAAGTGCAAGAGAAAGGATCATGTTGTAGCGGATTGTCCCTATAACAGTGACAATGATGAAGATGAGAAGAAGAAAGATAAGAAGGAAAAGAAAGAGAAGAAAATGAGCTTCTAGAAGAAGAAAGGTGGCTCATATGTTGTCACATGGGATATTGATGCATCATCCGATAGTGAAGACTCAAGTGATGATGATAACAAGAAGAGCACCAAGAAGAAGGCACTTGCAAGCATTGCAATCAACAACAAGCCTTCTCTATTTGACACTCCATCATGCTTCATGGCTAAGCCAACTAAGGTACAATCCAATGATGAGAGTGATAGTGAGAGTGATGAGGATGAGGAGCACTCAAAGGAGGACCTCATGGACATGTTGGAGCAAGCTCACACTTGCTTTGAGATGAAGAGGAAGGAGTGCAAGGAATTACGCAAGAAGCTTAGTGCTCTTGAGCAATCCCTTGATGAGCTCAAGTCTACTCATGATAGGCTAGAGGTAGCCCATGAGAAGCTTGGCAAGGTTCACACCAAGCTTGAAAAAGCTCACTCCTCCCTCCTTGATCAAGTCAAGGTTGAGGACATTGTTCCAACATGTAACATAAGAGTAACTTGTGATATTCTTGATGAATCATTTTATACTCCTATTGTTGTTGCTCCCACTAACCCCTCATATAGCTCATCCACTACTACTTCTACTATGAGTGATGGTTTCACTTGTGATGCCTCACTAATGGTGGAGATTGAGACCTTGAAAAAGGAGGTCAATGAGCTCACTCGTGCCTTAGGCAATGCCTATGGTGGTGATGCTCGCTTGCTTAAGTGCTTGGGTAGCCAACGGTTCTCTCTTAACAAAGAGGGATTAGGCTATACCCCCAAGAATGGCAAGGTGGCTTTTGTGACTCACAAGACTAGTTTTGTGAGAAGCAATGGTCGGTTTTGCAACAAATGCAAGCAATCCGGGCATATAGAGCAATATTGCAAGAACAAGAATAAAAATGCTAATGTATCCTCAATTCAATTTGATTCTTGTTATTTGCTTACCAAGGGTGTAAATGGTGTGACGGCTAAGTTTATTGGTGCTCCCATTGTTGGCCCAAAGAAGAAGACAATTTGGGTGCCCAAGAGCTTAGTAACTAACCTTGGAGGACCCAAGCAAGTTTGGGTACCTAAGAAGAATTGATCTTTTCTTGTAGGTCAATTATAAAGCCGGAGGAAGGCATTGGGTGCTTGATAGTGGGTGCACTCAACACATGACAGGAGATGCAAGAATGTTCAATTCAATCAACAAGAATGATGACAATGGGATTGATAATATTACATTTGGTGATAATGGCAAAGGCAAGGTCAAGGGGCTTGGTAAGATTGCTGTATCAAATGACATGAGCATATCCAATGTATTGCTAGTAGAGATCTTGAACTTCAATTTGCTATCCGTGGCTCAATTGTGTGATCTTGGATTCAAATGCATATTTGGGGTTGATGATGTAGAGATCATAAGTGTAGATGGCTCAAATTTGATATTCAAAGGCTTTAGATATGAGAATCTATACTTGGTTGATTTCAATGCTAGTGAAGCTCAATTATCAACTTGTTTGTTCACCAAATCTAGCATGGGTTGGTTATGGCATAGAAGACTTGGTCATGTTGGCATGAAACAATTGAATAGATTGATTAAGCATGATCTAGTTAGAGGCTTGAAAGATGTGGTGTTTGAAAAGGATAAACTTTGTAGCTCTTATCAAGACGGAAAGCAAGTCGGAAACACTCACCCTAAAAAGAGAATGTTGGAACGCACTTGCCCCACCTCCGCACTTGTGCAGGGGAAGGAGCGAAGGCGGCCAAGTGTCGGGTGCAATAGCGAAGGTTAGACGGAAGTGGAAAGTGCTCAAATTCCAACCAGTCCTCTCTTACACTGTTCATCCCCTTGGTATTTATAGGGAATGCCAAGGGGCACGGGCCAAATTACAGAAGGGTACAGCAAAGATTCCTCGCCTCCGCGCAGGGAGGAAGGGCAAAAGCGTAAATGCACAGCTGAAGCGGAACCCCTAATCGGCCACCCCCCAGCGCGCCGCCACCTGGCCCTTGTTCACCTTCGGGGAGAGGTGCGGCGGTCTTGACCTTCGGCCGCGCTCGCCCTTGGGCCCGCGCACCTCCGCCATCTGCCGGACCTCCGGCTTTACTTGCCTCCGGGGGAGAAGGACGGAGGTTTAACCTTCGGCCGTGCTCGCCGGACCTTCAGGCTCCGCTTGCCTCTGGGGCAACGCACACTTGCTGCTTGCCTGGACCTTCGCTCCTTACGAAGGTGGCGTCGTGAATCACCGAAGGTTTCCTGCAGCGCGACCGTCGCCTTAGACCTGCACGGAAGCACAAAAGGTGACGAGGGTTGACCCCGCATCCGGGGGTCAGGGTAACGGTCTCCAATAGGAGAGGGACCTCGCAAGCACACCAGGCGTTGCGCGAGGGCTAAAGTCGAGCATCAGTTCGGGCGGCGCTTCTGCCGAGGGTCCTTTCCCCCAACAGTAGCCCCTCGTTGTCTTGGATCTAAAAGACCGTGGTTTAGGCCCAAGCAGCGCCTTTTAATGGGGACAAAAACGGGGCCCTCGGCAGCGACGCCCGCGACTGCCTTGGGCTGGGCCGTTGTGGTGTGGCTTTATTATATTGAAGCCTGTTTCGTTTTTTGCGCCGCGTTTTTTGGTTGTCGTGCCGACTTCGTCGGGTGAGGGGCTCGTTTCCCGGCTTATAAATAGAAAGAGTGAGTGGGGGGGTTTGATTGTGTCTTCTGCTGCTATAGCCATCCTGTTGTTGCAATTTGCTTGTAGCGAAGGTTTGTTTTAGCTTGTCTGCGAGGGTTGAGACAGGCGTTCGTTGTTCGGTAGCGTTAGCAGCTGGAGAGATGGCTAGGTTGAAGCAAACTGCTCGCGCTGTTTCTCCCACAGCCGCGGACGAGAGGATTACCTTCGAGTTTGGTCTTAGCCGGGTTTGCGCAAGTGAGATTGCGTCTTATGTGCGGTGGGGCTGGGTTGAGGAGGGCAAGGCGAGGGCCAGCAGTGGGGAGACCGTGCCGAAGCCGGACGCAGATGAAGTTGTGGTGTTTGAAGAGTTCTTTTCGGCTGGCCTTCGCTTCCCAGCTGACTCCGTGACTTCGGTTCTGCGGAGGTTCAACCTGCGGTTTCATCAGCTTACGCCTTCTTGCTTCACAAAGATGTCGGTCTACGTCTGGGCCTGCAGGTCTCAGGGGGTTGTTCCTCATGTTGAGGGTTTTGTTCGCACTCATCGCGTTCACATGCAGCCTCGCAAGATTACGGACAGCGAGGGCAAGACCAGCCTTGGACAATTCGCGGTGTACACTTTTTGCCATCGCGCCGGCGCGGAGCTTCCGGTGCAAGCGCAGAAGAACAAGTGGAGCAGCGGGTGGCAGGAGTTCTGGTTCTATTACAAAACTAGTGACAGCTCCGAGCTTTGCGGCGAGCTTCCGGTGCTTGGAGATGTGGGCGCCGAAGCTAAGATGAGCGTCGAGGCCCATGCTGCTGTTGATTGCTTGAGGGTCGTTGCGCGTTCTCAGTGTGCGCGTGATTTGGTGGAGGAATATTGCTGTGCCAAGATTTGGCCTCTTGGCCGGAGGCGGACTTGGTTTGTTGTGGAGAATGACCCGAGGTACGAAGGTAGGGGCTTGAAGAAACCTAGTTTGGATCTGGAGAAGGTTTGGGAAAAAACGCTTAAGAAATTTCCGAGGCGCGAGGACGGGAATGAAGCTGTTTTCAAACGAGTTCAGCAGTGGACAGACGAGCTCGTGGGGAAGCTTTCCCCACTGGAAGTGAAGGCTATCCATAGCTTGGTGGGCGGCGAAGGTCGAGTGAACAGAATGTTTGACATTCTTGGTATTCGGTATGCCAACTGGCCCGCTCCTTCGAGCGACGATGCGCCGAAGAAGAGGAAGCGTAAGGCTTCGGGAGGAACGGAGATCGTCTCTCGGCCGAAGAGGGGCCGTGGTCGAGGCCGTGGCGGGGCTGGGGGCCGAGCGAAGGTGCTTGCGACGAAAGTCGCTGCTGGCTCTGTTGCTGCGGGCACTTCTTCCTTGGCCGTGGCTCGGAGCGGGCGGGGTGCCGGTTCAGTCGGGGGACGCGTGCCTCGCGTTGGAGGGATCGACGCTTTGGTCCAGACTTCGGGCGACGAGGATGAATCGGATGATGATGAGGTGGAGAAGGACGCAAAGGAGAGGGAGACGGACGAGGGTTCGTCTGATGAAGGCAGCGAGGGTTCTAGTGAAGGACATGACACGGATGAGGAGGTGTCTATTGGAGGCGGAGCCTCGCCTAGTGTTGGTGCGATGGTTGCCCAGGGCGCACTTGAAATTGTACAAGATGTTGAGCCAGGTAGCCCTCGACGAGGTGCGGTTCCCAGCTTTGCGGGCTCGCACCTTTGGGTGGAGGGGTCAGAGTTTGATGGGGAACTTGACTCTGCGCGGTCCCGGGGAAAGAGACCGTTTGGCGAGGCTAGCCGGTCAAGCCTTCCGGAATACGCCAAGAAGCTTGGGATTTCTGATCCGGCAACGGCACTGTTCACCAGTCCGGACCTTCGGGACTGCCATTTGCAGTGTAGCCCGGAGGAAAGGCGTTTCCTGGGCCGGATCTTCGGCCGCATTTGTGTGCCGGAGGCGGAGGTCCTTCTTGCAGATCAAGCGGTTGGCGACACCTTTGATGACGTTGACGTCAAGTTGGCGGAGCTGATGCTCTTGAACCGCTCAGCAAGGTGGAAGGTTAGCTCCGACATGGAGTTTATGAGGAACCATATTACTGAACTTGAGAAGGAGAATAGCAAACTGGCGCGGAGCCTAGAGAACAAGGAGAATGAAATGAAGATTGCTTCTGAGAAGGCTGTGAAGGCTCGAGAGGAGGCGGTTGAGCTGGCGAAGCGTAATGCTGATCTGATTGCCGCGGGAAAGGAGAAAGACAAGGCTTTGGCTGAGGCCGAGGGTCGGCTAGTTGATTTGAAGAAATCTTGGCGAACGAGCATGGAGAACGTCAAACGTAAACTTGATTGTTGTCTGACCGAGGCTGGGGGCTCAGCCGGAGAGCCATTGCCTGCAGGTGATGCAGAGGCCTTCGAGGGCTGGCTGGGAAACGAGCTTGATGTGTTTAGCTCGTTAGTTTCCAATGCAGCCGATTTTGGTGGCTACGCCGGGGCCTTGGCAATGGCGAGCACGCTTCGACTGGCGGATTGTGATCATCTTCGCAAGGTCAGAAGGCCGAGCCATGTTTTTCCGTCGGTTGAAGAGGTTCGTCAGATGAAGGTTGATGACGCGGAAGTTCGGAACTGTGCGATGCGTTTGCTTCGCAAGTTTTGGATCTCCGGAGGTGGCCGAGCCCTTGCCTTCGAGGAAGCTGCCGAGGCGACGCGTCAGGTTTGCGTTTTTTTTTTTGAGTGGTTGTTTGTTGATTTTGGCGAGGTTTGTCTTTTGTTTTGCTTATAGGCTCGACGAGACGCGATGCCCTCGCCGCCTACGGAAGTTGCAGCGAGGGGTGACTTCGAGGCCGCCCCCGAGCCAAGCTGTGCGGGGGTTACGCTCGCCGAGATCGAGGCGTTGACCGGGGGCGGGCCGATCGTTGAGGGAGGTGCTGCGCGGGCGACGGCGATGGAAGAGGAAACTACGACGAACGTCGAGGCTGCTGCGGAGGGATCCACGGCGGAGGAGGCGGCAGCTGGGACCTCGACTGTCGCCGCTGGCGAGGGTTTTGACATCCATCGAGGGGAAGCTGGGCAGGTGTGATGCCTGGGTTTGCTGGGGCGAGGGAGGCCTTTTTGTAGATACTATGGTTGCTTGTAAAGACTTGACGAGGCTGAGACATCTCGTATTTTTGTGCAACATGCAGGTTCCTGACGGAACCATGCTAGACGTATTCGACGTGACCCCACTGATGTTGAACTACCAAGATGTTTTTATAACTGGTGAATCATGGGCTCGCGCTAGATTTAAATATCCTTCGCTTTCCTTTGAACGTTTTTGGTGGTCGAAGGTGCGGAGATATGATTTAAAAAATAGTAGGTCGAGTCGGTTTTGGCGCGAGACAGACTATACAGACCGCCAAGCCGATCGTTATTTGTTTGGGTCTTCTTCGACCTCGCAAGCTGGCGGTGATGATGATATTGACGAGAACGCGGCTTTGGAATATTTGTTCGGTCAAAGAGAGCTTGAAGTTGGTTCGGATGGGGCGCTTGTGATCCCGAAGGAAGAACCTTCGGAAGTTGACGAGACGAGGCATAGGTATATGTATAGGGCGAGGGTTTTGCCCGGGGAGCTACCAATTGTCCCTGCCGCTCCTTTGTTGTGGGGGCCCCTGGTTCCGGTGGAGGGGGGGTTTGAGGTGGAGGCCGAAGGTTTGGATGATTTGGAGTTAATTGAGGGGAGCGGTGGTTCCTTGTAAAGATTTTTTATTTTGGGATATGTTTGCTGTTGTAACGTTATTTTGTAACGGTAAGAAAAAAACGTATGAGTTGTGTGCCATGTTTGCTGAGCTATTTTGACGTTTCTTATGTTGTTTTAACGGCGACGCCCTGCTTAACTCTTGGCGAGGCTCGCGCACTTGCTCGTGTAAGCTTGTTTTGAAAAAAAACAGCGACGCCCCCTTTTTTCTTTTAGCGAGGCTCGCACACTTGCTCGTGTAAGCTTGTTTTGAAAAAACAGCGACGCCCCCTTTTTTCTTTTAGCGAGGCTCGCGCACTTGCTCGTGTAAGCTTGTTTTGAAAAAACAGCGACGCCCCCTTTTTTCTTTTAGCGAGGCTCGCGCACTTGCTCGTGTGAGCTTGTTTTGAAAAAACAGCGACGCCCCCTTTTTTCTTTTAGCGAGGCTCGCGCACTTGCTCGTGTGAGCTTGTTTTGAAAAAAACAGCGACGCCCCCTTTTTTCTTTTAGCGAGGCTCGCGCACTTGCTCGTGTGAGCTTGTTTTGAAAAAACAGCGACGCCCCCTTTTTTCTTTTAGCGAGGCTCGTGCACTACTTTTTAATCGCGTTGATGTGGCCTCGCCCGAGGCCTGGCTTGGAGGGCTCGGGCGAGACGGAGAAAGTGGGCCCGCGCCGAGGCCTGGCTTGCTTGTGCGAGAATGCTCGATTTTTTGGACTCCGCGCTTTCCCTTATTTCTGGCGGAGGTGAAGTTTGCTTTTTTGCTAGCCCCTGTCGTTTGTGCCAGGGATGCTCGACTTTCCTCCCCTTATCATAGGCGGAGGTGAGTTTCTTTTGCGAGCCCCTGTCGTTTGTGCCAGGGTGCTCGACTTTCCTCCCCTTATCTTAGGCGGAGGTGAGTTTGCTTTTGCGAGCCCCTGTCGTTTGTGCCAGGGTGCTCGACTTTCCTCCCCTTATCTTAGGCGGAGGTTAGTTTGCTTTTGCGAGCCCCTGTCGTTTGTGCCAGGGTGCTCGACTTTCCTCCCCTTATCTTAGGCGGAGGTGAGTTTGCTTTTGCGAGCCCCTGTCGTTTGTGCCAGGGTGCTCGACTTTCCTCCCCTTATCTTAGGCGGAGGTGAGTTTGCTTTTGCGAGCCCCTGTCGTTTGTGCCAGGGTGCTCGACTTTCCTCCCCTTATCTTAGGCGGAGGTGAGTTTGCTTTTGCGAGCCCCTGTCGTTTGTGCCAGGGTGCTCGACTTTCCTCCCCTTATCTTAGGCGGAGGTGAAGTTTGCTTTGAAAAGAAAAGGAATGTTTTTCGAAGCAATCTTAGCAGGTTTTCATCGAATGTAGCGCTCTTTGGAAGAGATCCGCTTTTTCGATGTTTGGGAGTAGAAGGTTGGAGTGTTTGCTTTTTTGGGGGCTCTAGCCTGTATTGATGCTTTGGATACTGCCTCATTAAAAAACCTTACGCCCCTTCGTAAGGAAAAAGAGTGCAGCTCCTGTTTTTGTTAAGTACATGAGAGTAGATAACATAGAAAGTGACGAAGATTACATAACGCGAGGGCTCGCTAAGGCTCCGCTATGGGTAGAATTTGCGAAGGTCGTCGATGTTCCAGGTGTGTGGTAGGATATTACCTTCGCTGTCGGAGAGGTGGAAAGAGCCTGGGCGATTGCATTCTGTGATCAGGAACGGGCCTGTCCACTTAGGCTGGAACTTTCCGGCCATACTGGCGTTTTGTTTATGGATGAGGACGAGGTCGCCCTTCTGTAGGTTTTTGATTCTGACCTTTTTATCTCTCCATTTTTTGGTCTCTTCCTGATACTTGCGAAGGTTGTGAACTGCGCTGCATCTTGTTTCTTCTAGCAAGTCTTTGTCAATTAGCTTGGCTGGCTCATCACTTGCGAGGGTTGTTCTTGGTGAAACGTATTTTAGCTCCTCTGGTAGCACGGCTTCTTCGCCGAACAAAAGTTTGAAGGGTGTGAATTTGGTTGCTCTGCATTCGGAGGTATTGTGGGACCAGGTGACTGCAGTTAGCTCGTCTGCCCATTTGCCTTTGGGTCTGCCTTGCAATTTTTTGGATATGGATTGGAAGATTGTTGCGTTGGCTCTTTCGACTAGACCGTTGGACTGCGGGTGGCGGACTGAGGCGAAGCATAGAATTGTTCCGATTTGTGCACAGAACTCTTTGAAAACCTCGCTGTCAAACTGGGTGCCGTTGTCGACGGTTAGATGTTGGGGGACTCCGAAGCGACAAACTATCTGCTGCCAGAAAAACCTTTTTACTGCGAGGGAGGTTATTGAGGACAGCGGTCTTGTTTCGGTCCATTTGGTGAAATATTCCACGGCTACCACCGCATAGCGAAGGTTCCCCGGAGCCGTCGGTAGTGGGCCCACGAGATCCATTGCCCACCTTTGTAGAGGCCAGGTTGGGCATATGAGGGTTGTAGGAGCCCCTGGGCCGTTTTGGTTTTTTGCTGTCAGTTGACAACCTTCGCACTTCTTGACGATGGTTTCAGCGTCTCTCAGCGCAGTTGGCCAGTAGAAACCTTGCCGGAAAGCCTTTCCTACTAGTGCCCTCGGGCCATTGTGTGAACCACATATACCTTCGTGGATGAGTTTGAGAATGTCGCTACCTTCGGACTGTGACACGCACTTGAGCCAGGGTGAGGTTACCGAAGCTTTGAACAAGGCGTTATCCACAATCTTGTACCCTCGCACTCTTTGCTTTAGTCTGTTCTCTTCTTCTTTGGAGCTGGGTTCATGAAGTCCTTTGATGTAGGCCATGATAGGTGCTCTCCAATCCTCGCATTGAATTGTGTTGATCAGCTTGATGCTGATTTCGGAGGCTTCGAAGGCTGACCGAGTGGAAACCTCGTAGAACACGTCCGGAGGGAGCTGTAGCTGCTGCGCTGCTGCTTTGGCTAAGCAATCTGCTTCACTGTTTTCGGTCCTCGATATTGCTTTTACTGTTATGCCGAGGAAGAAAGATTCTAACCTTCGTACATATTGAAGATACTTTTGAAGCTCTGGATCTTTTGCTTTGTAGTTTTTTTCAATGTGCCCCGCAATGACTTGAGAGTCTGTGTTGATGAGTGCCCTTCGGACTGATAACGATCGCAACCTTGAAAGTGCCAGGATCACAGCCTCATATTCAGTGGAGTTGTTTGTGCACTTGAAGTCCAGCCTTCGTGCGTATCTCAGCTTCGACCCGGAAGGCGAGATTAAAATGGCCGAGGCACCGGCTCCGGTTGTGCCCCAGGCCCCGTCGACGTAAACGATCCAAAACTGGTCCTGCTGCAGCTCACCGGGGCGAGGGTCGGGTGTCCATTCTACTATGAAATCAGCCAGCACCTGCAATTTGATCGCTGTTCTGCCGACGAAGGTTACAGCATAACTATTAAGCTCGACTGCCCATTTTGCTATTCTTCCAACGGCTTCGTTGTTTTTGAAAATGTTCTCGAGAGGGTACGTCGAAGGTACATGTATCTCGTGCGCCTGGAAGTAGTGCTTTAGCTTTCTTGATGCCATGACGACGGCATATGCTATTTTCTCAAGCTCCGAATAATTTCTTTTTGGGCCTTCGAGGGTTTCTGAAACATAATAGATTGGGGCTTGTCTAGTTCTGTTGTTTTCGCGGAGCTCCTTGATGAGGACTGCGCTGGCAGCGTGTGGCGAAGCTGCGACGTAAAGTAACAATAAGTCTCCCTTGCTTGGGCTGGTTAGGGTAGTCAAGCTGGTCAGATACTTTTTCAACTCCTCGAAGGCCTTTTGCTGCTGGGGACCCCAGTTGAATGGAGCGTTGCTTCTGAGTGTTTCGAAAAATGGTAACCCTCGCTCTGCGGATCTTGAGATGAATCTGCTAAGTGCTGCCAAACGGCCGGTCAGACGCTGAGCTGCTTTCTTGGTCGTCGGAGGTTCCATGTTCATGATGGCATCAATCTTCTCAGGGTTGGCTTCGATTCCTCTGGCTGAGACGATGCAACCTAGCAATTTGCCTTCGCTTACCCCGAAAACACATTTTTCTGGGTTTAGTTTCAGTCCGGCGGACCGGAGGTTGCTGAATACCCTCGATAAGTCTGGTATGTGGTTCTCTTTTAGTTCACTTTGAACGACTAAGTCGTCGACATAGGCGGAGACTGTATGCTCATCCTTGAAAACTTCGGAGGTCATGCGAGCGAAGGTTGAACCTGCATTTTTCAAACCTTCTGCCATCCTTCGGAAGCAAAAGGTGCCCGAGGGTGTGATAAAGCTTGTTTTTTCTTCGTCTTCTTCATTCATCCAGATTTGGTGATAGCCTGAGAAGCAATCAAGGAGGGATAGCATTTGGCAACCTGCCGCTCTGTCGACCAGGGTGCTTATGTTTGGGAGGGGGAAATCATCCTTCGGACAGGCTTTGTTCAAACAAGTGAAATCGACGCACATTCGCCATTTTTTATTCTTCTTTTGGACTAGGACCACATTTGAGAGCCAAGTTGGGTATTTGACTGGGCGAACGACGCCTGCGTCCAGAAGCCTTTTTACCTCAGCCTTCGCTGCCTCCTTTCTTTCTTCTGACATCTTGCGAAGCTTTTGTTTGATTGGGCGATAGCCTGTTTTGATGTTCAGGCTGTGCTCGATCATTGATCTGTTGACTCCTTTTAGGTCTTCTGCGGACCAAGCGAAGGTGTCGGAATTTTCTCTGAGGAAGGTGACGAGGTTGTCTTCTGATTGAGGGCCAAGATTGGCTGAAATGATCACCTTTTTTTTCGGCATTACCCTCGAAGAGTTGGACTTGTTTGGTTTCCTCCTTTGGCGCTGCCTTCACTCTGTCATTGCAGACCTCGCCCTTGACGCTGAAAACGGGGGTTTGAGGTTTTGACAAATTGTGTACATTACGTTGCCCCGGGGCTACATTGCCTTCAGCTGTCCTTGCGATGTCCTGGTCCCCAAATACTGCGACCACACCCTTCGGAGCGGGAAGTTTCATACATAGGTAGGCGGGATGGATAACCGCATTGAACACGTTTGTGACCCCTCGGCCAAAAATGGCATTGTATGGGTAGAACATGTCGACGACGTCAAATGTTATATGTTCCGTCCTGCAGTTGATTTGGTCGCCGAAGGTCATGGGCAGGGAAATTTTCCCGATGGCTCTCACTTGCTGACCACCGAAATCGTATAGAGGGTTGTCGGCCGGTTGCAGAAGATTTCTGTCAAGCTTCATGCTATCGAAGGTTGAAGCGAACAAGATGTCAGCGGAGCTTCCTGTATCAACCAGTATTTTGGTGACAGTCCACCCAGCGAGGTTGGTTTCGATCACCATGGCATCTGTGTGAGGGTAATCTCTAAGCTTCATGTCACTGGAATCGAAGGTTATGGGGATGTGGGACCAACGACCGCATTTATGTGGTCCTTCGACGGCCACGTGGTGAACGCGTCTGGCATGTTCCTTCCTCTGCCGTTTGTTACCATGGTCTTCATTTGAACCTCCGGTGATAGCTAGAATCACACCGAAGGTCGATGTTGGATTGTTGATGGTCGTTTGGCTCGAGGCTTCGGCTTTCACAGGTTGTGGTGCTGGTAACGCAGGGATTGGCGGTGGTGGTGGCAGAGCGCTGGTGGCTTGGTGGGTTGGTGGAATTTGGCTTTGGGGGGTAGCTGGGTATGTGACTGTGTAAGTTGGGTTATGGCGTTGTGGGGTGGTGGTTGGCTGATAATGGGTTTGGTTGTAGAGTGGGTGGTGGGTGTAGGGGGGTTGTTGCGAAGGTAGGCCATAGTTTATGGGGGTATAGTGGTATGTTGGATTTGGTGGGTGGAAGCTTGGTTTCCTTGTGTGGTTTATGGTTCGGGGGTCTGACAGAGCAAGTTTCCTGGATTCATGGAATTCTTTTCCCTTGGCGAAGCATTCGCATTGCTTTGTTGTGTGCCCCTTTCCCATTCCGCAGAAGTGACAATACATTTTGGCAGGATCTCGCTGCTGGTAGCGCTGGTTCGGCGGAGGTGGCGAAACCTGCGAGGCTTGGCTGCTCGGGTGTTGAGCGTCCCGTGTTTGATGTTCAAAGTTTGTTGCTTTGTTGATCGCGCCGACGTTGCTTTGCTCTTGGCGAAGGTTGCTTTCTCTCGGTTGAGGCCTCGGCTGTGGCCTCTGCTGAGACCTCCGAGCGTCGGACTTCGCTCTGAAATCCATATCAGCTCTACAGTATCTTTCCATTGTTTCGTGCAACTCCTCGATTGAGTTTGCCGGTTTTCTGGCAAATTTGGAGGAGCATGGTCCTGGGCGCAGGCCACTGACTGCAGCGAGGATGACAGCCTCGTCAGATATCCCAGGGGTCCTTGCTCTGATTTGAATGAACCTTCGCCAGTAATCTTGGAGCGGCTCGCGTTCTTCTTGCTTGCAATTGAATAGCTCGATGGGGTTTAGCGGGGCTGGAGTGATGCCCTTGAAGTTTGTACACAACTTGTCTCTGAGGGAGGCCCAGGAATCCACAGTTCCGGGGCGAAGGTTGCTGTACCAGGTTTGTGCGATGTCTCGCAGAATGATGACAAAAGATTTTGCCATTGTTGATTCGTCACCGCCTGCTGCGGCAACCGCTGCTTCGTAGCTCATGATGAACTGGCGAGGGTCGGAAAGTCCATCATAGCGGGGTAGGTTTTGTGGATTATAGCATGGTGGCCAGGGCTGGGTTTGGAGTATTTGGGAGAGTGGTGACTTTGGATCGCACGGCATTTGGTATTGCTGATGCCTTCGCTGAATGCGAAGGTTTTGTTCTTTCTCATCTGGGTAGAGTTGGCGGAAGTTTGGGTGTCTCACAGGATATGGCTCTGGGTGTACTGGTGGTGGTGGGGGTGGTGGATGGTGACGAAGGTTATCTAGATTCGGCTCCTCATTCCCCTCTCGCAACGGGGGTATCTCCTCATTATCCCAGCCTTCGGCTTCGGCTTCTGCCGCGGCGAGGGATTCTTCCATACGGCGAAGCTGCTCCCTGGCCTCGTCCGCCCTCTGTCTGATCGAGCGCAGTCGGTTATGCCTCTCAAGCTGTTCCAGGCGCCTCTTCTTCTCTTGCAGCTCAGCCTCGAGCCTTTCAAGGGCTTCGAGGCCCACCTCTTCTTCTTCCCCCTCTCCTTCTCCCGAAGTGTGTGGGTGCGGTTGCGTCGCCACTCGGGCCTGGGGGCCCAGGGATTGGGGTTCCGGGGTGACATTCTCTCCTCCCGAGGGTTGTGCAATTTCCTCAGCAGGCGGGACCACCGCCGCCGCCTCTCTTGCGACGCGCTGGTCCCTCGTCAAAAGTGCTCTCCTGTTTCCCGCCATTTCAGACTTCGCTCCCCACGGTCGGCGCCAAACTGTTGGAACGCACTTGCCCCACCTCCGCACTTGTGCAGGGGAAGGAGCGAAGGCGGCCAAGTGTCGGGTGCAATAGCGAAGGTTAGACGGAAGTGGAAAGTGCTCAAATTCCAACCAGTCCTCTCTTACACTGTTCATCCCCTTGGTATTTATAGGGAATGCCAAGGGGCACGGGCCAAATTACAGAAGGGTACAGCAAAGATTCCTCGCCTCCGCGCAGGGAGGAAGGGCAAAAGCGTAAATGCACAGCTGAAGCGGAACCCCTAATCGGCCACCCCCCAGCGCGCCGCCACCTGGCCCTTGTTCACCTTCGGGGAGAGGTGCGGCGGTCTTGACCTTCGGCCGCGCTCGCCCTTGGGCCCGCGCACCTCCGCCATCTGCCGGACCTCCGGCTTTACTTGCCTCCGGGGGAGAAGGACGGAGGTTTAACCTTCGGCCGTGCTCGCCGGACCTTCAGGCTCCGCTTGCCTCTGGGGCAACGCACACTTGCCGCTTGCCTGGACCTTCGCTCCTTACGAAGGTGGCGTCGTGAATCACCGAAGGTTTCCTACAGCGCGACCGTCGCCTTAGACCTGCACGGAAGCACAAAAGGTGACGAGGGTTGACCCCGCATCCGGGGGTCAGGGTAACGGTCTCCAATAGGAGAGGGACCTCGCAAGCACACCAGGCGTTGCGCGAGGGCTAAAGTCGAGCATCAGTTCGGGCGGCGCTTCTGCCGAGGGTCCTTTCCCCCAACAGAGAATGATGAGCACTAGCAAAGCATTTGAGTTGTTGCACATGTATCTATTTGGACCAACAACATACACTAGTATTGGTGGAAACAAATATGGCTTTGTGATAGTGGATGATTTCACAAGATATTCATGGGTGTTTTTTCTAAGTGACAAAAGTGATACATATGCCACATTCAAATCTTTTGTCAAGAGATGTCATAATGAGTTTGAAACAACCATCAAGAAAGTGAGAAGTGATAATGGTAGTGAATTTTGAAACACAAGAGTTGATGAGTTATGTGATGAATTTGGAATTAGACATCAATTCTCGGCCAAGTATACTCCACAATCAAATGGTCTTGTTGAAAGGAAGAATAGAACTCTCATTGATATGGCAAGATCTATGCTTAGTGAGTACAATGTGAGTCATTCATTTTGGGCCCAAGCTATCAACACAACTTGCTATTGTAGCAACCGCTTGTATTGTCACCCCATGATGGAGAAGACACCTTATGAGCTATTGAATGGAAGAAAGCCCAACATTGCATACTTTAGGGTCTTTGGTTGCAAATGCTATATCTTGAAGAAAGACACTAGATTGAGCAAATTTGAGAAGAAATGTGATGAAGGCTTCTTACTTGGTTACTCCACTACAAGCAAAGCATATAGAGTTTGGAAGTTGGCTAGTGGTACTCTTGAGGAAGTGCATGATGTTGAATTTGATGAAACAAATGGCTCTCAAGATGAAGAAGAAAATCTAGATGATGTGAGAGGAACTCAATTGATCAATGCAATGAAAAATATGGATATTGGTGATATTCGGCCTAGGGAAGTGATTGATGTTGAAGATAACAAAGATCAAGTGCTTACTTCTCCAATTGTGCAAGCTAGTGGTTCTCAATTGCAAGATCAACAAGTGGCTAGTACATTTCAACCAAGAACAAGCAATCAAGTCCAAGTGCTCCAACTAACCAATGTTGCAAGAGATCATCCATTAGATCAAATCATTGGTGGAATTCAAAGTGTTGTGGAAACTAGATCAAGATTGGCTTCATTTTGTGAACATTACTCTTTTGTATCAACCATCGAGCCAACCAAGATTGAAGAAGCATTACAAGATGTTGATTGGGTAAATGCCATGCATGAAGAGCTTAACAACTTCATAAGAAATCAAGTATGGGAATTGGTAGAGAGGCCTAAGAACTACAATGTGATTGGCACTAGATGGGTCTTTCGCAACAAACAAGATCAAGATAGCATTGTGGTGAGAAACAAAGCAAGATTAGTAGCACAAGGTTACACTCAAGTAGAGGGTCTTGACTTTGGTGAAACATATGCATCGGTTGCAAGATTAGAAGCAATAAGAATCCTATTAGCTTATGCTTGTTCCCACAACATCAAGTTATATCAAATGGATGTCAAGAGTGCATTTCTCAATGGCTACATCAATGAGTTAGTATATGTTGAGCAACCTCCCGGTTTTGAAGATGACAAAAAGCCCAACCATGTTTACAAGCTCAAGAAGGCACTTTATGGTTTGAAACAAGCACCAAGAGCATGGTATGAGAGGTTAAGAGATTTTCTCCTCTCTGAAGGGTTCAAAATGGGAAAGGTTGATACTACTCTTTTCACCAAGAAGATTGGAAAAAGACTTGTTTGTGTTGCAAATCTATGTTGATGATATCATCTTCGGTTCAACCAATCAAGATTTTTGTGAAGAGTTTGGTGAATTGATGGCAAATGAGTTTGAAATGTCCATGATTGGAGAGCTTAGCTACTTTCTTGGTTTACAAATCAATTGAAGGAAGGCACATTTGTTAGTCAAGGCAAGTATATAAAGGACATGATCAAGAAGTCTGGATTACAAGATGCAAAAGCCATTAGAACGCCTATGGGGACAAATGGACAATTGGATGGTGACGCAAGTGGCAATATGGTGGATCAAAAGTTGTATCGGTCCATGATTGGAAGCCTACTCTATGTGACCGCATCAAGACCGAATGTCATGTTTAGTATATGCATGTGTGCAAGATTCCAAGCCTCACCAAGAGAGAGTCACTTGAAGGCAACTAAGAGAATATTGAGGTACTTGAAGCATACACAAGATATTGGTTTATGGTATCCCAAGGGGTCAAACTTTGAGTTGATTGGATATTCGGACTCCGATTATGCGGGTTGCAAGGTTGATAGAAAGAGCACATTGGGCACATGTCAATTATTAGGAAGATCACTTGTGTCATGGTCATCACAGAAGAAAAATAGTGTGGCACTTTCAACCACCGAAGCCGAATACATATCCGCCGGTAGTTGTGCTCAATTACTTTGGATGAAAGCAACTTTGGATGACTTTGGAATCAAATTCAAACAAGCGCCATTGCTATGTGACAATGAGAGTGCGGTGAAGCTCACAAACAACCCCATGCAACATTCAAGAACAAAGCATATTGACATAAGGCACCACTTCATAAGAGACTGCGGATACATGGGTGTATGCCGAGTCTCTGAGTGATGAGTGATTGTCAACTGGGATAATGCGCATGTTCTTTGGCTTGTGCTGTGCAGGTGTCGAGCACGGATACAGTGATCAGAGGCAAGGTGAAGGTCAAGTAGAGACATGCCGTGCCGATGGACCGAGAGTGGCGAAGGGCGGACGTGAGGCTTGGACTGAGGGACCGGTGGCCCGAGGATCAGCTGTGGTGGCTGGCAGCCTGGGACAGCGACAAGCGGAGACTTGTGGGCACGGTGTTGCTTGGGTCGAGGACCTGGGGACACATGTCGGTGGACGGGGTGCATGGGCGGTGCATCGCCTCTACAGCTTCGGTTTGGTGGTTGAGCCACAGAAAAACCACCGAGTGGACGGTTTCCAGGGTTGGGCCTCAAAACCTGGGCGCTGATGGTTTCCGAGTTTGGGCCACAAAACTCGGGCTGAGGACGGTTTCTAGGTTTGGGCCTCAAAATCTGGGTGCTGCGGGTTTGCTGAGTTTGGGCCACAAAACTCAGGCTACGGAAGGCTGGTTTCCCGGTTTGGGCCTCAAAACCGGGGGTTGGTCGTGAAGGCTGGTTTCCCGGTTTGAGCCTCAAAACCGGGGGCGAAGTACGGGAAAAGGATGAGCGGAGCGGTGGCGGCACGTGGCGACAATCGGTGAGGTTGCTTCGAGGCAACGCTACCAGTTGTGCGGGCGTGGCCGTCGGATCACCACCTACCTTGAGTTGGTCCAGAATAACCCTAGGGTTTAGCTGGCTCGCTCTATAATTAGAGAGGGGTAGAGTAGAAAATAGAATTAGGATAAGTAGAGGGAGACACCCTCCTCCCATCCCATCTCAGTCATTTGCTCTTTGCACGTAGGGTTTCCTGCTCTCCCAATCCCCTGCTGTAGCTAGCTGAGATCCACAGAGAACCATACCTCTGTGTACTAGAGATTTTGAGGAAGTGAGGCCGTAATCTCACTGTTGTAGCGTGTGGTAGCCACACGGCTGCAGATCGATGACTTGATTCATGTTTTTGTTCGTGTTCTTCGTGTTCTTCGTTTCTCCGCGATTTTCCCGTCACTCGATCTCCCTCTCTACTACGTCTTTGCGAAATCCGTTTGAATCAACTTGTTCTTTATAGTGAGGAGATCATTTCCACCAAAGGAATTCGTCTAACTCCTCACAAACAAGTAGATCGGGTTGATTTCGTTTTCGTGGCGCTTTTTCGTTCATACTCCTCCCCTTTCGATTTCCCGGTGATTGAATCGATTGGAGCGGATGATTTCTTGGGGACAGTCTCCTAACTACCTTGTGATCATCCTCTCCAAGTTTGGGAACGTGGGATTGTGAGTTGATTCGTTTTTGGGAGGATTTGTGAGATGGGCGACTGAAATCGCCCTCTCTGCAAGGTCGCGGACAGTCCGCGCCTGGTACCGCGGACAGTACGGGCATCGGGGGTGAGCCAGATCAGTGGCTGCGTTCCTCGGCTGCCTTGGCGATTTTTGACCGGCGGACAGTCCGCAGTTGAATTTTGCGGACAGTCCGGGAGTCGACCAGGGACGTTCAACAACCTTGCTGTGTTGTCCATTTGACCGGCGGACAGTCCGAGCTTCTGTGGCGGACAGTCCATAGTAAGTCCGGACAGTCCGGGACCGTACCGGCGGACAGTCCGGGAATCGCCTGAAGCCTACGGTTTTGTGTGTTTGCTCTCACGGATTCTTCGATTGGTTTCCGGACTTCTCGTTTGGCCATAGAGTTGATCAAGGAATCTCTCTAGGTATCTTTGCTACTTGTTAGCATAGGTATTTGGGGATCTCTCGACGTAGCCATCTATCTACGTTCGGGACTTGGTTTTTGAGGGTTGAATTTGTGTCGGTACTTTTGCTATTTGGTTTACTATCGCTTTGTGGTGCCTCGCTGTGATCCTAGGGATCATCCACCCTCTTCCAAGGGTCGTAAGCATCACGGTTTCGATCGAAGCTTCCAGGGGTTGATTTTGGGAAAATATGCCAAAGTTTCGAGAGAAATTTTTGAGCTCCCATTCACCCCCCTCTGGTCGCCTTGCTATTGCATTCTCGGTCCTTCAATTGGTATCGGAGCGGGTTAAGGATCTTCCACCTTAGCCGGTTCCAGATCCACAGAAGGCGACATGGATCGCGGCGTGGGCAAATCGCCGTTTTTCGATGGGACGAACTATGCGTATTGGAAGATACGCATGTCGGCCTATCTCCAGAGCATGGGCTCTTCTGTTTGGGAGACTTGCAACAAGGCCGATTACGTTGTCTTGGCTGCCCGTGTCACTCAGCTTCAGATAGATGAGCACGAGGCCAATAGCCGAGCACGTAACGCTCTTTTCTCCTGTTTGAGCATGTCCGAGTTCGATCGCGTTTCTCACCTCCCCACGGCTCGTGAGATTTGGGCGACCCTCATGCGCTTCCATGAGGGAACCACTCAAGTCAAATCCCGTCTCTACGAGTCGCACAAGCGGGAGTATGAGAACTTTCGACATATGCCTGGCGAGAGCATAGAGAGTTTATTCGCTCGCTTTCAGGTCATTGTCAACAAGATGAGAGCGAACAAGGAGCTGTTGCCTTTCGACGATCATGAGAGGGCTTTGAAGCTTTTGCATACTCTTGATCGGTCGGTGTGGGACTCAAAGGTCCAGGTGATCATCAAATCGTCTAACTATGAGACCCTCACTTGTGACGAGCTCTTTAGTAAGCTCAAGTCTAGTGAGATTGACGCCATGTCGAGGGCTTCTTATGAAAATCCTTCTGGCCCGACTATGGCTTTGGTCTCTGGCTCTTCTGCTAACCCCTCTGGAGGATTTGCACTTTCTTCTCTCTTTTCTGTCACAGAGGACTAGCTGGAGTCTTTGAGGGATGACGAGTTGGCTTTGCTTGCCATCCGGTTCTCGCGGTTCCACAACAACCGCATGAACCATCACCACGGAGGAGGACACTCGGGATGTTACGAGTGCGGCGACCCTGACCACTTCTTCGCCAACTGCCCCAAGAAGAAGCACACATCTAGGAAGGGCGATCATGGGCACAAGTACAACTCCGGCAAGCGCAAGGAGAAGTACGTCCCCGCGAAGCACAAGCGGAAGGGCGTCTTCAACAAGGAGTACATCAAGACGAAGTACTTGGAGAAGGCCCAGGCTGAGCAGCGTGTGTTCTTCGCCACGCTTAGCGACGTCGACGACTCGGACGACGACTCCGCTTCTTCAAGCGACGACGAGTCCGAGAAGAAGAAGAGGATCGAAGACAAGCTCAACGGCCTCTGCTTCTTCGCCGACGACGAGGGCTTCTGCACCATGGCCCTCGGCAAGGAGGTCGACGGCAAGCTGGAGGACACTCCTCGGAACGATGACGATGACGACGACACCTCCCAGGTATCTCTGACCCCCGATGAGCTTTCTACTGAGGTCGAGAAGCTTACTGCCACACTCCTTAGTCAAGATAAGTTGCTTAGGCATGCTGCTAGAGAGCGCAAGGAGTTCAGGCAGAAGTGGGAGGATACGGTGAAAGAACTTGAATCTGTCAAGTCCACCGTAGTTGTTACAGATGAGGAGGAGTGTGAGATGTGCACCACACACATGACTGACCTTCTCACTTTGAGAAGCAAGTATGCTGTGTTGGTTGGAGAGGTGGATGAGCTAAAGGCTAGATCCTCGCTGTTGGGTGTGTGCAAGTCTTGTGCTGGCTTGCAAACCGAGTTGGCAGAGAAGAATGCCAAGATTGTGTCTCTTGAGAAGGCCAGCTCGGGTAGCACTTGTGTGTCTAGGTGCGTCCTTTGTGAGGGTTTGGAGATGGAGATTGCGAATGTGAAGCATGACAAGATGCAAACCGAGGAGGAAAACACATACCTTCGGACCATCTTGTCATGGGTGTCTTGTGGTGAGCCGCAGCTTGGGATGATGATCTCCTAGTTCAGGCGTGCGGCAGGAGGTCCAGGTGTAGGCTTTGCTCTGGGTGTTGATGTGTCAACTTTTGGGAAGATTGGAGAGTCGAGTGGTCTGAACCCATGTGAGAAGCCCAACTCCACCACTACTCCCAAGCTTACCAAGATTCCACCCAAAGAGCCTTTCAAGCCTAACACCAAGGATGGTGTATTCGTGGAACCTCCGAGAGCTCCACCCAAGAAGCAGACATGGCATCCCAAGCCCAACCACCTGAAAAACAAGTTGGACACCATGCCACCCATCCAGGAGGAGCTTATGCCACAGAAGGGCAAAGTGATCCACACCCACTACCGTGAGTACCAACAACCCCCTTTGAGAGCGGTGAGGTACCATTGTGAGCACTGTGGGCGAGATGGACACTTGAGTGAGTTTTGCTTTCGGCGCAAGAGAGAGGCGCGCCGTGCAAGGGAGATGAACAACCCGGACATGTACCATCCCTTCCATGATGTACATGTGCCGAATGTTCAGAGGCGTGCTACTAGGCCTAGAGGTCCAAAACCTCAAGTTCCTAGGCCTAGGCCGCGAGGAGGTCGTGCCCGGCGGGAGCCTGCAGTTGTAGGCTATGGACCCCGTGGCAGTGGCTTTGTAGTTGAGTGTTTTCCCCCACCGTGTTTTGAGTATCGCGGTGAGCGCTCTTTCCCCAACGAACCACGTTTTCCTCAGCGTGGTGATCGCTCCTCCCATAGGCGTGCTAGGAATGGTTTTTCTGCTAACCGTTCTTTTGAGCAGTCGGCCCAACACTGGTTTTCCCCTTACTTCACTAACCCCAGTGTTGGACCGTATGCTCACCCTATGTCTTTTAATTGATGTAGGTAAAACGATTGGAGAACGTTTGGTTTTGATTCCGGGTGTTCGAGGCACATGACCGGAAACGCCAAGTGGTTCTCCAGTCTTAGTCCAGTCACCGAAAAGGAGTTTATCACCTTCGGTGACAATAGCAAAGGTAAGGTTTTGTCTTGTGGGTCTGTCCGAGTTAATGAGCACTTTGTGTTGCGCGATGTGGCTCTTGTTTCTAACTTGCACTTTAACCTTCTTTCTGTTTCGTAACTCTTTGATGATGACTATGAGATTCATTTTAAAACGAATCTCAGTCGTATTTTGGATCCTCAGGGCAATCTTGTTTGTATGATTTCGCCCTTTGGAAAGTTTTTCGTGCGAATTTCTCAGAGCCTTTTGGCACTTCTCGTTGTCTTGTGGCTGGATCTTCCTCCTCTGATCTTTGGAAGTGGCATAGGAGACTTGGACATTTGAGCTTTGACTTGCTTGCAAGACTTAGTTCACTTGGCCTAATCCGAGGATTGCCCAAGTTGCATATAGAGAAGGATCTTGTTTGCCACTCTTGTAGACATGGGAAGATGGTTGCCGCTCCCCACCATCCAGTGACTCAGGTCATGACCAAGCGCCCTGGAGAGCTTTTGCACATGGACCTTGTTGGTCCGGCTCGGGTGAGCTCGGTTGGGGGGAAGTGGTATGTGCTTGTTGTTGTTGACAACTTTTCGAGATATTCGTGGGTTTTCTTTTTAGCTGAGAAAACCGAGACTTTCTCCTTTGCTCGCAATCTGATTTTGCGTCTTCAGAACGAGTTCCCTTTGAACTCGATGCGAGCTATTAGGAGTGATAATGGTTCTGAATTCAAGAATTCAGATTTTGAGAAATTGTGTAACTCTTTGGGCTTAGAGCATCAGTTTTCTTCTCCCTACAGACCGCCACAGAATGGTGTTGTAGAGAGGAAGAATCAGACCCATGTAGAGATGGCCAGGACGATGCTCGATGAGCATAGGACTCCTAGGCGATATTGGGCCAAAGCTATGAGCACTGCATTCTACATTTCAAATCGCATTTTTCTCTGAGCTTTCTTGAAAAAGACTTCTTATGAGTTGCATTTTGGAAAGCTGCCCAAGGTGAGTTATTTTCGAGTTTTTTGGTTGCCATTGTTTTATACTAAAAAAGGGCAACTTGGACAAGTTTGAGTCTCGTTCTTCTGACGGTGTGTTTTTGGGTTATGGCATTAATACTCGAGCTTATCGTGTACTTAACCATGACACTAACCGAGTCATGGAGACATCCGATGTCACCTTCGACGAGACCATGGTTTGTCCTTCTTCTCGTTTTGAGCGTGCAGGTGATCACGAGGTTGGTGAGCCTCTTTTTGATGACGAGGACGAGGGTGCTGAAGGTATGGATGATCCAGCACCCCCTCCACCTGCTGTGCCGCAAGGAGCGGCTTCTACTACGACTCACGGCCCCGACACTTCTTCTTCCTGGGGGCCGTGGGATCCGCCACCTCGAGGGGTACCTTTTGTACCCGAGGAGGCACCAGCTGCTGTTGAGGGGGAGATCACGTCTCCTCGGGAGGCGCCACGACACATTTAGCGCCAACACCCCCCTCAGCAGATGATCGGCAACATCGATGAACGTGTCACTCGGTCAAGGTCACAACAAATCTCTCACTTTGCTCATTCTGCATTTGTTGCTGATTTTGAACCCCGAGATGTTGGACACGCTTTATCTGATCCGGATTGGGTCAATGCCACGCATGAGGAGTTTGAAAATTTTGAAAGAAATCGGGTTTGGGTTTTAGTTCCTCTTCCTCCTGATTGTCATCCTATTGGGACAAAATGGGTTTTCAAAAACAAACAAGGAGAGGATGGCCATGTTGTGAGAAACAAGGCCAGACTAGTTGCCCAGGGGTATAGTCAGAAGGAGGGGATAGACTATGAGGAGACTTTTGCTCCTGTAGCTCGTTTGGAGGCAATTAGGATACTCTTGGCTTTTGCTGCATCCAAAGGTTTCAAACTTTTTCAAATGGATGTCAAGAGTGCCTTCTTAAATGGCTACATAGAAGAGGAAGTGTATGTGAGACAACCCCCCGGTTTCGAAAATCCCAAGTTTCCAAACCATGTTTTTAAACTTCACAAAGCTTTATATGGTTTGAAACAAGCCCCTAGAGCCTGGTATGATAGGTTAAAAACCTTTTTGCTTGCTAAGGGTTTTAAAATGGGATGTGTGGATAAAACGCTTTTTCTCCTCTAGCAAGGCACTAATTCACTCTTGGTCCAGATTTACGTGGATGATATCATTTTCGGTGGTTCTTCTCACGCTTTGGTTGCCAAGTTTGCAGACACTATGAGCAGGGAGTTTGAAATGAGCATGATGGGCGAGTTGACGTTTTTCCTCGGGTTGCAAATCAAGCAATCCCAAGAGGGGACGTTCGTGCACCAGGGCAAGTATACCAGGGACATCCTGAAGAAGTGACATGGGTGAGGCCAAGCCTCTTCCAACACCTATGTCGACCACGACGGCCCTGGATGCGGATGTGGATGGAGAAACTGTGGACCAGAAGGAGTACCGGAGTATGATCGGGTCGCTGCTGTACCTGACGGCGACACGCCCGGACATCCAGTTCGCGGTGTGTTTGTGCGCGCGATTTCAGTCATCGCGGCGCACTTCTCACCGTCAGGCGGTCAAGCGCATAATGAGGTACTTACCCTTTACTCCAGAATTTGGGATTTGGTATTCTGCTTCCTCCACCCTCTCCCTTTGCGGTTATTCCGATGCCGATTTTGCTGGTTGCCGTATTGATCGCAAGTCCACTTCTGGGACTTGCCAGTTTATTGGTTCTTCTCTTGTATCGTGGTCTTCTCGCAAGCAGTCTAGTGTCACCCAGTCTACCACGGAGGCTGAGTATGTAGCTGCGGCTAGCTGCTGTTCCCAGTTACTCTGGATGATGGCCACTTTGCGTGATTTTGGTCTGAGCTTTTCTCATGTTCCTTTGCTTTGTGACAGCACGAGTGCTATTAGCATTGCTAAGAACCCTGTGCTGCACTCGAAGACCAAACACATTGATGTGCGCTTTCATTTTCTGCGAGACCGCTATGAGAAGGGTGATATCGACCTTCGCCATGTCGATACTCATCATCAGTTGGCTAATATTTTCACCAAGCCTTTGGACGAATCAACTTTTGCTAGGTTGAGAGGTGAGCATGGTGTGTGTTTCCCCTTTTAGATGGGGAAGCATTTTGGCTCTTGTACCATAAACTGACTTTTTGTTTTTCAATTGGTTTCTTCTTGCATCTTTTCTGCATTTCATCTTGCATATTTACATTCAGAGCTTCATGTATATAATCCTTAGAATGTAACTATGCTCTGTGTAGTGTATGCTCCGATGCTTTATGATTGATGCTTGTAGCTTATGCTCTTTCTGATCACTAATACATGCTATGAGCTGAGCTATTTTTAATGGTGAACTTGTTTAATGAACTTAAAACCTGAAAATGTTCACCATCGAGATGTGCATCTAGCATGTGTAGAATGTGTTGAAATCACTTGTGCTTCTCATATATGCTAGGTTGCTATGTCTCTAGTTCTGAGTCGCTCACTTGCTTGGTCTGTTCATATACTGTCTTAAATTTGAACCAAGTTAAGTGATTTAGAAAGATCGAGATGGGATTGCTTGTCAACACATCACAGTTTCGAGACTGTTTCTCATTGCACTTTGAGTTAAACTTGAGCTGTGTAGTGTATGACCGAAACTGTTGCTTTAAGCTTCTGATTGCTTCTGCATAGGCTTCGCACAATTGAAAAGTTAGGCAAGACAAGCTTTCAACCTCTCGCAATCACATGCTAAAACTTGAACTTGTGTAATTCAACCGCTGCAACTCCGATAAAACCTGGATACACAAGTCTATGTTTCATTTCTATAGCATGATGTTTGAACTTTGCTAGGGCTAGTTCACCTTGTATACATGATTAACACTTGTTGTTTTCCTGTCTATACATGTGTAGTGCTATTTTGATGGTGAATTCCTTTTTGGCTAAAACTGCTCACTTTGCTCATATGTTCATATTTCATATATAGTGATCAGTTTGAGCCTTTGCTAGCAGTTTATGGATGTTGTTGAGTCATTGGAGTTATACTGTGTAGAGCATCCTTGCATTCTCTTGACTATATTCCTAAAGCTGCTAACTTGCATTTTGACTCATATGCATTTTGGAAGGGGGAGAAATTGACTTGCTGGCACTTTTGATGGTGCATTCTCTACGGGGGGAGAGTTTTTTCACGATGGTGCATTTGCTTGATGGTGCATTTTCAACTAAGGGGGAGAAATTTCGCAAATCATGAGTGTTTTCCTTTGTTCAACTAAGGGGGAGAAAAATTTTCAAATCTTAAGCTTTCCGAGTTGAACCAAGGGGGAGTTTTCCTGGTTGTGTGCACTATTCGAGGGGGAGTTTGCTTCTTGTTGGCCGTAAGGTTTTGGTATCAAGCTTTCTTGCTAGTTGTGTTGAGCCTCTGTGCCTCTATCTTGAGGGACTACCATTTTGCTTCGATTTATCAATTTGGTACTTGCTAGCGGTGTTGAGCCTGTTTTACCTCTTCTTGAGGGCTAGCTTTGCTTTGCTTGGTCGCGTCGAGCCGTTGCCCATGTCTTTGGGGACCAAGCTGTCTTGCTCTTTTCACTTGACCTTCTTCGGCTTTGCTATGCTTTTGGGTCATTTGGTCGAGTTCTCTCTCTCCTTCTTCCTCGCTTCTTCCATTCATTATGATTTGTGTTGGTAGTTGACAATGCACTCATCAAGGGGGAGATTGCGGATACATGGGTGTATGCCGAGTCTCTGAGTGATGAGTGATTGTCAACTGGGATAATGCGCATGTTCTTTGGCTTGTGTTGTGCAGGTGTCGAGCATGGATACAATGATCAGAGGCAAGGTGAAGGTCAAGTAGAGACGTGCCGTGCCGATGGATCGAGAGTGGCGAAGGGCGGACGTGAGGCTTGGACTGATGGACCGGTGGCCCGAGGATCAGCTGTGGTGGCTGGCAGCCTGGGACAGTGACAAGCGGAGACTTGCGGGCACGGTGTTGCTTGGGTCGAGGACCTGGGGACACGTGTCGGTGGACGGGGTGCACGGGCGGTGCATCCCCTCTACAGCTTCGGTTTGGTGGTTGAGCCACAAAAAAATCACCGAGTGGACGGTTTCCAGGTTTGGGCCTCAAAACCTGGGCGCTGCGGGTTTGCTGAGTTTGGGCCACAAAACTCAGGCTACGGAAGGCTGGTTTCCCGGTTTGGGCCTCAAAACCGGGGGCGAAGTCTGGGAAAAGGACGAGCGGAGCGGTGGCGGCACGTGGCGGCAATCGGTGAGGTTGCGTCGAGGCAACGCTACCAGTTGTGCGGGTATGGCCGTCGGATCACCACCTACCTTGAGTTGGTCCAGAATAACCCTAGGGTTTAGCTGGCTCGCTCTGTAATTAGAGAGGGGTAGAGTGGGAAATAGAATTAGGATAAGTAGAGGGAGACACGCTCCTCCCATCCCATCTCAGTCGTTTGCTCTTTGCACTTAGGGTTTCCTGCTCTCCCAATCCCCTGCTGTAGCTAGCTGAGATCCGCAGAGAACCATACCTCTGTGTACTGGAGATTTTGAGGAAGTGAGACCATAATCTCACTGTTGTAGCGTGTGGTAGCCACACGGTTGCAGATCGATGACTTGATTCGCGTTTTTGTTCGTGTTCTTCGCGTTCTTCGTTTCTCCGCGATTTTCCCGTCACTCGATCGCCCTCTCTACTACGTCTTTGCGAAATCCATTTGAATCAACTTGTTCTTTATAGTGAGGAGATCATTTCCACCGAAGGAATTCATCTTACTCCTCACGAACAAGTAGATCGGGTTGATTTCGTTTTCGTGGCACTTTTTCGTTCATACTCCTCCCCTTTCGATTTCCCGGTGATTGAATCGATCTGAGCGGATGATTTCTTGGGGATAGTCTCCTAACTACCTCGTGATCATCCTCTCCAAGTTTGGGAACGTGAGATTGTGAGTTGTTTCGTTTTTTGGAGGATTTGTGAGATGGGCGACTGAAATCGCCCTCTCTGCAAGGTCACGGACAGTCCGGGCATCGGGGGTGAGCCAGATCAGTGGCTGCGTTCCTCGGCTACCTTGGCGATTTTTGACCGGTGAACAGTCCGCAGTTGAATTTCGCGGACAGTCTGGGAGTCGACCAGGGACGTTCAGCAACCTTGCTGTGTTGTCCATTTGACCGGCGGACAGTCCGAGCTTCTGTGGCGAACAGTCCGCAGTAAGTCCGGACAGTCCGGGACCATACCAGCGGACAGTCCGGGACCATACCGGCGGACAGTCCGGGAATCGCCTGAAGCCTCTGGTTTTGTGTGTTTGCTCTCACGGCTTCTTCGATTGGTTTCCGGACTTCTCGTTTGGCCCTAGAGTTGATCAAGGAATCTCTCTAGGTATCTTTGCTACTTGTTAGCATAGGTATTTGGGGATCTCTCGACGTAGCCGTCTATCTACGTTCGGGACTTGGTTTTTGAGGGTTGAATTTGTGCCGGTACTTTTGGTATTTGGTTTGCTATCTCTTTGTGGTGCCTCGCTGTGATCCTAGGGATCATCCACCCTCTTCCAAGGGTCGTAGGCATCACGGTTTCGATCGAAGCTTTCAGGGGTTGATTTTGGGAAAATAGGCCAAAGTTTCGAGAGAAATTTTTGAGCTCCCATTCACCCCCCCTCTGGTCGCCTTGCTATTGCATTCTTGGTCCTTCAGAGACCATCAACAAAAGGGTGATATTTCAATTGAGAGTGTTGGTACCGATGATCAACTTGCCGACATATTCACCAAGCCACTTGATGAGAAGAGGTTTTGCAAGCTAAGGAATGAATTGAACATACTTGACTTCTCAACTATGTGTGTATGCACCCCCACTGATATGACATGCCTCTCCTTCAACAAAGCAAGGAGTGCATCTAGTCATTCCTCACAATCATTAGGATCATTCATGAAAATAAAATGATTTTGATGCTTGTATGATGCCACTATTGCTTCTATGCTTTACATGATCTAGTGGTAACATATGACATGTTTATGGGCTTGCAATCCTAGTGTTTAATCTAGAAAATGAGCAATGGAATGTTTAACCAATGTGAGTAGATTGGAAGATGTGTGAAGAAGCCTACTCTAGAGCAAACCGTGTTAGATATCTCATGCAAATGATCTAGAATGAACCAAATGTGAAAGAACTAACTCTCTCCTAAACAATTTGAACCTTTTTTTTATGCAAACCTTTTTATGGAAATAGATGACAAAGGGGGAGAGAAAGTCACAAAGATAAAATGAAGGGGATCAAATTTTTGAAAATGATTTTCGAGCATTTCGAGCACACATGTAGGGGGAGCAAGCTCATGAACTTGGTTGTTGCATTTGAGTTGTGTGCATGTTCATATGCTTGCTTGCATTGCACAAGTTGTTTAAACTTGATATCCATGCTTGTGTGGTGTATGCTAGAAATAGAGTTTGAATGATGATTTGCAAACTAGCATGCATAGGTGGTAGCTAGATGTAATTTATTTTTACAAAGTGGTACTAGAGCCTTTCATATAATGTTGAATCTCATGAGGTATCTAGTGTTTTTGTAAGTCTAGCTAACCATGGTGCTAAGGATAGTATATATTTGCAACTCCGATTGGTATCACGCTTCAAAGGTCCATTCTTTACACCTTAGCATCATTTGATAGTATTACTCTCCCACATTTCATATCTATGCATATGTGCCGAACTTGAACCAAACACTATAGCACATATGTAGGGGGAGCTAATACTAACGAAGAGGTGACCCAAATTTTCAAATACATATCTTTGTGAAAGGTTGTCATCAATTACCAAAAAGGGGGAGATTGAAAGTCCTTGTTTGGTTTTGGATAATTGATGTCACCTAGGGTACTAACCTTTGTCAATAAGTGTTTATGAGCTAGGTTTGTACACACCAAGTGTGAAAGCTAGTGATGACCATGGTACGTGTTGGTGTTGATGACTAAAGGATGGATCAATGCTCCACATTTGGAAAGAGAAGAAGAGAAAAGCAAAACCCTATGGAGATCAAGGCAAAGGTATAAATAGGGATTTTGTTTTGGCACTCAAGACACCATAGAGGGTGTGAGTGTGTTTAGGATCGATAGTCGTACTATTAAGAGGGGACTATCTCGGTGATTGCGGTTATCAAGTGCCACTAGGTGAATTCATACATGCATATGCATTAGGACCTAGTGTGCTAACCTCTAATCCTTTGAAAAATGTTTGGAAAATGCTAACACACTTGCACAAGGTGATGTACACTTGGTGGTGTTGGCACATTTGCAAAGGAGAAGAAGTCGGAGTTGAAAACGAAGTTTTCACGCGCGACCGGACGCTGGAACAATGACCGGACGCTGTTGAAACATGCGTTCGGTCACTATTGAAACAGCGATCGGACGCTACTGAAACAACTGACCGGACGCACCTGTAACACTATTCACGAGAGGCAACAAATGAAATGGAGTGATCGGACGCTAAGTGAGTCCGGTCAATAGTGATCGGACGTGTCCGATCGATGAAAATCGTCTATGGAAGCTCTCTGTTCGTGACCGGACGCTCAGTGAAACAATGACCGGACTCTAGTGAAACATGAGTCCGGTCACTACTGAAACAACGATCAGACGCTAGTGAAACAATGATCGGACACGTCCGGTCGCTACGTAAACAGCCCATTCGAAGGGGTAACAGCTCTATTTGTTTGAGGGGGTATATAAATATGAGTTGGCCGACTTTGGGAGGTCTCTCTTGGCACTCTAACATATTGAACATCCCTTTGAGCTAAACATACTCCCTCCCACTCATCTCCTTGCTTGATAGCACGAATCAAAGTGAGATTGAGTGATTCCAAGTGCCTTTGCTTGTGTGATTGCATCTAGTGGCACTAGAGGATCGTTGTTGCTGCGGTTTTCTCGTTACTCTTGGTGGTTGCCGCCGCCTAGACGGCTTGGAGCAGCGGAGGAGCATTGGCACGAGTTGGTGATTGTTCGTGGCCATCTCCCGGTGATTTGTGAGGGGTATTGTGCCTTCCCCGGCGAAGAGCCAAAAGGTAACTCTAGTGGATTGCGCGTGTCATTGAGTTACCTCCATTTGTGGGTTGGTTCTTGTGGCACTCAAGTGTTGAGCTAGGTTTGTGAACACCTATTAGCCACCGAACCATCAAGTGGTTGGTCGACACAACGGGGAGTAGCGTGCCGACAAGCACGTGAACCTCGGGAGAAAATATTTGTGTCATTTGTCTCTTTGGCTATCTCCCTGACTTCATTGGTATTCATATTGTGATTGATCATCTCTTGCCGGCGTCGGTATATCTCTCTATCATTGCATTACATTCTTTATTTCTTGTGTAGAGATAATTGTTGCTAGAAGTAGCTCTCTAATTAGAAGTAATTATTTCTTGCTAGCTCACTAGTTTAGAAAGTAGTGACATAGCTTTTGTGTGCCATAGTGATTATAATATACTAGAATTGCTTGGATAGGTGGCTTGCAACACTTAGTAGAGCTAGAGCAAAAAGCTTCGCTCCATAATTGTCTAACTTGTTGCTCTAAGTGTTTTGGTAGAAATTTTATTAGGCTATTCACCCCCTCTAGACATTTAGGACTTTTCATCTATGCTCCCTGTTTGCCTGTGAAGGACCGGATTAGCGACCAGAGGGGGGGTGAATGGGAGCCTCAAATTCAACTTGTGAATAGAATGGCCCTTGTCCCAGAAAGTCACCCCAAAAGTGAAGACTCGAGACGACCGGAGAGTTCACGAGCTACGAGTAGGTGGATACCCTAGGAGATGTCCTAGTGGTGCAGCAGAACTCCCGGAGAAACCCTAAAACCAACTGCAAAAGCCTCGGAGCAAAACAACACACTCTGCAGGTTCGCGGACTGTCCGGGGACAGGGTCCCGGACTGTCCGCTGAACGCCAGACTGTCCGCGACTGGAAGTCCGGACTGTCCGCCGGTCACAGACCAGAAAACAAACTGTTCTAAAACAGTTCTGGTCAAGTCCCGGACTATCCGTGGGTTTGTACCGCGGACTGTCCGCCGTTCACATGACAGTGAACAATCAAGGGGCTGCGCCTGACTGACTTGGCCAAAACCCGACGTGCGGACTGTCCGCCGTTCAGGTCGCGGACTGTCCGCGACTGCACAGAGAACACAAAACTACACGGGATCAAAACCAAATCCGATTGGATTTCAACCAAAACGAAAGGGACTTCGATCAAACTCCTCCTAGGTGGTCCTCTATGTATTGGGGTGCTAATCCTAAGAAATCATTGCACCAAACCAAGCCAATCAAGAGATATCAAAGGATCACCGTGAAAGGGGGAAGAACGAAGAACGAACGCGAAATCAACCCGATCTATGGATTCTTGAGGTTAGGGGAGAAATCCTTCGGTGGAAAGAAGGGCCTCAAGACCTAGAACAAATTGATTCAAGTGGAATCGAAAATCATCTCACGGAGAGGAAGAACAAAGCAAATCTCCGGGAGATGAAAAACCAAAACATGAAGAACACAGAACACGATTCGATTTCAGCCGAAATTCCTCCACACGAGGAGACAACGAGAATACGGTCTCGTTTCCTCAAAAGATCCAAATACACAGAGGTATGATTCCTGTCTCTGCGGATCGCTTGCAGCGAGGTATGATTAGAAACTAAGCAGGGGGGCTAGAGAGAGAGTGCTCAGGAACAAATGACTGCAAGGATAGGGAGAGAGGAGGGGTGCCTCTCTTATTTATAGCCTAAAATAATAATCCCCTTTCTACCCCTAGATACAAGAGCGAAGCGGCCAACCCTAGGGGTATCCCGGTCCAACTCTGTTGATTGTCGATCCGATGGCCCCGCGCCTATCTCATCCTTAGCTTAGCCTCGACGCATGCCTCAGGATGCCGCCACGTGCCGCCCTGTCGACCGCCGCGCCTACCTCGCGGATAGCTGCGCCGCCGCGCCAGCCTCTCCACGCCGCCACGCGTCGGGCCTTCCCCCGGTTTTGTGGCTGAAACCGGGAAACCTGTCCTCGGGCTATGTTTTGTGGCCCAAACTCAGAAACCCGCGCGCCCAGGTTTTGAGGCCCAAACCTGGAAACCGTCCACGCCGAGTTTTGAGGCCCAAACTCGGAAACCGGCCACCCCGAGTTTTGAGGCCCAAACTCGGAAACCGTCGAGGGTAGCTTTTAGAGGCTCAGCTACCGAACCCATGCCGTAGACAGGATGTGGTTCACACACCCCGAGTTCCAGCACCGATGCTGGAGCATGTCCAGCCTCCACGCCGGGCACAGTGCATTCGCCATCCTTCTCGGCCTCCCGCCAAGTGTCACGACGCCATCACCTTCCTCCCGACTCGGCCGATGCACCGCACATCCCCATGTGCTCTTGCTTGTCAACGCCACGTGGCAGCTACCACAGCTGGTCCTTAGGTCTCCCAGTCCATCGGTCCAAGCTCCACGTCCGCCCTTCACCGCTCCCGGTCCGTCGGCATGGCATGTCCCTACTTGACCTTCACCTCACCTTCGACCACTGCCCGAGCTCTACACCTGCACATCAACACAGCCAAGAGACATGTTGCCCGTTGATCGATCACTCATCACTCAGGAAGGGAACCACAAGGGCACATATCAACCTTGTGTTCTCAATCTCCCCCTTGATGAGTGCATCGTCAACTCATAGTAACCGTAACCAAAATAGAAGAATAGCAGAATTGGGTAGAAGGAGAAGAACTCACTCGAGATGTCCAAAAGCCAGAGAAAAGGCCGAAGAAGCACAAATCGAGATAAGCGAAGGTTGGTCCCCAAAGACATGGGCAACGGTTCGACACAACCAAGCAAGAGATCGGAGCAACAACTCATCAAGGAGCAAAACTCGATTAAAACAGAGCACAAGACTTGGTTCCCAAAGACATGGGCAACGGCTCGACGCAACCAAATCAGAAACAAGCTAGTCCTCAAGAAGAGGCAGAAAGGGCTCAACACCACTAGCTGAAAGGTCGATACCAAACGAAGACCGCATAAGAAGCAGCTACTGCTAGTCCCTCAAGATAGAGGCACACAGGCTCAACACAACCAGCAGTAAGCCCGATACCAATCAAGACCATCAAAACATGATGAAAAACAACTAGTCCCTCAAGACAGAGGCACAGAGGCTCGACACAACTAGCTGAAACGATCGGTATCAAATAAAAGCCGACTCGGAGCAGGCAGAAAAACTCCCCCTCACTCAAAGAACTCCCCCTCAGCAAGAGAATCATAAATTGCAACTTGACACCACCGGAAACATTCTCCCCCTTGGGGGCAAATTGCAATCAAAAGAGAGGGGAAAAGGACTCAAGTAAGTAACATGGAGCTAGGTCATGCCTATCAGAGTCAAGCAAATGCACATGAGTCAAAAATGCATGATAGCAGCTTCAGGTATATACTCGAAAGAGTGAAAGAATGCTCTAAGGAGTGCTGATCCAACTACAAAGCAACATGCAAAAGTGCTAGCAAAGGCTCAAAATGATCACCAAATACAAGATATGCATGCATAAGCCAAGTGAGCAGTTTTAAGTCGTTCAGAAAGGAGTGTCACCATCAAAATAGCACTGAACATGTATAGACTGGAAGTCAAACAAGTGCTAAACATGTATACAAGGTGAACTACCCCTAGCAAAGTTCAATCATCATGCCATAGAGTGAAACATAAGCTTGTGTACAAGTGAGCAGTTTTAAGCCGTTCAGAAAGGGTTTTCACCATCAAAATAGCGCTGAACATGTATAGACAGGAAGTCAAACAAGTGCTAAACATGTATACAAGGTGAACTACCCCTATTAAAGTTCAATCATCATGCTATAGAGTGAAGCATAGACTTGTGTTTTCAGATTTTATCGGAGATATTTGCAGCGGTTATTACACAAGTTCAAATTCAGCATGTGATTGCGAGAGGTTGAAAGCTTGTCATTGCCTAACTTTTCAACCGTGCTAAGCCTATGCATATGCAATCAGAAGCTTGAAGCATCGGTTTCGGTCTTACACTACATGGCTCAAGTTTAACTCAAGGTGCTATGAGAAACAGTCTCGATACCGTGATGTGCTGACAAAGCAATCCCATCTCGATCTTTTCAATTCACTAATACTTGGTTCGTTTTAAGCAGAATATGAATAGTCCAAGCAAGTGAAAGACTCAGAACTAGAGACATAGCAACCTAGCATATATGAAATAGCTCAAGTGACCTCAACACATCCTACACATGCTAGTTGCCAATCTCAATGGTGAACATATATCAAATTTTAAGTTTCATTAGGCATGTTCATCATTCTGAAAAATATAGCTTAGCTCACACCATGTATCAGTGATCAAAAGGAGCCTAAGCTACAAGCAACATCATATATCATCGAAGCATACACTAATCAGAGCATAAGTTCATTCTCAAGAATATAGACATGAAGCTCGAAAATGCAAGATGCATATATGATGAAGTCAGAATCGGATCCAAAACAAAACCAAAAAGACTCAAGACCCAAAAACAAAAAGAATCAGAAAGTCAGTCTATGGTACATCAAAAATGCTTCCCCCATCTAAAAGGGGAAACACACACCAAGCTCACCTCTCAACCTAGCAAAAGTTGAGAGATCCAAAGGCTTGGTGAAAATATCCGCAACCTGGTTATGGGTGTCTACATGCCTAAGGTCAATGTCGCCTTTCTCATAGTGATCACGAAGAAAGTGAAAGCGAACATCGATGTGTTTGGTCTTGGAGTGAAGAACAAGGTTCTTTGCTACACCAATGGCAGAAGTGTTGTCGCAAAGCAAAGGGACCCGACTGAAATCTAGACCAAAATCACGCAATGTAGCAACCATCCATAAAAGTTGCGAAGCACAAGAAGCAGCGGAAACATACTCGGCTTCCGTAGTAGACTGGGCTACGTTCGACTGTTTGCGAGAAGACCATGAAACCAGTGAAGAGCCAAGAAATTGACAAGTCCCAGAAGTAGACTTGCGCTCAAGCTGACAGCCGGTAAAATCCGCATCGGAGTAACCACAAAGCGAAAGAGTCGAAGAAGAAGAGTACCAAAGTCCGAACTCAGGAGTGTATCGGAGGTACCTCATGATGCGCTTGACTGCATGCTTGTGGTAAGTCCGACGGGACGCCTGAAAACGAGCGCACAGACACACAGAAAATTGTATGTCCGGCCTCGTTGCCGTCAGGTATAGGAGCGAGCCGATCATGCTCCTGTACTCCTTCTGGTCAACAGCCTCTCCGTCCTAGTCCGCGTCCATCGCAACAGTCGTCGCCAAGGGCGTCGTAAGAGGCTTGGCCTCGCCCATGTCGAACTTCTTCAGGATGTCCTTCGTGTACTTGCCTTGATGCACGAATGTCCCGTCTCGGGTTTGCTTGATTTGCAACCTGAGGAAGAAGGTCAACTCACCCATCATACTCATCTCAAACTCCCTGCTCATAGTATCTGCAAACTTGGCAACAAGCGCGTGAGAGGAGCCACCAAAGATGATATCATCCACGTAAATCTGGACTAACAAGGTGTCATTTCCTTGTTTGAGGAGAAACAAAGTTCTATTGACCCATCCAATTTTAAAACCCTTGGAGAGTAAAAAGGTTTTCAAACGATCATACCACGCTCTCGGGGCTTGTTTCAAACCATACAAAGCTTTTGAAAGTTTATAAACATGGTTTGGAAACTTGGGATCCTCGAAACCATGGGGTTGCCTAACATAAACCTCTTCTTCTATATACCCATTCAAGAAAGCACTCTTGACATCCGTCTGGTAAAGTTTAAAACCCTTCGAAGCAACAAAGGCTAGAAGGATTCTAATGGCTTCTAAATGGGCTCCAGGGGCAAAGGTTTCCTCATAGTCTATCCCCTCTTTCTAGCAGAAACCCTGGGCTACAAGCCTAGCCTTGTTCCTCACTACCATCCCATCTTCACCCTCTTCGTTTTTGAAAACCCATTTGGTACCTATAGGGTGGCATTCTGGTGGAGGTGGAACTAGGGTCCAAACTTGGTTTCGCTCAAAGTTTTCTAGCTCCTCATGCATGGCATTTACCCAGTTAGGATCAGAGAGTGTGTGTCCAACATCTTTGGCCTCAAAAGAAGCAACGAATGCAGAATGAGCAAAGTGAGAGACTCCATATGCTCGTGACCACGTGACTCGCTGGTCGATGCCGCCGATCATCTACTGCGGGGGGTGAACTTGCTGAACGCTCCGAGGAGCTTGCCTCGCTGAAGTCGCCTCCCCCTCGCCAGATGTTGTCGCTCCCTCAGGTGCAGCGGGTGCTTGCTGGAGAGGTGGCTCAAAAGGACCCCAAGAAGAAGACGTCGTGGGATCGGGTCCTCGAGCTGAAGTAGACGTCGCAGGGTCGACGGGGGCAGCCAGTGGAGTTGGCTCGGGATCACCCCAATCGGCATTCTCCTGCTCCTCCTCCACAAAGATGGTCTCTCCCAGCTCCTATTCTCCTGCAACATCAAAAGCAGAAGAAATACAAGGCATAGTCTCATCGAATGTGACCTCGTAGGTCTCCACTATCCGGTTAGTTTCAAGGTTAAGAACTCGATAAGCGCGCGAATGCGAAGCATAACCAAGAAACACGCCATCAGCAGAGCGAGATTCAAATTTGTCCAAATTGCCTTGCTTCAGGATAAAGCACTTACACCCAAACACCCGAAAATGAGACACCTTGGGAACCCGTCCGAAACGCAACTCATAAGAAGTTTTCTTCATGAAGGCTCGAAGAAAGATGCGATTTGAAACATGGCAAGCGGTGTTGATCGCCTTGGCCCAAAAATGCCTAGGAGTTCTATGCTCATCGAGCATCGTCCTGGCCATCTCAACAAGGGTCCGGTTCTTGCGCTCAACAACACCGTTCTGCTGGGGGACATAAGGAGAAGAGAACTGATGCTCGATTCCATTAGAAGAACAGAAAGAAGCAAACTGAGAGTTATCAAACTCAGTACCATTATCGCTACAAATAGCTCTAATGGTATCAGGAGGAAACTGAGTTTTCAACTTCAAAATCAGATCACGAGCAAAAGGAAAAACTTCATCCTTACCCTCCATGAAGAACACCCAAGAATACCTCGAAAAATTGTCAACGATCACTAGAACGTACCACTTCCCACCCACTGAGCAGACCCGAGCTGGACCAACTGTGTCCATATGGAAAAGCTCACCGGGTCGCTTTGTCATCACCTGATTAACAGGTGGGTGAGAAGCAGCAACCATCTTCCCATGACGACAGGGATGGCAAACAAGGTCCTTCTGAAACATAAGCTTGGGTAATCCTTGGATTAGGCCAAGTGAGCTAAGTCTTGCAAGCAAGTCAAAACTCAAGTGACCGAGCCTCCTATGCCACTTCCACAAATCAGAAGAAGGACCAGCCATCAAACATCTAGTAGAGCCGAAAGAACGAGAAAAATCGGCTCTGAAAACACGGCCAAAAGGGACAATCCAACAAACAAGATCTCCCTGAGGGTCTAAAACACGACTCAAACCCTTCTTAAAGCGCACTTCACAATCATCCTCAAGAAGTTGCGAAACAGAAAGCAAATTGTAATGCAAGTTCAAAACCAAAGCAACATCCTTAAGAACAAAGTTCTCATTGAGCCAAATAGCTCCATGAGAAACAACCTTACCTCTACTATTATCCCCGAAAGTGATGTACACCTTGTGCATCACGGGGCTAAGGCTGGAGAACCATTCCTTCTTTCCGGTCATGTGGCGCGAACACCCGGAATACATGAGCCACATGTTCTCCAACCGAAGTTCCTGCATCAATAGAAAGGCAGGAAGTGAGTGTATGACACAACACTGGGGTTAGTATACTGAGTGAAGGACCAAGAATGCAACCAGAAAGCGACCAGAGGGGGGGGGGTGAATGGGAGCTCCAAATTTTCCTTTCGGAATCTTCGATGCCACTGTCCCGAGAATCACCCCTCAAGCAAACCTAGAGCTTACAAGTGTCCACGACCCTAGATGTAGGGTGGATGCTTCCAAGAAGCACAGCGAGACACTTCACAACTCTAGAAATCCAATGCAAAAGCCAGAAACCAAAACCGACAACGAATGAACGAACTGCGGACGAAACAACACAGACTGCACTCGACCGGACCCTGGCCTGCGTCCGGTCAGAGAGCACCGGACGCGTCCGGTCAGAGAAAACTCGCTCGGGAACCTTACTGTTTCTGACCGGACTCAAAGGCGAGGAGCGTCCGATCCTGAACCGTGCGTCCGGTCAGTAGAAGACAAACACAATGAATAGTGGAAGCTGTGCGTCCGGTCAGCGATCAAAGGTGAGTCCGATCAACACTCAGAAAAGAATTGCGAAGAACGTTCAACGATCGGACTCTCGGGGTTGCGTCCGGTCGGCCCGAAACAAGCGTCCGGTCACCCTGACTCAGCACCGTTCGTTCACCGATTCAACTCGATCTCACCCAAAACAAATCCTCTAGGGATCAAACTTGGTGAGTAGAGTCACAAAGAGGATAGTGAGCTATCTCTAAGAGATCATGGCTCGAACCTATCTCCAAATTGATGAATCGAAGAAATTCGGGTGAAAGGAGAAAACTTGACCCTAAACGAAAATCGATCGATCTCCTAGACCGTGATGTTAGAAGTGAATTCCTTCGGTGGAAAGAAGAGTCTCACGACCTACAACAACTTGGTTCAAACAGATTTGCAAGAGATGCACCAAACAAAAAGATCGATCAACGGGAAAAACATGGAGAAAAGCAACCCGCGAAGAACACGAACAAAACGCGAATCACAATCACGAATTTGCAACCGTGTGGCTACCACACGCTACAACAGTGAGGTTACGGCCTCACTTCCTCAAAATCTCCAGTACACAGAGGTATGGTTCTCTGCGGATCTCAGCTAGCTACAGCAGGGGATTGGGAGAGCAGGAAACCCTAAGTGCAAAGAGCAAAATGACTGAGATAGATGGGGAGGTGGGTGTCTCCCCCTACTTATCCTAATTCTAACTATTCCTAATTCCCACTATACCCCTAACTAATTACAGAGCGAACCAGCTAAACCCTAAGGTTATTCTGGACCAACTCGATGGTAGGTGGATCCGACGGCCACGCCCGCACAACTCGTAGCGTTGCCTCGACGCAACCTCCCGATTGCCGCCACGTGCCGCCACTGCTCTGCGTCCTATTCATGGACTCCGCCCCCGGTTTTGTGGCCGAAACCGGGAAACCAGGCCTTTACGTCCACCCCCGGTTTTGAGGCCCAAACCGGGAAACCAGCCCACGTAGCCTGAGTTATGTGGCCCAAACTCAGCATACCCGCAGCACCTAGGTTTTGAGGCCCAAACCTGGAAACCGTCCTCATCCCGAGTTTTGTGGCCAAACTCAAAAACCATCCGCGCCCGGGTTTTGAGGCCCAAACCTGGAAACCGTCCACTCGATGGTTTTTCTCTGGCTCTACCACCAAACCGAAGCTGTAGAAGGGATGCACCGCCCGTGCACCCCGTCCACCGACACGTGTCCCCAGGTCCTCGACCCAAGCAACACCGTGCCCGCAAGTCTTCACTCGTCGCTGTCCCAGGCTGCCAGCCACCACAGCTGATCCTCGGGCCACCGGTCCCTCAATCCAAGCCTCACGTCCGCCCTTCGCCACTCTCGGTCCCTCGGCACGACACGTCTCTACTTGACCTTCACCTTGCCTCTGATCACTGTATCCGTGCTCGACACCTGCACAACACAATCCAAAGAACATGCGCATTATCCCAGTTGATAATCACTCATCACTCAGAGACTCGGCATACACCCATGTATCCGCAATCTCCCCCTTGATGAGTGCATTGTCAACTACCAACACAAATCATAATATAAAGAAGAAAGGAAGAAGAAGGAAGAGAGAACTCGACCAAATCACCCAAAGGCATAGCAAAGCCAAAAAAGGTCAAGTGGAAAGAGCAAGACAACTTGGTCCCCAAAGACATGGGCAATGGCTCGACGCAACAAAGCAAAGCTAGCCCTCAAGAAGAGGTAGAACAGGCTCAACACCACTAGCAAAAACCAATTGAGAAATCGAAGCAAATGCTAGTCCCCCAAGACAGAGGCACAGAGGCTCAACACAACTAGCAGAAAGCTCGACACCAACTGAAAAGCTCAAAACCAACTAAAACCAACTGAAGTAAGGATGCGACTGCTAGTCCCTCAAGATAGAGGCAAAAGCTCAACACAACTAGCAAAGCGCTCCGAACCAATTGGAAACTTCAAAAATTCAGCACGAGCAAACTCCCCCTTGCATGGCGCACACAACCGATTCCTCTCCCCTTTGAACATGGGAGGCATGATTTGTCCAAATTCTCCCCCTTAGTTGAAAATGCACCATCAAGCAAAAGGAACTGAAAGCAATTTTCTCCCTCTCAGAAAATGCACCAACAAAAGTGCCAAAAAGAGAAGTTCTCCCCCTTCCAACATGCATATGAGTCAAAATGCAAGTTAGCAGCTTCAAGAATATAGTCAAGAAAATGCAAAGATGCTCTAAACAGTGTAGCTCCAATGACTCAATGGAAAGCATACAAGCTAGCGAAGGCTCAAACTGATCACCAAATATGAAATATGAACATATGAGCAAAGTGAGCAGTTTATAGCCAAAAAGGTATTCACCATCAAAATAGCACTACACATGTATAGACAGGAAAACAGACAAGTGCTAACCATTTATGCAAGGTGAACTACCCCTAGCAAAGTTCAACCATCATGCTCTGGAATGAAGCATAACTTGTGATTTCAAAATTTTAGATCGGAGTTGCAGCGGTGAAATAGCACAAGTTCAGAATTTAGCAAGTGATTGCGAGAGGTTGAAAGCTTGTCATTGCCTAACTTTTCAACTGTGCGAATCCTATGCAGAAGCAATAAGAAGCTTAAAGCAACAATTTCGATCATACACTTCACAGCTCAAGTTTAACTCAAGGTGCAATGAGAAACAGTCTCGAAACTGTGATGAGTTGACAAGCAATCCCATCTCGATCTTTTCATTTCACTTAAAAAACTTGGTTCAGATTTTATTGACAGAATATGAACAGACCAAGCAAGTGACAGACTCAGAACTAGAGACATAGCAACCTAGCATATATGAAAAGCACGAGTGAATTCAACACATCCTACACATGCTAGTTGCATATCTCAATGGTGAACATTTTCATGTTTTATGTTTGTTAAGCAGATTCACCATTCAAAAATAGCTCAGCTCACAACATGTATTAGTGATCAGAAAGAGCATAAGCTACTAGCATCAACATATAGCATCGGAGCACACTAAACAGAGCATAATTACATTTTAAAGATTTTATGCATGAAGCTCAGAATGTAAAAGCGTATGCTGAAATGCAAAAGAGAAACAAAACAGACGAGAAAATAGACACTCTATGATACAAGAGTCAAAATGTTTCCCCCATCTAAAAGGGAAAACCCACACAAAGCTCGCCCCTCAACCGATTAAAGGTTGATTCGTCCAACGGCTTGGTGAAAATATCAGCCAACTGATGATGAGTATCGACATGGTGAAGGTCGATATCACCCTTCTCATAGTGGTCTCGTAAAAAGTGAAAGCACACATCAATGTGTTTGGTCTTCGAGTGAAGCACGGGGTTCTTAGCAAAACTTTTCGCACTCGTGCTGTCACAAAGCAAAGGAACACGAGAAAAGCTCAGACCAAAATCACGCAAAGTGGCCATCATCCAAAGCAACTGGGAACAGCAGCTAGCCGCAGCAACATACTCAGCCTCTGTAGTAGACTGGGCGACACTAGACTGCTTGCGAGAAGACCACGAAACAAGAGAAGAACCAATAAACTGGCAAGTTCCAGAAGTGGACTTGCGCTCAATGCGACAACCAGCAAAATCAGCATCGGAATAACCGTAAAGGGAGGGGGTGGAGGAAGCTGAATACCAAATCCCGAACTCAGGTGTGAAACGAAGGTACCTGAAAATGCGCTTGACCACCTGACGGTGAGAAGTGCGCGGCGATGCCTAAAAGCGTGCACATAGACACACGGCGAACTGGATGTCCGTGCGTGTCGCCGTTAGGTAGAGCAGCGACCCGATCATGCTTTGGTACTCCTTCTGGTCCACAGCTTCTCCATCCTTGTCCGCATCCAAGGCCGTCATGGTCGACATGGGTGTTGGAAGAGGCTTGGCCTCACCCATATCGAACCTCTTCAGCAAGTCCTTGGTATACTTGCCCTGGTGCACAAACGTCCCATCTCGGGATTGCTTAATTTGCAATCCGAGAAAGAAAGTCAGCTCGCCCATCATACTCATCTCGAACTCCCTGCTCATAGTATCTGCAAACTTGGCAACCAAAGCATGAGAAGAACCACCGAAAATGATATCATCCACGTAAATCTGGACCAAGAGAGTGTCTTTGCCTTGCTTGAGGAGAAAAAGCGTTTTATCTACACATCCCATCTTAAAACCCTTAGCAAGCAAAAAGGTTTTCAACCTATCATACCAGGCTCTAGGGGTTTGTTTCAAACCATATAAAGCTTTGTGGAGTTTGAAAACATGGTTTGGAAACTTGGGATTTTCAAAACCGGGGGGTTGTTCAACATAAACCTCTTTTTCTATGTAGCCGTTTAAGAAGGCACTCTTGACATCCATTTGAAAAAGTTTGAAACCTTTAGATGTTGCAAAAGCCAAGAGTATCCTAATAGCCTCCAAACGAGCTACAGGAGCAAAAGTCTCCTCATAGTCTATCCCCTCCTTCTGACTATAACCCTTCGCTACAAGCCTGACCTTGTTTCTAACAACGTGGCCATCCTCTCCTTGCTTGTTTTTGAAAACCCATTTTGTCCCAGTAGGCTTACAGTCTGGAGGAGGTGGAACTAAGACCCAAACCCAATTTCGCTCAAAGTTCTCTAACTCCTCATGCATGGCATTGACCCAATCCGGATCCGTCAAAGCGTGTCCAACATCTCGGGGCTCAAAATCAGCAACAAAAGCAGAATGAGCAAAGTGAGAGATTTGTGACCTGGACCGAGTGACACCTTCGTCGATGTTGCCGATCATCTGTTGAGGGGGGTGTTGATGCTGGATGTGTCGTGGTGCCTCCCGTGCAGAAGTGATCTCCCCCTCAACAGCAGCTGGTGCCTCCCTAGGTACAAAAGGTACCGCTCGGGGTGGCGGATCCCACGGCCCCCAGGAAGAAGATGTGTCGGGGCCGTGAGTCGTAGTAAAAGCCGCTCCTTGTGGCACAACAGGTGGAGGGGGTGCTAGATCATCCATACCTTCAGCACCCTCATCCTCGTCATCAAAAAGAGGCTCACCAACCTCATGATCACCTGCACGCTCAAAACGAGAAGGACAAACCATGGTCTCGTCGAAGGTGACATCGGATGTCTCCATGACTCAGTTAGTATCAAGGTTAAGTACACGATAAGCTCGAGTGTGAGTGCCATAACCCAAAAACACACCGTCAGAAGAATGAGACTCAAACTTGTCCAAATTGCCCTTTTTGAGTATAAAACAATGGCAACCAAAAACTCGAAAATAGCTCACCTTGGGCAGTTTTCCAAAACGCAACTCATAAGAAGTCTTTTTCAAGAAAGCTCGGAGAAAAATGCGATTGGAAATATAGCATGCAGTGTTCATAACTTCGGCCCAATATCGCCTAGGAGTCCTATGCTCATCGAGCATCGTCCTGGCCATCTCTACAAGGGTCCAATTTTTCCTCTCTACAACACCATTCTGTGGTGGTGTGTAGGGGGAAGAAAACTGATGCTCTAAACCCAAAGAGTTACAAAACTTCTCAAAATCCGAATTCTTGAATTCGGAACCATTATCACTCCTAATAGCTCACATCGAGTTCAAAGGGAACTCGTTCTGAAGACGCAAAATCAGATTGCGAGCAAAGGAGAAAGTCTCGGTCTTCTCTGCTAAAAAGAAGACCCACGAATATCTCGAAAAGTCATCAACAACAACAAGCACATACCACTTCCCCCCAACTGAGCTCACCCGAACCGGACCAACAAGGTCCATGTGCAAAAGCTCTCCAGGGCGCTTGGTCATGACCTGAGTCACTGGATGGTGGGGAGCGGCAACCATCTTCCCATGTCTACAAGAGTGGCAAACAAGATCCTTCTCCATGGATAACTTGGGCAATCCTCGGATTAGGCCAAGTGAACTAAGTCTTGCAAGCAAGTCGAAGCTCAAATGTCCTAGTCTCCTATGCCACTTCCAAAGATCAGAAGAGGAAGGTCCAGCCACAAGACAACGAGAAGTGCCAAAAGACTCCGAAAAATTCGCATGAAAGACTTTTCCAAAGGGCGAAATCAAACACACAAGATTGCCCTGAGGATCCAAAATACGTCTGAGATTCGGTTTAAAACGAATCTCATAGTCATCGTTGAAAAGTTGCGAAACAGAAAGAAGGTTAAAATGCAAGTTAGAAACAAGAGCAACATCGCGCAACACAAAGTGCTCATTAACTCGCACCGACCCACGAGACAAGACCTTACCTTTGCTATTGTCGCCGAAGGTGATAAACTCCTTTCCAGCGACTGGACTAAGACTGGAGAACCACTTGGCGTTTCCGGTCATGTGCCTCGAGCAACCGGAATCCACCAACCAAACGTTCTCCAATCGTTTTACCTACATCAATAAAAAGACATAGGGTGAGCATACGGTCCAACACTGGGGTTAGTGAAGTAAGGGGAAAACCAGTGTTGGGCCGACTGCTCAAAAGAACGGTTAGCAGAAAAACCATTCCTAGCACGTCTACGGGAGGAGCGATCACCACGCTGGGGAAAACGTGGTCCGCTAAGAGAGGAGCGTCCATCGCGATACTCAAAACGCGGTTGGGGAAAACGCTCTACAACAAAGACACCGCCTCGGGGTCCATAGCCTACAACTGCAGGCTCCCGCCGGGCATGACCTCCTCGTGGCCTAGGCCTAGGAACTTGAGGTTCTGGACCTCTAGGCCTAGCAGCTCTCCTCGGAGCTCTCCTCTGAACATTCGGCACATGTACATCATGGAAGGGATGGTACATGTCTGGGTTGTTCATCTCCCTTGCACGGCGCGCCTCTCTCTTGCGCTGAAAGCAAAACTCACTCAAGTGTCCATCTCGCCCATAGTGCTCACAATGGTACCTCACCGCTCTCATAGGGGGTTGTTGGTACTCACGGTGGTGGGTGTGGATCACTTTGCCCTTCTGTGGCATAAGCTCCTCCTGGATGGGTGGCATGGTGTCCAACTTGTTTTTCAGGTGGTTGGGCTTGGGATGCCATGTCTGCTTCTTGGGTGGAGCTCTCGGAGGTTCAACGAACACCCCATCCTTGGTGTTAGGCTTGAGAGGCTCTTTGGGTGGAAGCTTGGTAAGTTTGGGAGTAGTGGTGGAGTTGGGCTTCTCACTCGGATTCAAACCACTCGACTCTCCAATCTTCCCAAAGGCAGAAACATCAACGCCCGAAGCAAAACCTACATCAGGACCTCCAGCAGCTCGCTTGAATTGGGAGATCATCATCCCGAGCTGTGGCTCACCACAAGATACCCATGACAAGATGGTCCGAAGGTATGTGTTTTCCTCCTCGGTTTGCATCTTGTCATGCTTCACATTAGCGATCTCCATCTCCAAACCCTCACAAAGAACACACCTAGCCACACACGTGCTACCTGAGTTGGCCTCTTCAAAAGACACAATCTTAGCATTCTTCTCTGCCAACTCAGATTGCAAGATAGGACAAGTCTTGCACGCACCCAACAGCGAGGGTCTAGCCTTCAGCTCATCCACCTCTCCTACCAAAGCAGCATACTTACCTCTCAAGGTGAGAAGGTCAGTCATGTGCTTGGTGCACATCTCACACTCCACCTCCTCAGAAACGACCACGGTGGACTTAGCAAACTCAAGCTCCCTCACCGTGTCCTCCCACTTCTGCCTAAACTCCTTGCGCTCTCTAGCAGCACGTCTAAGCAACTTATCTTGACTAAGCAAGGCGGCATTAAGCTTCTCGACCTCAGCAGAAAGCTCATCGTGGGTGAGAGATACCTGGGAGGTGTCGTCGTCGTCGTCGTTCCGAGGGGAGTTCTCCAGCTTGCCATCGACCTCACCACCAAGAGCCATGGTGCAGAAGCCTTCGTCGTCGGCGAAGAAGCAGAGACCGTTCAGCTTGTCCTCGATTCTCTTCTTCTTCTCGGACTCGTCATCGCTTGAGCAAGCGGAGTCATCATCCGAGCCGTCGACGTCGCTGAGCGTGGTGAAGAACGCACGTTGCTCAGCCTCGGCCTTCTCCAAGTACTTCTTCTTGATGTACTCCTTGTCGAAGCCGCCCCTCCGCTTGTGCCTCGCGGGGACGTACTTCTCCTTGCGCTTGCCGGAGTCATACTTGTGCCCCTGATCGCCCTTCCCAGATGTGTTCTTCTTCTTAGGACAGTTGGCGATGAAGTGGTCGGGGTCGCCGCACTCAAAGCATCCTGAGCATCCTCCTCCGCGGTGACGGTTCATGCGGTTGTTGTGGAACCGCGAGAACCGGTTGGCGAGCAACGCCAACTCGTCATCCCCCAAAGACTCCAGCTGGTCCTCTGTGACAGAAAAGAGTGAAGAGAGTGCAAATCCTCCAGAGGGGTTAGCAGAAGAGCCAGAAACCAAAGCCATAGTCGGGCCAGAAGGATTTTCATAAGAAGCCCTCGACATGGCGTCAATCTCACTAGACTTGAGCTTGCTAAAGAGCTCGTCGCAAGTGAGGGTCTCATAGTTAGATGATTCGATGATCGCTTGGACCTTTGAGTCCCACACCGACCGATCAAGAGTGTGCAAAAGCTTTAAAGCCCCCTCATGATCGTCAAAAGGCAACAGCTCCTTGTTCGCTCTCATCTTGTTGACAATGACGTGAAAGCGAGCGAATAAACTTTCTATGCTCTCGCCAGGCATGTGTCAAAAGTTCTCGTACTCCCGCTTGTGCGACTCGTAGAGACGAGATTTGACTTGAGAGGTTCCCTCATGGAAACGCATGAGGGTCGCCCAAATCTCACGAGCCGTGGGAAGGTGAGAAACGCGATCAAACTCGGACATGCTCAAACAGGAGAAGAGAGCGTTACACGCTCGGCTATTGGCATCGTGCTCATCCATCTGAAGCTGAGTAACACGAGCAGCCAAGACAACGTAATCGTCCTTGTTGCAAATCTCCCAAACAGAAGAGCCCATGCTCTGGAGATAGGCCGACATGCGTATCTTCCAATACGCATAGTTCGTCCCATCAAAGAACGGCGGTTTGCCCACGCCGCAATCCATGTCGCCTTCTGTGGATCTGGAACCGGCTAAGGTGGAAGATCCTTAACCTACTCTGATACCAATTGAACGACCGAGAATGCAACCAGAAAGCGACTAGAGGGGGGGGTGAATGGGAGCTCCAAATTTTCCTTTCGGAATCTTCGATGCCACTGTCCCGAGAATCACCCCTCGAGCAAACCTAGAGCTTACAACTGTCCACGACCCTAGATGTAGGGTGGATGCTTCCAAGAAGCACAGCGAGACACTTCACAACTCTAGAAATCCAATGCAAAAGCCAGAAACCAAAACCGACAATGAACGAACGAACTGCGGACGAAACAGCGCAGACTGCAGTCGACCGGACCCTGGCCCGCGTCCGGTCAGAGAGCACCGGACGCGTCCGGTCAGCGAAAACTCGCTCGAGAACCTTACTGTTTCTGATCGACTCAAAGGCGAGGAGCGTCCGGTCGTGAACCGTGTGTCCGGTCAGTAGAAGACAAACACAGTGAACAGTGGAAGCTGTGCGTCCGGTCAGCGATCAAAGGTGAGTCCGATCAACACTCAGAAAAGAATTGCGAAGAACGTTCAATGATCGGACTCTCGGGGTTGCGTCCGGTTGCGGATACATGGGTGTATGCCGAGTCTCTGAGTGATGAGTGATTGTCAACAGGTTTGATGCGCATGTTCTTTGGCTTGTGTTGTGCAGGTGTCGAGCACGGAGACAGTGATCGAGGGCAAGGTGAAGGTCAAGTTGAGACGTGTCGTGCCGACGGACTGGGTGCGATGAAGGATGGGCGTGCCGTGCGGCGGACGTGCCATGCCGATGTATCGAGCAGTGAAGGGCGGACGTGAGGCTTGGACTGAGGGACCGGAGTGCCTGAGGATCAGCTGTGGTGGCTGGCAGCCTGGGACAGCGACGAGCGGAGACTTGCGGGGCACGGTGTTGCTCGGGTCGAGGACCTGGGGACACGTGTCGGTGGACGGGGTGCACGGGCGGTGCATCCCCTCTACAGCTCCGGTTTGGTGGTTGAGCCAGGGAAAAACCACCGGGTGGACGGTTTCCGAGTTTGGGCCTCAAAACTCGGGTGCTCGGTTTCCAGGTTGAGCCACAAAACCTGGGCGCGGATGGTTTCCGAGTTTGGCCACAAAACTCGGGTGATGGGCCGGTTTCCGAGTTTGGGCCTCAAAACTCGGGCGCTGCGGGTTTCTGAGTTTGGGCCACAAAACTCAGGCTGGAGGCTGGTTTCCCGGTTTGGGCCTCAAAACCGGGGGTTGCTGGAAAAGGCTGGTTTCCCGGTTTGGGCCACAAAACCGGGGGTGCAGAGCGAGGGCGGCACGTGGCGGCGATCCAGAGGTTGCGTCGAGGCAACGCTTCGGTTCGAGCGGGCGTGGCCGTCGGATCTACCTACCACCGCGGGTTGGACCAGAATAGCCTTAGGGTTTAGCTGGTTCGCCCTGTAATTAGTTTAGATAGGGGTAGAGTAGGAAATAGGCTTAGTCTAGGTTAGTATAAGTAGTCCAGGGGAGACACCCTCCTCTAGCTATCTTAGTTATTTCAGTTTTAGCCATCTCATTTGCTTCCTGCACTTAGGGTTTCCTGCTCTCCCATCCCCTGCTGTAGCTAAGATCCGCAGAGAGACTTGCAACTCTGTGTACTGTTGATTTTGAGGAAAGGAGGCCGTAACCTCCTTGTCGTAGCGTGTGTTTGCGCCTCGGCTTGCAATTCGTGGGTGTGATTCGCGTTTTGTTCGTGTTCTTCGCGGAATCCTTTTTCCCCACGATTTTCCCGTCGCTCGATCTCTTTGCTCGGTTCACTTCTTGCAATTCCGTTTGAACTGGTTTGTTCTAGATCGTGAGGCACTTCTTTCCATCGAAGGAATCATCCTCTAACCTCACGGTCTAGGAGATCGATCGATTTTTTGTTTCGAGTCAAGTTTTCTCCCTTCCCCCGAATTTCTTCGATTCATCGATTTGGAGATAGGTTCGAGCCATGATCTCTTAGAGATAGCTCACTATACTCTTTGTGACTCTTCTCACCAAGTTTGATCCCTAGAGGATTTGTTTTGGGTGAGATCAAGTCGAATCGGTGAACGAACAGCCTGAATCGGGGTGACCGGACGCTGCCTGTTCAACGACCGGACGCTGTCAGTGAGTCCGGTCGATGAACACCTTCGCTGTGTTCGGTTCGTGACTTTGACCGGACGCTCTGTTCACGTTTTGACCGGACGCACAGCTTTCACTGTTCATCATGCTTGTTCGCTTCTGACCGGACGCACTGCTCTCGATCGGACGCTCCGTACTCGTGAGTCCGGTCGCGAACAGTAAGGTTCCAGAGCCAATTTTTGTTGACTGGACGCGTCCGGTCCCTGCTGACCGGACGCTGGCCAGAGTCCGGTCGATCCAGTTTCGTGCGTTTTCGTTCGTGGTTTGTTCGTCCTTGATCGGATTCGAGTTCCGTCTTTTGCATTGGCTTTCTAGGGTTGTCTGGTGTCCCGCTGTGCTTCTAGGAAGCATCCACCCTACATCTAGGGTCGTGGACATTAGCAAGCTCTAGGGTTCGCCCTTGGGGTTGATTTTGGGACAGTGGCATCTAGTTTCCAAAAGGAAATTTTGAAGCTCCCATTCACCCCCCTCTGGTCGCTTTCTGTTAGCTTCTCGGTCCTTTAATTGGTATCGGAGCGGGTTAAGGATCTTCCACCTTAGCCGGTTCCAGATCCACAGGAGGCGACATGGATCGCGGCGTGGGCAAACCACCGTTCTTTGATGGGACGAACTATGCGTATTGGAAGATACGCATGTCGGCCTATCTGCAGAGTTTGGGTGCTTCTATTTGGGATATTTGCAACTCTGCTGATTACGTGGTCTTGGCTGCTCGTGTTTCTCAGCAACAGATCGATGAGCACGATGCCAATAGCCGAGCCCGTAATGCTCTCTTTTCTTGTTTGAGCATGGGTGAGTTTGATCGTGTTTCTCACCTTGCTACGGCTCGGGAGATCTGGGACACCCTCATGCGTTTCCATGAGGGCACCTCTCAAGTCAAAACCCGACTCTACGAGTCGTTCAAGCGTGAGTATGAGAACTTTCGACATCAGCCTGGCGAGAGCATAGAAAGTTTATTCGCTCGCTTTCAGGTGATTGTCAACAGGATGAGGGCTAACAAGGAGCAGTTGCCTTTTGACGATCATGAGCGTGCTTTGAAGCTCTTGCACACTCTTGATCGGTCGGTGTGGGATTCCAAGGTTCAGGCGATCATCGAATCGCCTAACTATGAGACCCTCACCTGCGACGAGCTCTTTAGTAAGCTCAAGTCCAGTGAGATTGACGCCATGTCGAGGGCTTCTTATGCGAGTCCTTCTGGCCCGACTATGGCTTTGGTTTCTGGCTCTTCTAACCCCTCTGCTGGCTTTGCACTTTCTTCACTCTTTTCTGTCACAGAGGACCAGCTTGAGTCATTGGGGGATGACGAGTTGGCAATGCTCGCCAACCGGTTCACGTGGTTCCACAACAACCGCATGAACCGTCGCCGCGGTGGAGGACGCTCAGGATGCTATGAGTGCGGCGACCCCGACCACTTCATCGCCAACTGCCCCAAGAAGAAGCATTCGTCTGGGAAGGGCGATCATGGGCACAAGTACGACTCCAGCAAGCGCAAGGAGAAGTACGTCCCCGCGAGGCACAAGCGGAGGGGCGGCTTCGACAAGGAGTACATCAAGAAGAAGTACTTGGAGAAGGCCCAGGCTGAGCAGCGTGCGTTCTTCGCCACGCTCAGCGACGTCGATGGCTCGGATGACGACTCCGCTTGCTCAAGCGATGATGAGTCCGAGAAGAAGAAGAGAATCGAGGACAAGCTGAACGGTCTCTGCTTCTTCGCCGACGACGATGGCCTCTGCACCATGGCGCTTGGTGATGAAGTCGACGGCAAGCTGGAGCACATCCCTCGGAACAACGACGATGACTCCTCCCAGGTATCTCTCACCCACGACGAGCTTTCTGCTGAGGTCGAGAAGCTTACTGCCGCGCTCCTTAGTCAGGACAAGTTCCTTAGGCGTGCCGCTAGAGAACGCAAGGAGTTTAGGCAGAAGTGGGAAGACACGGTGAGGGAGCTTGAGTTTGCCAAGTCCACCGTGGTTGTGTCGGAAGAGGTTGAGTGTGAGTCGTGCACCACGCACATGACTGATCTTCTCACTTTGAGAGGAAAGTATGCTGCGTTGGTTGGAGAGCTGGATGAGATGAGGGCCAGACCCTCTTTGCTGGGTGCATGCAAGACCTGTCCCGTCTTGCAATCTGAGTTGGCAGAGAAGAATGCCAAGATTGTGTCTCTTGAGGAGGCCAGCTCAGGTAGCACTGGAGTGGCGAGGTGCGTTTTGTGCGAGGGCTTGGAGCTGGAGATTGCCAATGTGAAGCATGGCAAGATGCAAACCGAGGAAGAAAACACATACCTTCGGACCATCTTGTCATGGGTCTCCTGTAGTGAGCCGCAGCTCGGGATGATGATCTCCCAATTCAAGCGAGCTGCTGGGGCTCCTGGTATAGGTTTTGCTCAGGGTGTTGATCTTTCTGCTTTTGGGAAGATTGGAGAGTCGAGTGGTTTGAATCCATGTGAGAAGCCTAACTCCACCACTACTCCCAAGCTTGCCAAACTTCCACCCAAAGAGCCTGCCAAGCCTACCACCAAAGATGGTGTGGTTGAGGAACCCCCGAGAGCTCCTCCCAAGAACCAAATTTGGGCACCCAAGCCAAACCACCTCAAGAACAAGCTTGATGCTATGCCACCCATTAGAGAGGAGTGTTTGCCTCAGAAAGGCAAAGTGAACCACACCCACAGCCCTGGTCACCAACAACCCCCTTTGCGTGCGGTGAGGTACTAGTGTGATTTCTGTGGGAGGGATGGTCACTTGATCGAGTTCTGTTTCCGGCGCAAGCGAGAGGCGCGCTGTACTCGGGAGATGGAGAACCCGGACATGTACCATCCAACTCATGGTGCACATGTGCCGAAGACTCAGGGGAGAGCTGCTAGGCCCGGACGTCAAGGTCCCCGGCCTAGGCAGGAGATGAGAGCCCCTAGGAGGGAGACTAGGCCTAGAGGTCCAGCACCTCAGTTTGTTAGGCCTAGGCAGGAGAGAGCTCCGGGGAGAGACGCTAGAGCAGTTGAGCCCCGGGCTCCTAGGCGTAGATCTCGTAGAGAGCATGCCCGACGGGGTCCTGCTTTTGCAGGTAATGGACCCCGTGGCGGAGGCTTAGTTGAGCGCTTTCCCCCACCGCAGTTTGAGTACCGCGGTGAGCGCTTCTTCCCCAGCGAACCACGTTTTCCTGTACGTGGTGATCGCTACCCCCGTAGACAGGCTAGGAATAGTTTTTACACTGACCGTTCTTTTGAGCAGCCGGCCCAACACTGGTATTCTCCTTACTTCACTAACCCCAGTGTTGGACCGTATGCTCACCCTATGTCTTTTTATTGATGTAGGTGAGACGGTTGGAGGACATTTGGTTGGTGGATTCTGGTTGCTCGAGGCACATGACCGGAAACGCCAAGTGGTTCTCCAGCCTTAGCCCGGTCGCCGGAAAGGAGTACATAACCTTCGGCGACAATAGTAAAGGTAAGGTATTGTCTCGTGGGACGGTGCGGGTTAATGAGCACTTTGTGTTGCGCGATGTTGCTCTTGTTTCTAACCTGCATTTTAACCTTCTTTCTGTTTCGCAACTTTTTGATGATGACTATGAGATTCGTTTTAAACCGAACCTTAGTCGCATCTTAGATCCTCAGGGCGATCTTGTATGTCTGATTTCGCCCTTTGGGAAAGTCTTTCGCGCGAATTTCTCGGAGTCGTTTGGTTCTTCTCGCTGTCTTTTGGCTAGTCCTTCTTCCTCCGATCTTTGGAAGTGGCATAGGAGGCTCGGTCATTTAAGCTTCGACTTGCTTGCAAGACTTAGCTCACTTGGCCTAATCCGAGGATTGCCCAAGCTTTCGATGGAGAAGGATCTAGTTTGCCATTCTTGCAGACATGGGAAGATGGTTGCCGCTCCCCACCATCCAGTGACTAAGGTCATGACCTCGCACCCCGGAGAGCTTTTACACATGGACCTTGTTGGTCCGGCTCGGGTGAGCTCGGTTGGTGGCAAGTGGTATGTTTTGGTTGTTGTTGACGACTTTTCGAGATATTCGTGGGTCTTCTTTTTGACTGAGAAGACTGAGACTTTCTCCTTCGCTCGCAATCTGATTTTGCGTCTTCAGAACGAGTTCCCTTTGAACTCGATGCGAGCTATTAGAAGTGATAATGGTTCCGAATTCAAAAATTCAGATTTTGAGAAGTTTTGTAACCGCCTTGGCTTGGAGCATCAGTTTTCTTCCCCCTACACACCGCCCCAAAATGGTGTTGTAGAGAGGAAGAATCGGACCCTTGTTGAGATGGCCAGGACGATGCTTGATGAGCATAGGACTCCTAGGCGCTATTGGGCCGAAGCTATGAACACTGCATGCTATATTTCCAATCGCATTTTTCTGAGAGCTTTCTTGAAAAAGACTTCTTATGAGTTGCGTTTTGGCAAACTGCCCAAGGTGAGTTATTTTCGAGTTTTTGGTTGCCATTGTTTTATACTCAAAAAGGGCAACTTGGACAAATTTGAATCTCGTTCTTCTGACGGTGTGTTTTAGGGTTATGGCACTCACACTCGAGCTTATCGTGTACTTAACCTTGACACTAACCGAGTCATGGAGACATCCGATGTCACCTTCGACGAGACCATGGTTTGTCCTTCTTCTCGTTTTGAGCGTGCAGGTGATCATGAGGTTGGTGAGCCTCTTTTTGATGACGAGGACGAGGGTGCTGAAGGTATGGATGATCCAGCACCCCCTCCACCTGCCGTGCCGCAAAGAGCGGCCTCGACGACGACTCACGGCCTCGACACCTCTTCTTCCTGGGGGCCGTGGGATCCGCCACCCCGAGCGGTACCATTTGTACCCGGGGAGGCACCAGCTGCTGTTGAGGGGGAGCCTACTTCAGCTCGGGAGGCGCCACGACATATCCAGCGCCAGCACCCGCCTCAGCAGATGATCGGCAACATCGACGAACGGGTCACTCGGTCCAGGTCACAGCAAATCTCGCACTTCGCTCATTCTGCTTTTGTTGCTAATTTTGAGCCCCGAGATGTTGGACACGCTTTGACGGATCCGGATTGGGTTAATGCCATGCATGAGGAGTTAGAAAATTTTGAGCGAAATCGGGTTTGGGTTCTAGTTCCACCTCCACCTGACTGTAAGCCTATTGGGACAAAATGGGTTTTCAAAAACAAGCAAGGAGAGGATGGCCACGTTGTTAGAAACAAGGCCCGGCTTGTAGCGAAAGGCTATAGTCAGAAGGAGGGGATAGGTTATGAGGAGACGTTTGCTCCTGTAGCTCGTTTGGAGGCTATTAGGATACTCTTGGCTTTTGCTGCATCCAAAGGCTTCAAACTTTTTCAAATGGATGTCAAGAGTGCCTTCTTAAACGGCTACATAGAGGAGGAGGTTTATGTTGAGCAACCCCCCGGTTTTGAAAATCCCAAGTTTCCAAACCATGTCTTTAAACTTCATAAAGCTTTATATGGTTTGAAACAAGCCCCTAGAGCCTGGTATGATAGGTTGAAAACCTTTTTGCTTGCTAAGGGTTTTAAAATGGGATGTGTAGATAAAACGCTCTTTCTCCTCCGGCAAGGCAAAGACACGCTCTTGGTCCAGATTTACGTGGATGATATCATTTTCGGTGGTTCTTCTCATGCTCTGGTTGCCAAGTTTGCAGATACTATGAGCAGGGAGTTCGAGATGAGCATGATGGGCGAGCTGACATTCTTTCTCGAGTTGCAAATCAAGCAATCCCGAGAGGGGACATTTGTGCACCAGGGCAAGTACACCAAGGACTTGCTGAAGCGGTTCGATATGGGTGAGGCCAAGCCTCTTCCAACACCCATGTCGACGACGACTGCCCTGGATGCAGATGTGGATGGAGAAGCAGTGGACCAGAAGGAGTACCGCAGCATGATCGGGTCGCTCCTCTACCTGACGGCGACACGCCCGGACATCCAGTTCGCGGTGTGTCTGTGTGCGCGCTTTCAGGCGTCGCCGCGCACCTCTCACCGTCAGGCGGTGAAGGAGATTTTTAGGTACCTTCGTTTCACGTCTGAGTTCGGGATTTGGTATTCTGCTTCCTCCACCCTCTCCCTTTGCGGTTATTCGGATGCTGATTTTGCTGGTTGTCGTATTGAGCGCAAGTCCACTTCTGGGACTTGCCAGTTTATTGGTTCTTCTCTTGTTTCGTGGTCTTCTCGCAAGCAGTCTAGCGTCGCTCAGTCCACTACGGAGGCTGAATATGTTGCTGCGGCTAGCTGCTGTTCCCAGTTGCTTTGGATGATGGCCACTTTGCGTGATTTTGGTCTGAGCTTTTCTCGCGTGCCTTTGCTTTGTGACAGCACGAGTGCCATTAGCGTTGCTAAGAACCCCGTGCTTCACTCGAAGACCAAACACATTGATGTGCGCTTTCATTTTCTGCGAGACCACCACGAGAAGGGTGATATCGACCTTCGCCATGTCGATACTCATCATCAACTGGCTGATATTTTCACCAAGCCTTTAGACAAATCAACCTTTAATCGGTTGAGGGGTGAGCTTGGTGTGTGGTTCCCCTTTTAGATGGGGGAAACATTTTGGATCTTGTATATTTGACTGACTCTTTTGTCTTTCTTTTCTTTTGCATTTTAGCATACGCATTTACATTCTGAGCTTCATGTTTATAATCACTAGAATGTAACTATGCTCTATTTAGTATGCTCCGATGCTTATATGGATGCTTGTAGCTTATGCTCTTCCTGATCACTAGTACATGTTATGAGCTGAGCTATTTTGGAATGGTGAATTTACTTAATAACTTACAATCTGAAAATGTTCACCATTGAGATATGCAACTAGCATGTGTAGGATATGTTGAGTTCACTCGTGCTTTTCATATATGCTAGGTTGCTATGTCTCTAGTTATGAGTCATTCACTTGCTTGGTCTGTTCATATCATGTATAAAATTTGAACCAAGTTTTAGTGAATTGAAAAGATCGAGATGGGATTGCTTGTCAACACCTCATGGTATCGAGACTGTTTCTCATTGCACTTTGAGTTAAACTTGAGCCGTGTAGTGTATGATCGAAACCGTAGCTTCAAGCTTCTGATTGCTTCGGCATAGGCTTCGCTCGGTTGAAAAGTTAGGCAAAGACAAGCTTTCAACCTCTCGCAATCACATGCTAAATAATTGAACTTGTGAAGTCTTCACCGCTGCAACTCCAATATAAAAATGAAATCACAAGTATATGCTTCATTCCTATGCATGATGATTGAACTTTGCTAGGGGTAGTTCACCTTGTATACATGTTTAGCACTTGTCTGGATTCCTATCTATACATGTGTAGTGCTATTCTGATGGTGACTATCTTTTTGGCTAAAAACTGCTCACTTGCTCATATGCTTCATATTTCGTATGAGTGATCAGTTTGAGCCTTCGCTATTTGAGTGCTTAGTTGTGCCATTGGAGCTATACCGATTAGAGCATTTTTGCACTCTTTTGATTATATGCCTGAAGCTGCTAACTTGCATTTCTGACTTCATATGCATTTTAGAAGGGGGAGTTTTGTTGGCTCAAGGGAAGAGTTTGTGCTTGATAAGTGCATTTTCAACTAAGGGGGAGAGTTTTTGCAAATCATATGTCTCCTGGCGTTCAATTAAGGGGGAGTTTTTGCTAAGGGGGAGATTTTCAGATCTTTATGCTCTTCTCTTGTTGGACCTAAGGGGGAGTCCCGGGTTGCTTGCACTTGTCGAGGGGGGTTTGCTAGTTGTGTTGAGCCGTTGCCTCTATCTTGAGGGACTAGCAAACATTTTCCTCATTTGGCATCGAGTTTGATTTCGATTGGTTCGAAGACTTTTCGATTGTTTTTCAATTGGTTCGGAGTGGTTTTCGTGCTAGTTGTGTTGAGCCTCTGTGCCTCTATCTTGAGGGACTAGCACTTTGCCATTTTTTAGCTCCGATTTTCAATTGGTTTTCTGCTAGCGGTGTTGAGCCTGTTCTACCTCTTCTTGAGGGCTAGCTTTGCTTTGCTTGGTCGCATCGAGCCGTTGCCCATGTCTTTGGGGACCAAGTTCTCGCTTCTTCCACTTGACCTTCTTCGGCTTTGCTATGCTTTTGGGTCATTTGGTTGAGTTCTCTTCCTCTCCTTCCTCCTACCTTCTTCTTTCATTTTATGATTTGTGTGTGTAGTTGACAATGCACTCATCAAGGGGGAGATTGCGGATACATGGGTGTATGCCGAGTCTCTGAGTGATGAGTGATTGTCAACGGGTTTGATGCGCATGTTCTTTGGCTTGTGTTGTGCAGGTGTCGAGCACGGAGACAGTGATCGAGGGCAAGGTGAAGGTCAAGTTGAGACGTGCCGTGCCGACGGACTGGGTGCGATGAAGGATGGGGGTGCCGTGCGGCGGACGTGCCATGCCGATGTATCGAGCAGTGAAGGGCGGATGTGAGGCTTGGACTGAGGGACCGGAGTGCCTGAGGATCAGCTGTGGTGGCTGGCAGCCTGGGACAGCGACGAGCGGAGACTTGCGGGGCACGGTGTTGCTCGGGTCAAGGACCTGGGGACACGTGTCGGTGGACGGGGTGCACGGGCGGTGCATCCCCTCTACAGCTCCGGTTTGGTGGATGAGCCAGGGAAAAACCACCGGGTGGACGGTTTCCGAGTTTGGGCCTCAAAACTCGGGTGCTCGGTTTCCAGGTTGAGCCACAAAACCTGGGCGCGGATGGTTTCCGAGTTTGGCCACAAAACTCGGGTGATGGGCCGGTTTCCGAGTTTGGGCCTCAAAACTCGGGCGCTGCGGGTTTCTGAGTTTGGGCCACAAAACTCAGGCTGGAGGCTGGTTTCCCGGTTTGGGCCTCAAAACCGGGGGTTGCTGGAAAAGGCTGGTTTCCCGGTTTGGGCCACAAAACCGGGGGTGCAGAGCGAGGGCGGCACGTGGCGGCGATCCAGAGGTTGCGTCGAGGCAACGCTTCGGTTCGAGCGGGCGTGGCCGTCGGATCTACCTACCACCGCGGGTTGGACCAGAATAGCCTTAGGGTTTAGCTGGTTCGCCCTGTAATTAGTTTAGAGAGGGGTAGAGTAGGAAATAGGCTTAGTCTAGGTTAGTATAAGTAGTCCAGGGGAGACACCCTCCTCTAGCTATCTTAGTTATTTCAGTTTTAGCCATCTCATTTGCTTCCTGCACTTAGGGTTTCCTGCTCTCCCATCCCCTGCTGTAGCTGAGATCCGCAGAGAGACTTGCAACTCTGTGTACTGTTGATTTTGAGGAAAGGAGGCCGTAACCTCCTTGTCGTAGCGTGTGTTTGCGCCTCGGCTTGCAATTCGTGGGTGTGATTCGCGTTTTGTTCGTGTTCTTCGCGGAATCCTTTTTCCCCACGATTTTCCCGTCGCTCGATCTCTTTGCTCGGTTCACTTCTTGCAATTCCGTTTGAACTGGTTTGTTCTAGATCGTGAGGCACTTCTTTCCACCGAAGGAATCATCCTCTAACCTCACGGTCTAGGAGATCGATCGATTTTTCGTTTCGAGTCAAGTTTTCTCCCTTCCCCCGAATTTCTTCGATTCATCGATTTGGAGATAGGTTCGAGCCATGATCTCTTAGAGATAGCTCACTATACTCTTTGTGACTCTTCTCACCAAGTTTGATCCCTAGAGGATTTGTTTTGGGTGAGATCAAGTCGAATCGGTGAACGAACAGCCTGAATTGGGGTGACCGGACGCTGCCTGTTCAACGACCGGACGCTGTCAGTGAGTCCGGTCGATGAACACCTTCGCTGTGTTCAGTTCGTGACTTTGACCGGACGCTCTGTTCACGTTTTGACCGGACGCACAGCTTTCACTGTTCATCATGCTTGTTCGCTTCTGACCGGACGCACTGCTCTCGATCGGACGCTCCGTACTCGTGAGTCCGGTCGCGAACAGTAAGGTTCCAGAGCCGATTTTTGTTGACCGGACGCGTCCGGTCCCTGCTGACTGGACGCTGGCCAGAGTCCGGTCGATCCAGTTTCGCGCATTTTTGTTCGTGGTTTGTTCGTCCTTGATCGGATTCGAGTTCCGTCTTTTGCGTTGGCTTTCTAGGGTTGTCTAGTGTCCCGCTGTGCTTCTAGGAAGCATCCACCCTACATCTAGGGTCGTGGACATTAACAAGCTCTAGGGTTCGCCCTTGGGGTTGATTTTGGGACAGTGGCATCTAGTTTCCAAAAGGAAATTTTGAAGCTCCCATTCACCCCCCCTCTGGTTGCTTTCTGTTAGCTTCTCGGTCCTTCACCGGTCGGCCCGAAACAAGCGTCCGGTCACCCTGACTCAGCACCGTTCGTTCACCGATTCGACTCGATCTCACCCAAAACAAATCCTCTGGGATCAAACTTGGTGAGTAGAGTCACAAGAAGGATAGTGAGCTATCTCTAAGAGATCATGGCTCGAACCTATCTCCAAATCGATGAATCGAAGAAATTCGGGTGAAAGGAGAAAACTTGACCCTAAACAAAAATCGATCGATCTCCTAGACCGTGAGGTTAGAAGTGAATTCCTTCGGTGGAAAGAAGAGTCTCACGACCTAGAACAACTTGGTTCAAACAGATTTGCAAGAGATGCACCGAACAAAAAGATCGATCAATGGGAAAAACATGGAGAAAAGCAACCCGCGAAGAACACAAACAAAATGCGAATCACAATCATGAATTTGCAACCGTGTGGCTACCACACGCTACAATAGTGACGTTACGGCCTCACTTCCTCAAAATCTCCAGTACACAGAGGTATGGTTCTCTGCGGATCTCAGCTAGCTACAGCAGGGGATTGGGAGAGCAGGAAACCCTTAGTGCAAAGAGCAAAATGACTGAGATAGATGGGGAGGTGGGTGTCTCCCCCTACTTATCCTAATTCTAACTATTCCTAATTCCCACTCTACCCCTAACTACTTACAGAGCGAACCAGCTAAACCCTAAGGTTATTCTGGACCAACTCGATGGTAGGTGGATCCGACGGCCACGCCCGCACAACTCATAGCGTTGCCTCGACGCAACCTCCCGATTGCCGCCACCGCTCTACGTCCTTTTCACGGACTCCGCCCCCAGTTTTGTGGCCGAAACCGGGAAACCAGGCCTTCACGTCCACCCCCGGTTTTGAGGCCCAAACCGAGAAACCAGCCCACGTAGCCTGAGTTTTGTGGCCCAAACTCAGCAAACCCGCAGCACCCAGGTTTTGAGGCCCAAACCTGGAAACCGTCCTCAGCCCGAGTTTTGTGGCCAAACTCGGAAACCATCCGCGCCCAGGTTTTGAGGCCCAAACCTGGAAACCGTCCACCCGATGGTTTTTCTCTGGCTCTACCACCAAACCGAAGCTGTAGAAGGGATGCACCGCCCGTGCACCCCGTCCACCGACACGTGAACCTAGGTCCTCGACCCAAGCAACACCGTGCCCGCAAGTCTTCGCTCGTCGCTGTCCCAGGCTGCCAGCCACCACAGCTGATCCTCGGGCCACCGGTCCCTCAGTCCAAGCCTCACGTCCGCCCTTCGCCACTCTCGGTCCCTCGGCACGCCACGTCTCTACTTGACCTTCACCTTGCCTCTGATCACTGTATCCGTGCTCGACACTTGCACAACACAAGCCAAAGAACATGCACATTATCCCAGTTGACAATCACTCATCACTCAGAGACTCGGCATGCACCCATGTATCCGCACTGAGAAGGATACCAGTGCTGTGTCATAGGCCCAGAAAAAGTGTTAGTAGCAACACCAAGCTGTCCTCGTCCCATGGGTGGATAGCGATCACCACCAACCTGAAAGGGTGGTCCGCTATGGAACGGAAAACCTCCAAACTGACCTACTTGTCCCATTTGAGCAAAGCGATCACCACCATACTGAAAAGGTGGTCCGCTATGGGACTGAGCAGCAAAGCCTCTTACACTCGGCTCACAATCGTATTGAAGACGACCGGAACCGCGATGGGCACGACCACCACCCCGTGGTTTAGCTGCCTGGGGTCTAGCTACCTGAGGGTGTGCACCTCCAAGCCTAGTGCCCTGCCTCTGAACTCCCCGACCTTGCACACCATGGAGAGGGTGGTGCCTGGCCTGGTTGTTCAGCTCCAATTCCTTCCTAGCGTCTCTCTTCCTCCGAAAGCAAAACTCAGCTAGGTGACCCTCACGGTGATAGTACTCGCACTCGAACCTCACCACTCTCTTGGGTTGTTGATTCCTATGGTTGCGAGGGTTGTTCACTCTGGCTGGCTGCTTGCCCTTCGGAAGGGGATCACTAGAGACGTCAGGAAGGGTGTCAAGTGTGTTCCTAAGATGGTTAGGTTTGGGAACCCACACTTGCTTGCGAGGTGGAGCCTTGGGAGGTTCATCAAGGATGCCATCCTTGGTGATAGGCTTGGGAGGCTCAGGTGGGGTGATCTTGGTAAGCTTAGGGATAGCAGATGGCTTCTCACTAGGACTCACTCCACTAAACTCACCGATCTTGCCAAAGCTACTAGCGCCCTTCCCACCTGAAGCAAAGCCTACTCCCGAGCAATCAGTTCCCCTCTTGAACTGATTGATCATCATGCCCAACTGCGGCTCATTGCATGACACCCAACTCAGGATGGACCGAAGGTATGTGTTTTCTTCCTCGGTTTGCATCCTGTCATGCCGACAGTTGGCAATCTCAAGCTCCATCCCCACGCATCGCTCACATGGAGCGGACAAGGTGCTAACTGAGCTGGCCTTCAAGGCTTCAGCAAGCTTGGCACTAACTCCTGCCAACTCAGTTCGCAAGCTAGGACAAAGCTTGCACGCACCCAGCAAAGAAAGCCTCGCCTTCACTTCCTCCAGCTCCTTCTTCAGGGAGGGACACTCTTTGCAATCACCCACCAAGTCTAGCCTACTCTTCAGCTCATCATACACCTCAATCAAAGAGGCATACATGGTTTGCAGGGTGGCAAAGTTTGTCATATGCATCGTGCACTCCTCACACTCCTCCACATCGGTCACCTTTACCTCAGACTTAGCGAACTCAAGCTCCTTAAGCGCCTCATTCATCTTAGCCTTAAACTCATTGCGCTCTCGGATAGCTCGCTTGAGTTGCTTGTCCTGAGCAAGAACTATGTCGACAAGAGAATCGCGCTCACCGGTAAGACGATCGACAAGAGAAGAGGTTGATACCTCGGAAGCATCATCGTCGTCGTCGTCGGTGTCGGCATCCTTTGCCTAGCATTTGGCGTCCTCTTCGTCCAAGGCCATGGTGCAGAGACCCTTGGAGGAGTGGCCGAAGAAGAAGAGTCCGTTGAAGCGTTCTTCAGTCTTGTGCTCGAACCCATCGTCGCTGGAGTCGCCGTCGGAGGTCTTCTCGCCGTCACTGATGGTGGCGAGAAAGGCACGCCGACCGGCGTCGAAAGCCTTCTCCATGTCCTCTCGGCGATAGCTGCCCCTCTTCTTCTTCCCGGCCTTCTTCTCCGGCTTGCCCTTGTGCCTGGAGTTGCGGTTCTTGCCGGGGAAGCTCTTGTCGTTCTTGGGACAATTTGCCATGAAGTGGTCTAGATCACCACACTTGTAGCAGCCCTCGCATGCGCCACCATGCCGGTGATTCAGGCGGTTGTTGTGAAACCGCAAGAACCGGGTGATGACGAGGGCGAGCTCGTCGTCTCCAACCGCCTCCAACTGCTCCTCTATGACTGTAAGCAAAGATGACAACGAAAACAGAGGAGGTGAAGCGTCAGCAGAGAAAGTCGATCCACCTGTGCCTGAGACCAAAGCCATGGTATGTGAAGATGGGTTCTTCAGCTTGGCCTGAGTCAGGTGATCGATCTCGGTGGACTTGAGCTTGCTGAACAGCTCGTCCACGGTGAGGGTGTCATAAGATGTAGACTCTATGATGGTCGACACCTTCACCTCCCATACCCTCCGATCCAGGGCATATAGAAACTTGAGAGCCCTCTCATGATCGTCATAGGGTAGGTTAGCCCGATTGGCACGCATCTTGTTCACAATCGTTTGGAAACGAGCGAATATGGCGTCAATCGTCTCTCCCTCCATCTGAACAAAGTTCTCGTACTCGCGCTTGTACGTCTCGAAGAGTCTGGTCTTGACCTGAGCGGTCCCCTCGTGATAGCTCTGAAGCTTCACCCAGATCTCTCGTGCCGTCTCAAGCTCAGAGACATGCTCGAACTCAGGAAGGGAGATGCTGGCCAAAAGAGAGTTACGAGCCTTGGAGTTGGCTTCGTGCTAGTCAATCTGGATCTGACCCACACGAGCCGCAAGGACTATGTACTCAGCGTTCTCACATATCTCCCAGACAGAAGATCTGAAGCTGTTGAGATAAGCACGCATCTGAATCTTCCAATAGGGATAGTTCGTTCCATCGAACCACGGAGCCTTGCCGTTCCCTCGTTCCATGTCGCCCTTAGGATCCAAAACCGATTAAGGTAGATAGATCCTTAACTGGCTCTGATACCAATTGAAGGACCGGATTAGCGACCAGAGGGGGGGGGGTGAATGGGAGCCTCAAATTCAACTTATGAATAGAATGGCCCTTGTCCCAGAAAGTCACCCCAAAAGCGAAGACTCGAGACGACCGGAGAGTTCACGACCTACGAGTAGGTGGATACCCTAGGAGATGTCCTAGTGGTACAACGGAACTCCCAGAGAAACCCCAAAACCAACTGCAAAAGCCGCGGAGCAAAACTGCACAATCTGCAGGTTCGTGGACTGTCTGGGGACAGGGTCCCGAACTGTCCGCTGAACGCCGGACTGTCCGCGACTGGAAGTCCAGACTGTCCGCCGGTCACAGACCAGAAAACAAACTGTTCTGAAACAGTTCTGGTCAAGTCTCGGACTGTCCGCGGGTTTGTACCGCGGACTGTTCGCCGTTCACGTGACAGTGAACAATCAGGGGGCTGCACCTGACTGACTTGGCCAAAACCCGACGTGCAGACTGTCCGCCGTTCAGGTCGCGGACTGTCCGCGACTGCACAGAGAACACAAAACTGCACGGGTTCAAAACCAAATCCGATTGGATTTCAACCAAAACGAAAGGGACTTCGATCAAACTCCTCCCAGGTGTTCCTCTATGTATTGGGGTGCTAATCCTAAGAAATCATTGCACCAAACCAAGTAAATCAAGAGATATCAAAGGATCACTGTGAAAGGGGGAAGAACAAAGAACGAACGCGAAATCAACCCGATCTATGGATTCTTGAGGTTAGGGGAGAAATCCTTTGGTGGAAAGAAGGGCCTCAAGACCCAGAACAAATTGATTCAAGTGGAATCGAAAATCATCTCACGGAGAGGAAGAACAAGGCAAATCTCCGGGAGATGAAAAACCAAAACGTGAAGAACACAGAACATGATTCGATTTCAGCCGAAATTCCTCCACACGAGGAGACAACGAGAATACGGTCTCGTTTCCTCAAAAGATCCAAATACACAGAGGTATGATTCCCGTCTCTGCGGATCGCTTGCAGCGAGGTATGATTAGAACCTAAGCAGGGGGGCTAGAGAGAGAGTGCTCAGGAACAAATGACTGCAAGGATTGGGAGAGAGGAGGGGTGCCTCTGTTATTTATAGCCTAAAACATTAATCCCCTTTCTACCCCTAGATACAAGAGCGAAGCGGCCAACCCTAGGGGTATCCCGGTCCAACTCTGCTGATTGTCGATCCGACGGCCCCACGCCCATCTCATACTTAGCTTTGCCTCGACGCAAGCCTCAAGATGCCGCCACATGCTGCCCTGTCGACCGCCGCGCCTACCTCGCGGATAGCTACGCCGCCGCGCCCGCCTCTCCACGCCGCCACGCGTCAACCGTCCTTATTGCGGACCTCCCCCCGGTTTTGAGGCCGAAACCGGGAAACCTGGGCCTTCCCCCGGTTTTGAGGCTGAAGCCGGGAAACCTGTCCTCAGGCTGAGTTTTGTGGCCCAAACTCAGAAACCCGCGCGCCCAGGTTTTGAGGCCCAAACCTGGAAACCGTCCACGCCGAGTTTTGAGGCCCAAACTCGGAAACCAGCCACCCCGAGTTTTGAGGCCCAAACTCGGAAACCGTCGAGGGTAGCTTTTAGAGGCTCAGCTACCGAACCCGTGCCGTAGACGGGATGTGGTTCACACAGCCCGAGTTCCAGCACTGATGCCGGAGCATGTCCAGCCTCCACGCCGGGCACAGTGCATTCGCCATCCTTCTCGGCCTCCCGCCAAGTGTCACGACGCCATCACCTTCCTCCCAACTCGGCCGATGCACCGCACATCCCCATGTGCTCTTGCTTGTCAACGCCACGTGCCAGCTACCACAGCTGGTCGTCAGGTTTCCCAGTCCATCGGTCCAAGCTCCACGTCCGCCCTTCACCGCTCCCAGTCCATCGGCACGGCACGTCCCTACTTGACCTTCACCTCACCTTCGACCACTGCCCGAGCTCTGCACCTGCACATCAACACAGCCAAGAGACATGTTGCCCGTTGATCAATCACTCATCACTCAGGAAGGGAACCACAAGGGCACATATCAACCTTGTGTTCTCAGCCTGTCGCCTAACACACTTGTCATGAGGGCTTAATCTAGTTAAACCTCTGTGTTATTGAGCTGAGTGCATAGAAGTAGAAGTAGAGTCATAGGAGTCCCATACTCTCTCGTTGTCCTCCCACCTAGCTATACTTACTAGTTATCCTTTTATCTTTTACTTAGTTTGCTACATCATCACCTACCTACCTAAAGTCATCAACCCCTCTATAGTAGTTGGTGCTAAATTATTGTTTCGTTGTGGATCCTCTGTTTGTTTATCATTTCTAGCTATCTCTTTCCCTTGAGATAAAATAAATAATGATATCTTGGAATACTCTCGGTTGAAGTGCTACAATGGTATATTCTATGCACTTGCGGAATTATCTAATAGATATAAGAAATATCTACAGATACTTCTAGCGCTATCACTGAGATAGATTCATACCCTATTCTTATTGGTGATGTTAAGAAGTGTCAATGCCTGAGTACTACTCTTAGTATCATGTTTCAAGGGATTTTGTTGATCAAGCATCTCAATGAATCATCATGCGATTTTAGAGGATGGATCTAATCCTCTTGAGGGCACAACTTGAGTGTGGAGGTAGATTACCATAAATTTGAGTGATTAACAAGAAGTGGCTCAATGACCATACGTCAGGTAACTTATAGAAATCAACAGCCTTGGCCTGATGTTTTGCCCATATAGGCATAATTTTCTTATAACTTTGGTAGCCGGATGATCGTCCGTGCTACTTTTTTAGATTGTGTGAGCTCGGAGCTCATAATTTAGGTGGTGTGAGCAACTCTGTTGCATGCCAGGTAGTTGCATACGAGATTTTTTTTGATGAAATCACTTGTTATGAAGTGAATCAAACTTTATTATTATATAATCACTGCTTACAGGACTCCAAACTCTTTCTCATATGACTATTTTAAGGGTAAAATCTTCATAGATGCTCGATGTTCTAGGAATTTGGTACTCGCTCTCCATCATGAGTGACCAGTTCGAAGGACTCGGGTCAAGTGACTCTGGAGACGATGAAAGGCCCTTCCCAAGGGCTCATGAGTTTGTGACAACCAGCTATGTTTTGGATCTTCTTGAGAACCATGCCACCAACTTGAAAAATTGGATCTTCTTGAGAACCATGTCACCAACTTGAAAAATACGGGGGTGGATGTTCCTATCATAGTATTGTTGTATCCCCTATATGTATGATGTTGACTGGAACATGGAAGCTAGGTGAACTTCTTCGACGCTGTCCAACTCTAGTCGTTGAGTGTCATCTGCTTCACCCTCATTATATTGCTCAACTCTTGGAGTCCCATATCAAATCTACTGGAAGGATTGCCTCTAGGCCATAGACTAGGAAAAAGGGACTTTAACCTGTTGCCCTGCTTTGCTGCGTTCATAGCCCCAGGACTACTTTGGGCAATTCTTCGTGCCACTTGCCACCATAGTCCTTTAAGAGATCAAAGAGCCTAGGTTTAAGTCCTACCAAGATGAGGGCATTAATTCTCTTGACTTGTTCATTTGACTGTAGATGAGATACATAGGCATAATCGATCATACTGCAATCGCTTACCGAGTCTTTGATCTCAACGGCTGTGAATGGCGATCTAAGATCGGTGAGAGGCATCCCAAAGTGATAAAGTATACTTTGCATGAATTGAACTGATTTGGGTGCATTGAACTTGACCAGGGGCATGTACTCAATCCACTTTGTAAATTTGATGATGGCAACATATGTAGATGTACTCGAAACCTCCTGGAGCACGCTTCAATGGCCCTACCATGTCTAGACCGCAATAGGAGACGGGCTAGGAAGGCGGTATGCAAATTAGCTCGTGAGTAGAGACATGCTATTGTTTTGCAAAAACTGACAAGCTTGGCAATGATGAAATAAGTCTTCTGCATCCTTGAGTGCTGAGGGCCAATAGTACCCTCATCTAAAAGCTTTGTCGACTAATGTTCTAGAGGCAACATGGGTTCCGCAGCACCCAGAATAAATTTCTTCTAGAATTTCCTTGCCCTCTTCTGGTGATATGCACTTGAATAAGACACCTAATGATGCCCCCCGATGGTACAGTCTGTCACCGACTAGAACATAGTTTCTTCTTGGTCATGCTACTTGCTCGACCTCAACCTTATTGTCTGGTAGTTTGTGCTCTTTGAAGTAGTCTATGAAAGCTCTAACCTAGTCGGGTATGGTTGACAGTACCTATCGGCTAGGTGAGGCGGTAACCTCCTTCTTTGGCTGGATCGACAACTTGATAAGCTCTTGTACAAAAACGCCACTCAAAACTGACGCCCTGTCAGAGCCGAGTTTGGATAATATGTTCGCAACAATGTCGAGGTCTCGAGTGACATGTTTTAGTTTGAGCCCAAAAAATACTTTTTGAGCTTGTGAACTTTGGCGTAGTAGGCGTCCATTGTTTCCTTGGTACAATCCCACTCTTTGTTGACCTGATTGATAACAACAAACGAGTCATCGTAGATGAGTAGTCTCTTAATGCCTAAGGTCACTGCTAGAAGAAGGCCATGCAACAGAGCTTCGTATTCTGCTTCATTGTTTGCAGTCAGCCACATGATATGTAGGACATACTTGAGCTGATCTCCTGCGGGGGAAATAAAGAGAACTCCTGCGCCAGCACCCCCAAGTTTTAGGGATCCATTGAAATACATCTTCCAATGCTTTGGTATATGATTGTTCTAGAAGCTTGTTGGATTTCTATCCACTCAGCAACAAAATTCGCTAAAGTTTGAGATTTGATGGGTTTTCTTTGAGTGAAACTGGCATTGAGGGTGCCAAACTAGACTGCCCATTTTGAAATATGCTTAGTAGCATCTCTATTATGAAGAATCTCACCGAGCAAAAACTATGTAACCACGATGATTTCATGCGCTTCAAAATAGTGGTGAACGTATAACAGATTCTAAACTTGTGGGTATCTGACTTTGAAGTCGGATAAGACCTCACTGATGTAATAAATTGGCTGTTGCACCTTGTAAACATGTTTGTCTTCATTACACTCCACCACTATTGTGATACTAACCTCGTTGTGGCTACAATATAGAGCATCATCAGCTCCCTAGGCTCTGGGGGTGAGGATTGGTGGACTAGTGAGGTACTGTTTCAGTTGTTCGAAAGCCTTGCTAGCCTCCATTATCCACTTGAATTTGTCTAATGCTTTTAAGAGCTTGAATAAAGGTAATCTATTTTCTCTAAGTCTTGATATGAACCTGTTGAGTGCTGGCATGCACCTGGTAAGCTTTTGGACGCCTTTGACTGTCTGAGGAGGCTTCATGCCCATGATTTTCTTAATCTGCTTTTAGCTAGCCTCGATCCCATGATGGCTAACCAAAAACCCGAGTAGTTGACCTGAAGGTACTTCGAATACACACTTAGTAGGATTAAGCCTCCAATCGTACTTTCGCAGCTGAGTGAAGGTCTTCTCTAAGTCAGTGATAAGTGTAGACGAGTCCTTGGTCTTGATGACTATGTCGTCAACATAAGCTTTCGCGTTGCGCCCAATCTGGTCTCCTAAATAATCTTGTATAGCATGCTAGTAGGTAGCTCCTGCATTTTTTAATTCAAAGGACATTGTTTTATAATAGCATGCACCAAATGGTGTCATAAACGATGTCTTTGATTGGTCTTCTTCTTTGAGGGTGATCTAATGATAGCTAGAGTAGCAATCTAAGAATGAGAGCAAGGTTGACCCAGTGGTGGCATCAACTATTTGATCTATCTGCGGTAATCCGAAGGGATCCTTTTGACAGTGCCTTTTGAGGTCTGTGTAGTTGACACACATGTGCCACTTTGCTGAATTCTTCTTTCATACTAACACTGGATTGGCTAACCACTCAGGGTGAAGAATTTCTCTGATAAATCCAGCTGCTAGTAGCTTTGTTATCTCCTTTTTGATCGATTCCTTTCTTCTGGTGAGAATCTTCATAGCCTCTACTTGATTAGTTTGGAACCTTCTTTTAACTCTAATTTGTGCTCAGCCAAGTTACTTGGAACACTAGACATATATGCTGGCTTCCAAGCAAAGATATATTTATTTGTGTAGACGAACTTGGTGAGCGTGAGTTCCTACTCTTGAGATAGGTGGGCGCTGATGCAGTTATAACACCCTAAAATTTTCATTTCTTGAATTAGAGTTAAAATGATTTGTTTATGAATTTTTGTGCTCATAAAATGTAGGGAAATAAAACTTTTCTTCAAAATAAAATTTGATCCTAGGGTTAGCAACATGTTTGTGCATCCATGTTGGAGCATTTGAGTTTTTGTGCTATGTGGTTTTGACCAAAATCCAAAGGAATTCAAAGTGGGTTTGAAAATGTTTTGAAAAGGTTTAGAAATAAAAGAAAAAGGCAAAACAACCATTCTTCCCTCTCTCCCGTTGGCTTTCGGCCTGAGCAGGCCCAGCTCGCCTTCCTCTGTTTCGGCCCAAAGTCCTGCTCCCTATCCTTCCCACCCCTCCCTAACCTTTGGTTGAAGCTCATGTTCCTCGGCCCTTTTCCTCTCTTCCGCCGCAAGCGCCTCGCCATCGTTCTTGGGTCAGCCTGCAGGGGAGAATGAATTGTTTGCGATTTGGATAAGCTTTCATATCATCGTATTGAAAGAAGAAGTTCAGAGTGGTACATCGGCTGCCCACACTCCCCTCTGCTTGCTGACACCATGGCCCCGTTTTCCAGCCGCCGACCTGCACGTTTGCCCTCTCTTCCTCTCTCGCTTACAGGTGGGGTCCACACATCAGATTCCTCTTGCTCCTCTGAATCCTTCTCGAGCTCGAGTTCGTGTCCTCCTCTGCTATGCCCCTCCCCTTGCCGTGTTGGTCAATCCAGCTCCCCTATAAACATCCCCGAACCCTGTCGCCTCTCCCCACCTAACCCCAAGCCATCCTTGTGCCCTAACTCGCTCCAGCCGCCAAATTGGATCTTGCCGAGATGAAACTCGACCTGTCGTCGTCTCCTCCAACATCGATTCTCGGTCGCCAAAATCTCATTGGTGATCTTAGCCGAGGCATGGTGAAGCTGTAACAACCGTCCCCTCTCCTTTATCGCTTGGAATCGCCAATCTGAGCTCGCCATTGATTCCAGAGCGCCGTCGACCTTCTTGCCGAGTCAACTGCCATCTCTAGCCACTTCTCGTCATCACAGTTGTCTTGGGTGAGATCGTCGTAAGCTCCTGATGCTCCCTATTCTATTCCCAAGTCCAAATAAGTGCCCTAGCCCAAGATCTGTGAACGTCGTCGCTCGCCGGTCATGGCAACTGCCACCTTCCCTGTCAGCTCCGGTGAAAGCACCGCCCGCTCCCTCGCCCGTCTAATCTACGCCATTGGGATCTGATCCAATGGCCGAAATCCATCAATACCCTTTCGGCCTTGGTCTTTTGCAAAAGATCCCTTACAGTTTTCTAGTTATCAACCCGCCATCCACTACTCTGATCCAATCATGGCCCTTGATCTCTAATCCAACGGCCAAAATCCACCCATACCCCTTCGCTCTGCACATTTGCTAAAGACCCCCTGAGGTTTTTAACGCATAAACCCGCAGTCCAATACATTTTTGAGTAATACGTTTTCACCCTTGGAAGGAGTATTCTTCATCTGCTAATTCAAAATGCGTTTTCAAGAATTTACAACTTTGCCACTAATTTTCAAACGATTATAAAATCTTTGTTTTAACTCCAATTTGACCCGTTCAAGTTGCGTTGGGTTCGTAGTGACGTAATCTATCCATCTAATCTGTTGTTAATCATGTTTTCAACATTCCAAATTCGTGGTTAGATCTAATCTATTATTTTATTAACGAAAATCTTATTTACTTCATAACTTCTTTGTTCTAACTCCAATTCGATCCATTCAACATGTGTTAGTTTTGTTTTGTCAAGATCTATCTAATCATGCAACTGTTCATACTGTTTTTCATAATTAAAATTTGGGTTAGATTTAATCTAGTAGTTAGTGTCTGTAGTTTTCACGTTTCGTGTTTGTGTGTTCACAGTGAGACGTAGATTTGTTTTCACAACTCTTTATCTTGTTTTCTTGTGATTGGTGTATTGTTCTAATTATGGGCTATGTTTGCTTTGCATGATTGCCATTGGATGTTTGTGTGGTAGGTGTTTTATGATCGTATGTCCGGTCGGTGAGTTATACGTTGGTGATCAAGAGTTTATGAACAAGAGTCAACCTTTAGAAGTCTACAAATCAACAAAAGAAGGATGAGTTTAAAGCAAGTATAGCATGGGACCATCCTTGTTACCTATTCACCGTTAATCACTAAATTCATATTGCATGTGTCATCTCCTTGTTACCTTTTAAGGATTACCTAGTCTTGATCTTATTCCTTATCACCTATGGGTTAGTGCATTGGGTAGCTTGATGCTAGTGCCTTACTTAATCTTGATCATGTAACTAGATTAATGACATATGCGACAAATATCTATAACTTGACTTTTTATAGAAACATGGTATAACAACTAATTTGGAAGCGATCACCCGGGACTTACAGTACAACCATGAGGACTACATGTCTCTGGTTTTAGCTCAGTATGATGACATTTTCTAGCTTGTTAGTGGTTACCTGCAAGGGCGCATAAGGATCTAGACACGATGATTATAGGACAATCTCTAATCTTATGTGTATAGCTGAGATGGTATTGTGCCATAAGACATGGGGTTCCTATAATTGCTTGCTTTCAGAACCTAGCGGCCCTAACTTGTTAGATGAACCATTGAAAGGTTTCACGGTGAACCCCACTGTGCACCTTGGCAGTGTGATATGAGACTAGCTATCCCTGGCAAACGGGAATCGCTACTCATGGGTAAAGTGTACACCCTCTGTAGAGTTTTAACTAAAATGGTATATCAGCCGTGCTCTCGGTCATGAGCGGCCTGAAATTCTTATAGGAAATAAATGAACATTAAATGCTTATTTAAGTTTGTGCTATTCATTGGTCATGTCTACCTGATCATGTAGTTATTATGGGAATTATGACAAATTTGCTGCTACTCAATTGCTAAAATTGTGGATACTAAAAGCAAAATGCAGTAAACCAGTGTCAACATTTTTGAGCCTCATGAACCTCGTGCTATATTTGTTAGGTACGAGATGTACTTATGCTTGCTTTACTTTTTCAATACTTTGGAAAAATCCCAGATGGGTACCATATTGCTAGAGTTGGAGAAGTTAGGCTTGTGATCAACTAGTAAGTTGTCACTGCGAAGTTTGTGCCTTCATCTGAAGATCGGAGTATCTTTCCGCTGTGTGCTACTTAAGGTTATATTCTTTGTATCAATATGTTATGTATTTAAGTGTTGTCATTTGATATTACCCCTTATTTGTAGCTATATATATGAGATTTGACTTCTTGGGCTCACATATGGTGTATATCTGGTTTTGTTCATAAAATCAGGTGTTACACCAACGGTTTTGGAGGGGTCTCCCACCTCCAGGTCGATCTCCTTAGTAGATACATTTGCTGGGGGTTGGATGGTTCCTACCTTCTTTGCTGGAATCTCCACATCCTCCAGCTTCATTTGGTGGACCATCTGCGTGATCTCTTATACTTCCAGAGTGAGCTGAGCCTTCTCTGTAATCTGGATAGCTTTTGTATCACAGTCAAATGAACGCTTCAGAGCACCTTTGAAGGACAGTACTCTATTTGGTCCTGGCATCTTTAGAAGTAGGTACAGATAGTCGGGTATAACCATGAGTTTAGTGAGTGTTGATCGTCTAAATATGGTATGATAGGATGAATTGAAGTTTGCAACTTCAAAGCTGATGAATTTTGTTCTATAATTGGCGAGAGTGGCAAATGTTACTGGTAAGATGAATTGTTCGAGTGGTATTGCCACTTTTCCAGGTACTATCCCGTAAAAAGGAGCGTTTAAGGGGGTGAGGAGGCTGGAGAACTCCAAGTTCATCATCTTTAGTGTCTCGGCAAATAAGACATTAAGTCTGGCTCCATCATCGATGAGTACTCTGCTCTATCTGTATCTAGCGACTATAGCATGTAGGACTGTAGTGTCCTGCATTAGAGACAATGGTCCACTGGTCTGCCCTAAAAAAATTGACTGGGTACTCGAACCAATCCAAATATCACGAAACCACATGTTCTGTTGACATGATCTCTCAGAGAGAAAGCTTTTGGAGCTGCTTTCTATCAACCATTCTTACTTCTCCAAATATGACGTTGAGGTTCCCTTTTGGATGTTGAAAATCGTCAGCACCCTCCTGGGGTTCTTCATCGGCCTTCTTGCCTTTGCCTTTCTTGTCTTTAATGAAATTTGGATTCAAACATCTTTCTTTGAGTTGTCAGCATTGTCTTGCCGAGTGCCCTCCCTTTGGGTGGAATTGGCAAGGAACATCAAGCAAGTCCTCAAAGTTTGCGGGTTTGTTCCTTTTTTCTTAGGCTCCATGGTCACCACAGTATTATCAGCTGCATGTTTTCGATTATTATGTTAGCTAGCCTAGTTTCCTCGTTAATTGTTTCCTCTATCTCCCCGAGTGTTGCGGTCGAGGAAGCTGAAAGATCCTAGTTTGGTTTTGGTAATTGAGTGACAACTTAGGTGGAGTAATATGTGTTTAAAGTGAATTAAACAGGTGATTAGTCCACAGGTGATCTTGTGTGGGCAACATATGCCATGGAGGTGAAATGGCTTGGAGATTGAAAGGTCCTAGTTTGGTTTTGGTAATTGAGTGACAACTTAGGTGGACTAATATGTGTTTAAAGTGAATTACACAGGTGATTAGTCCACAGGTGATCATGTGTGGGCAACATATGCCATGGAGGTGAAATGGCATGGAGATGTTGCAAAGGCTCACACATGTGATGAAGGAGCTTATTTCATATGTGACATGACATGGAGTCATGTGGCTAATATGGTGAAGATCAAGGCAATACTTGGCTTGATGGACCGGTTGCGAAAGTGAAGGGTAAGTTGGAGGCTTTGAAGCCGTTGGTACCGAGTGTCGGGAGGCTTGAGGAAAGACTTGGCACCGAAGGACCGAAGCAATGGTGAAGAGCAAGTGAGGTCAAGATCGATGGACCATGGAGGCCATGTGATGATATGAAGTGGATCATATCATTTGGTCTAGGTTGGTGCATGTGTTGCATCAACAATGGAGGAGATGGAATGGAATGCGCAAGGCAAATGTATATTTGTAGGGCATTTCATTTCACCGGTCATAGGTGTGTAGAAAAGTTGATGACCGGGTTTAGGATAGATGGTCGTACTATCAAGAGGAGTAAACTTGTTTGCATATCGGTCATCTAGTACCACTTGAGCGATCTAACATTGCGTTGTTACTAGGATCGAGTGGCGTGGTGAGTAAAAGTGAAAATCCTTTGAAAAATGATTGTGAAAATGTTAACACACTTGCACTTGATGGTGTTCACTTGGTGGTGTTGGCACATTTGCAAAGGAGAAGAAGTTGGAGATGTTTTGGGAGAAAACTTTGGTTGAAAAGAGAAGTGATGGTTCTTGGATTGGAAAACTGTATTGATTCTTTGTGCTTTGGATCATGAGTTCATATGGGTTGTGTAGCCCTCTGAATAAGCTTTCCAAAATGTCCAAGATCATCGAATTCCGAGTTTGGAGCTAAGAGTTATGACCGTTCTCGTGGGAGGCTTTCTAGAGAGTGGCAGACTGTCTTCCATTTTAGTGGCGGACTGTCCGCGGGCCTCGGATGCACCGATGGGGATGCATCGGACGCAATGAGCTCACTATTCTCGGGTTGACAGGTGAACGGTGGACTGTCCAGGCCTATAAGGGCGGACTGTCCGTCGGCTAATTTTTTCGGAGAACAAGGTTGCTGGACAGGTTCTGTGTAGGTCATCAATTTTCAACAGTGGACTGTCCGGACCCAAGGGGCGGACTGTCCGGGGTGACCGTTGCAGCTCCTAATGGCTAGTTTCTTTATAAGGGTGGACTGTCCACAGTTCAAATTTCAACACGCGTCCAAACGGCTAGTTTGAGCCTTCCCTCTATAAATAGAGGTGGTGGCCGACCATTTGGTGCGTTGGGCACCTTAGGGACTTAGTGTCCTTGTGTGAGTGCTTGGGAGCCCTCCAACTCAATTGGGATTAGTGCTAATCATATGCGCTAAGTGAGAGAGCGATTCTAGTGTGGTGCATGAGAGATTGCAAGAGTTGGCACTAGGTGTTTGTGTTGCAAGCCGGTGGTGCTTGTTACTCTTGGAGGTTGCCACCTCCTAGACGGCTTGGTGATTGTGTCTCTATCGTGAAGCCCGCAAGAAGATTGTGCGTGGCTCCGGAGAAGGCTATGTGAGGGGCAATGTGCTCGCCCTACGGGAGATCGTGAAGAGCAACTCTAGTGGAGAGAGGCGCCAAGAGTGCGAAGTGGTCCGGCCGGATCGAAGCTAGAGCTCTTGGTGAGCACTCCATCGTGGAGAGTGTGACTTAGGGTCACCACTAGCGAGAGGATCGGCGGCAACCTTGGGCTTGCCTCAATAGGGACTAGCTTGGTGGCGACCAAGTGAACCTCGGGATAAAATCACCGTGTCAACCTTGTCTACATCTTCTCGGTGGTTTGCTATCTCCATTCACTAGCTTGTATTTCCTTACTCATACTTGTGCTAGTGTTTTGTTGTTGCTCTTGTGTAGCTATCTAGCTTGTGTAGCTTAATAGTTGCTCTTGTAATTAGTTAGCTTGTGTAGCTTGCTAGTTACCTTCCTTGCTTGTGTAGCATAGAAGTTAATCCCGTGAGTGACTAGTTGACTTGTAGTCTTGCTAGTCACATTGCTTAGTTTGTGTAGCTAAGTTGAGCTCTCTAATTTGGCTTGTGTAGCCTTGTTATTGAGCATTGCTAGTGAGCTTAGGCTTTGTGCTTTTGCTTAGTGGCATGTGTAGGAGCTCCCCGGTTGATTGAGTACTAGTTGCTTAGGTTTGTGTAACCTTGCAAGCTAGAATTGATTAGGTCAGCTCTAACTAGCCCGACACCTTATTTGCTTTGTTTAGGATCTTTTATAAGGTGCTAAAGAGTATAGGTAGAGGGGTGTAGTCTTGGCTATAGACCGATAGTTTTCATTCCACATTTGTTTCGGTTAGCTGGCACGATTATTTTTAGAAAGGACTATTCACCCCCCCTCTAGTCCGCCATCTCGACCCTTCAATTGGTATCGGAGCGAGGTCTCTCATTTGTGGTCTTCATCGACCCGAGAGGATGGCGACTAGTTGGCTAGATGTTGAGTGTGACACACATATTTTTGATGGCACGCACTATGCACGATGGAAACGCCATATGCTTTATCATTTCCGTGCTTTTTGTTCGAAGTTTTAGTGGATCGTTGTTGTTGGCTTTACTCGTGCCTTGGATGAGAGTAATCTAACCCAAGCGCAAGTGGATTGCCTAGCACTCGATGCACAAGCCCAATGTTTTCTAACAAATGCTTTGCAAGATGAGATATTTGGCAGGGTGATGACTTCGGCGAGTGTCCATGATATGTTGATGGCACTCAAATATCTCTATGGTGAGTTCCCTTTGTCGGATGATGGCAAATTCAAGGAGGCAGGATCACATTGAGATGACACATGAGGATGTTGAGCATGACCACAACATAGTGGTTGTGGAGGATTGCTCCACCTCATGGTCAAGTGATGATGATGATGATGATGATGATGATGATGATGATCAATCCACAAGATCACTTGACAAGGATGATGGTGACCATTACCGGAGCTCAAGTGGTGCAAATGATGATGCTATTCCATGCACACTTGATGATGATGATGAAGACTATGAGAGTGGTGTCTCTACAAGCTCTTCCTCTACACCACATTGCTTCATGTCACACGGTGACACTAAGGTATCAATTGCAAATGTGGTTGTTGATTGTGATGATCGAAACTTTGAGCTTGTATGTAGACTCACCAAAGCTTAAGAAAATGAGATGGCTAAAATAATGAAATTGACAAAAGAAAACTCATTTCTAAAGAATGCATGTGAACAACAAAAGCATCTACTTTATGTCACTACTTATTCACATGAGGAGCTAAAATTGACTCATGAGGAACTTAGTGTTGCTCATGATAACTTGGTACAAGACCATGCTTTTCTCACTAAGAAGCTTTCTAATGAAGAAACTAAAACTAGTGAGAGCTCATCATTTGGGTCAAATGATCAATCACATATTTGTGCTAACCCATGTGATGTAGAGAAGAAGCATGTATCCACCTCTTGTGATGATCTATTATCTATGCCATGTTCTTCACATATAGATGGTTGTTCTACTTCTATGTCTTGTGAGACTAACATTTTGAAGGAGAACAATGAGCTCAAAAGTGAAGTGAGGAATTTGAGCAACAAGTTAGAGAGGTGCTACAACTCCAAAGTCACCTTTGAGCACGTGTTGAAGAATCAAAAGAGCTACTGTGACATGAGTGGCATTGGCTTCAACAAGAGCAAGATCAAAGGCAAGAGATGGGGAAAGAAGAAGTATGAAAGAGAAATGAAGAGTCAAGAACAAGAGAAGCTATCTCATTTCATGTGCTATCGGTGCCGCACGAGGTGACATCTCACCTCTATGTGCCCAACCAAGCAATTAGTGAAGCAACAAGAAGAGCCTCAACCAAAGCCACAAGTTGAACAAAAAGAGAAGCCCCAAGATCAAGTCAAGATCAACCGTGATGGTGGTGACTTGATAAAGAAGAAGAAAACAAGAAGGGGTGGAAGAGCAAGGCATCCAACTCATATCCAAGATGCCAAGATGATGATGAGCAAGAATCAAGATGAGAAGAAAGATTTGACTCACATCAAGTGCTACAAGTGTGGTGATATGGGACACTTTGCCTCGAAGTGTCCTAACAAGCTTGAGAAGAAGGCTCAAGCAACTCATGAGAGGCAAGGCAATGAGAAGCAACAATTGAGCAATGAAGAGAAGGCTCAATCAAAGTGAGTTTGCTACTCATGCCGGGAATGGGGACACATGGCAAATTCATGTCCCCTAGGTAAAAATTCTAAGCCTATTTCCATTGATGATGATAATGTGCTTAGAAAGGATGACAATGGTACCTCATCGGTGGCTATTGCAAAACATCCAGCTACTCATACAAAGGCATTGCCTAAGTATGTTGCACCTAACTTGAGAGGACCCAAATTAGTTTGGGTACCATCAAAAAGTGGATGAATGTGTGTAGGTACCATGGCACTGGAGACTTGATTCAATTAATTCCATATTGTTCAGTCACGTGATTGAGTCAAGTAAAGAAGCTTAGTGCACATCCAAACCCAATGCCAAGACAAAAGAGTGAAGTCCAAATGCTACAACATACAAGTGTCATATTCTAGTTGTGGTGATTTATTGGAATTATTTGAAGGCTTACAAATGATAGATGGAGAAGCTTGATATTGGATGATTATGCGCTACTAAGGTATATCTATAGTTGATCATATTCATTTGGGTGCATATGAGTTGTTTGAATTGGATATATATGCATATGTTGCTTGCTATAAGATGATTGAATGGATAAATTTGCTTAGTGATCAAATTTGAGTTTGTTTGATTGGATATATTCACAAGATGACCTTTAGTAAGTGAATTTGCATGGATATATGTCTTGTAATGATGTTCAAACAAGTTGATCTCAAGTTTGATTCAATTTAAAGAAATGTAGCTCAAGTATAGAAATCTGTCCAATATTTGAAATCTGACCTAGCTGTGATGATAGCCATATTTGAATGACCAAATCTTATTGGATTGGCTTGAAATTTGGTACACATGCTCTACACTTAAGGTATTAGTTGCTGTAAAAGTCGCATGATGATTGGATAAGTGAAGCTTTGGTTTTGGAGTGGATCTTGTCGACTATAGTACAACAGTTTTCAGCATGTTGTTGTGTGGAAAGATGTGAAATCTGGTAGCAATCTAGAAGTCCAATGAAGCTCAAATTTTTATGGCTACTAGAATACATAGTGGGGCACATCTCCACTAAATTTCATGGCAATTGGATCAATATATTGTGAGATATGATTATTTCATTGAAGATGACAGAATCTGCCATATAAGTGATATTTATTGGATAGATCACAAGTCACTTTGATTGAAAGGCCCTCAAGATGGAATCATGTTTACAAGCGTTTCAGGGACCTATATTTGGTTTTGAGATGAGCTAGAAGCATGACAAATATGAGTACAAGGTCATTCATTTGAGAAATGTATTTGACATATAATTTGGTACTCAAATTGAAAATCAAGACCAACATCAGGATGAAGATGAAGATTAAGTTCTAGTATCAATTGAAGATGATTTGGAAGAAAGAAAAGAACTCAAAGAAGGATTCAAAGTCACATTTCAAGAAGAGTTCAAATGGATTAATCAAACAAAGTCAATTCAAGTGAGTATCAAGGATGATTCTTTGGAGAGAGGTCACTTCTCCGTTTTGTAGGGGCTTGCCGCCTTTTGTAGGTTAACCGAGCACGTGGCTTGGAAGGCTAACATGGAAGCGGTGATCCAAAGTATCATTGAAGATGCTTAGTTGAAGAAATCAAAAGGATTGATGAAGAAAGCAAGCAACACCCAAAAGAGAGCAAAATCTTGAAGAATTCAAGTGGTATTCACTATTGGTATAAACAAGTGGTATTCACATGCAAGCTATGATCAAATGAAGAAGCAAGCCAACCACAACAAGATAGTGTACTTGATCATTAGTGGTTCTTAATTCATATGGGTGAAGAATGGAATTCATATTTGTTATCTATTGGTCTTCACCAAGCTATAAATGGACTTCACATTGCTATTGGAGAAACAAATTGAAATCTATGTGACTATCCTCTTCTCCAAGATAGGAAAGGTATTATTGTAATGTGCATGATCATTTCATCCCTTACTAGTATGCGGTTAGTGCATATAGTACATGCTTAATAGGATCGTGCATAACAATTGAAAAGTTTAAATTCATAGCCTACCACTTGTTGATGGTCCTTAAACACCTGTTTTACCATCAACATTTTACCCTAAAATTCACCAAAAAGGCATGAAATGTAGTCAAATAGGTTACAAACTAACCAAATTCCACATGTCCATAGAATTTTATTTGAATGCAGGAATTTGGACCAAATTTGAAGAATGGACCCACCAGGAGACAAGCCCACTCACCAGGACCCATTTGGGCCCGAGTGGGGTGGCGCCCGCCAACCAGAGGTGACGCCCGCCACCCATATGTGGCGCCCACCACATGGAGAGGCCCAACTCTCCCCCTTTGCCACGTCACTGATCCATGTGACCATCCCAAGGCCAAATCTTGGCCCTTGGTCACTAGGTCAGTGGCATCGGACGGCTCAGGATGGAATGGCGTGGATCAAGGCAGGATGGCGGTTACTCAGACATGCAACCGACCTAACCACCGCCTCTCTAGAGCTCCTGGATGCCGTTGAAGCAGAGGCGGTGCATCCAACGGTGATGGGGGTGGCGGCCGCCACCTAGGGCTGGCGCCTGCCACTAGGGTTAGCCCTAGGTCAGCTGGCTGCCCCCTATAAGTACCCCCTCACTCCTCAAGACTATAAATACCCCTCTGGTGGCACCACTTCATTCGGTACCCACACACCAAGAGAAGCAAAGCAAGAGAAGCAAGTGAGAGTTAGGTTAGAAGCTCAGAGAGCTTAGGCAAGTAGGTAGCTAGTAGAGCAAGGCATTCTTGCCCTCGCGGAAGCGCTGCTCAAGGCTTAGCTCAAGAGTAGAGGCGTGCGAGTGATCGGTCCTGGAGCTGGGAAGAGTCTTCCTTCATCTCCAGTTCAGGTTTTGCTCTTGTTACTCAAGCACTTACTATATTCTAGTTCATCATTTCAAGTATTACTTTATTCTACTTATCAGTATTGAGTGGTATACTTGATTGATTGCTTGAGTGCCTAGCTATCCTACAGTTAAATTCACTTAGCCATAGTAGTTAATCTTTAGTGAGCTTAGTGTTTGATATTTGCCAATAGGTTGCTTAGTTAGTTTAGTGTTTATCTTATTAAGTCAAGTGTTTGCTCTGACGTCCGCAAGGGTGTCTCTATTCAAAGCTAAGGTAGTGATAGTTAGAATATAGTTAGGCGTGGTGCTTAGTTATAGACTTACCTTCAGATACGGCTGGACCCCCGGATAGCTGTGGTAGCAAGCAGGTGGTGACAGCCCTGTGTGCCTTGAATTCCACCACGTAGTTGGACCAGTTTAACAGTAAGGCTCGTTGTGCTAGCGTTCAACCTAAGTAAGTGGTAAAGGCTAGTACGCCTCGATACTTGACAAGATAGGAATAAAACTATACTCAACTTAGTTGCTTTATTGACTTTTGCCTACCTTGCTTCGTAACTGTCTTGCTTCGTAGTTATCTTGCTCTGTGGTTATCTAGGAGTAGTTATTAGTTAGTAGTTAGTTATCTTTAGTTACCCTTAGTTACCTCATAACTACCTATCCATCCACCTTACCTTAGCTATCCATTTCATCCTTACCTATCCACCCACATATTCTTTCTAGCTTTCCATCGCCTCTTTTCCCTTCTCTCCTTTTTCCCATTTCTCTTTTCTTTGACTCGCATCCCCTCCTTGACTCGACTCATACACCACCCTAGCCTTCCCTTGGGATCAAATAAATCGACACCTGGTACTCCCAGGCGAAGTGCTACTATGATAGTTCTGTGCGCTTGCAGAATCTCCTCTTGGTAGATTGCAATCTCTCTAGCTAGCTCCTACTAGTGTCGGGATTGACAACCCCGCTTGGCATTAGTAGATAGCTGCTTTAGCTTCACTCCTTTAGGTATAGTGACCGGACTTGCTTCAAGCACTTCTGACACCGTTGCCTGGAATAGATTCCATAATCTGCTCCTAGTAACGACGTTAGCTAGTGTCAACAAGTATTTCTAGGCCGTTACCGGGGATAGTTGCCTAGCTCTATCTTTAGTGAAGCTAAGAACTACCAACAAGCATTTCTGGCGCCGTTGCCGGGGAAGGCAATCGGTGTATCGGTTGAGTCCGTGTCGAATTTATCTTTGCTTAAGCTCCCGCTTAGCGAATCCCATCTTACCCCATTCTTTCTTTCCTTAGTTCTTCTTATCTTTTTCCTTCATCTTCTTCAACTTCTTTCTTTCTTATCTCGTTCTATCTTCACGATGGCCAATAAGACCATTCGTGAGTTTTCTGCTCCTTCTGCCGCTAATGTAGCGATAGGACCAGACGTGATCAATGCCAACCTCAATTTTGAGTTGAAACCGGCTCTGATCACGATGGTCCAAGCTAGCCCGTTCTGTGGCAAGGCTCATGAGGATGCCAATGCTCACCTCCAACAATTCTTGGAGATTTGAGGCACCTTCACCATTAAGGGGATAACCCAAGAAGCCATCCGTCTTCGTCTCTTTCCTTTCTCTTTGCTAGGAAAAGCGAAGCAATGGTTCTATACCGATCGCAACGCTGTAGACACATGGGACAAGTGTTCCAATGCTTTTTTCACCAAATTCTTTCCTATGGGCAAGACGAATGCTCTGCGCAACAAAATCTCCAGCTTTACGCAACAAGCCGAGGAATCTATTCCCGACGCTTGGGAGAGGTTGGAAGAGTATGTCGCTGCTTGTCCACACCACGGTATGGAGGACTGGCAATTAATCCAGAACTTCTACCATGGCCTAACCCCACTCTCTAGAAGCCATTTGGATGCCGCCGCCGGCGGTGCATTCTTTTCTCTGAACGTTGCAGATGCTAAGGCTCTCATAGAGAAGATGGTGTCGAACCAAGGATGGAATGACGAGAGACTGCAGCCCCGTAAGCGAGGTATACATTCCCTTAAGGAGGCCGACATGATCATGGCCAAGATGGACCTGCTGGAAAAGAAGTTGGACAACTGTGAGAAGATGAACCAACAGAGAGTGTCCAATATCTGGAATCCTACATGACTTGTGAAGTCTGTGGAGAAACCGGACATTCTGGGAGCCACTGCCCCAAGCTACATGAAGATTTCAACTTCATCAACAACAACAACGGTTTCCGTCAACAGAATCAAGGATGGAATCAGCCTGCAAACTCTCAAGGTAACAATTCATTCCCCCGCTCTAATTTTCATAATTCTGATAGTCTCTCATTCTTGAAAAATTTAGTTTACTCACAAGGTAGAACTACTGATTTCTTGAATAAGAAATTAATGTCGAATGATAAAACCCTTGAGAATATAAATGCTAAATTGGAAGATTTCTCATCTGCTCTAAAAAATCAATTAAGCTTTAATAAGATGTTAGAAACCCAATTAGCTCAACTTGCTGCTATCATACCATCTTTTGAAACTGGCAAAATTCCTGCTAAACCTGACATGGAAACTGCAAATATGGTTGAAATAAAACATTTTAACTATTATGAAGATCAAACCATGACTATTAAAAAGGGTGATCCTGGTAGTCCCATAATTAGATGCTCAATCTTTGGTGAAGTCTTTAAAAATGCCATGTGTGATTTAGGATCGAGTGTGAACATTTTATCTAAAGATTTCTATGAAAACTCGTTCTTTCCACCCATGTCATCCACATCTGCCTATGTCATGCTAGCTGATCAATCCACTTGCTATGTAGAAGGAATAGTTAATGGTTTACCTGTTCATATTAGAGGCTCCTATGTTCCTGCTGATTTCATAATACTAGATATGGGAAATAGGAAAGATGTGCCTTCAATTTTGGGTAGACCTTTCTTGAATACTGTGAATGCCTGCATATATGTGGGGAGTGGTAAAATGCAAATGACATTAGGAGGGAGGAAGGAAATATTCTCCTTTTCTCATTGTCCCGCATATGCCGCTAACATGCAGGAAGCAAAACCCGTTCGTACCAAGAAGAGGCGCCCAAGAACAAGGTGGAGCAGAAAGAAAGAACCACCTCCTCCTGAGTTGTGTAATTCACATAACAAAGGAGAGGTGCCAAAAGAAGAAGAACTAGATGGACTACTTGAAGAAGAAGCACCCAAGGAAGAAGATCCACCCGATAAGGATGAAACTCCATGGACCTAAGGTATGGTTTTACTTTTAATTTTTCCCTTCAATTTTCCCTTTTTCGAATAAATAACATATGTCATGCATGAAACTAAAAAATATCAGTTATCATTAGTTATATGCACAGGTACATGTTAACTTAGTTAGAACAATAAAATATCATAATAGGATAGTTTCCCTTTTCACAACATTAGATAGTTTCCCTTTTTAATAAAATGAGAACAAGAGCTCCGACCGAGAAAGAAGAAGACCCTTCACCAAGCAAGAAGTCAGCTTGGGGGAGACTCCCGCTCCAATAAGGTATGTCTCAAAGCCTACACTTTACATTCAGTTCTTAAATTCTATATCTTTTGAATGTCACATGCTTGCCTAAATAACCACTCCATGAATCAAATTGATAAAATCTGCTTAAACAAGTTGAAACCTGAATAAGATTTGAAATATGTCATGCAAATGCTATTGTTATGGTTTGAATAACTGGTCTTATCTAAGTTGTAGCTTTTGTGGGTTGCACATGCTTTAACTGAAATCATGCTTAGTGAATAAAGTTAGTAAGAAATGGAGTAATTCTTTAAACTTTCTAAAGTGAAATTAGGACCTAATCTGGAGGATTTCTTTTAAAAATCATGAAAACCTTGCTAAAAGTTCCTCCTGGATTTTATCCTATCCCACCACCAGCCAAATATTTGTTAGTCATTAGTCAAAACCACAAAGAGCTTTGTTTGTGTTGAGCTTTGTTAGACCTCATAGATCTTAGTAGAGAAGCTTATCATATCTTTTGAATCAAGATTCACACCCACCCACCATAAATTGCCTACTCTCCACTTTGGAAGTTTGCATCCACCAAATAAATTGCTTATTCTCTACACCGGAGATATGCAATACCCTGCCAAACATCCCATTGCTAGCCTTATGCTTATTCCTACACTGGGAATAAGCATTTCCCCCTTTTCCCCCCTTTTTCATTTCTGAAATCCTTTCCTATAGATGTCTGGGGAAATCTAGAGCTAAAAAAAAGAGAGAAAGATAGAGAAAAATGAGCAAAGTAGCTCAAGAAAGGACTATGTCCTAAAAAAAGTGAGCAAAGTAGCTCAAATGAGGACTATGTCCTAATTAAATGTGAGGACACATCTTTTGTTTACTCACTATGTATTCAAAAAAAAGAGAGAGAGAATTATCATTAGCTCTAGACCCAGAAACTAACTAGGAAGGATTATGAAATATCCCTCTATACACTTCCACATAACCACACATGCACATCTTGATCAATTTTTATGATTTGTTGCTCCTTATGATCTGGGTGTCTAGCTTAGCAATAAACATCAGGCAATTTGCTCATGATTCTTAGCCTACCTATAACTCCACATATCATTCTTTAGAAATAAGAGAGGCTACATTTTGGCCTAAGTGAGGATTTAAACACCATTGAGTGATTGAGTGAATCTTGGAGGACTTAAGCAAGTTGTTATCTTTTGAAAACCTTTGAAAACCGTCCAGACAGAATCCTAGTCAAACCTAAGCAAGATAAAAGTTTCCTATCTACTGCTTTATTTCACTCTTGCATGTTTGAAGTGAAAAGCTATAAGCCCCACATTGCTATGATTAATGATCTATGCTAAGTTATTTATCACTATACAATGTGCACTTGCATACATCTTAAGTTGCTATCCATTTTATGCTCAATGCTTAAACCGCATTGTTGCTCGAGGACGAGCAACAGGTTAGCTTGGGGGAGCTTGTTGATGGTCCTTAAACACCTGTTTTACCATCAACATTTTACCCTAAAATTCACCAAAAAGGCATGAAATGGAGTCAAATAGGTTTCAAACTAACCAAATTCCACATGTCCATAGAATTTTATTTGAATGCAGGAATTTGGACCAAATTTGAAGAATGGACCCACCAGGAGACAAGCCCACTCACTAGGACCCATTTGGGCCCGAGTGGGGTGGCGCCCGCCAACCAGAGGTGACGCCCGCCACCCATATGTGGCGCCCGCCACATGGAGAGGCCCAACTCTCCCCCTTTGCCACGTCACTGATCCGTGTGACCATCCCAAGGCCAAATCTTGGCCCTTGGTCACTAGGTCAGTGGCATCGGACAACTCTGGATGGAATGGCCTGGATCAAGGCAGGATGGCGGTTACTCAGACATGCAACCGACCTAACCACCGCCTCTCTGGAGCTCCTGGATGTCGTTGAAGCAGAGGCGGTGCATCCAACGGTGATGGGGGTGGCGGCCGCCACCTAGGGCTGGCACCCGCCACTTGGGTTAGCCCTAGGTCGGCTGGTTGCCCCCTATAAGTACCCCCCTCACTCCTAAAGACTATAAATACCCGCCTGGTGGCACCACTTCATTGGGTACCCACACACCAAGAGAAGCAAAGCAAGAGAAGCAAGTGAGAGTTACGTTAGAAGCTCAAAGAGCTTAGGCAAGTAGGTAGCTAGTAGAGCAAGGCATTCTTGCCCTCGCGGAAGCGCTGCTCAAGGCTTAGCTCAAGAGTAGAGGCGTGCGAGTGATCGGTCCTGGAGCTGGGAAGAGTCTTCCTTCATCTCCAGTTCAGGTTTTGCTCTAGTTACTCAAGCACTTACTATATTCTAGTTCATCATTTCAATTATTACTTTATTCTACTTATCAGTATTGAGTGGCATACTTGATTGATTGCTTGAGTGCCTAGCTATCCTACAGTTAAATTCACTTAGCCATAATAGTTAATCTCTAGTGAGCTTAGTGTTTGATCTTTGCCAATAGGTTGCTTAGTTAGTTTAGTGTTTATCTTATTAAGTCAAGTGTTTGCTCTGACGTCCGCAAGGGTGTCTCTATTCAAAGCTAGGGTAGAGATAGTTAGAATATAGTTAAGCGTGGTGCTTAGTTATAGACTTACCTTCAGATACAGCTGGACCCTCGGATAGTTGTGGTAGCAAGCAGGTGGTGACAGCCCTATGCGCCTTGAATTCCACCATGTAGTTGGCCCAGTTTAACAGTAAGGCTCGTTGTGCTAGCGGTCAACCTAAGTAAGTGGTAAAGGCTAGTACGCCTCGATACTTGACAAGATAGGAATAAAACTATACTCAACTTAGTTGCTTTATTGACTTTTGCCTGCCTTGCTTCGTAACTGTTTTGCTTCATAGTTATCCTGCTCTGTGGTTATCTAGGAGTAGTTATTAGTTAGTAGTTAGTTATCTTTAGTTACCCTTAGTTACCCCATAACTACCTATCCATCCACCTTACCTTAGCCATCCATTTCATCCTTACCTATCCACCCACATATTCTTTCTAGCTTTCCATCGCCTCTTTTCCCTTCTCTCCTTTTCCCATTTCTCTTTTCTTCGACTCGCATCCCCTCCTTGACTCGACTCATACACCACCCTAGCCTTCCCTTGGGATCAAATAAATCGACACCTGGTACTCCCAGGCGAAGTGCTACTACGATAGTTCTGTGCGCTTGCAGAATCTCCTCTTGGTAGATTGCAATCTCTCTAGCTAGCTCCTATTAGTGTCGGGATTGACAACCCCGCTTAGCATTAGTAGATAGCTGCTTTAGCTTCACTCCTTTAGGTATAGTGACCGGACTTGCTTCAAGCACTTCTGACACCGTTGCCTGGAATAGATTCCATAATCTGCTCCTAGTAACGACGTTAGCTAGTGTCAACAAGTATTTCTGGGCCGTTACCGGGGATAGTTGCCTAGCTCTATCTTTAGTGAAGCTAAGAACTACCAACACCACTATTGCTTGATTGATTATGTGATCTAGTGGTTAGCATATGAGTTTGTTCATGAGCTAGTGAACCTAAGTACTTGATCTAGAAGATGAGAATTGAAGTGTCTAATTCAACGTGAGTAAGATAACCATTGAAAGATGTGTGAACAAGCTTACTCTAGAGCAAACCGAGTTAGATATCTTTTGCAAATTTGATAGTTCAAGTCACAAATAAGAGTCTCATGACAAGAGTTCAAGAAGAAGACAATAATGCAAATGGATATCAAGTTTAAACTTTCATTCAAGTGGTATCTAGACTCATCATTTCTTCACATGGTATCTCTTCAAAAATGGTATATGATCTTTCAAGTGATATTTACCAAGTGGTGTCTAGATCAAGCTCACAAGTGGTATCCTACAAATATGTCAAGTGATCCTCAACCTTAAGTGATCAAATCAAGCAAAGATCCCTCGCCAACAAGAGCTCAAGTATATCAAGTGGATGACCCATGCTATGACATAAGGGAAGATGCCTCACCGATTGGTATCAAGGTCAAAGATCCTACAAGTGGCTTTCATGCATCTATACGGGGTATCTACAAGTAGTGTCATTCCAACATATATGGTAGTATCCATAAAAAATACAAGACTCATGTATCAACCATCTACCCTAGTGTCACCCTTTGTGGAAAAGAGCATACCTTTTATGGCCATTGATGACAAAGAGGGAGAAATTGTGGCAAAGATATGTCAATTGTGATATGTCAAGGACAAAGGGGGAGAAAACAAGTAAAGTAGATGGTCATGGATCAAGAGGGAGCAAGATTGAACAATGGAAAAGGATCAAAATTCTTGGACAAAGAGAGCACACAAGTAGGGGGAGCAAGCTCATGAATACATGTTTGATGCATTTGGTTGTGCATTACATTTGCTTGCTTGCATTGCATATGTTCTAAATTCTTATATGCTTGTGTGCAATATTTGCTAGAGTTAAGACTTGGATGATGATTGTTTCCTTCAATTGGTATCTAGAGCTTAGTCTTAGTGTAGCAAGTGGTAACTAGAACATTGATTATAATGTTGGTCTCACGTGGTATCTAGTTTCACTTGTTTCTAGCAAGGTTGATGCTAAGGATGAATTAAAATGTGGTATACACGCTACATATGGTACAATTCTATCTTGTATATGAAGGACCGAAAGTGCTATCAGAAAGCGACCAGAGGGGGGGGGGGTGTGAATGGGAGCCTCAAATTCAACTTGTGAATAGAATGGCCCTTGTCCCAGAAAGTCACCCCAAAAGCGAAGACTCGAGACGACCGGAGAGTTCATGACCTATGAGTAGGTGGATACCCTAGGAGATGTCCTAGTGGTACAGCAGAACTCTCGGAGAAACCCCAAAACCAACTGCAAAAGCCTCAGAGCAAAACTGCACACTCTGCAGGTTCGCGGACTGTCCGGGAACAGGGTCCCGGACTGTCCGCTGAACGCCGGACTGTCCGTGACTGGAAGTTCGGACTGTCTGTCGGTCACAGACCAGAAAACAAACTGTTCTGAAACAGTTCTGGTCAAGTCCCGAACTATCCGCGGGTTTGTACCACGGACTGTCCGCCGTTCACGTGACAGTGAACAATCAGGGGGCTGCGCCTGACTGACTTGGCCAAAACCCGACGCGCGGACTGTCCGCCATTCAGGTCACGGACTGTCCGCGACTGCAGAGAGAACACAAAACTGCACGGGTTCAAAACCAAATCCGATTGGATTTCAACCAAAACGAAAGGGACTTCGATCAAACTCCTCCCAGGTGTTCCTCTATGTATTGGGGTGCTAATCCTAAGAAATCATCGCACCAAACCAAGTCAATCAATAGATATCAAAGGATCACCGTAAAAGGGGGAAGAACAAAGAACGAACGTGAAATCAACCCGATCTATGGATTCTTGAGGATAGGGGAGAAATCCTTCGGTGGAAAGAAGGGCCTCAAGACCTAGAACAAATTGATTCAAGTGGAATCGAAAATCATCTCACGGAGAGGAAGAACAAGGCAAATCTCCGGGAGATGAAAAAACAAAATGCGAAGAACACAGAACACGATTCGATTTCAGCCAAATTTCTCCACACGAGGAGACAACGAGAATACAGTCTTGTTTCCTCAAAAGATCCAAATACACAGAGGTATGATTCCCGTCTCTACGGATTGCTTGCAGCGAGGAATGATTAGAACCTAAGCAGGGGGGCTAGAGAGAGAGTGCTCAGGAACAAATGACTGCAAGGATCGGGAGAGAGGAGGGGTGCCTCTCTTATTTATAACCCAAAACAATAATCCCCTTTCTACCCCTAGATACAAGAGCGAAGCAGCCAACCCTAGGGGTATCCCAGTCCAACCCCCGCTGATTGTCGATCCGACGGCCCCGCGCCCATCTCATCCTTAGGTTCACCTCGACGCAAGCCTCAGGATGCCGCCACGTGCCGCCCTGTCGACCACCGCGCCTACCTCGCGGATAGCTGCGCCGCCGCGCCAGCCTCTCGACGCCGCCATGCGTCAACCGTCCTTTTTGTGGACCTCCCCCTGGTTTTTAGGCCGAAACCGGGAAACCTGGGCCTTCCCCCGGTTTTGAGGCTGAAACTGGGAAACCTGTCCTCAGGCTGAGTTTTGTGGCCCAAACTCAGAAACCCGCGTGCCCAGGTTTTGAGGCCCAAACCTGGAAACCATCCACGCCGAGTTTTGAGGCCCAAACTCGGATACCGGCCGCCCCGAGTTTTGAGGCCCAAACTCGGAAACCGTCGAGGGTAGCTTTTAGAGGCTCAGCTACCGAACCCGTGCCGTAGACGGGATGTGGTTCACACACCCCGAGTTCCAGCACCGATGCCGGAGCATGTCTAGCCTCCACGCCGGGCACAGTGCATTCGCCATCCTTCTCGGCCTCCCGCCAAGTGTCACGACGCCATCACCTTCCTCCTGACTCGGCCGATGCACCGCACATCCCCATGTGCTCTTGCTTGTCAACGCCACGTGCCAGCTACCACAGCTGGTCCTTAGGTCTCCCAGTCCATCGGTCCAAGCTCCACGTCCGCCCTTCACCGCTCCCGGTCCGTCGGCATGGCATGTCCCTACTTGACCTTCACCTCACCTTCGACCACTGCCCGAGCTCTACACCTGCACATCAACACAGCCAAGAGACATGTTGCCCGTTGATCGATCACTCATCACTCAGGAAGGGAACCACAAGGGCACATATCAACCTTGTGTTCTCAAGAGGTGGATGAGCTTAAGGCTAGATTCTCGCTGTTGGGTGCGTGCAAGTCCTGTGCAGGCTTGCAATCCGAGTTGGCAGAGAAGAATGCCAAGATTGTGTGTCTTGAAGAGGCCAGCTCGGGAAGCACTTGTGTGGCTAGGTGTGTTCTTTGCGAGGGTTTGGAGATGGAGATTGCGAATGTGAAGCATGACAAGATGCAAACCGAGGAGGAAAACACATACCTTCGGACCATCTTGTCATGGGTGTCTAGTGGTGAGCCGCAGCTTGGGATGATGATCTCCCAGTTCAAGCGTGCTGCTGGAGGTCCAGGGGTAGGTTTTGCTCAGGGTGTTGATGTTTCAACTTTCGGCAAGATTGGAGAGTCGAGTGGTCTTAACCCATGTGAGAAGCCCAACTCCACCACTACTCCCAAGCTTACCAAGATTCCACCCATTGAGCCTCTCAAGCCTAACACCAAGGATGGGTTTTTTGTTGAACCTCCGAGAGCTCCACCTAAGAAACAATCATGGGCTCCAAAACGAAACCATCTCAAGAAAAAGCTAGACACAATGCCACCTATCCAGGAGGAGCTTATGCCACAGAAGGGCAAAGTGATCCACACCCACTACCGTGAGTACCAACAACCCCCTATGAGAGCGGTGAGGTACCATTGTGAGCACTGTGGGAGAGATGGACACTTGAGTGAGTTTTGCTTTCGGTGCAAGAGAGAGGTGCGTCGTGCAAAGGAGATGAACAACACAAACATGTACCATCCTTTCCATGATGTACATATGCCGAATGTTCAGAGGCGTGCTGCTAGGCCTAGAGGTCCAAAACCTCAAGTTCCTAGGCCTAGGCCGTGAGGAGGTCGTGCCCGGCGGGAGCCTGCAGTTGTAGGCTATGTACCCCGTGGAGGTGGCTTTGTAGTTGAGCGTTTTCCCCCACCGCGTTTTGAGTATCGCGATGGACGCTCCTCCCTTAGCGGACCACATTTTCCTCTACGTGGTGATCGCTCTTCCCATAGGCGTGCTAGGAATGGTTTTCTGCTAATCGTTCTTTTGAGCAGCCGGCCCAACACTGGTATTCTCCCTACTTCACTAACCCTAGTGTTGGACCGTTGTAACGTAACGGCTCTAATCCCATGGCCCACTGATCACCGTCAACCACTGACAGTCGATCCGTACAGCCAAGAGATTAGGACCGGTTCCGCTACTGGGCTACATCAGTGCCCGTTGTCCGCAGGATCATCTCACAATTCAGTTACAATCTTTTTAACATTTTGACAAGTAACATCGGAGTAAATAGCGGAAGACTTAGATAACAATAGTTTTACAAACCAGGGTTCAACATAAAATCAAAGTGAAGTTATTACAGACCATAGTTCAAATAGATAGAGTTGGCAGAGTAGCATATGACAACAACTGAAGGGTAAAGATACTTCACCCAGCCCGAGGGTGAATAATCACTCATCGGCCTCATCGGCCTCTTCCTGAACAACAGTCACACAGCAGGGTCCAAGGCATACTGAGGAATCTGCCATACCTGCAACATGGGTAATAAAACCCTGAGTACAAAGGTACTCAACAAGACTTACCCGACTAAAGAAAAAGGGAGAAGACTCAGGAATGAAAGGCTTAGGGTAGTCAAGGTAAGGCTTAAGCAAGATCAAGTATTTTGCAGAAAAGCATTTTTGTAAATCTTATTTTATTTTGAAAGATTCAGTATTCCTCAATTCTTCATCATTCATGATTCATTTTACATTCCAAAACATTCCTAGTTGAGAACCACTCTCCGTTGACAGTCAGTGGACCAAGTCTCCATAACCGAGGAGCAACGTTAATCCGGATAAATAATACTCAGCTGAGGATCCCTATCCACACTGCATATGTAGCACCCAAGCTTGCATATGCCAACTCGTCTACCACGATTCCTCCAAGATTGGGCCCGGTCCTACGCCACCCGGAAGTACAGTACACCACTCCAATCCGGGACTCTAACCCACGTGGGTACATGCTACTTCCGCCATCTCTCCACTCCCAGTGCGCGGTTGTCGGTCCAATAATGGATTTCTCGGAGCCAGAGCTTTCCGTAGTATGTGAATAGTTACAAGTCTTGACCAGCAGGCCCCCATACGGATGGTCCCTACATTTTCCAGCCAGCGACAAGCACCTCGGGACTCTAACCCAAGAGTACAGGTCCTGTCAGTTTTTCAACCCTGTCCCGGTCGGTGTCAACTGTTGAGTCCCGGACTACAACATGACGGCACCGTACGCAAGGACAACCTCTCCTTCCCATTGACTAAGTACGGATCAGATACTTAGCCAATAGTGGGAGTAAAGCCAAAATCCCATAAAGATTCTTAAGTGATCACACTTTTGAAATTGGCATTTTTATTGCAAATCTATTTAATAGCATTGCTAAGCATTTTTCAAATACCTTGTGAAAAGCAGGTATCGGGTGTATCAGTGGTCAAGGTGGATAGTGCATCAATTAGGATAGCACACAACTCCTATAAACCTAATGCAATAATTTAACCCAGAAGCATTTAAGGAAACATTTTATAAAATTCAAGGAAAGGGTTAAATGCACCGGGGCTTGCCTTGGATGGCAAAAAGAGGCAGACTCGGGGTTGGTGGTGTAGGTGCCGGAGCTCGGGGTTGCCTCGGGGACAGGTCCTTCGGTGGCTACCTCGACTTCAGGTCCTTCTTCGTCAACTATACGGATGCAATGATGAATGCACATGAGAATGATGATATGGACTTAAGGTGCAAGACAATTCCACTGATTCTAGATTACTTTTAAGCAAGGCATGATTGAACCCTAGGTTGAGCATTAAAGGTAACCATTTCTTCCTTAAGCAATATTGATTAACTAACCCTTAATATAATTATCCTAAGCATCAACCAAACATAGCATCACAAACATCATAGACCAAAGGGTAGGGGTCTATGAACATCAATCAATCCAAGATCACATCATCAACACTTATTACCAACCCTAAACCTCTTTTCTATTTTCTTAAATTAATTAAAAAGGTCATTTTATGAAGTTGCTCCAAAAATTACCAAATTAATCACATATGTTCATCATGGTGTAGATAGATGGCAAAACAAATTTCATAATTTTTGGAGGTCATTAAGGTGCTCAATTAAATCTAGACATTAATTAACAAAAGGCACTATTCAAGAATTAAAATAAAAGCTCAAAAATCAACTTGTTCCAAAAGACTTCAAAATTTTACCAGAGACTAAACATGGCATAAGAAGCTCACAAAAATTTGTCTCATGATTTTTGGAGTTATAAATCACTCTCCAAAAATACCAAAACCTTCATTTATTAATTAAAAGGGAGATTTTTCATTTTCAAATTTTTGCAGAAAAGTCAAGTTTTATATTTTTATAAAATACTCCAGAGCATAAAGAGTCTACCACAAAAATTTCAGCATTTTTGGATGCACACAGAAAATCATACAAAAAGATGAAATTTGAACACTATTCACATGTTTGGAAAAAGAAAAACAACACTGTTCTTCTCCTTCCCGCGTTTGCCGGCGGCCGGACGGCGGCGGCGCTGCTACGCCGGCCACTGCGGGCGCTCCGCGGCGAAACCGAGGGTACGGGAAGCAACAGGGAGCTCACCGGCGTCGATTGCGGGGCTCGGCGAGGTGAGGGGATGAACGGAGGGGTGAGTTCGACGGTGACCGGCGGACGGCGGACGGCGGTGATCGTCGACTCGGCGTTCCTGTGCGACACAAGCGACCACAAGGGGTCAGTCAGAGACGCAAAGGAGCAAGGAAGGTGATGCGGGGGTCAGTGGAGGATGATCAAGGCCGGAGAGGGAGTATTTCACGATCCCGACCTCGACGGGATTCTCGCCGGAGATGACAACGACGAGCTACGCCGGGCGAACGGAGGCGGTAGTGACCAAATTGAGAGGTGGTGAAGCTGCGCAAGGACTTGGCGGAGCTTCTGGGCTAGCTGGGAGAGAAGCGGAGGCTCGGGTTTGCTCTGGCCACGGTGGCGGGGTTGGGTTCTGCTCCGGCCGGCTCGGCGGGGCTCTTATAGCCGCGGCGAGAGGCTGGCAAGACGCGCGCGGGGGCGGATAAGATCGCTCGACGCGTGCGCAATCGATTGCGAGACCGAGGGTCAGCGGTTTGGCACGCAGGGACCGGGCGTGGTGCTCGCCGGTGGCGAACACGCGGCGGCGACGAGCAGCGGGCGGTAGGGGACGGGGAAAAAATGTCAACTGGTGGCCAGACGCATGCGCAATCGAGTGCTGAGCATCGGCGTGGAGTCGGTTTGGCCGAAGGAGCTTCGGACACGCGGCGGCACGCGACTCCGGCGAGGGCGCGCGGCCGGGCCCCCCCTGGCTCGCCTGAGAAGAGGAACAGTCTAGGGTGTAGGGTTTGACTTTTGGCTAGTTTCTGTAGTTTACAAATTACTCTCAAAAATTGAACTGTGCGACAAAAACTCAAAACACCAAAGTTGCTCAGAAAAACGAGATCTACAACTTTGTCAATATGAACATTTTCAAATTCCAAATAGTTTTTGAACTATACTCAAAAACAGAAAAGGGGACACTTTTTCAAACTTGATTCAAATCAAAATTACTCTGGATTTCAAACTGAAACTTGAAAATCTTTCAATATGAAAGTTGTTCCATTTGACAAAACCTATAACTTTGCTAATGTACACTTTTTCTGAAACTCAATAGTTTTTGAATAACTTTTTAAAACTAAAAAGGGGACAAAAACTGGAATTTGAATGAATTTGAAATTACTTCAAATTTTATATAGAAACATGGAAATCTGTAAATACCAAAGTTGTTCCTCTTGATCAGATTCACAACTTTGCTTTTTGAACCAACTCAAAATTTTGAATTTTGAAAAAGTTATTTAAAAGGGAATAAATCCAGGATTTGGGATTTTAGGGTTTTGCAAAAGGAAATTCAATTCAAATCTGATTTTTGAACTTTGATCAAAGCAACAAACATCAGGGCACTAAATTTGAACAAGAATTACATAGAACTAGGCACAGAGGTGAAATTACCATTTTGCCCTTATAGGAAGAATGGGCTAATAAGGGTTTTTGCAATAGAGGTACATCACATAAAATGATACATTAAGCAAATGCTTACACATGAAATCATGATCAAGATGATTAATGATGCTAATGATGATATGTCAAGTTAATTACATGCTTAAACACCAGAGGTGTTACAGCCTTCCCCCCTTAAAGAAATCTCGCCCCGAGATTCTGCGTCTTAAGAAAGGACAAAGAAGGGATAAAGGCAAAACTTTACATAGACAGAGATTCGAGAAAGTCGGGATAGTTCTTTGCCAAGAAGTCTTCAGATTCCCAAGTAGCTTCTTCTTCAGAGTGCTGGTTCCACTGGATTTTGTACCACCTTGTGGTAGTTCTTCGAGTAACTCGATCTTTGTGATCCAACACGCGAACTGGATACTCCGAGTAGGATAGATCAGGCTCTAGCTCGACACCTTCAACTTCCACGACATGTTCTGGTACTCGGAGGCACTTCTTGAGTTGGGAGACATGGAAAACATTGTGGACAGCAGAGAGATGATCGGGCAACTTCAGCTTGTAAGCTACCTTGCCACAACATTCCAAAATCTCAAACGGACCAATGTAGCGGGGTGCTAACTTTCCCTTTACTCCAAAACGAGTGACTCCTTTAGTTGGTGAGACCTTGAGATATACGTAATCTCCAACTTGAAACTTCAGAGGTCGACGTCTCTTGTCAGCATAACTCTTTTGTCGGGATTGGGCAATCTTCATGTTCTCTTGTATCTGCTTGACTTTCTCTTCCATATCTTTGACCAGGTCAACTCCAAAGAATTCTCTTTCTCCGGGCTCAGACCAACTGAGGGGTGTACGACAACGACGACCGTACAGTGCTTCAAATGGTGCCATTTTGATGCTTTCTTGATAACTGTTATTATATGAGAACTCTGCCAAGGGCAAACAGTCATCCCAAGTATCTGCGAAGGTAAGCACACAGGCTCTCAACATATCTTCTAACACTTGGTTGACTCTCTCAGTTTGTCCATCAGTCTGCGGATGATATGCTGTACTATGCAAGAGCTTGGTTCCAAGTGAGGCATGGAACGCTTTCCAAAACTTGGCGACAAACTGAGTACCACGATCAGAGATAATGGTCTTGGGTATTCCATGAAGCTTCACTATGTTGTTCTTGTACAAGGCGGCATACGTGGGGACGGCATAGCTGGTCTTGACTGGCAGAAAGTGAGCTTGTTTGGTGAGTCGGTCCACGATTACCCAAATGGAATCAAAACCTTTCCGAGTCTTGGGTAGCCCATTGATAAAATCCATGCTGATATCTTCCCACTTCCAGGCAGGTACAGATAAAGGCTGCAATCCTCCTCCAGGCTTCATGTGCACGGCTTTGACTTTCTGACAAGTATCACAGCGAGCGACATAGCGAGCGATCTCAATCTTCATCTTTGTCCACCAGAATCTCTGCCTTAGATCCTGGTACATCTTGTTGCTGCCGGGGTGGATGGAAAACCTAGACAGGTGTGCTTCATCAAGGATCAACTGTCTCAACTCAGGCACCTTGGGAACTACTAGACGGTTCTTGAACCAAACAACTCCTACATCATCGATCCTGAAACAATCAGCCTTACCGGTCTGGACCTTTTCGATGATGTGCTTGATTCCAGGGTTATCTCTCTGTGCAGCGATGACTTGTTCCTTGACCGATGTTTCTATCCTGACATTGTTCAGGCTTCCTTGCGGAACTATCTCAATACCCATCCTTTCAAGAGCATGGCACAAGGAAAGATCATAGGGCTTCGTTGTCAGACAGTTGCAGTATGACTTGCGACTGAGGGCATCGGCAACTACATTTGCCTTACCAGGATGGTAATGTACTTCGATATCATAGTCCTTGATTAACTCAAGCCATCTTCGCTGCCTCATGTTCAGCTCTTCTTGGGTGAAGATATACTTCAGGCTCTTGTGATCGGTGTACACATTGCAGGTACTGCCCAACAGATAATGACGCCATATCTTCAAAGCATGCACCACTGCTGCTAACTCAAGGTCATGGGTTGGATAATTCTCCTCATGTCGCCTAAGCTGCCGTGAGGCATAAGCGATCACTCGACCTTCTTGCATCAAAACACAGCCTAACCCAGTACCCGATGCATCACAGTATACATCAAAGGGTTTCTCGATGTCTGGTTGAGCTAGGACTGGTGATGTAGTTAGTAGTTTCTTCAAGGCTTGAAAAGCTTGCTCACAGGCTGTTGACCAAACAAAATCCACGGAATTCTTCAACAACTCTGTGATAGGCTTGGCAACTCTGGAGAAGTCTGGGATGAAACGGCGATAGTATCCAGCCATTCCCATGAAGCTGCGAACTTCTCGGACAGTGGTAGGTGGCTTCCAATCCAAGATATCTGCCACTTTTTCAGGGTCAACTGACACACCTTCAGCGGACAGGACATGACCAAGGAATTGAATTCGATCTAGCCAGAATTCACATTTACTGAACTTGGCATACAGCTGGTGATCTCTGAGACGAGAGAGAACGACACGAAGATGCTTGGCATGATCTTCAGGAGTTCTTGAATAAACAAGGATGTCGTCAATGAACACGACTACAAATTTATCGAGCTCTGGCATGAACACAGAGTTCATGAGATACATGAAATGAGCGGGGGCATTGGTCAAGCCAAAAGACATGACCAAGTACTCATATAGGCCGTATCTGGTGGTGAAAGCTGTTTTGGGAATATCTTCGGGACGAATTTTTATTTGGTGATAGCCAGATCTGAGGTCGATCTTGGAAAACACTCTGGCTCCAGATAACTGGTCAAACAGAAGATCAATACGAGGCAAGGGATATTTATTTTTGATGGTGACCTCGTTGAGCGGGCGATAGTCAACGCACAGACGAAGGCTTTTGTCCTTCTTCTTCACAAAGATAGCAGGACAGCCCCAAGGAGATGAACTTGGGCGAATGAGACCCTTATCCAATAGCTCTTGCAATTGGATCTTCAGCTCTGCCAACTCTCTGGGAGGCATTCGATAAGCTCTACGGGCTATAGGAGCAGTCCCGGGCTTTAGCTCTATGGCAAACTCAACATCACGGTCAGGAGGCAGACCAGGTAAATCTTCAGGAAAGACATCAGGGAACTCACAGACTACAGGGATGTCTCGGATCCCTTGATCATAGGTAGCATTTAGCTGTGTGGTAGCTGGTTTTGAAGGCATAGGAAGTTGGAGAAGGAGTTTGGAGGTACTGTTAGGAATATCCACTCTCACAACTCTATTCAAGATGTCTATCATGGCTTTATACTGACACATCCAATTCATGCCTAAGATGACATCTATCTCTTGATCGCGCAGTACTATCATGGTGGTAGGAAAGGCATGTTTCCCCAACATTACTGGTATACTGCGGACCACTTCCTTAGTATTTATCCGCCCTCCAGGCGAAAGTATGCAGAAACTTTCTTTTAACTCCCCCATGGGCAACTCATGCTTGATGACAAAAGTGCGACTGATGAAGGAATGCGATGCACCAGAATCAAACAAGACGACTGCAGGATGATTGGCAACAGGGAACCTACCGAGCATGACGGGCTCTCCGTCTGGGATGTTACTGACGGTGGTGAAGTAGACTTGCCCGTGCTTCCTGACAAGCTTGCCCTTCTGGACGTGCTGCTGCGGTGCACGGTGCTGCTGCTGTGATCCTCCAGGGCCTTTCTGTGCATGCTGGGCATTCTTCTTGGGTTTAGGGCAGTCGCGAGACCAGTGACCAACTTGGCCACAGTTGTAGCATGGATGGTTGTAAGCTGTTTGTGGGGTGGTGATACGAACACCAGGGCGTTCGGCTGAGTGGCACTTTGCTGGTTGGCATTGTGGGTGGTGGCCGCGGTACGAACGACCACTTGCTGATGGGGGTATGGGGCACGGTTTTGGTGGTGGCTGGGGTGGTAGATGATTCTAGGGCGCTTATGGTTGCTGGAGAAACTGCTAGACCCAGCCTTCTTCTTCTTCTTCTCTTCCTGATACTGGCGGTTGCTTTCCTCGAAAGCAACAGCACGGTCAACGACATCATGGTAGGATCCGTTTAGGTTGTTGGACAGACCTCTGCGAATCTTAGGGTGCAGACCCCTGAGAAAACAATCTCTCTTCTTTTCCTCTGTGTTGACATAGTCGGAGGCATACTGGCTGAGGTGGTTGAATTGTCCCACGTACTGCATGACGGTGGAATCTTTCTGTTGCAGGGCCAAGAACTGATCCAACTTCATTTTCATCAATCCCGAAGGGATGTGATGTGCTCTGAAAGCGGTGCGGAACTCTTCCCATGTCAGCTGATGACCTTCCGGCTGGGCCGCCAACAGGTTGGCGTACCAGGCACTTGCAGGACCACGGAGCTGCTGAGAAGCGAACCGAGGCTTCTGGATCTCCGTGCAGTGCAGTAGACTGAACTTCTGTTCCATGGTGCGTAACCAGTCGTCAGCCTCGAGAGGTTCATCGGCCTTTGTGAAGACCGGTGGACGTGTTTCAGTGAATTCCACATAGGTTGTCTCTTGGTTGTTGCGGCGACCACGGTTACCGTTGTTCTGCTGCCCTTGATTCTGAGCCATCAGATTGGCAGCGGCGGCCAAGGCTGCAATGGCATCTGCTAGGGTAGCTGGTACAGGTGGAGGGTTTGGGATGTTGGCATCATCAGAACCTCCGGCTCCGGTACGGGTGTTCACAGGCATCTGTATAAGCAACTCGGAACTCAGCATATATGGACAAGGGTTCTGAAACAACTTGATTGATAACTTCACTGATACAAAGATAGCTGGTTTGATAAAGATGACAACAGACTGATAAGGTACGAAAAGAAAGATACACGCCAGACTTGGCAACAGACAGACTAACGCCCCCAAACCTAGGCTAAGGTTTTAGGTAAGCAGATGGTACAGACACAAGGAGTCTAATCATCATCGATGAAGATCAACTCTTCGTCATCATCATCATCCTCGATGATAAGCTCAGGCTCTTCCTCCTCCTCTTCATCTTCAACGTGGACATCTTCAGCAGGTTCCACTTCCTCATTCTGATCAGGCTCGTGTTCCACTTCAGGTTCTTCTATGACTCCGTCTTCGGGGTCTTCCATAACCGGGGGTACCAAGGGATGAAGTTGATCATGCAGCTGATGCACTTCCTCGTGAAGCATATCATTGTACTGCTCGATCTGGGCGGTGTATTGCTGCAGTCCATGGAGCTGGGCTCTGGTGACATCCTCGCGGGTCCAAGCATCATTGCGCTGCTCGATAGCGCGAATCGTGTTCCGGTTAGCCTGTTCCAAGGAAGCTCGTGCTTCATAAAACTCCATGCGGGAAAGGTAGAAGTCATGCTCCATGTTTTCCATTTCAGCCTTTAGGTTCTTGATTTCCTCCTTCAGCTGCTTACGGGTGCGGCGGGGAAAGCGACGACCATTGGAGGATTCTCCAATCTCTTCTCCGGTGCGTGGCGCCAGCTGGTGACGCGGCACACCGTTCGGTCCAGTCGACTTGCGGGCAGTCCGCTTGATGATGGCCATATCTGGACAAGAGGTTATAGATGAGAAAGGCTAGCAAGAAAAAGGTATAGGCATACTAACCCAACGAACTCTTTTGTATACTTAAGTGAATGTGACATGATGCATGAATCGTTCCTACGGAACAAGGCAATGCAACTACTAAGGTAAGGTACATAGGGCTTATACAAGTTGTCTTGCTACTAGTTGCCAAAGACAAGATGAGATGAGAGAAGCAATTTGGACTCAAAATAGTCAAGTTTAGTTTTTGTTAAAAACATTTTGAAGTTTTCGCAAAAAGATTGCAACGTCATAGTGAGATGCTCCGATACCACTCTGTAACGTAACGGCTCTAATCCCATGGCCCACTGATCACCGTCAACCACTGACAGTCGATCCGTACAGCCAAGAGATTAGGACCGGTTCCGCTACTGGGCTACATCAGTGCCCGTTGTCCGCAGGATCATCTCACAATTCAGTTACAATCTTTTTAACATTTTGACAAGTAACATCGGAGTAAATAGCGGAAGACTTAGATAACAATAGTTTTACAAACCAGGGTTCAACATAAAATCAAAGTGAAGTTATTACAGACCATAGTTCAAATAGATAGAGTTGGCAGAGTAGCATATGACAACAACTGAAGGGTAAAGATACTTCACCCAGCCCGAGGGTGAATAATCACTCATCGGCCTCATCGGCCTCTTCCTGAACAACAGTCACACAGCAGGGTCCAAGGCATACTGAGGAATCTGCCATACCTGCAACATGGGTAATAAAACCCTGAGTACAAAGGTACTCAACAAGACTTACCCGACTAAAGAAAAAGGGAGAAGACTCAGGAATGAAAGGCTTAGGGTAGTCAAGGTAAGGCTTAAGCAAGATCAAGTATTTTGCAGAAAAGCATTTTTGTAAATCTTATTTTATTTTGAAAGATTCAGTATTCCTCAATTCTTCATCATTCATGATTCATTTTACATTCCAAAACATTCCTAGTTGAGAACCACTCTCCGTTGACAGTCAGTGGACCAAGTCTCCATAACCGAGGAGCAACGTTAATCCGGATAAATAATACTCAGCTGAGGATCCCTATCCACACTGCATATGTAGCACCCAAGCTTGCATATGCCAACTCGTCTACCACGATTCCTCCAAGATTGGGCCCGGTCCTACGCCACCCGGAAGTACAGTACACCACTCCAATCCGGGACTCTAACCCACGTGGGTACATGCTACTTCCGCCATCTCTCCACTCCCAGTGCGCGGTTGTCGGTCCAATAATGGATTTCTCGGAGCCAGAGCTTTCCGTAGTATGTGAATAGTTACAAGTCTTGACCAGCAGGCCCCCATACGGATGGTCCCTACATTTTCCAGCCAGCGACAAGCACCTCGGGACTCTAACCCAAGAGTACAGGTCCTGTCAGTTTTTCAACCCTGTCCCGGTCGGTGTCAACTGTTGAGTCCCGGACTACAACATGACGGCACCGTACGCAAGGACAACCTCTCCTTCCCATTGACTAAGTACGGATCAGATACTTAGCCAATAGTGGGAGTAAAGCCAAAATCCCATAAAGATTCTTAAGTGATCACACTTTTGAAATTGGCATTTTTATTGCAAATCTATTTAATAGCATTGCTAAGCATTTTTCAAATACCTTGTGAAAAGCAGGTATCGGGTGTATCAGTGGTCAAGGTGGATAGTGCATCAATTAGGATAGCACACAACTCCTATAAACCTAATGCAATAATTTAACCCAAAAGCATTTAAGGAAACATTTTATAAAATTCAAGGAAAGGGTTAAATGCACCGGGGCTTGCCTTGGATGGCAAAAAGAGCAGACTCGGGGTTGGTGGTGTAGGTGCCGGAGCTCGGGGTTGCCTCGGGGACAGGTCCTTCGGTGGCTACCTCGACTTCAGGTCCTTCTTCGTCAACTATACGGATGCAATGATGAATGCACATGAGAATGATGATATGGACTTAAGGTGCAAGACAATTCCACTGATTCTAGATTACTTTTAAGCAAGGCATGATTGAACCCTAGGTTGAGCATTAAAGGTAACCATTTCTTCCTTAAGCAATATTGATTAACTAACCCTTAATATAATTATCCTAAGCATCAACCAAACATAGCATCACAAACATCATAGACCAAAGGGTAGGGGTCTATGAACATCAATCAATCCAAGATCACATCATCAACACTTATTACCAACCCTAAACCTCTTTTCTATTTTCTTAAATTAATTAAAAAGGTCATTTTATGAAGTTGCTCCAAAAATTACCAAATTAATCACATATGTTCATCATGGTGTAGATAGATGGCAAAACAAATTTCATAATTTTTGGAGGTCATTAAGGTGCTCAATTAAATCTAGACATTAATTAACAAAAGGCACTATTCAAGAATTAAAATAAAAGCTCAAAAATCAACTTGTTCCAAAAGACTTCAAAATTTTACCAGAGACTAAACATGGCATAAGAAGCTCACAAAAATTTGTCTCATGATTTTTGGAGTTATAAATCACTCTCCAAAAATACCAAAACCTTCATTTATTAATTAAAAGGGAGATTTTTCATTTTCAAATTTTTGCAGAAAAGTCAAGTTTTATATTTTTATAAAATACTCCAGAGCATAAAGAGTCTACCACAAAAATTTCAGCATTTTTGGATGCACACAGAAAATCATACAAAAAGATGAAATTTGAACACTATTCACATGTTTGGAAAAAGAAAAACAACACTGTTCTTCTCCTTCCCGCGTTTGCCGACGGCCGGACGGCGGCGGCGCTGCTACGCCGGCCACTGCGGGCGCTCCGCGGCGAAACCGAGGGTACGGGAAGCAACAGGGAGCTCACCGGCGTCGATTGCGGGGCTCGGCGAGGTGAGGGGATGAACGGAGGGGTGAGTTCGACGGTGACCGGCGGACGGCGGACGGCGGTGATCGTCGACTCGGCGTTCCTGTGCGACACAAGCGACCACAAGGGGTCAGTCAGAGACGCAAAGGAGCAAGGAAGGTGATGCGGGGGTCAGTGGAGGATGATCAAGGCCGGAGAGGGAGTATTTCACGATCCCGACCTCGACGGGATTCTCGCCGGAGATGACAACGACGAGCTACGCCGGGCGAACGGAGGCGGTAGCGACCAAATTGAGAGGTGGTGAAGCTGCGCAAGGACTTGGCGGAGCTTCTGGGCTAGCTGGGAGAGAAGCGGAGGCTCGGGTTTGCTCTGGCCACGGTGGCGGGGTTGGGTTCTGCTCCGGCCGGCTCGGCGGGGCTCTTATAGCCGCGGCGAGAGGCTGGCAAGACGCGCGCGGGGGCGGATAAGATCGCTCGACGCGTGCGCAATCGATTGCGAGACCGAGGGTCAGCGGTTTGGCACGCAGGGACCGGGCGTGGTGCTCGCCGGTGGCGAACACGCGGCGGCGACGAGCAGCGGGCGGTAGGGGACGGGAAAAAAATGTCAACTGGTGGCCAGACGCATGCGCAATCGAGTGCTGAGCATCGGCGTGGAGTCGGTTTGGCCGAAGGAGCTTCGGACACGCGGCGGCACGCGACTCCGGCGAGGGCGCGCGGCCGGGCCCCCCCCTGGCTCGCCTGAGAAGAGGAACAGTCTAGGGTGTAGGGTTTGACTTTTGGCTAGTTTCTGTAGTTTACAAATTACTCTCAAAAATTGAACTGTGCGACAAAAACTCAAAACACCAAAGTTGCTCAGAAAAACGAGATCTACAACTTTGTCAATATGAACATTTTCAAATTCCTAATAGTTTTTGAACTATACTCAAAAACAGAAAAGGGGACACTTTTTCAAACTTGATTCAAATCAAAATTACTCTGGATTTCAAACTGAAACTTGAAAATCTTTCAATATGAAAGTTGTTCCATTTGACAAAACCTATAACTTTGCTAATGTACACTTTTTCTGAAACTCAATAGTTTTTGAATAACTTTTTAAAACTAAAAAGGGGACAAAAACTGGAATTTGAATGAATTTGAAATTACTTCAAATTTTATATAGAAACATGGAAATCTGTAAATACCAAAGTTGTTCCTCTTGATCAGATTCACAACTTTGCTTTTTGAACCAACTCAAAATTTTGAATTTTGAAAAAGTTATTTAAAAGGGAATAAATCCAGGATTTGGGATTTTAGGGTTTTGCAAAAGGAAATTCAATTCAAATCTGATTTTTGAACTTTGATCAAAGCAACAAACATCAGGGCACTAAATTTGAACAAGAATTACATAGAACTAGGCACAGAGGTGAAATTACCATTTTGCCCTTATAGGAAGAATGGGCTAATAAGGGTTTTTGCAATAGAGGTACATCACATAAAATGATACATTAAGCAAATGCTTACACATGAAATCATGATCAAGATGATTAATGATGCTAATGATGATATGTCAAGTTAATTACATGCTTAAACACCAGAGGTGTTACAACCGTATGCTCACCCTATGTCTTTTTATTGATGTAGGTAAAACGATTGGAGAAAGTTTGGTTGGTGGATTCCGGTTGTTCAAGACACATGACCGGAAACGCCAAGTGGTTCTCCAGTCTTAGTCCAGTCGCCGGAAAGGAGTTTATCACCATCGGCGACAATAGAAAAGGTAAGGTGTTGTCTCGTGGGTCAGTGCGAGTTAATGAGCACTTTGTGTTGCGCGATGTTGCTCTTGTTTCTAACTTGCATTTTAACCTTCTTTCTGTTTCGCAACTCTTTGATGATGACTATGAGATTCATTTTAAACCGAATCTCAGTCGTATTTTGGATCCTCAGGGCAATCTTGTGTGTTTGATTTCGCCCTTTGGAAAAGTCTTTCGTGCAAATTTCTCGGAGTCTTTTGGCACTTCTTGTTGTCTTGTAACTGGACCTTCCTCCTCTGATCTTTGGAAGTGGCATAGGAGACTAGGACATTTGAGCTTCGACTTGCTTGCAAGGCTTAGTTCACTTGGCCTAATCCGAGGATTGCCCAAGTTATCCATGGAGAAGGATCTTGTTTGCCACTCTTGTAGACATGGGAAGATGGTTGCCGCTCCCCACCATCCAGTGACTCAGGTCATGACTAAGCGCCCTGGAGAGCTTTTGCACATGGACCTTGTTGGTCCGGCTCGGGTGAGCTCGGTTGGGGGGAAGTGGTATGTGCTTGTTGTTGTTGACGACTTTTCGAGATATTCGTGGGTGTTCTTTTTAGATGAGAAAACTGAGACTTTCTCTTTTACTCTCAATCTGATTTTGCGTCTTCAAAATGAGTTCCCTTTGAACTCAATGCGAGCTATCCGTAGTGATAATGGTTCCGAATTCAAGAATTCGAATTTTGAGAAGTTTTGTAACTCTTTGGGGTTAGAGCATCAGTTTACTTCCCCCTACACACCCCCTCAGAATGGTGTTGTAGAGAGGAAGAATCGAACCCTTGTAGAGATGGCCAGGACGATGCTCGATGAGCATAGGACTCCTAGGCGATATTGGGGCGAAGCTATTGCGGATACATGGGTGTATGCCGAGTCTCTAAGTGATGAGTGATTGTCAACTTGGATAATGCTCATGTTCTTTGGCTTGTGTTGTGCAGGTATCGAGCACAGAGACAGTGATCAGAGGCAAGGTGAAGGTCAAGTAGAGACGTGTCATGCCGATGGACCGAGAGTGGCGAAGGGCGGACGTGAGGCTTGGACTGAGGGACCGGTGGCCCGAGGATCAGCTGTGGTGGCTGGCAGCCTGGGACAGCGACGAGCGGAGACTTGTAGGCATGGTGTTGCTCGGGTCAAGGACCTGGGGACACGTGTCGGTGGACGGGGTGCACGGGCGGTGCATCCCCTCTACAGCATCGGTTTGGTGGTAGAGCCAGAGAAAAACCATCAGGTGGACGGTTTCCAGGTTTGGGCCTCAAAACCTGGGTGCTACGCGTTTGCTGAGTTTGGGCCACAAAACTCAGGCTTGGTGGGCTGGTTTCCCGGTTTGGGCCTCAAAACCGGGGGTTGGCTGTGAGGGCTGGTTTCCCGGTTTGGGCCACAAAACTGGGGGTGCGACGTCCAGGAAAAGGACGCAGAGCGGTCGCGGCACGTGGCGGCAATCGGAAGGTTGCGTCGAGGCAACGCTACGAGTTGTGCGGGCGTGGCCGTCGGATCCACCTACCTTCGAGTTGGTCCAGAATAACCTTAGGGTTTAGCTGGTTCGCTCTGTAAGTAGTTAGGGGTAGAGTGGGAATTAGGAATAGTTAGAATTAGGATAAGTAGGGGGAGACACCCACCTCCCCAGGCATCTCAGTTCATTTGCTCTTTGCTTCTAGGGTTTCCTGCTCTCCCAATCCCCTGCTGTAGCTAGCTGAGATCCGCAGAGAACCATACCTCTGTGTACTGGAGATTTTGAGGAAGTGAGGCCGTAACCTCACTGTTGTAGCGTGTGGTAGCCACACGGTTGCAGATCGATGTGTCGATTCGCGTTTTGGTTCGTGTTCTTCGCGTTCTTCGTTTCTCCGCGATTTTCCCATCACTCGATCTCTCTCCTCACTGCGTCTTTGCGAAATCCGTTTGAATCAACTTGTTCGTATTTGAAAGGAAATCATTTCCACCGAAGGAATTCATCTAACTCCTTACGAACAAGTAGATCGGGTTGATTTCATTTTCATGGCGCTTTTTTCTTTCTTGATCTTCCCCTTTTTGATTTCCCAGTGTTTGAATCGATTTGAGCGGATGATTTCTTGGGGATAGTCTCCTAACTACCCCGTGATCATCTTCTCCAAGTTTCAGAACTTGGGATTTCGATTTGGATCGGATTTGGAGAGGTTCGTGAGAGGGGCGATCAAAATCGCCCTCTCTGTTCATCCGCGGACAGTCCGCCGTTGGACCCGCGGACAGTCCGGGAGTCGGGCTCCAGCCAGATCAATGGCTGCGCAGCTCATTCGAACAAGTCCTTTCTTGACCGGCGGACAGTCCGCAGGAGTAGGTCGCGAACAGTCCGGGATCGTCCAGGAGACTTGCAGCAGCACTGTTGTTTTGCCTTTTCTGCCGGCGGACAGTCCGCCAGTGAACCGCGGACAGTCCGGCCTTGGGCAGACTGTCCGGGACTCCAGGTCCGGATAGTCCGGGATTTGGCTGAAGTCTCCGGTTTCGTGTGTTTGCTCTCCCGGCTTCCTCGCTTGGTTTCCGGACTTCTCCTTTGGCCTTGAAGTTGACCAAGGAACCTCTCTAGGTATCTTTGCTACTTGTTAGCATCGGTATTTGGAGATTTCTCGACGTAGCCGTCTATCTACGTTCGGGACTTGGTTTTTGAGGGTCGAACTTGTCTCGGTGCTTTCGGCGTTTGGTTTGCTATCACTTTGTGGTGCCTCGCTGTGATCCTAGGGATCATCCACCCTCTTCCAAGGGTCGTGGGCATCACGGTTTTGGTCGTAGCTTTTGGGGGTTGATTTTGGGACATTTGGCCAAAGTTTTGAGAGAAATTTTTGAGCTCCCATTCACCCCCCCTCTGGTCACCTTGCTAGTGCTTTCTCGGTCCTTCAATTGGTATCAGAGCAGGTTAAGGATCTTTCACCTTAGCCGGTTCCAGATCCACAGAAGGCGACATGGATCGCGGCGTGGGCAAACCGCCATTCTTTGATGGGACGAACTATGCGTATTGGAAGATACGCATGTTGGCCTATCTCCAGAGCATGGGCTCTTCTGTTTGGGAGATTTGCAACAAGGCCGATTACGTTGTCTTGGCTGCTCGTGTCTCTCAGCTTCAGATCGATGAGCACGAAGCAAATAGCCGAGCTCGTAACGCTCTTTTCTCCTGTTTGAGCATGTCTGAGTTTGATCGCGTTTCTCACCTCCCCACGGCTCGTGAGATTTGGGCGACCCTCATGCGCTTCCATGAGGGAACCACTCAAGTCATATCCCGTCTCTACGAGTCGCACAAGCGGGAGTATGAGAACTTTCGACATATGCCTGGCGAGAGCATAGAGAGTTTATTCGCTCGCTTTCAGGTCATTGTCAAAAAGATGAGAGCGAACAAGGAGCTGTTGCCTTTTGACGATCATGAGAGGGCTTTGAAGCTTTTGCACACTCTTGCTCAGTCGGTGTGGGACTCAAAGGTCTAGGCGATCATCGAATCGTCTAACTATGAGACCCTCACTTGCGACGAGCTCTTTAGTAAGCTCAAGTCTAGTGAGATTGACGCCATGTCGAGGGCTTCTTATGAAAATCCTTCTGGCCCGACTATGGCTTTGGTTTCTGGCTCTTCTGCTAACCCCTCTGGAGGATTTGCACTCTCTTCACTCTTTTCTATCACAGAGGACCAGCTGGAGTCTTTGGGGGATGACGAGTTGGCAATGCTCGCCAACCGGTTCTCACGATTCCACAACAACCGCATGAACTGTCGCCGCGGAGAAGGACTCTCAGGATGCTACGAGTGCGGCGACCCCGACCACTTCATCGCCAACTGTCCCAAGAAGAAGAACACATTTGGGAAGGGCGATCATGGGCACAAGTATGACTCCGGCAAGCGCAAGGAGAAGTATGTCCCCACGAGGCACAAGCGGAGGGGCGGCTTCGACAAGGAGTACATCAAGAAGAAGTACTTGGAGAAGGCCCAGGCTGAGCAGCGTGCGTTCTCCACCACGCTCAGCGACGTCGATGGCTCGGATGACGACTCCTCTTGCTCAAGCGATGACGAGTCCAAGAAGAAGAATACGATCGAGGACAAGCTGAACGGTCTCTGCTTCTTCACCGACGACGACGGCTTCTGCACCATGGCCCTTGGTGATGAGGTGGACGGCAAGCTAGAGCACACTCCTCGGGACGACGACGACGACGACACCTCCCAGGTATCTCTCACCCACGACGAGCTTTCTGCTGAGGTTGAGAAGCTTACTGCTGCTTTGCTTAGTCAGGATAAGCTGCTTAGGCGTGCCGCTAGAGAGCGCAAGGAGTTTAGGCAGAAGTGGGAGGACACGGTGAGGGAGCTTGAGTTTGCCAAGTCCACCGTGGTTGTGTCTGAGGAGGCCGAGTGCGAGATGTGCACCACGCACATGACTGACCTTCTCACTTTGAGAGGTAAGTATGCTGCGTTGGTAGGAGAGGTGGATGAGCTGAAGGCTAGACCCTCTCTGTTGGGTGCGTGCAAGACTTGTCCTGTCTTGCAATCTAAGTTGGCAGAGAAGAATGCCAAGATTGTGTCTCTTGAAGAGGCCAACTCAGGTAGCACATGTGTGGCTAGGTGTGCTCTTTGTGAGGGTTTGGAGATGGAGATAGCCAATGTGAAGCATGACAAGATGCAAACCGAGGAGGAAAACACATACCTTCGGACCATCTTGTCATGGGTGTCTTGTGGTGAGCCGCAGCTTGGGATGATGATCTCCCAATTCAAGCGAGCTGCTGGAGGTCCTGGTGTAGGCTTTGCTCCGGTCGTTGATGTTTCAGCTTTTGGGAAGATTTGAGAGTCGAGTGGTTTGAACCCGAGTGAGAAGCCCAACTCCACCACTACTCCCAAACTTACCAAGCTTCCACCCAAAGAGCCTCTCAAGCTTAACACCAAGGATGGGGTCTTTGTTGAGCCTCCAAGAGCTCCACCCAAGAACCAAGTGTGGCATCCCAAACCCAATCACCTGAAGAACAAGCTTGATGCGATGCCACCTATCCAGGAGGAGTGTTTGCCATAGAAGGGCAAAGTGATCCACACCCACAACCGTGTGTACCAACAACCCCCTTTGAGAGCGGAGAGGTACCATTGTGAGCAGTGTGGGAGAGATGGACACTTGAGTGAGTTTTGCTTTCGGCGCAAGAGAGAGGCGCGCCGTGCTAGGGAGATGAACAATGCGGACATGTACCATCCTCTCCATGATGTACATGTGCCAAATGTTCAGAGACGTGCTGCTAGGCCCAGAGGTCTAGAACCTCAAGTTCCCAGGCCTAGGCAGAGGAGAGCTCCGAGGAGAGATGCTAGGCCAAGAGGTGCAGTGCCTCAAGTTCCTAGGCCTAGGCCACGTAGAGAGCGTGCCCGGCGGGAGCCTGCTGCTGTAGGCTATGGACCCCGTGGCGGTGGCTTTGTAGTTGATGTTTTCCCCCACCGCATTTTGAGTATCGCGATGGACGCTCCTTCCTTAGCAGACCACGTCTTTCTAAACATAGGGTGAGCAGCCAGCCCAACACTGGTATTACCCCTACTTCACTAACCCCAGGGTTGGCCCGTATGCTCACCCTATGTCTTTTTATTGATGTAGGTAAAACGATTGGAGAACGTTTGGTTGGTGGATTCCGGGTGTTCGAGGCACGTGACCGGAAATGCCAAGTGGTTCTCCAGTCTTAGTCCAGTCGCCGGAAAGGAGTTTATCATCTTCGGCGACAATAGCAAAGGTAAAGTGTTGTCTCGTGGGTCGGTGCGAGTTAATGAGCACTTTGTGTTGCGCGATGTTGCTCTTGTTTCTAACTTGCATTTTAACCTTCTTTCTGTTTCGCAACTCTTTGATGATGACTATGAGATTCGTTTTAAACCGAATCTCAGTCATATTTTGGATCCTCAGGGCAATCTTGTGTGTTTGATTTCGCTCTTTGGAAATGTCTTTTATGCGAATTTCTCGGAGTCTTTTGGCACTTCTCGTTGTCTTGTGGCTGGACCTTCCTCCTCTGATCTTTGGAAGTGGCATACGAGACTTAGACATTTGAGCTTCGACTTGCTTGCAAGGCTCAGCTCACTTGGCCTAATCCGAGGATTGCCCAAGTTGCATATGGAGAAGGATCTTGTTTGCCACTCTTGTAGACATGGGAAGATGGTTGCCGCTCCCCACCATCTTTGGAAGTGGCATAGGAGACTAGGACATTTGAGCTTCGACTTGCTTGCAAGACTTACTTCACTTGGACTAATCCGAGGATTGCCCAAGTTATCCATGGAGAAGGATCTTGTTTGCCATTGTTGTAGACATGGGAAGATGGTTGCCGCTCTCCACCATCCAGTGACTCAGGTCATGACCAAGCGCCCTGGAGAGCTTTTGCACATGGATCTTGTTGGTCCGGCTCGAGTAAGCTCGGTTGGGGGGAAGTGGTATGTGCTTGTTGTTGTTGATGACTTTTCGAGATATTCGTGGGTCTTCTTTTTAGCTGAGAAGTCCGAGACTTTCTCCGTTGCTCGCAATCTGATTTTGCGTCTTTAGAAAGAGTTCCCTTTGAACTCAATGCGAGCAATTCGGAGTGATAATGGTTCTGAATTCAGGAATTCGGATTTTGAGAAGTTTTGTAACTCTTTGGGTTTAGAGCATCAGTTTTCTTCCCCTACACACCCCCTCAAAATGGTGTTGTAGAGAGGAAGAATCAGACCCTTGTAGAGATGGCCAGGACGATGCTCGATGAGCATAGGACTCCTAGGCGATATTGGCCCGAAGCTATGAGCACTGCATGCTATATTTCCAATCGCATTTTTCTCCGAGCTTTCTTGAAAAAGACTTCTTATGAGTTGCGTTTTGGAAAACTGCCCAAGGTAAGTTATTTTCGAGTTTTTGGTTGCCATTGTTTTATACTTAAGAAAGACAACTTGGACAAGTTTGAGTCTCGTTCTTCTGACGGTGTGTTTTTGGGTTATGGCACTCATACTCGTGCATATCGTGTACTTAACCTTGACACTAACCGAGTCATGGAGACATCAGATGTCACCTTCGACGAGACCATGGTTTGTTCTTCTTCTCGTTTTGAGCATGCAGGTGATCATGAGGTTGGCGAGCCTCTTTTCGATGATGAAGAAGAAGGTGCTGAAGGGATAGATGACCCAGCACCTCCTCCACCTGCTGTGCCGCAAGGAGCGGCTTCTACAACGACTCACGGCCCCGACACTTCTTCCTGGGGGTCGTGGGATCCGCCACCCCGAGCGGTACCTTTTGTACCCGAGGAGGCTCCAGCTGCTGTTGAGGGAGAGATCACTTCTGCACGGGAGGCGCCACGACACATCCCGCGCCCACACCCCCCTCAGCAGATGATCGGCAACATTGACGAACGGGTCACTCGGTCCAGGTCTCAAATCTCTCACTTTGCTCATTCTTCTTTTGTTGCTGATTTTGAGCCCCAAGATGTTGGACACGCTTTGACGGATCCAGATTGGGTCAATGCCATGCATGAGGAGCTTGAGAACTTTGAGAGAAATCGGGTTTGGGTTCTAGTGTCTCCACCTTCTGAGTGTCATCCAATTGGGACAAAATGGGTTTTCAAAAACAAACAGGGAGAAGATGGCCATGTTGTGAGAAACAAGGCCAGACTCGTAGCCCAGGGTTATAGTCAGAAGGAGGGGATAGACTATGAGGAGACTTTTGCTCCTGTAGCACGTTTGGAGGCTATTAGGATACTCTTGGCTTTTGCTGCATCCAAAGGTTTCAAACTTTTTCAAATGGATGTCAAGAGTGCCTTCTTAAACGGCTACATTGAAGAGGAGGTGTATGTTAGACATCCCCCCGGGTTCGAAAATCCCAAGTTTCCAAACCATGTTTTTAAACTCCACAAAGCTTTATATGGTTTGAAACAAGCCCCTAGAGCCTGGTATGATAGGTTGAAAACCTTTTTGCTTGCTAAGGGTTTTAAAATGCGATGTGTAGATAAAACGCTCTTTCTCCTCAAGCAAGGCACTGATACTCTCTTGGTCCAGATTTACGTGGATGATATCATTTTCGGTGGTTCTTCTCACGCTTTGGTTGCCATGTTTGCAGATACTATGAGCAGGGAGTTCGAGATGAGCATGATGGGCGAGCTGACATTCTTTCTCGGATTGCAAATTAAGCAATCCCGAGAAGGGACGTTTGTGCACCAGGGCAAGTATACCAAGGACTTGCTGAAGAGGTTTGATATGGGTGAGGCCAAGCCTCTTCCAACACCCATGTCGACTACGACGGCCCTGGATGCGGACAAGGATGGAGAAGCTGTGGACCAGAAGGAGTACCGAAGCATGATCGGGTCGCTGCTCTACCTGACGGTGACACGCCCGGACATTCAGTTCGCGATGTGTCTGTGTGCGCGCTTTCAGGTGTCGCCGCGCACTTCTCACCGGCAGGCAGTCAAGCGCATTTTCAGGTACCTTCGTTTCACACTTGAGTTCGGAATTTGGTATTCAGCTTCCTCCACCCTCTCCCTTTGCGGTTATTCCGATGCCGATTTTGCTGGTTGTCGCATTGAGCGCAAGTCCACTTCTAGGACTTGCCAATTTATTGGTTCTTCTCTTGTATCGTGGTCTTCTCGCAAGCAGTCTAGTGTCGCCCAGTCTACCATAGAGGCTGAGTATGTTGCTGCAACTAGCTGGTGTTCCCAGTTGCTCTGGATGATGGCCACTTTGCGTGATTTTGGTCTGAGCTTCTCTCGTGTTCCTTTGCTTTGTGACAGCACGAGTGCTATTAGCGTTGCTAAGAACCCTGTGCTTCACTCGAAGACCAAACATATTGATGTGCGCTTTCATTTCTTGCGAGACCACTAGGAGAAGGGTGATATCGACCTTCGCCATGTCGATACTCATCATCAACTGGCTAATATTTTCACCAAGCCTTTGGACGAATCAACCTTTAATCGGTTGAGGGGTGAGCTTGGTGTGTGTTTCCCCTTTTAGATGGGGGAAACATTTTGATTTGTAAACTAACTTTTCGCTTCCTTTTGGTTTCTTCATGCATCCTTGCATTTCAGCATACGCTTTTACATTCTGAGCTTCATGAATATAGTCTGAAGAATGTAACTATGCTCTGTGTAGTCTTTGCTCCGATGCTTTATGTAGATGTTGTAGCTTATGCTCTTTCTGATCACTGATACATACTGTGAGCTGAGCTATTTTTGAATGGTGAAATTTGATAATGAACTTAAAACTTGAAAATGTTCACCATTGAGATATGCAACTAGCTTGTGTAGGATGTGTCGAAGTCACTTATGCTATTTATGTATGCTAGGTTGCTATGTCTCTAGTGTTGAGTTATTCACTTGCTTGGTATGTCATATTCTGTTTAAAATCTAAACCAAGTTAAGTGAATTGAAAAGATCGAGATGGGTTTGCTTGTTAGCACCTCACAGTTTCGAGACTGTTTCTCATTGCACTTTGAGTTAAACTTGAGCTGTGTAGTGTATGACCGAAACTGTTGCTTTAAGCTTCTGATTGCTTATGCATAGGCTTCACACAGTTGGAAAGTTAGGCAATAACAAGCATTCAACCTCTCGCAGTCACATGCTGATTTTTGAACTTGTGAAATATCACTGCTGCAACCCCGATTAAAATTTGAAATCACAAGTATATGCTTCATTTTTCAATTGGTATCAGCATGATGATTGAACTATGCTAGGGGTAGTTCACCTTGTATACATTTTTAGCACTTGTTTGACTTCCTGTCTATACATGTCTTGTGCTATTTGATGGTGAATACCTATTTGGCTGAAAACTGCTCTTTTTGCTCTCATTTCAGACTTAGTGATCAGTTTGAGCCTTTGCTAGCATTCTGTGCATTTTCTGAGTCATCGGATCAGAACTCTGTAGAGCTTCTTTGCACTATTTTGAGTATAATCCTGAAGCTCCTAACTTGCATTTTGACTCATATGCATTTTGGAAGGGGAGAAATTCTCTTGTTAGCACTTTTTTGATGGTGCATTTTCTGAGGGGGAGCAATGTTTCTTGATAAGTGCATTTTCAACTAAGGGGGAGAAATTGCAAATCATTACCCTCTGTTTGAACTAAGCGGGAGCCTTCCTGGTTGTTTGCACTATTCAAGGGGGAGTTTTTGCTGCTTCCTGTTGGCCGTAAGGTTTTGCTATCAAGCTTTCTTTGCTAGTTGTGTTGAGCCTCTGTGCCTCTGTCTTGAGGGACTAGCATTTTCTTCGATTTTTCGATCGGTTTCTGCTAGCGGTGTTGAGCCTGTTCTACCTCTTCTTGAGGGCTAGCTTTGTTTTGCTTGGTTGCGTCGAGCCGTTGCCCATGTCTTTGGGAACCAAGTTGTTTCGCTCTTTCCACTTGACCTTCTTTGGCTTTGCTATGCTTTTGGGTCATTTGGTCGAGTTTTACTCCTCTCACTCCTTCCTTCCTTCTTCTTTCCATTATGATTTGTGTTGGTAGTTGACAATGCATTCATCAAGGGGGAGATTGCGAATACATGGGTGTATGCCGGGTCTCTGAGTGATGAGTGATTGTCAACTGGGATAATGCGCATGTTCTTTGACTTGTGTTGTGCAGGTGTCGAGCACGGAGACAATGATTAGAGGCAAGGTGAAGGTCAAGTAGAGACGTGCCGTGCCGATGAACCGAGAGTGGCGAAGGGCGGACGTGAGGCTTGGACTGAGGGACCGGTGGCCCGAGGATCAGCTGTGGTGGCTGGCAGCCTGGGACAGCGACGAGCAGAGACTTGCGGGCACGGTGTTGCTTGGGTCGTGGACCTGGGGACACGTGTCGGTGGACGGGGTGCACGGGCGGTGCATCCCCTCTACAGCTTCGGTTTGGTGGTAGAGCTAGAGAAAAACCATCGGGTGGACGGTTTCCAGGTTTGGGCCTCAAAACCTGGGCACGGATGGTTTCCGAGTTTGGCCACAAAACTCGGGCTGAGGACGGTTTCCAGGTTTGGGCCTCAAAACCTGGGCGCTACGAGTTTGCTGAGTTTGGGCCTCAAAACTCAGATGCTGGAGGGCTGGTTTCCCAGTTTGGGCCTTAAAACCAGGGGTTGGATGTGAGGGCTGGCTTCCCGGTTTGGGTCACAAAACCGGGGGTGCGACGTCCAGGAAAAGGACGCAGAGCGGTGGCGGCACGTGGCGGCAATCGGAAGGTTGCGTCGAGGCAACGCTACGAGTTGTGCGGGCGTGGCCGTCGGATCCACCTACCTTCGAGTTGATCCAGAATAACCTTAGGGTTTAGCTGGTTCGCTCTGTAAGTAGTTAGGGGTAGAGTGGGAATTAGGAATAGTTAGAATTAGGATAAGTTGGGGGAGACACCCACCTCCCCAGGCATCTCAGTTCATTTGCTCTTTGCTTCTAGGGTTTCCTGCTCTCCCAATCCCCTGTTGTAGCTAGCTGAGATCCGCAGAGAACCATACCTCTGTGTACTGGAGATTTTGAGGAAGTGAGGCCATAACCTCACTGTTGTAGCGTGTGGTAGCCACACGGTTGCAGATTGATGTGTTGATTCGCGTTTTGGTTCGTGTTCTTCGCGTTCTTTGTTTCTCCGTGATTTTCCCGTCACTCGATCTCTCTCCTCACTGCGTCTTTGCAAAATCCGTTTGAATCAACTTATTCGTATTTGAAAGGAGATCATTTCCACCGAAGGAATTCATCTAACTCTTTACGAACAAGTAGATCGGGTTGATTTCGTTTTCGTGGCGCTTTTTTCATTCTTGATCTTCCCCTTTTTGATTTCCCGGTGTTTGAATCGATTTGAGCGGATGATTTCTTGGGGATAGTCTCCTAACTACCCCGTGATCATCTTCTCCAAGTTTCAGAACTTGGGATTTCGATTTGGATCGGATTTGGAGAGGTTCGTGAGAGGGGAGATCAAAATTGCCCTCTCTGTTCATCCGCGGACAGTCCGCCGTTGGACCCGCGGACAGTCTGGGAGTCGGGCTCCAGCCAGATCGGTGGCTGCGCAGCTCGTTCGAACAAGTCCTTTCTTGACCGCGGACAGTCCGCAGGTGTAGTTCGCGGACAGTCCGGGATCGTCCAGGAGACTTGCAGCAGCACTGTTGTTTTGCGTTTCTGCCGGCGGACAGTCCGCCAGTGAACCGCGGACAGTGCGGCCTTGGGCAGATAGTCCGGGACTCCAGGTCCGGACAGTCCGGGATTTGGCTGAAGTCTCCGGTTTAGTGTTTTTGCTCTCCCGGCTTCCTCGCTTGGTTTCCGGACTTCTCGTTTGGCCTTGAAGTTGACCAAGGAACCTCTCTAGGTATCTTTGCTACTTGTTAGCATCGGTATTTGGAGATTTCTCGACGTAGCCGTCTATCTACGTTCGGGACTTGGTTTTTGAGGGTCGAACTTGTCTCGGTGCTTTCGGCGTTTGGTTTGCTATCGCTTTGTGGTGCCTCGCTGTTATCCTAGGGATCATCCACCCTCTTCCAAGGGTCGTGTGCATCACGGTTTGGGTCGTAGCTTTCGGGGGTTGATTTTGGGACATTTGGCCAAAGTTTCGAGAGAAATTTTTGAGCTCCCATTCACCCCCCCTCTGGTCGCCTTGCTAATGCTTTCTCGGTCCTTCAGTTCCTAGGCCTAGGCAGCAGAGGAGAGGACGTGCCCGGCGGGAGCCTACCTTTGTTGGCTATGGACCCCGTGGCGGTGGCTTTGTAGTTGAGCGTTTTCCCCCATCGCGTTTTGAGTATCGCGGTGAGCGCTCCTTCCCCAGCGGACCACGTTTACCTCAGCGTGGTGATCGCTCCTCTCGTAGACATGCTAGGAATGGTTTTTCTGCTAACCGTTCTTTTGAGCAGTCGGCCCAACACTAGTTTAACCCTTACTTCACTAACCCCAGTGTTGGACCGTATGCTCACCCTATGTCTTTTTATTGATGTAGGTAAAATGATTGGAGAACGTTTGGTTGGTGGATTCCAGTTGCTCGAGGCACATGACCAGAAACGCCAAGTGGTTCTCCAGTCTTAGTCCAGTCGCCGGAAAGGAGTTTATAACCTTCGGCGACAATAGCAAAGGTAAAGTGTTGTCTCGTGGGTCGGTGCGAGTTAATGAGCACTTTGTGTTGCGTGATGTTGCTCTTGTTTCTAACTTGCATTTTAACCTTCTTTCTGTTTCGCAACTCTTTGATGATGACTATGAGATTCGTTTTAAACCGAATCTCAGTCGTATTTTGGATCCTCAGGGAAATCTTATGTGTTTGATTTCGCCCTTTGGAAAAGTCTTTCGTGCGAATTTCTCAGAGTCTTTTGGCACATCTCATTGTCTTGTGGCTTGACCTTCTTCTTCTGATCTTTGGAAGTGGCATAGGAGACTAGGACATTTGAGCTTCGACTTGCTTGCAAGACTTAGTTCACTTGGACTAATCCGAGGATTGCCCAAGTTAACCATGGAAAAGGATCTTGTTTGCCACTCTTGTAGACATGGGAAGATGGTTGCCGCTCCCCACCATGCAGTGACTCAGGTCATGACCAAGCGCCCTGGAGAGCTTTTGCACATGGACCTTGTTGGTCCGGCTCGGGTGAGCTCGGTTGGGGGGAAGTGGTATGTACTTGTTGTTGTTGACGACTTTTCGAGATATTCGTGGGTCTTCTTTTTAGCTGAGAAGACCGAGACTTTCTCCTTCATTCGCAATCTGATTTTGTGTCTTCAGAACGAGTTCCCTTTGAACTCGATGCGAGCTATTAGGAGTGATAATGGTTCTGAATTCAAGAATTCGGATTTTGAGAAGTTTTGTAACTCTCTGGGTTTAGAGCATCATTTTTCTTCCCCCTACACAACCCCTCAAAATGGTGTTGCAGAGTGGAAGAATCAGACCCTTATAGAGATGGCCAGGACGATGCTCGATGAGCATAGGACTCCTAGGCGATATTGGCCCGAAGCTATGAGCACTGCATGCTACATTTCCAATCGCATTTTTCTCCGAGCTTTCTTGAAAAAGTCTTCTTATGAGTTGCGTTTTGGAAAACTGCCCAAGGTGAGTTATTTTCGAGTTTTTGGTTGCCACTGTTTTATACTCAAAAAGGGCAACTTGGACAAGTTTGAGTCTCGTTCTTCTGATGGTGTGTTTTTGGGTTATGGCACTCACACTCGAGCTTATCGTGTACTTAACCTTGACACTAACCGAGTCATGGAGACATCCGATGTCACCTTCAACGAGACCATGGTTTGTCCTTCTTCCCGCTTTGAGCGTGTAGGTGATCACGAGGTTGGCGAGCCTCTTTTCGATGATGAAGAAGAAGGTGCTAAAGGGATAGATGATCCAGCACCTCCTCCACCTGCTTTGCCGCCAAGAGCGGCTTCTACGACGACTCACGGCCCCGACACGTCTTCTTCCTGGGGCCGTGGGATCTGCCACCCCGAGCGGTACCATTTGTACCCGGGGAGGCACCAGCTGCTGTTGAGGGGGAGGCCACTTCGGCAAGGGAGGCACCACGACACATTCAGCGCCAGCACCCGCCTCAGCAGATGATTGGCAGCATCGACGAACGCGTCACCCGGTCAATGCAAATCTCTCAATTTGCTCATTCTGCATTTGTTGCTGATTTTGAACCCCGGGATGTTGGACACGCTTTGACGGATCCGGATTGGGTCAATGCCATGCATGGGGAGCTTGAGAACTTTGAGAGAAATCGGGTTTGGGTTCTAGTGTCTCCACCTTCTGAGTGTCATCCAATTGGGACAAAATGGGTTTTCAAAAACAAACAGGGAGAAGATGGCCATGTTGTGAGAAACAAGGCCAGACTCGTAGCCCAGGGATATAGTCAGAAGGAGGGGATAGACTATGAGGAGACTTTTGCTCCTGTAGCACGTTTGGAGGCTATTAGGATACTCTTGGCATTTGCTGCATCCAAAGGTTTCAAACTTTTTCAAATAGATGTCAAGAGTGCCTTCTTAAATGGCTACATAGAAGAGGAGGTGTATGTTAGACAACCCCCAGTTTTGAAAATCCCAAGTTTCCAAACCATGTCTTTAAACTCTACAAAGCTTTGTATGGTTTGAAACGAGCCCCTAGAGCCTGGTATGATAGGTTGAAAACCTTTTTGCTTGCCAAGGGTTTTAAAATGGGATGTGTAGATAAAACGCTCTTTATCCTCAAGCAAGGCACTGATACTCTCTTGGTCCAGATTTACGTGGATGATATCATTTTCGGTGGTTCTTCTCACGCTTTGGTTGCCATGCATGAGGAGTTAGAGAACTTTGAGCGAAATTGGGTTTGGGTATTAGTTCCACCTCCTCCAGACTGTAAGCCTATTGGGACAAAATGGGTTTTCAAAAACAAGCAAGGAGAGGATGGCCACGTTGTTAGAAACAAGGCCAGGCTTGTAGTGAAGGGTTATAGTCAGAAGGAGGGGATAGACTATGAGGAGACTTTTGCTCCTGTAGCTCGTTTGGAGGCTATTAGAATACTCTTGGCTTTTGCAACATCCAAAGGGTTCAAACTTTTTCAAATGGATGTCAAGAGTTCCTTCTTAAACGGCTACATAGAAGAAGAGGTTTATGTTGAACAACCCCCTGGTTTTGAAAATCCCAAGTTTCCAAACCATGTTTTCAAACTCCACAAAGCTTTATATGGTTTGAAACAAGCCCCTAGAGCCTGGTATGATAGGTTAAAAACCTTTTTGCTTGCAAAGGGTTTTAAAATGAGATGTGTGGATAAAACGCTCTTTCTCCTCAAGCAAGGTAAAGACACTCTCTTGGTCCAGATTTACGTGGATGATAACATTTTCGGTGGTTCTTCTCACGCTTTGGTTGCCAAGTTTGCAGATACTATGAGCAGGGAGTTCGAGATGAGCATGATGGGCGAGCTGACTTTCTTTCTCGGATTGCAAATTAAGCAATCCCGAGAAGGGACGTTTGTGCACCAGGGCAAGTATGCCAAGGACTTGCTGAAGAGATTCGATATGGGTGAGGCCAAGCCTCTTCCAACACCCATGTCGACCACAACGGCCCTGGATACGGACAAGGATGGAGAAGCTGTGGACCAGAAGGAGTACCGAAGCATGATCGGGTCGCTGCTCTACCTGACGGCGACACGCCTGGACATCCAGTTCGCGGTGTGTCTGTGCGCGCGCTTGTCACACCCAATTTTAAGAACAAAATTGAATGCAATAACTCATGTGTGCCCAGAGATCAATCACACACATAAGCCACAAATTAAGAAGTATCATCACATATGTTTATTACATAACGAGTATTATTCAAAGTCTTTACATAGCAGCGGATAAATAAGATAACTCTCGCGGTAGCTCCATCACAGGGAAGATGACTGGTTGACAGCAAGACTAGAACTCTTCAGGGAAGTCATCATTACCATAGCAATCTGTTACCCATCCGGGATTTTTATCCAAGGAGAAAGAAACAAACAAGCATAAGTACATCTCGTACTTAACAAGTGTAACATGGGGTTCATGAGGCTCAAATAAGGCTGACACTGGTTAAACTGCAGTAGCTTTTAGTTGGCACAATTTTAGCATTAGATAGCATCAATAATAACCATCCCAATTAAACATGTGATCAATGTGAACATGAAAACGTTGAACAAGATAATAACATTAATTTAAAACATTATTTAAAGCAACAACTAAACCATAAGAATTCTAGGCCGCTCGTAACCGTGAGCACGGCTGATATATCAGTTTTACACTCTGCAGAGGTTGTACACTTTACCCGATGAGTCGTGATATCCAGATGCCCGGGTTAATTACTCCCATAACACTTCCGAGGTGAGCGGGCAGGATACACGCAAAGCCTTTCAAAGGTTCGTCTAACTAGTTAGGGCCGCTAGGTCTTAAGGCAAGGGGAAGAAGGGTCTCTCAACCTTGCGGCACGCAGGCAAAGTGAAAGTAGCCGCCCTAAATCCAGCTCGGCAAGACCCAATGCTCCTATACAGGTGTCCTCTAACAAGCTAGAAAAGGTCCTTATACTGAGCTAAGGTCAGAGCCATATAACTCCCATGGTTGCACTGTTGTCCCGGGTGATCCCTTATAGTAGCTCCTAAACCATGTTGCTATAAAAGCCAATGTTAACAAGTTGCATATACCATTAAATTCAGATTCACATGATCAGAGTTTAATTTGAGCACTAGCATAGTCCTACCCAATGCATACCAAGTTTAACAAGGCACAAGATCAACACCTAGGATATATCTAAATAGGCATCAAGGTAGACACATGCATATGATGATTACAGTGATTTATGGTTATTAGGATATCAAGGAGGATCCAATGCTATACTTGCCTGATTATGAGAACTCTGGTTGCTCTTGGTTGTCGTAGAAGGGTTCCTGATCACCAGCGTATGTCTCACCGTCTATACTGGATTACCACATCAACACACAATCATCGGGACAACAATCATGCAAAGCAAACAAGCTATTATTAGAACATTACACCAACAACAAGAAAATAATATAAAAAGTTTGAAAACAGAAACTACGATCTACCACGATCACATAAACGCGAAGATCACGAAAAACAAAGTTATAACGCGAAAGTTATGAGCTAAACAAGTTACAAAACCTTAGTTAGTAGATTAAACCTAGCTCAAATTTTAATTACCAAAAATAGTATATATTTTTGCACAGATAGATAGATCTTTTCAAAATGAATCTAACGCAACTTGAACGGACTAAAACGGACTAAAAACGTAGAAGTTATAAGCATTTGAAACTGGTGGCAAAACTGTAAATAAATCAAACTCGAATTTGAATTTAAAATCAGTTTAAATCGAATCTGCAGAATCGACTGGACTGCGCCTCAATAATGATGAAACGCAGGGGCTTATACGGAAGAAAACACAGACTCATAGAATAGTGCATCATGGACCGCGGGTTTAGACCCGAAAAGGTGTAAGGGCTCTTATGCAAAGTTGACGCCGAAGGGGTATCGGCTGATGGAGGTCGTTGATTCTCAGATGGATGGCTCAGATTAGATCTGGGAAGGGTCGGCAGCGCTGTGTCGCCGGAGAGGAGAGAGTACGGCGGCGCCATGGCCGGAAAACGACGGCGCTTGCTCGGGTTAGGGCTACGGTACGGTAGAGACCTCGGGAGTGGGTCCAATCGAAAGAGGAGATCAAGGCGAACTCACCCGAGCTGATGGTGGCGTCGGTGAGGTCTCTGTGACGGCGGATTGCGTGGGGAGGATGGAATCGAACCCGGGTTCGTATCCTGGTCGGATACGGGAGGGGGAAGAACGTGCTGACATGCGGGCCATCGGTGTCAGCGAGAGAGAGAGAGAAGGTAGCGCGCGCTGCGGCTGGGAAGCGGACAGCTGGGCCGGTGGAGCGGATTTGGCCCAAGAAGGAGAAGGGGAGAAGCGCTGCGCGCAGGTGCCAAGCTGGGCCGGGGCGGCGGCCCACGCGGGCGAAAGAGTGGGGAGGGAGGCAGAGAAGGCGGGCCGGTGGGGAAGAAGGAGCGGGCCGGCCGGACTAGATCGGGCCAAAAGGAGAGAAAGGGAGAGGGAGAGAAGGAATTGATTTTCCATTTTTCAGAAACTGATTTCAAAAGCAATTTGAAATTCCTTTTGAATTCAAATAAGTTTTGAGTAAAACCAAACATCACAAAAATATAATATGCACCAGCATGTATGCATCAACATGGTCTTTGGCCTAGGATTTATTTTAGCTTTTGCAAATAATTTATTAACTAGGTTTTATGCAACACATAAAATGCAACAATTAAATCATATTGCCTATTTCAAATCAATGCAAATTTTTGGGATGTTACAGCGCTTTCAGGCGTCGCCGCGCACTTCTCACCGTCAGGCGGTGAAGCGCATTTTCAGGTACCTTCGTTTCACACCTGAGTTCGGGATTTGGTATTCAGCCTCCTCCACCCTCTCCCTTTGCGGTTATTCCGATGCCGATTTTGCTGGTTGTCGCATTGAACGCAAGTCCACTTCTGGGACTTGCCAATTTATTGGTTCTTCTCTTGTATCATGGTCTTCTCGCAAGCAGTCTAGTGTCGCCCAGTCTACCACAGAGGCTGAGTATGTTGCTGCGGCTAGCTGCTGTTCTCAGTTGCTTTGGATGATGGCCACTTTGCGTGATTTTGGTCTGAGCTTTTCTTGTGTTCCTTTGTTTTGTGATAGCACGAGTGCGATTAGCGTTGCTAAGAACCCCGTGCTTCACTCGAAGACCAAACACATTGATGTGCGCTTTCATTTTCTGCGAGACCACTATGAGAAGGGTGATATCGACCTTCGCCATGTTGATACTCATCATCAGTTGGCTGATATTCTCACCAAGCCTTTAGACGAATCGACCTTTAATCGGTTGAGGGGTGAGCTTGGTGTGTGTTTCCCCTTTTAGATGGGGTAAACATTTTGGCTCTTGTATCATAAACTGACTTTTGTTTTGTTCTCTTTTCCTTAAATTGGTATTTCAAACCTCTGCATTTCTTCATGCATTTCAGCATACGCTTTTACATTTTGAGCTTCATGTATATAATCATTAGAATGTGGCTATGCTCTATGTAGTGTGCTCCGATGCTTATGATGATACTTCTAGCTTCTGCTCCTTCTGATCTCTGATTCATGCTATGAGTTGAGCTATTTTAAAATGGTGAACTTGCTAATTGAACTTAAAACCGGAAAATGTTCAAAATCGAGATGTGCAACTAGCCTGTGTAGAATATGTTGAAATCACACTTGTGCTTTTCATATATGCTAGGTTGCTATGTCTCTAGTTCTGAGTTGATCACTTGCTTGGTCTGTTCATATACTATCTTTAATTTGAACCAAGTTAAGTGAATCAGAAAGATCAAGATGGGATTGCTTGTCAACACATCACAGTTTCGAGACTGTTTCTCATTGCACTTTGAGTTAAACTTGAGCTGTGTAGTGTATGACCGAAACTGTTGCTTTAAGCTTCTGATTGCTTCTGCATAGGCTTTGCACAGTTGAAAAGTTAGGCAAGACAAGCTTTCAACCTCTCGCAATCATATGCTAAAATTTGAACTTGTGTAACTTAAACCGCTGCAACTCCGATAAAATTTGGATACACAAGTCTATGTTTCATTCTATAGCATGATGGTTGAACTTTGCTAGGGGTAGTTCACCTTGTATACATGTTTAGCACTTGTTTGACTTCCTGTCTATACTTGTTTAGTGCTATTTTGATGGTGAATACCTTTTTGGCTAAAAAAATTGCTCACTTTGCCCATATGTTCTTATTTCATAATTGGTGATCAGTTTGAGCCCTTGCTAGCATGTGTGCTTCAGTTGCGTCATTGGATTTATACTGTGTAGAGCATCTTTGCATTCTCTTGACTATATTCCTGAAGCTGCTAACTTGCATTTTGACTCATATGCATTTTGGAAGGGGGAGAAGTTGCAAATCATATGGTTCCCTAAAGTTCAACTATGGGGTATTCGAGGGGGAGTTTGCTGCTTTCTGTCAGCTGTAAGGCTTTGGTATCGAGATTTCTTTGCTAGTTGTGTTGAGCTCTGTGCCTCTGTCTTGAGGGACTAGCATTTGCCTCGATTTTGCCTTGACTTCTCGATTGGTATCTGCTGTTTTTTCTGTTGGTATTTGCTAGCGGTGTTGAGCCTGTTCTACCTCTTCTTGAGGGCTAGCTTTGCTTTGCTTGGTTGCGTCGAGCTGTTACCCATGTCTTTGGGAACCAAGTTGTGTTTGCTTCTTCCACTTGACCTTCTTCGGCTTTGCTATGCTTTTGGGTCATTTGGTCGAGTTTTACTCCTCTCACTCCTTCCTTTTTTCTTCTATTATGATTTGTGTGGTAGTTGACAATGCACTCATCAAGGGGGAGATTGCGGATACATGGGTGTATGCCGAGTCTCTGAGTGATGAGTGATTGTCAACTGGGATAATGCGCATGTTCTTTGGCTTGTGTTGTGCAGGTGTCGAGCACGGAGACAGTGATCAGAGGCAGGGTGAAGGTCAAGTAGAGACGTGCCGTGCCGATGGACCGAGAGTGGCGAAGGGCGGAAGTGAGGCTTGGACTGAGGGACCGGTGGCCCAAGGATCAGCTGTGGTGGCTGGCAGCCTGGGACAGCGACGAGCGGAGACTTGCAGGCATGGTGTTGCTCGGGTCGAGGACCTGGGGACACGTGTCGGTGGACGGGGTGCACGGGCGGTGCATCCCCTCTACAGCATCGGTTTGGTGGTAGAGCCAGAGAAAAACCATCGGGTGGACGGTTTCCAGGTTTGGGCCTCAAAACCTAGGTGCTGCGGGTTTGTTGAGTTTGGGCCACAAAACTCAGGCTTGGTGGGCTGGTTTCCCGGTTTGGGCCTCAAAACCGGGGGTGGACATGAAGGCCTGGTTTCCCGGTTTCGACCACAAAACCGGGGGCGGAGTCCGTGAAAAGGACGCAGAGCGGTGGCGGCACGTGGCAGCAATCGGGAGGTTGCGTTGAGGCAACTCTACGAGTTGTGCGGGCGTGGCCGTCGGATCCACCTACCACCGAGTTGGTCCAGAATAACCTTAGGGTTTAGCTGGTTCGCTCTGTAAGTAGTTAGGGGTAGATTGGGAATTAGGAATAGTTAGAATTAGGATAAGTAGGGGGAGACACCCACCTCCCCATTTATCTCAGTTCATTTGCTCTTTGCACTTAGGGTTTCCTGCTCTCCCAATCCCCTGCTGTAGCTAGCTGAGATCCGCAGAGAACCATACCTCTGTGTACTGGAGATTTTGAGGAAGTGAGGCCATAACCTCACTGTTGTAGCATGTGGTAGCCACACGGTTGCAGATCGATGTGTTGATTCGCGTTTTGGTTCGTGTTCTTCGCGTTCTTCGTTTCTCTGTGATTTTCCCATCACTCAATCTCTCTCCTCACTGTGTCTTTGTGAAATCCGTTTGAATGAACTTGTTTGTATTTGAAAGGAGATCATTTCCACCGAAGGGATTTATCTAACTCCTTATGAACAAGTAGATCAGGTTGATTTCATTTTCGTGGCGCTTTTTCGTTCTTGATCTTCCCCTTTCGATTTCCCGGTGATTGAATCGATTTGAGCGGATGATTTCTTGGGGATAGTCTCCTAACTACCCCGTGATCATCTTCTCCAAGTTTGGGAATGTGGGATTTTGGTTTGGATCGAATTTGGAGAGATTTGGGGAGAAGGCGACTGAAATCGCCCTCTCTGCGCACTCGCGGACAGTGCGCGGTTTGACCGGCGGACAGTCCGCGCGTCGGGATCGAGCCAAGTCAGTGGCTGCAGGTCTCGGTCGTGTTACTGTTCCTTGACCGGCGGACAGTCTGCCGTAGGAACTCGCGGACAGTCCGGGACTGTCTAGGGAGTTTGCAGCAACTGTGCTATTTTGGGTTTTTGACCGGCGGACAGTCCGGGATCCCCTCGCGGGCAGTCCGCGGTAGGGGCGGACAGTCCGGGACCCCAGGGCCGGACAGTCCGCGGATTGTCTGAAGCTTTCGGTTTAGTGCGTTTGCTCTCCCGGCTTCCTCGCTTGGTTTTTTGATTTCTCGTTTGGCCTTGTAGTTGACCAAGAAACCTCTCTAGGTATCTTTGCTACTCATTAGCATCGGTGTTTGGGGATTTCTCGACGTAGCCGTCTATCTACGTTTGAAACTTGGTTTTTGAGGGTCGAACTTGTCTCGGTGCTTTCGGCGTTTGGTTTGCTATCTCTGTGTGGTGCCTCGCTGTGATCCTAGGGATCATCCACCCTTTTCCAAGGGTCGTGGGCATCACGGTTTCGGTCGTAGTTTTTGGGGGTTGATTTTGGGACATTTGGCCAAAGTTTCGAGAGAAATTTTTGAGCTCCCATTCACCCCCCTCTAGTCGCCTTGCTAGTGCTTTCTCGGTTCTTCAGCTATGAGCATTGCATGCTACATTTCCAATCGCATTTTTCTCCGAGCTTTCTTGAAAAAACATCTTATGAGTTGCGTTTTGGAAAACTGCCCAAGGTGAGTTATTTTCGAGTTTTTGGTTGCCACTGTTTCATATTTAAGAAAGGCAACATGGACAAGTTTGAGTCTCGTTCTTCTGGTGGTGTGTTTTTGGGTTATGGTACTCACACTCGTGCATATCGTGTACTTAACCTTGACACTAACCGAGTCATGGAGACATCCGATGTCACCTTCGACGAGACCGTGGTTTGTCCTTCTTCTCGTTTTGAGCGTGCAGGTGATCATGAGGTTGGCGAACCTCTCTTTGATGATGAGGATGAGGGTGCTGAAGGGATGGACGACCCAACACCACCTTCACTTGCTGTGCCGCAAAGAGCGGCTTCTACTACGACTCACGGCCCCGATCCCTCTTCTTCGACTTGGGGTCCGTGGGATCCGCCATCTGGAGCGGTACCCTTTGTACCCGAGGAGGCGCCAACTGCTGTTGAGGGGGAGGCTACATCAGCTCGGGAGGCGCCACGACACATCAGCGTCAACACCCGCCTCAACAGATGATCGGCAGCATCGGTGAACGTGTCACTCGGTCAAGGTCACAACAAATCTCTCACTTTGCTCATTCTGCATTTGTTGCTGATTTTGAACCCCGAGATGTTGGACATGCTTTATCTGATCTAGATTGGGTCAATGCCATGCATGAGGAGTTAGAAAATTTTGAGAGAAATCGGGTTTGGGTTTTGGTTCCTCTTCCTCCTGAGTGTCACCCTATTGGGACAAAATGGGTTTTCAAAAACAAACAAGGAGAAGATGGCCATGTTGTGAGAAACAAGGCCAGACTAGTAGCCCAGGGGTATAGTCAGAAGGAGGGGATAGACTATGAGGAGACGTTTGCTCCTGTTGCTTGTTTGGAGGCAATTAGGATATTCTTGGCTTTTGCTGCATCCAAAGGGTTTAAACTTTTTCAAATGGATGTCAAGAGTGCCTTCTTAAACGGCTACATAGAAGAGGAAGTGTATGTGAGACAACCCCCCGTTTTCAAAAATCCCAAGTTTCCAAACCATGTGTTTAAACTTCACAAAGCTTTATATGGTTTGAAACAAGCCCCTAGAGCCTGGTATGATAGGTTGAAACCTTTTTGCTTGCTAAGGGTTTTAAAATGGGATGTGTGGATAAAACGCTCTTTCTCCTCAAGCAAGGCAATGATACTCTCTTGGTCCAGATTTACGTGGATGATATCATTTTTGGTGGTTCTTCTCACGCTTTGGTTGCCAAGTTTACAGATACTATGAGCAGGGAGTTTGAGATGAGCATGATGGGCGAGTTGACATTTTTCCTCGGGTTGCAAATCAAGCAATCCCAAGAAGGGACGTTCGTGCACCAGGGCAAGTACACCAAGGACATCCTGAAGAAATTCGACATGGGTGAGGCCAAGCCTCTTCCGACACCCATGCCGACCACGGCGGCCCTGGATGCGGATCTGGATGGAGAAGCTGTAGACCAGAAGGAGTACCAGAGTATGATCGGGTCGCTGCTGTACCTAACGACGACACGCCCGAACATCCAGTTCGCGGTGTGTCTTTGCACGCGATTTCAGTCGTCGCCGCGCACCTCTCACGGTCAGGCAGTCAAGCGTATTATGAGGTACTTATGCTTCACTCCAGAATTTGGGATTTGGTATTCTGCTTCCTCCACCCTCTCCCTTTGCGGTTATTCTGATGCTGATTTTGCTGGTTGCCGGATTGAGCGCAAGTCCACCAGTTTATTGGTTCTTCTCTTGTATCGTGGTCTTCTCGCAAGCAGTCTAGTGTCGCCTAGTCTACCACAGGGGCTGAGTATGTTGTTGCGGCTAGCTGCTGTTCCCAGTTGCTTTGGATGATTGCCACTTTGCATGATTTTGGTCTGAGCTTTTCTCGCGTTCCTTTGCTTTGTGACAGCACGAGTGCTATTAGCGTTGCTAAGAACCCCGTGCTACACTCCAAGACCAAACACATTGATGTGCGCTTTCATTTTCTGCGAGACCACTATGAGAAGGGTGATATCGACCTTCGTCATGTCGATACACATCATCAGTTGGCTGATATTTTCACCAAGCCTTTAGATCAATCAACTTTTGCTAGGTTGAGAGGTGAGCTTGGTGTGTGTTCCCCTTTTAGATGGGGGAAACATTTTGATTTCTGTATCATAAACTGACTTTTTGTTTTTCAATTGGTTTTTTCATGCATCTTTGCATTTCATCTTGCATATTTACATTCAGAGCTTCATGTATATAATCTTTAGAATGTGACTATGCTCTGATTAGTGTGTGCTCCGATGCTTTATGGTTGTAGCTTATGCTCTTTCTGATCACTGATACATGTTGTGAGCTGAGCTATTTTATGAAATGGTGAAATTGCTTAATGAACATAAAACTTGAAAATGTTCACCATTGAGATATGCAACTAGCATGCGTAGAATGTGTTGAAATCACTTGTTCTTTTCATATATGCTAGGTTGCTATGTCTCTAGTTCTGAGTCACTCACTTGCTTGGTATGTTCATATTCTGCTTTAATTATGAACCAAGTCAAGTGAATTGGAAAGATCGAGATGGGATTGCTTGTCAGCACATCACAGTTTCGAGACTGCTTATGCATAGGCTTCGCACAGTTGAAAAGTTAGGCAATGACAAGCTTTCAACCTCTCGCAATCACATGCTAAAATTTGAACTTGTGTAATCTAACCGCTGCAACTCCGATAAAATTTGGATACACAAGTCTATGTTTTATTCTATAGCATGATGGTTGAACTGTGCTAGGGGTAGTTCACCTTGTATACATGTTTAGCACTTGGCTGACTTCCTGTCTATACATGCTTGGTGCTATTTTGATGGTGAATACCTTTTGGCTAAGAATTGTTCACATGCTCATATTTCGTATTTGGTGATCAGTTTGAGTCTTTGCTCGCATTCTGTGCATTTTATGAGTCATCGGATCAGTACTCTATCGAGCATCTTCTTATTCTATCGACTATATTCCTGAAGCTGCTAACTTGCGTTTTGACTCATATGCATTTTGGAAGGGAGAGTTCTTTTGACAAGGTGGAGAAACTTGCTTGTTGGTGCATTTTCAACTAAGGGGGAGAAACTATTGACAAATCTTGAGTGCCTTCCGTGTTCAACTAAGGGTTGTTCAACTAAGCGTTCTTTCCGAGTTGAACTAAGAAGGAGATTTCCTGGTTGTGTGCATCACTCGAGGGGGAGTTTTCGAGCTGGTAACAGTTGGTTCGGAGCATTTTTGGTAGCTGGTTGTGTTGAGCCTTTGCCTCTTTCTTGAGGGATTAGCACCTTTGCTTTTATGCTTTTCAGCTGATATCTAGCCTTCTTCAGTTGGTATCGAGCTTCCTCTCTAGCGGTGTTGAGCCCGTTCTGCCTCTTCCTGAGGGCTAGCTCTGTTTTGCTTGATTTTCAGTTGATTTTCCAATTGGTATCGAGCTTTCTCGCTACCGGTGTTGAGCCTGTTCTACCTCTTCTTGAGGGCTAGCTTTGCTTTGCTTGGTTGCGTCGAGCCGTTGCCCATGTCTTTGGGAACCAAGTTGTTTTGCTCTTTCCACTTGACCTTCTTCGGCTTTGATATGCTTTTGGGTCATTTGGTTGAGTTCTCTCTCCTTCTTCCTTCCTTCCTGTATTCATTATGATTTGTGTTGGTAGTTGACAATGCACTCATCAAGGGGGAGATTGCGGATACATGGGTGTATGCCGAGTCTCTGAGTGATGAGTGATTGTCAACTAGGATAATGTGCATGTTCTTTCGCTTGTGTTGTGCAGGTGTCGAGCACGGATACAGTGATCAAAGGCAAGGTGAAGGTCAAGTAGAGACGTGTCGTGCCGATGGACCGAGAGTGACGAAGGGCGGAAGTGAGGCTTGGACTGAGGGACCGGTGGACCGAGGATCAGCTGTGGTGGCTGACAGCCTGGGACAGCGACGATCGAAGACTTGCGGGCACGGTGTTGCTTGGGTCGAGGACCTGGGGACACGTGTCGGTGGACGGGGTGCACAGGCGGTGCATCCCCTCTGTGGCTCGGTTTGGTGGTTGAGCCACAGAAAAACCACCGAGTGGACGGTTTCCAGGTTTGGGCCTCAAAACCTGGGCGCTGATGGTTTCCGAGTTTGGGCCACAAAACTCGGGCTGAGGACGGTTTCCAGGTTTGGGCCTCAAAACCTGGGTGCTGCGTGTTTGCTGAGTTTGGGCCACAAAACTCAGGCTATGGACGGCTGGTTTCCCGGTTTGGGCCTCAAAACCGGGGGTTGGTCGTGAAGGCTGGTTTCCCGGTTTGGGCCTCAAAACCGGGGCAAAGTCCGGGAAAAGGACGAGCAGAGCGGTGGCAGCACGTGGCGGCAATCGGTGAGGTTGCGTCGAGGCAACGCTACCAGTTGTGCGGGCGTGGCCGTCGGATCACCAACATCCTCGAGTTAGTCCAGAATAACCCTAGGGTTTAGCTGGTTCGCTCTGTAATTAGTGAGGGGTAGAGTAGGAATTAGAATTAGGATAAGTAGAGGGAGACACCCTCCTCCCATTCTATCTCAGTCATTTTCTATTTTGCCTTCTAGGTTTTCCTGCTCTCCCTCTCCCCTGCTGTAGCGAACTGAGATCCAAAGAGAAGACAATCATACCTCTGTGTTCGTGAGATTTTGAGGAAGTGAGACCGTAATCTCACTGTTGTAGCGTGTGATAGCCACACGATTGCAAATTCGTGGTTGTGATTCGCGTTTTGTTCGTGTTCTTTGCGGGTTGCTTTTCTCCACGTTTTCCCCGTTGATTTATCTCTCTTCTTGGTGCAACTTTTGCAAATCCGTTTGAACCAAGATGTTCTAGATCATGAGGCACTTCTTTCCACCGAAGGAATTCTCCTCTAACCTCACGACCTAGTAGATCGTTCGATTTTTGTTTCGGGTCAAGTTTTTCCCCTTCCCCTGAATTTCTTCGATTCATCGATTTGGAGATAGGTTCGAGACATGATCTCTTAGAGATAGCTCACTATCCTCTTTGTGACTCATCTTTCCAACTTTGAACCCTAGAGGTTTTGTTTTGGGAGAGTTTGAATCAAATCGATGGACGAACAGTAGACCTTCGGGGTGACCGGACGCTTAGCGCGGGTTGACCGGACGCACATCCAGAGTCCGATCGTTGAACGTACCAGCGAACAGTTTGTCTCGGACTTGACCGGACACTCGCCTGAACTCTGACCGGACACATCACTTGCACTGTTCATTGGGCCTTTTATCTGTTGACCAGACGCACAGGTTGAGACCAGACGCACTGCTCCTCAGAGTCCGATCCAACACAGTAGGGGTCCAAAACCGATTTTCTCTGACCGAACGCGTCCGGTGGTACCTGACCGGACGCAGGCAGAGTCCGGTCAGTATTGTTCTGAGCTGTTTCGTCGATAGTTCGTTCGACCGTTGTCGGATTTGGTTTCCGTCTTTTGCGTTGGGTTTCTAGGGTTGTATAGTGTCCTGCTGTGCTTCTCGGAGGCATCCACCCTACATCTAGGGTCGTGGACACTTGCAAGCTCTAGGTTCGCTATTGGGGTTGATTCTCGGGACAGTGGCAACAAGTTTCCGAAAGGAAAATTTGAAGCTCCCTGTTGACGGTCCTTAATGTCAATATTATACCATCAACTAATGTATAGAATGACCTGAAATGAACCATAAAGCATAGTTGTAGGGTTTGATTCTAACAAGTTCCATGAGTTTTGGTGCTCTCACTTGTTTTGTAGGACATCCATGTTTTTACCATATGAGCACGCCATTGTGAAGACCTTGTCGAGACGATCGAAACGGACATATGGTTTGCTACATTTGGAGTCCCGATGAGAGAGTCCTCGATGAATACGACTTGGAAGATTTTAGAACATTCTAGAACATTCCAGAAGACAAGAGAAGGTGACCCCACGGAAGGTGGGGCCCACCTGTCATAGGGGCAGACCGACCGATCTCCTCTATGGACCGACCGGTCGGGTATTGGGCCCAATTTCGTCCCCCTTCGCGTGACGCACTACAACCGACCTCTCCAACACGTTTTGGCCCCATTTAGGCCCAAGTGCATATGACGAAGGATTTAGTACCACATCGCTTGCTCAAGGTGGAGGGGAGGCCAGGAGCCCCTATATAATAAACCCAGGACCCCCCTGAGGCTATACAACATCATCATGTGAGAGTCTTTGTAGAGGCGTCCCTCGAAGGACAACCTCTCCTCCCTAGAGAATTAGGTTTAGATTTTCCAATGTAATAGCTTAGCTTTAGTCGGGAGTTAGGGAGAGCGGAGCTGCGCTCCGGTTCCGGAGGAGTCTTCAGAGTTTTGGTATGTCTTGTATCTTTTCTTTGTAAGACTTATGCTTTAATATATTTATCTTCTCTATTTACTTCATGCTTTATTATATGGTTAGTATAGTTGTTATATCTTGGCATGGGATCTTCGCTCGTATTGAGTGCTCTAATTATTCATGGTAATTGGAGTAGTAATCGATAGATTAGACATGGTGTTTAGTCTATAGGTTACCTGAGGTTGCGCTCAATCCCATGGAATAGTTGTGGTAGCTCCAGGGGTGACAGCTCTGTTAGGCCTTCGTAGTCCACCATGTTCGGATTGATGTTTCGTAGAGCTTTTGGCAGCCTTCTCCCAACTACCTTTTTCTCAATCTTCTTCGAGAGTTGGAAAGGACCTGCTGCTTCAAAGTGCCAATGTTTATGACTGCTATATCTTTTCATCTTTGTTGCTTTAGAACCCAAGTAATAGAGAAGTACGTAGGAACCTTGATCTCTCCCGTTGTCCTCCCGCTATAGTTATCTGTACATTTATCATGAATTCTCTTTCATGTGTTTTCATTATTATATATATCATATATCATTCACTCTTGCTCTAGTCTAATTAGTACTCTGAGTTAGTAGATGCATGATAGTGAGTTATCAGATTCTTGACCCTAGCTTCCCTGTGGTAAAATATAAATAATGATCCTAGAATACTCCCGGTAAAATGCTACAATGGTGTTCTGTGCGCTTGCGGAATCTTTCATATTCTTATTTGCGTTAACAAACGTCAACAAGCATTTTTGGCGTCGTTGTCAGGGAAGCAATTGGTGTAAAGATTTTGAGAATGAACTTGATGTCTGCTAATTTAGTGTACCACTAGCTTTAGTAGGATTACCCCTTGTTCTGTTGAGTGTGGAATAGATAGGACATCATATGCCGTTTTGACCTTATGGCAAGCTTCCACAAGAATGAAGAACCCAGGGTGCCTGAACATTCAAGATCCATCATTAATCCTGGAATCCTGCCATCTCATAGGTTTGTGCATACATATATATTATTCTAACCATGTGTAGATTGGAGAAAAGGTCGCCGTCACAACAATTCAACTCTCATCCCATATGACGGATATTTAACCTGCGCCACTCACAAATTCCAGTTGTGAGCCATGGTAAGTATGATCAAGGTGAGACAGTCTTGCTCATGGACTTTAAACTTTATGAATAGTTATCTCTTTAATTTCTTGCATTCCACTACATGTTTACTTCGAATCATCCTTGCATCCATTCCATTAAGTTTAGGTTTTCTGTTATCAAATCCACATCATGTTTAGTTCCTTATATGCATTCATGTCATCCACAATTAAAAAAATATAGAAAAAAAATATATAAAATATTCCTCACTGTGATCATACTCTGTCATCTCTTTTTGAATAAATCTCTTTTATGCTCTCATTCTACCTGTGTTTGCTATAGTATGCTTTGTTTGGTTGTGCTTTTCGAGAGTACTTTCAAAGGATTTTAAATTAAGCGTGGTGCTTAGGTTAAAATGTCTTCCTTAATCCAATTAGACATGAAGTCTAGTTTGATTATTGAACTGAAAATTACTAGTGTAGACATTGGATATTTTGTTAGACTAACCCCTGCAGAGAACTCTAAATACACTTTGGGAAAGTCCTGAGATGAATTCACATTAGAGATGAAGCAAGGCATACGGTGAAGTGCATAATGAAGACTCAGCTCATTCATCATGGATGAAAGAACTGTGAGTATTAAAGTTTATTTCAATTTATCTTCTACTGCAAGTTATCTTTTGCCTTGAACCATGTCAAAATGCAGCCAACATATAAAATGCTAGTCTATGCTAAAGTAATCCTAAAATCATCTTTTCATTAGCATGGATGAATAACACATAAGTTGTGGATAACAACCCATGTTTCACATTCAGTACAATCCTTCGGGTATGTGTCCACTAACATTTTGTAGGAGATGAGATTTGCTTGTTCATGGTGTGAACTTAAAGATCTAAAACCCAACCCGTGAATAGACAAAACTCATCATCAGACAACTCACTAGTGATGTCGAAGGCAGCCAAGCTTTGAGCCATCCCAAGGCCTAAGCCAGGACACTTATGACGAGTAGGATGCAACTCACCCCGTATGGGTCAATCTATGCCTACACTCAGCATTGTCAAAGACATCAACACCGACACCAACAACAAATATCAATGTGACGATATACCACTACATTATAACATCTATGTGTCGTCCGAAGGAAGTCTGTTGGTTGTTCACTATGAAGACAAGCAGTGGAAGTTCTCCTCACTTCTAATTATTTCAACACAAGAGCTAGTTTGAGGGATGAGGTGGAAGAACTTCAACAACAACAAGACCTACAATTTCAACTCATGAACATGTTGTTGAAGAAATTTGGGCATCCACCTACATCACAAGCTAGCTTGGGGGAGATACGATTCTGTTGTCCAGATGTGCTTCACGATGAGGGGTAGGAAGGAGGAATCCAGCTTCAAGACACTTTGATCTCCTACTCATCACTTTGATCAGTACAGGCCGCTAGACGCTGCCCCAGCCAAGAAGAAGAATATGATCCATCACTCATTCTTGGAAGATCGTTCTTGAACACCACAAATGTTATCATCTATGTTGGACCTGGAGACGTCCACTTTTGGATCTTCGATAAAAAGGATCGCTGCTTCTTTAACAACTACACCACTTATGAGACCAAGAGAAGACGTTGACTCAACCGACAAATGAAGAACCAACTGCCAGGAATTGAGGGTTACATCATAAAGGACGAAGCCACTACACTACAAGAATTAGAAGATGGAGAGATAGTACCTGAGCCTACAAATCAAGAAAATAGCTGACCAAGTCTCCATCATCTGGACCTGTTGAGAACAAGACTCAGTTGGCCCACTGTGAGATAGACAAGAGAAGACAAGCTAGTCATAAACAACAACCAGCTAAACAAGAGAAGCTTCCATAAGGTGGTTCGACGTAATCACTCTTCAATGATAAAGTATCATTTCAAGGTAAGTGACCATCACTTTAAGCTTCTCCTTGATTCTGGTATGCGCATACATAAAGAACCAAACATGTTTAAGTTACACCTCACATGATCCAACATAATCAACTCAACATGTTCAGTTCTTTACTCTTTGTTCCTAGCTTACTCTCTTGAATCTCACTATCTTAACCAAATGAGCTAAATTGTTGTGCATCTAACCTTTGGAAGATGATATATCACAATCCTAAAAAGATTGACACATTATGCATAGATCATCATTCCTTGGGTTAAGTAATCTGATCTAATAAATATTTTAAGATGCTACTTTCATGCTCATATTTTGATCCTATTACTCATGTTAAGATTGAATAGAATACATAAAGAACAAGTTTATCTTGTGCAATGTGCCTAAGGTTGGAGAGGAATGAACAAAACTTCTGGTTCTGTTGGTGTTTTTTCCACCAATAGGCCTATGCACTTGATCTCTACCTTGTCTTTATGAGCAGGACACACTCTTGAGCAAAACATGGAGGGGTTTGTCAACTCCCAAATTCTACAGAGTGAAGGTCCTGGATCTACAAGAACATGCACACTAAGCAAGATGCTGCCAGTGTCCACAATTAACGCTTCATTTCAAACTACTGGACGAACAAATAACATGAGTGACACCATATCAAGAGGCATAAGCAAGAAGGAATGATGGAAGACGTCGTAGTCAGAAATAGAGGTCATGTAGTCCCCATAGACTTCTTGATCCTTGACATGAGAAGACGATGATGTCCACCTCATCCTAGGAAAACCATTGCTTTGCGCTACAAGTACAATCATCTACAAGAGGAAATCCATTTTCACTTTCCTGGAGAAAAGACACGATGCAAACTTCATCAACTACATCCCAATGAAGCAACACCAAAGAAGAATAGAAGTGAAAGACGCGCGCTCTCAAAGCCAAAGAAGACAACTATCAAGAATAGAGAGGCCAATCACGAAGAGAAGCTATCGACACTATCCCAGAAAAGAAAAAGAGAAACCTCAACATAGTGAACCACATAAGTGAAGACTCAGACCAAGAAAGTATGGAAGAAAAAGTCCGCACCTAAGAGGTACAATCAATAACAACTTTCCAAACGTCTGACAACCTTGGGAGGTCTAAACCAAGGGAAGGTCCGGTTCGTCGGACCTAAATATCCGAACCTTCACCAACAGGTAAAAATCGGTAGTTGTCTTTATATTTACTTTGCTGCATATTTCTCATATTTAATCCATAGCCATTTCTTGTATCATCATATTTAATTCACAACACATTTTAATTTTTGCAACAAAATAAAAATATTTCTCACTGCATCATAAAGTCCCATGTGAATAATTCTATGGTGTGTAAAACCCCACAGAATGTTCACCGTGGTGGCATAAAAAATAATAATAAAAATAAATATGCATGCATTCATCCTATGCAGTTTCTCTTGCATCATATAAAAATATAAAAATGCAAAAATATTGAGAAAGAGATCTTACTGAAACTTTGGGCAACTAAGGCTTAACTGGCCAACCATTAACGCTTAATCTGTTCCACAAGTTTTGTTGTCTATTTGAGTTTCACATGATTTGAAAGGCCAAGAAAAGTTGACGAGCAAGTGAATGCTTCATCCACTGTTGGAGCATTGTCTCAACAAACATCAACATCCATCAAAGCTCTGATAGAGGAAGAACATTTCCACTGCCAGTCCGCTACATGGCAAGATTGAACGACTATGATAACATTCAGCTTGGGGGAAAGCACCCCCGTGTATCCAGATAAGTATCCATATCCTCTTAAGTTTTTCATCTATACATAAATGAAAATAAAATATAAAATAAAACAAAAAAATGTGGACACATGAAGGCTCACCATTAATTCAAAAGAAAAAAAATATACATGGTCACATGAAGGCTCAACGCTATTAAAGGACCGCTTGGGGAGACGCACCCCGTTATCTTCGTGATTTAGGTATGTCTTACTACTATCTTAATATTTTAAATAATAGGTTATAGTGTGTGTTAGATTAAATAAACAAAGCATGTCAAATCTGAAGAACTCTCTCCCTAATTTCTTAAAATGGAAATGATGAATGGTTGCTCTATTGTATTTCTTTCTAGTACCTAGCCTTTCAGCATGAGTTGTCTTAAGTTTAAAAATTAATGATACCTTAAAATGAAATTAAATATATGGGTAGCAAATGCTTGATCCAGAGTCTAGGTAATTGACACATATGATATGTGATGATCTGAGCTACTGTTATCTTGTTCTAAAACAACGCTAGAGTTCCGGAGAGTTTCGAATATTCATATGACAATAATTGCATTGAGTTAAATTAAGCTTTGTTGACCCTATAAGAAGTTATCATGCTATTGAATTGAGATCACTTACACATTTCATCCATCTTCCGCATAAATGCTCATGATTATCTGTTGCTATCCTCTCAAAAGTTTGTTGGGAGCATGTGGCTATTTAAAAAAATCCGAGGAAATAAAAAGGGACAAGTGTCCGAAACCTCAAAAAGATAGATCCCGAGGAAATAAAAAGGGACAAGTGTCCGGAACCTCGAAGAAAAAAAAGAAAAAATGATGAATATTAGAAAAAATGGGCACGTGCCCGATAGTAGAATTAGCCTGATAGCCATGTGTTTCTAAAAGACAAAAGAGAGTGATGTATTCAAAAGATCATCTGCCTCCATTTTCCATACACATGCACTTCTCGATTCAATGGTATGGTTGACTTTCTCTTTGGATCCATTGTTTAATTTGGCAACATATGTTTTTAAGCTTTTTGAAATTCATAAAAAACTCTGGGATTGGTGAAGTGAAAGAACTAGAGACATGGTGCTTGATTTGATCTTTCTATCATTCAATTACTCAAGATTCAAGGTAAAGTACTAAGCCCCGTGTTAAATAATATGATATCTTTTTCTAATTCAAATGAGAACTTTTGTTTGAATGCATGTGTACTTGTTAGAAGTACAGATATTGTAGCAACTCCTGATCCATTGTTGAGTTTGGCTTTGCTAAGGGACTAGCAAAGGGTAAGCTTGGGGCAACTTCTTGACGGTCCTTAATGTCAATATTATACCATCAACTAATGTATAGAATGACCTGAAATGAACCATAAAACATAGTTGTAGGGTTTGATTCTAACAAGTTCCACGAGTTTTGGTGCTCTCAGTTATTTTGTAGGACATCCATGTTTTTACCATATAAAAGTAACTCAAGTGATGAAACAGAGCACACCATTGCGAAGACATCGTCGAGACGATCGAAACGGACATATGATTTGCTACATTTGGAGTCCCGACGAGAGAGTCCTCGATGGATACGACTTGGAAGATTCTAGAACATTCTAGAAGACAAGAGAAGGTGACCCACGGAAGGCGGGGCCCACCTGTCATAGGGGCAGACCGACCGGTCTCCTCTATGGACCGACCGGTTGGGTATTGGGCCCAATTTCGTCCCCCTTCGCGTGACGCACTCCAACCGACCTCTCCAACACATTTTGGCCCATTTAGGCCCAAGTGCACATGACGAAGGATTTAGTACCACATCGCTTGCTCAAGGTGGAGGGGAGGCCAGGAGCCCTATATAATAAACCCAGGACCCCCTAAGGCTATACAACATCATCATCTGGGAGTCTTTGTAGAGGCGTCCCTCGAAGGACAACCTCTCCTCCCTAGAGAATTAGGTTTAGATTTTCCAATGTAATAGCTTAGCTTTAGTCGGGAGTTAGGGAGAGCGGAGCTGCGCTCCGGTTCCGGAGGAGTCTTCCAAGTTTTGGTATGTCTTGTATCTTTTCTTTCTAAGACTTATGCTTTAATATATTTATCTTCTCTATTTACTTTATGCTTTATTATATGATTAGTATAGTTGTTATATCTTGGCATGGGATCTTCGCTCGTATTGAGTGCTCTAGTTATTCATGGTAATTAGAGTAGTAATCGATAGATTAGACATGGTGTTTAGTCTATAGGTTACCTGAGGTTGCGCTCAATCCCACGGAATAGTTGTGGTAGCCCCAGGGGTGACAGCTCTGTTAGGCCTTCGTAGTCCATCACGTTCGGATTGATGTTTCGTAGAGCTTTTGGCAGCGTTCTCCCAACTACCTTTTTCCCGGTCTTCTTCGAGAGTTGGAAAGGACCTGCTGCTTGAAAGTGCCAATGTTTATGACTGCTATATCTTTTCATCTTTGTTGCTTTAGAACCCAAGTAATAGAGAAGTACGTAGGAACCTTGATCTCTCCCGTTGTCCTCCCGCTATAGTTATCTATACATTTATCATGAATTCTCTTTGATGCGTTTTCATTATTATATATATCATATATCATTCACTCCTGCTCTAGTCTAATTAGTACTCTGAGTTAGTAGATGCATGATAGTGAGTTATCAGTTTCTTGACCCTAGCTTCCCTGTGGTAAAATGCACTAGAATACATGATGAAATGCATGCAAAAGCTAGTCTATCAAAGACAACACAAAACTAGCCTAAAAAGGAAAACCCAAAACAAAGGGTATCGGAGAAATCCAACTAAGATACAACAAGCAAAATGCTTCCCCAACTAAAAAGGGAAACACACACCAAACTCACAAATAAAGAGCCAAGAACCGCTCAAGCGACAGCCAGCAAAATCCACATCGAAAAGACCACACAGCAGAAAGGGGTCGGAGAAAAAGAGTACCAAAAACCGAACTCAGAAGTGTGTCGAAGGTACATCATGAAGCGCATGACCGCCTGCTGGTGTGATACCCCCGGGGGACGCCTGAAACTGCTGAACTTCGTGCTCCTACCTCACCGAAGTTGTCTCCCCCTCGCCTGATGCTATCGCTCGCACAGGTGCTGCTAGTGCTCGTTGGAGAGCTGCTCGAACGGAACCCCAAGTCGTGGAAGAAGTGGGATCGGGTTCGTGAGCCGAAATGCTCTCTCCAGGCTCCTGTTCTCCTGCACACTCAAACAGAAGAAAACACAAGGCATTGTCTCGTCCAGTGTGACCTCAAGGTCTCCACAAAGCGGTTAGTCACATAATAAGCATAAGGTGAACACTCAACAAAAGAGGCCTACCTATGAATGATACCGCAAGGAGAACTGAACTCAAACTAGTCAAGACTACCATGCAACAGGATAAAGCACTGTAGCAAAATGCAGCCTAAAGACATGATCAACCCAAACACAGCCTAAACCTCAACACATGCTACAATGCAAGGTAATGATAGCAATAGATCCAAAGCATGTAACATGATAAATTGTGGGAAGGCTAGTGCTCAAACTAATCATATCAATAGGATACATGTAGCTACACAAAACTAGCACCTGAAAAGTGATACCTAATGAACATCATACCTCTACAAGTAAAGCTCATGGAGAAGTATGGTAAGGTATGACATAATGTTCATGAGGATCACAGACTAGCATGAAAAGTGGATAATCCACAAAAGCTATACATAATGCTAGCATGACATATGATATACAGGGTAGCACATGCCAGACAAAACAAAACATGATACAAAGGGAAAAAGTACATGTAAGAACTATACAAGTGAGCACATGAAGAACCATCTCATACCACAAGACATAGATCATGGATGTACAAGGTATGAGTGTAAAAGAAAGCTCACCAAACTGCAAAAAGCCTCTTTGGAGGCAAACTCTAAGCGGGGTGTAGAGAACCATCAAACCTTGGTCACTTCTAAAGGACCAAGTTCCATCAAGCGCGTGTTCTCCACCCCGCATCCTCATATCTACACACAGAGGACAAAATAACCCGAGCCTTGATCCCGAAGGGTTAGCAAGCATGTACTTGGGAATCCAGAAGTTGGTCACAAATCTCAACTTATCATGTGGGTTAACATGATGCAAGTGTTGGTTAAAATGCAATTGTGAAACACCCTTGGAAGCATTCCTCAAAAGGACAACTCGGGGAGAAGAACGAGTCGTACCATGGGAAAAGAGGCAAACATCTTCCAAGGTCTTTGTAGAAGAACCAATAGAAGCACCATGAAAAGCATGATGTGGACCAAGAGAGGAAGCACTATAGGCATGTCCACGATCATGACCTATCCCACTAGAAAGGAGTCATAAATCCCATCAACAAGGAGGGGCTTCTTACTAGGAGCACAAGCGTTCATGCCATGAGAAAGGGCTATGAACCACCGTCTTCCTAGAAGAGCAAGCTTGGCGCAAACGTTTGGCACGCCGATAGCAAAAGCTTTCTTGATGCCCATCTTTCTCACAAAAAGAGCAATGGTACAAAGGCCTACTGGATGGCACATCATTCTCCGACAAGTGAGAAGTCCCTTGGGACTTAGAACAAGAAGCATCAACAACTAACTTGGTGCCAACACTAGGAGCACACGTGCCATGGGAAAGGCTACGCGGCTTCCTAAAAGCCTTAGCTCGAATACGCCGCTCGTGCTTGACACGGCGAAAACAAAAATCGAGCGAATGTCCATCCTTCTTGCAAAAGGTGCAATGAAAAACTGGATTGGGAGCACGAGTCCCAAAAATATGAGAAGCACCCTTGTCAAGAGAAGTCCATTGGACATCACTCGAAGAAACAACAAGGTTAGGAGTAGCTATGAAAGAGCTATCCGAAACCTTGACACTAGTGCTAACGTCAAAAGACTCACGTGCAAAACAAGAACTCAACTCCGGTTGCAAAGATGCAGACTTGGAAACATCAACATCGGAGTTGGAAGAAATGCGTGACTCAAAAGACTTAGCACAAAGACTCTTGCATCTTTTGGCCAAAACCTCATTTTCAAACATGAGGCAGTCACAAGTACCACAAGGAGTGTTTCTCAAGTTTTCCATCTCCTTTTCAATGCACTCGGCATATGTGGTACGCAAGAGCTCAATCTCCTTCTCAAGGTTGGCACTCATATCATTGTGCTCAATCAACTTAGCGCTCATATCATCGCGCATAACTTTTAAAGCCAAAACTTCTTTTTCTAAATCAATGCATGATGTGCACATGAAATCAGTGGAAGAAACATCACCATTCACATCAAGCAAGGAATCATGAATAGCACAAGAAGTAAGGCAAGCATTTTTATTCAAAGAGCACAAGCTACAAGGCCTAGAATTTATCTCATCAATTTCAGCCCTAGCATGCTCAAGTTCATCTACACATGTGGTGTGAGTCAATTTTAGTTTATCAATTTCAGCATGCAAAAACTCACAAGAAACACATGGTAACAAAGCATTTGACTTAAGCAAGGCTAATTCAGTTTTAGCACAATCAAGATCCTTGCGCAAGTCAATGCAAACTAAATATGGTTTGGAAGCATTGGATTTTAACAATGCAATTTCAGATCTTAAGCTATCAAGAGAAAAGCATAGCTCCTCATTCTTCCTAACCATGTCAACACAGGAGGTGAAAGGCAAAGAGGCACTAGACTTCAAACTAGCAATGGAGCATTTCAACTTTTCGACCTTTCTACGCAAGGTACTACAAAGCTCAACAAAACTAGAGTGAGCCTCATAAAGGTTGTGCAAGGTCACAAGACCACGAGCAAGTGTACCTCTCTTGGCCTTGCCAAGTTGACATAGGAGATCCTCTGATGAAAGCTCGTCATGTCGTAGAAGGTTCAGCAGATCACTCACCTCGCGATCCCTCTCATCAACTGCACTCCTCCTTCTTCCCAAGATGTCGTCCATGGAACCGTTCAAGCTGAAAGACAAAGACATGCTTGAAGAAGAACTTGGTGCACTTTCTAAAAGCACGGTTAGTGTTAGCAAGATAAAAGCTCAAACACCTCGACGAACAAAAGTCGAACAAACAACCGCTCTCAAAAAGTCGCCTTCGCAGCTCCGGAACCGGTTAAGGTAGAGAGATCCTTAACTGGCTCCGATACCAATTGAAGGACCGAAAATGCTAAAGCAAGGCGACCAGAGGGGGGTGAATGGGAGCCTAAAATTTCTTCTCAGAAATTATGGCCTTTGTCCCAACAAAATCAACCCCAAAAGCTTCGGACTCAAATGTGGTGCCCACGACCCTTGGAAAGAGGGTGGATGATCCCTAGGATCACAGCGAGGCACCACACAAGGGAGCAAACCAAAACTCCCAAAACTCCAAGTCAAGTTCGTGCCTAAAAGACTCGCTCCCAAACGTAGATAGAGGGCTACGTCAGGATTCCTCCAAATACTGATGCTAACGCGTAGCAAAGATATGTAGAGAGGTTCCCGGGTGAACTCTAGGAGCAAACGAGAAGTCCGGAAGCGAAGCGGAAAAGCCGGGAGAGCAAACGCACTGAAAGTCAGCTCTCTGCAGGATCCCGGACAGTCTGTTGTCAGGGTCCCGGACTGTCCGATCATGGGCGGACTGTCCGTGCCTGGGACCCCGGACTGTCCGCCGGCAAAAGATAAAAACAGCAACGCAGCTGATCCTCCCCTGCGCGACTCGCGGACTGTCCGCGATTAACACTGCGGACTGTCCGCTGGTCAAAAAGACCGTGAGCAGTGCGCGTTGCGCTGTCCTGGTCTGGCCAAGGCTCGATGGTCGTACAGTCCGCCAATAGGAGGCGGACAGTCCGCCACTGTCCAGAATGCCCAAAAACACCATGGTTCAAAAACAAAATCGATTGGATCTTCACCAAATCGAATGGGGCTGCAACCAAACTTCTCCCAAATGTTCTTCTACGTGTTGGGAAGCTAATCCTAGGATATCATTGCTTCAACCCAACTAATCCATGAGAAATCCGAAGAACACTAGAAAAGGGGAAGAACGAAGAACAAAAACGATTTCGACCCGATCTACTTGTTCGTGAGGGTAGAGAGAAATTCCTTCGGTGGAAATGTTCTCCTCACATCAAAGAACAAGTTAATTCAAACAGAATCGCAAAAGATGCAGCGTAGAGGGAGATCGGGGGAGGAGAAAATCATGGAGAAAAGAAGAACGTGAAGAACAAATTCAAAACGCGAATTCAACCACGAATTTGATCCTTGGATTCAGAGGAATGGATGATTGATTAATCACTCGGTGTCGGGCTACAAGCCACTCCTAGCAACACAAAACTCGGATTGCGAAAAGCTTAAGAACAAGAGCCAACTCTCCCTAACCCTAGCCTTCTCTCACAGGAACAAAATGAGAGAGACACCTCCAAGGATTCCCATGGATACGGCTGCCCTAGCAGCCCCCTCATATATATAGGCGCACATCCGAAGACCAAAATGCCCTTACATTAAGCACTCAACCCAAATACCCCCCAGGGGTAAAACTGTCCAACCCTAGCAGTTTCATCCGACGGCCACGCCCGCACATCCGGTAGCTTCGCCTCGACGCGACCTCTCTGATGCCGCCACGTGCCGTCATGTCGACCACCGCGCCTTCCTCGTGGATAGCTTCGCTGCCGCGCCAGCCTCTCCACGCCGCCACGCGTCGACCGTCCTTTTGGACCTTCCCCAGGTTTTGAGGCCCAAACCGGGAAACCTGCCAGCCCAGGTTTTGAGGCCCAAACGTGGAAACCGTCCACCCCGAGTTTTGAGGCCCAAACTCAGAAACCCGCAAGCCCAGGTTTTGAGGCCCAAACCTGGAAACCATCCATCCCGAGTTTTGAGGCCCAAACTCGGAAACCGGCCACCCGAGTTTTGAGGCCCAAACTCAGAAACCGTCGATGGTAGCCTTTTGAGGCTCAGGTACCGAACCCGCACCGTAGACGGGATGTGTTTCGCACACCCCGACCACCGGCACCGATGCCGATGCATGTCCAGCCTCCACGCCGGGCACAACGCCTTCGCCTTCCTTCTTGACTTGGCCGACGGCACTTGCGCCGCACGCAAGCCCGTGTCCGACCTCCCGCCAAGTGCCACGACGCCATCATCTTCCTCCCAACTCGGCCGATGCATCGCACATCCCATGTGCTCTCGCTCGCCGATGCCACGTGCCAGCTACCACAGCTGGTCCTCTGGCCCTCCGGTCCATCAGTCCAAGCCTCACGTTCGCCCTTCACCGCTCTGGGTACATCGGCATGGCACGTCCGCCGCACGGCACACCCATCCTTCACCGCTCCCGGTCCGTCGGCACGACACGTCTCTACTTGACCTTCACCTAGCCATCGACCACTGTATCCGAGCTCAACACCTGCACATCAACACAGCCAAGAGACACATGTCGCACATGCACACCAACACATAAGCACCACAACTCAACGCCACTGGTTAGTCATAAACATTAAGCGCATAGCGAGATATGGACTAAACCAGGAAAAGCCTCAAACCTTCCTCATCAAAGTCAATCATTCATCATATATGTTCTCACCCAGACTGTCCGGGGTCCCGACCGCGGACTGTCTGCCCAACGGCGGACTATCCGGGATGGCTTGGCGGACTGTCTGCCGGCCAATTCCCAAAAACAGCAACGCTGCTGAATAGCCCCTGGACAGTCCCGGACTATCCACGGGTTACTATGGTGGACCGTCCGTCGGTCAACCCGAACACAAACAGCCGAGCCAGGGAGCCACTGGTCTAGCTCGAGCCCGACGCGCGGACTGTCTGCGCCCTGAGTGGCGGACTGTCCACGACCACTCAGGGAGGGCGATTTCAATCGCCCTTCTCTCAAATCTCCTCAAATCCGAACCAACTCAAAATTCCTTGATCCCAAACTTGGAGGAAATGATCACGAGGTAGTTGGGAGACTATCCCCAAGATATCATCCGCTCAAATCAACTAAAACTCCGGGAAATCAAAAGGGAAGGTGTAGGAACGAAAAAGTTGTCACAAAACTTGAATCGACCCGATCTACTTGTTCGTGAGGGTAGAGATGAATTCCTTTGGTGGAAATGTTCTCCTCACATCAAAGAACAAGTTGATTCAAGTGGATTCAAAAAACACGCAGCGAGGAGGGAGATCGAGTGACGGGAAAATCGTGAAGAAAAGAAGAACGCGAAGAACAAGTTCAAAACGCGAATCACAATCACGATTGCCAGCCGAAATTCGTCCCCATGAGGAGACAACGGGAATCCGGTCCCGTTTCCGCAAAATCCAAATACACAGAGGTATTGTTCACCGTATCTGCGGATCTTAGTAGCTACAGCAGGGAATGGGAATCAGGAAAACCTAGAATGAAAATAGCAATGGCTGAGATAGTCTGGAGGGAGTGGTGGCCTCTCCTTATATAGCCTAATACAATTATTCCCCTTCTACCCTTACAGCTAACGAGCGAGCAGGCTAACCCTAAGGGTATTCCTGACCAACTCGAGGTTGATGTTGATCCGACGGTCACGTCCGCACATCAGGTAGCTTCGCCTCGACGCGACCTCATCGGATGTCGCCATTGCGCCGCTCGTCCTTTTCACGGACTTCCCCCTGGTTTTGAGGCCGAAACTGGGAAACCTCGGCCATCCCCTGGTTTTGAGGCCAAAACCGGGAAACCTGCCGTCCGCCGCCTGAGTTTTGTGGCCCAAACTCAGAAACCCCCCAGCGCCCAGGTTTTGAGGCCCAAACCTGGAAACCGTCCTCAGCCCGAGTTTTGTGGCCCAAACTCAGAAACCGGCCGCACCCAGGTTTTGAGGCCCAAACCTGGAAACCGTCCACTCGGTGGTTTTTCTCGGCTACAAGTCTGGCCTTGTTTCTCACAATATGGCCATCCTCTCCTTGTTTGTTTTTGAAAACCCATTTTGTACCAATAGGTTGACACTCAGGAGGAGGTGGAACAAGAACCCAAACCCGATTTCTCTCAAAGTTTTCTAACTCGTCATGCATGGCATTAACCCAATCAGGATCAGATAAAGCGTGTCCAATATCTCGGGGTTCAAAATCAGCAACAAATGCAGAATGAGCAAAGTGAGAGATTTGTTGTGACCTTGACCGAGTGACGCGTTCGTGGATGTCGCCGATCATCTGTTGAGGTGGGTGTTGGCGCTGAATGTGTCGTGGCGCCTCCCTTGCTGAAGTAACCTCCCCCTCAACAGTAGCTGGTGCCTCCTCGGGTACAAGTGGTACAGCCCGAGGTGGTGGATCACATGGCCCCCATGTAGTGGAAGAAGACGGGTCAGAGACGCGAGCAGTCGTGGTCGAAGTCGACCCAATCTGCACAGCAGGTGGAGGTAGTGCTGGATCCTCAATTCCTTCAGCACCTTCCTCTTCATCATCAAAAAGAGGTTCGCCCACCTCGTGATCACCTGCACGCTCAAATCTAGAAGAAGGACAGTGCATGGTCTCGTCGAAGGTGACATCGGATGTCTCCATCACTCGATTAGTATCAAGATAAGTACATGATATGCATGAGTATGATTACCATAACCCAAAAATACACCGTCAGAAGAGCGAGACTCAAACTTATCATCCAAGTTGCCTTTCTTAAGTATAAAACAGTGGCAACCAAAAACTCTAAAATAACTCACTTTGGGTTGCTTCCCAAATCGCAACTCATAAGAATTCTTCAAGAAAGCACGGAGAAAAATGCGATTGGAAATGTAGCATGCAGTGTTAATAGCCTCGGCCCAATACCGCCTAGGAGTCCTATGCTCATCGAGCATCATCCTGACCATCTCTACAAGGGTCCGATTTTTCCTCTCTACAACACCATTTTGTGTCGGTGTGTAGGGGGATGAGAACTGATGCTCTAAACCCAAAGAGTTACAAAACTTCTCAAAATCTGAGTTTTTAAACTCGGAACCATTATCGCTACGAATAGCTCTCATCGAGTTCTTAGGGAACTCGTTCTGAAGTTGCAAAATCAGATTGCAAGTAAAAGCAAAAGTCTTAGTTTTCTCAGCTAAAAAGAAAACCCACGAATATCTCGAAAAGTTGTCAACAACAACAAGCACATACCACTTCCCACCAACTGAGCTCACTCGAGCCGGACAGACAAGGTCCATATGCAAAAGCTCTCCAGGACGCTTAGTCATAACCTGATTCACTAGATGGTGGGGAGCGGCTACCATTTTCCCATGTCTACAAGAATGGCAAACAAGATCCTTTTCCATGCACAACTTGGGAAATCCTCGGATTAAGCCAAGTGAACTAAGCCTTGCAAGCAAGTCGAAGCTCAAGTGACCTAGTCTCCTATGCCACTTCCAAAGATCAGAGGACGAAGGTCCAGCCACAAGACAACGAGAAATTTCAAACGACTCCGAGAAATTCGCTCGAAAGACTTTCCCAAAGGGCGAAATCAAACACACAAGATTGCCCTAAGGATCTAAAATACGACTGAGATTCGGCTTAAAACGAATCTCATAGTCATCGTCAAAAAGTTGTGAAAAAGAAAAAAGGTTAAAATGCAAGTTAGAAACAAGAGCAACATCACGCAACACAAAGTGCTCATTAACTCGCTGTTGACGCTGGTTATCTATCAAGATTAAAGGATAAATAAATATGAAAAGTGCATGAATTCAATCACCAACAAAGGTTTAGGGTTTTAATTGACAATATTCCATGAGTTTTGGTGAATTGTGATTCTGCAGGGACTAAACCAGGAAACCAGCGCTGATTGCTTCCCCTAGAAGGAAACCGACCGTAGATAACGCAATCGCCAAGTGAGGAATATTCCAGAAGGTTCTAGAGGACACCAGAGGACATCAGGAGGCGGGGCACCGCGAGAGGCCGCCGGGTGGGACCGGTCGGTCCCACCATGAGACCGACCGGTCTCCCCCCCGGGCCTGCTAGCTTCCGTCTTCTGCAAGCTTCCTCCACCGACCTCTAGGACTCATCTCGGCCGTACCTAAAGTCGGTTTGATCTAACGGCTGCGGTTGGTCCCTCAGGGCTATATAAACAGGCCCCCAGACCCCAGGGCAGATCAAGTTCCTCTTCAGAAAAGACTATGCCTCATTCAGAAACCTTAGAAGAGACTTCAAGAGCCAGCTATCAAGTAGAAGACTAGTTACCCCTCTAGTTTAGATGTAGAACCTAGTCTTATACTAGAACTAGAAGAGAGAGAGAGAGAGGAAGAGATCAAGAAGGAGCTCCGGCCTGTCGAATCAACTTCTTTATCTTGTACATGCGGATTCAAGTTTATCTTCAACTTGCTTCAGCGATTGTTTCGGTAATCAACGTCTATATTTCAGTTTGAGCCATTGTTCTTATTATTCTTAAGGTTTGTGGCTCTCTTTTGAGTACTTTAATTCTAGTCATTCTAGTGTTAGAGTAGTTGGATGGTGTAATCGTGGTGCTTAGACTTGATAGCTCATAAATGCCTCCTATAACGCCGGTAGTAGTGGTTGTTCGCAAGGGTGACTCTTATAGCCTTGTTGATTCTTCTATAGTCCAGTTACCTGTATGTAGGCTCGGTAGGATTATACATTTGCATAAAAGACTCATACTCTGTTTGTGACCTTTTATGGCAACTTCCCCACTAAGAATAATATAAACATATCACTCTTAAGTTGGATTTAGATAGCCTTAGTGATCCCCTCTATGCTTCTAGATTCTCGGTCCTTGTTAGCTACTCAGGGGTTAGACTTTAAGGCTTAACACTATCCATTCCTTTGGGTTCGATATTAAAACTGGGTTACTCCGGTGAAGTGCTACATCGGTAGATTTTATCTGTGCGCTTGCGGATAAAGTAGAGTGTGCGTTAATTTATACCAACAAGCATTTCTGGCGCCGTTGCCGGGGATAGAGTTTATCTCTACTCTTGGTAGCGACGTTAGTAAGTGTCAACAAGCATTTCTGGCGCCGTTGTCGGGGAACGGTAGATCATCTTAAGTCTTAGTTTAACCTTGTAATCATACTTTTATCTTTTTCCTTTTTGTCCCAGTCTTTTCATTATTTTTGTTTTCATTCTTATGAATGTTGTTTTTGAATTCCACTCTTATCTATCACTACCCCATGAGCAAGCTATAACCAGTAGAATCCTTATACCCCATCATAATACCTGGTTATGAGCTATGCCTACCTTTCTGCTACCTGTCCTTGTAATGAGCATAGAAATATAATTATACAAATATTCCTTCGGGTATTCTTGTCACTAACCTTTCCAGGTCTGGAGCAGAAAAGAACGAAGGAACAACAAACACAAGGTATGTCCAACCAATCATCATGCAACATTGAATTACATTCATCCAATCTTAATTTGCAAAATCCAAGCTTGGGGAATAGACTTTCTAAGAACATCTCTTGCCATGTTGCTATGTTGGTTGTCCCTACCTTTAGGATATGCTCATATACTAATCATGCTTTTTCATCACCATCTGAATAAATCTCTACAATGCTTTCATGTTATCTTTATTTGCTATAGTATATACTTTGGTTTTGAAGTATTATCATACACCTTTTAAATTAGGCATGGAGCTTAGTTTAACTGTTTTCATGAATTAAAGTAAGACATGGTGTCTGGTTTGATTCTTGAGCTAAAAGGTGTGCTGATTTTACCTCTAAAGGCTTTTAAATTAAGTATGGTGCTTAGGTTAAAATGTCTTCCTAGATCAAATTAGACGTGGTGTCTAGGTTGATTTCTGAACTGATAGTATGCTATAGTAGATATTGGATATTTTGTTGGACTAACCCCTGCAGGAAAACTTTCAATATCAATTTGGGAAGTCCGGAGATGAACTCACACTGGAGATGAAGCAAGGCGTACAATGAACTTCAACAACTCTTGCACAATGAAGACTCAGCTCATTCATCATGGATGAAAGAACTGTGAGTATCAAAGTTTATTTATTATGTCTTCTACTGCAAGTTATCTTTTTCCTTGAATCATGTTAAAGTGCAGCCAACACATAAAATACTAGTCTATGCTAAAACAATCCTAAAAACATCTTTTTATTAGCATAGATGCAAAATACATAAGTTATGGATAATAACCCATGCTTCAAATTCTTGCAATCCTTCAGGTATATGTCCACTAACATTACGCAGGAGAGAGATTTTGTTCATCCATGGTTTGGTTTGAACATTGAAGATCCAAAACTCAAACCATAGACACACAAACCTACTCTCAGATCACAAATGGTGCTAGCCTAGCTTTGAGTCTTGCTTGGGCGCTGATGACAAACAGGATGCAACTTACCTCATATGAGACAACTTAGGCCTGCAACCATCATTGCCCAAGACATCAAGACAAAAAGTGGGGAGTTATCTTCTTTTTAATCAAGAGCTAGCTTGGGAGACAAGATGGTACCACTACAACAATAGTAAGATCTACAAGTCAAACACATGAACATGTTGTTGAGAGTCCATCTACATCACAAGCCAGCCTGGGAGAGAATTTCGTTGTCTAGATATGTTTCACAATCAAAGGGGGAAGGAGAAACCCAACTTCAAACATATTTATCTTCTACCCACCACTTTGATTAGTACAAACCACTAGATGCTGCCCCAGTCAAGAAGAGAAGTTTGATCCATCACTCATTCTTGGAAGATCGTTCTTGAACACCATAAATGTTATCATCTTTGCCGGACCTGGAGAAGTCAACTTTTGGATCTTTTGCTGATTCTTCAACAACTACATCACTTATGAGCAGCCAAAGAGAACCAAGAAAAGACGTCGAAGGGAGAACCAACTGCCAAGAATTGAGGAGGACATCATGAAGGATGAAGCCACTACACCACAAGAATTAGAAGATGGAGAGATAGTACCTGAGCAAGCTGAAGGACCGAGAATGCTACCAGAAAGCGACAAGAGGGGGGTGAATGGGAGCTTCAAATTTTCCTTTCGGAAACTTGTTGCCACTGTCCCGAGAATCAACCCCAAGAGCAAAACCTAGAGCTTGCAAGTGTCCACGACCCTAGATGTAGGGTGGATGCTTCCGAGAAGCACAGCGGGACACTACACAACCCTAGAAACCCAACGCAAGAGACGGAAACCAAATCCTTCAACGATCGAACGAACCGCGAACGAAACAGCGTGAAACAGCACTGACCGGACTCACTGGTGCGTCCGGTCGACAGCCACCGGACGTGTCCGGTCACTCAAAAGCCGATTTCGGACCTTACTGTTTCTGACCGGACTCACTGAGACTGAGCGTCCGGTCACAAACGCTAAACTCGATGAACAGTAGTAACGTCGAGTCCGGTCACAATGCAGCAGGTGCGTCCGGTCAGCTACGGAAAATCCACGTGTGACATTCAACGACCGGACTCACTGTGATAGCGTCCGGTCGCTGCGATGCATGCGTTCGGTCACCCCGTGTCAGCCCCGTTCCTCCACCGATTCGGCTCGATCTCACCCAAAACAAATCCTCTGGGGATCAAACTTGGTGAGAGGAGTCACAAGGAGGATAGTGAGCTATCTCTAAGAGATCATGGCTCGAACCTATCTCCAAATCGGTGAATCAAAGAAGTTCGGAGGAAGGGAGAAAAACTTGACCCGAAACCAAAATCGATCGATCTCTTAGACCGTGAGGTTAGAGGTGAATTCCTTCGGTGGAAAGAAGTGTCTCACAACCTAGAACAACTTGGTTCAAACGGATTTGCAAAAGATGAACCGAGCAAAGAGATCGAGCGACGAGAAAAATGAGGAGAAAAAGGATTCCGCGAAGAACACAAACAAAACGCGAATCACAGGCACCAAATTGCAACCGTGTGGCTACCACACGCTACAACAGTGAGGTTACGACCTCACTTCCTCAAAATCTCCAGTACACAGAGCTATGGTTCTCTGCGGATCTCAGCTAGCTACAGCAGGGGATTGGGAGAGCAGGAAACCCTAGATGCAAAGAGCAAATGACTGAGATAGATGGGGAGGTGGGTGTCTCCCCCTACTTATCCTAATTCTAAATATTCCTAATTCCCACAATACCCCTAACTACTTACAGAGCGAACCAGCTAAACCCTAAGGTTATTCTGGACCAACTCGATGGTAGGTGGATCCGACGGCCACGCCCGCACAACTCGTAGCGTTGCCTCGACGCAACCTCCCGATTGCCGCCACGTGCCGCCACTCGCTCTGCACCCCCGGTTTTGTGGCCCAAACCGGGAAACCAGCTTTTCCATCCAACCCCCGGTTTTGAGGCCCAAACCAGGAAACCAGCCCACCAGCGCCTGAGTTTTGTGGCCCAAACTCAGCGAATCCGAAGCACCCAGGTTTTGAGGCCCAAACCTGGAAACCGTCCTCAGCCCGAGTTTTGTGGCCAAACTCGGAAACCATCAGCGCCCAGGTTTTGAGGCCCAAACCTGGAAACCGTCCACCAGATGGTTTTTCTCTAGGCTCTACCACCAAACCGAAGCTGTAGAGGGGATGCACCGCCCGTGCACCCCGTCCACCGACACGTGTCCCCAAGTCCTCAACTTAGGCAACACATGACCGCAAGTCTTCGCTCGTCGCTGTCCCAGGCTGTCAGCCACCACAGCTGATCCTCGGGCCACCAGTCCCTCAGTCCAAGCCTCACGTCCGCCCTTAGCCACTCTCGGTCCATCGGCACGGCACGTCTCTACTTGACCTTCACCTTGCCTCTGATCACTGCATCCGTGCTCGACACCTGCACAACACAAGCCAAAGAACATGCGCATCATCCCAGTTGACAATCACTCATCACTTAGAGACCCGGCATACACACATGTATCCGCAATCTCCCCCTTGATGAGTGCATTGTCAACTACTCACACAAATCATAAAGGAAGGAAGAAAGAAGGAGAAAGAGAGAGAACTCAACCAAATGACCCAAAAGCATAGCAAAACCGAAGAAGGTCAAGTGGAAAGAGCGAAACAACTTGGTTCCCAAAGACATGAGCAACGGCTCGACACAACCAAGCAAAGCAAAGCTAGCCCTCAAGAAGAGGTAGAACAGGCTCAACACCGCTAGCAGAAACCGATCGAAAAATCGAAGCAAATGCTAGTCCCTCAAGACAGAGGCACAGAGGCTCAACACAACTAGCAAAGAAAGCTCGATAGCAAAACCTTACGGCCAACAGGAAGCAACAAAACTCCCCCTCGAATAGTGCAAATAACCAGGAAGGCGCCCCCTTAGTTCAAACGGAGGGTAATGATTTGCAATTTCTGCCCCTTAGTTGAAAATGCACTTATCAACAAACAATGCTCCCCCTCAAAAAATGCACCAACAAAAAGTGTCGACAAGAGAATTTCTCCCCTTCCAGAATGCATATGAGTCAAAATGCAAGTTAGGAGCTTCAGGAGTATGCTCTACAGAGTTCTGATCCGAGAAAGCTAGCAAAGGCTCAAACTGATCACTAAGTCTGAAATGAGAGCAAAAAGAGTAGTTTTCAGCCAAAAACGTATTCACCATCAAAATAGCACAAGACATGTATAGACAAGACATGTATAGACAGGAAGTCAAACAGGTGCTAAACATGTATACAAGGTGAACTACCCTGTCACACCCTAAAATTTTTGATTTTGGGTTGTGAGTAGAAAATACTAAATAAAATAAATAATTTTAATATTTGTATAAAATGGAACAAGTTTAGTATGAGCTAGCGTGACTTTAGTTGTTGTAAAAAAAGAATTTTTAAATTTTTCTAAACTAATTTGACGGGTTATGCTTGAATGTGATGGTTTCTTGTTGTTTGGCTTTGCGTTGTGGTCGAGTAAAGTTTTCAAAACACATTCGTTAGTTCATTTATCTTTATCCGGCCTATCTCTGTCTTTTTCTGGAGATCAAATTCACTGTTCCAACTCTATCCACCTGTTTGAATTTCTCAAGATTCTTTTTATTGTGCTCCAAAATCATCACTTCTTTGAGTTCCCATCTATCAGTCTATCTCCATAAACATCTCGGGAATTTTTCTGGCTTTTTCCGGAAACATGTCTCATTTATCTGCGAGTGGAATCTAGTTTTTAGATGCTCTAAAATATCTTTTGGTGAGCTCCAAATATTTTATTTGGGTTCATCACGTTCCAAAGCGTCTCTGGAATTTTTCCGGAAACTTTCGGAGCTGTCGGAGTATTTTTTTTCGTGGCTTAAATAATAATTCTGGAGTTTTCTGGAATTATTTTAATTCCAAAATTAATTAATTCTGAAAATAATAAAATGTAATCCTATTCCAACCTGGCTTAAACCTAGCGCATATAAATATATGCCGGCGTCTGTCTTTTTGATCTTTGCTGTAGATCTGAAGTTCTTTTTTTTTCCGAGCTGCGTCGAAGCTTTTATCTCGGCAGCCATCGATCTCTGGGTTCCTGCCGGCTGCCCATGAAAGCCTCTGGTGGTCGCCAATGCAGGCTGCCGGTGGTCGTTGTCTGACCCTGGCCAGAAACTATCCAGATCGATCACGAGAAGCGCCATGTTGTGGTGATCTTCTTCTCCATGTCCGACTCTGCTCTCCATTAAACGTCTTGCGTGACTGACGCTGGTGAGCATCTATATTCCGATCTGTCTCTTCTAATAATTCTCGTATGTCAACTCTAGCAAACCTTCCTGCGTTCCGGTGATTTTTTGCATGGATCGTCGTGCAACTACCCTATGCATGTTGATTCGATCAACGTTGTCCGCTTGTCAGATCAAGCATCTCGGACGAAGCTAATGCCACCCATATATGTTAAATCCTGCCGAGCAGCATGTCGCCAAGAGCTGCAGTGCGCCAAATTCATCTTTGTCAGCAAAGGTACGTGAGCAGAAGATCATTGGAGAAACCATCCGTTCATTACAGCCTTTACTCGTGTAAATGCAGATGCTTGTAGAGCGGTCTTAGCATCTTTAGTCCCAAGTTGTTTATCTGTTCTAGCCCTCTCACTCGATCTGTTCTCTTTCGGCTATCTGCTTTTGCTATCTTGTAGAAGCTACGCTGCCACATATTTCTGAATTTGACATTAATTACTAATTTTTTTAATACGCATACAAGCTTTTCAACCAAAATTAAAAGCAACATCAAGTTACACTTTGATATTTTATACCCAAATATTAATGTGATTCATTATTAACCTAAATATCTTTTAATTATATTTGCTTAGTTTAAGCATGCACCGCCTATAGTAGATGCTCTAACATGTTACTTTATTATTTTATAAAGAGTTAAATTCTGACCTGCTTAAAGCTATATGATAATATTTATAAATAAAACATGACTAGGTGAAGCCCGACTTTTCAATTTAACACATGATGACTAATCCGAATTAATATTCTTTACATGACTTTCTCAATTAAAATAAATCAAGCACGTAGGCTTTTCTTTTCTTTTATAATAATATAAAAATTTGGATAGTCGTTTGTTGTTTAACAATAATTCCGTTATCGGTGTTTCTTGCGTTGTAGCGACCGTAGCAACGATCTCGCTCGCTTAGTGCGCTGTTTTCTCTGGTATGGTGTTTTGCTCTTAGTTGTCTCTTTTTGTTGTCTGTATGTTTGCATATGTGTGATGCTTGCTTCGAGTAGACGAAGACTGCTTGTCGGTGCTAAAGATCAAAAGATGATGACTGAAGGCTTATGATGTGAGATTTGAGCAACTGTTTAAGGCAAGTATAACATGGGATCTTCCTTGTTTTCTATTCACGTTAATTCACTAAATTTATTCTGCATGTGTCTACCTTGATAACCATAGGAACAACCTAGTCTTGTTGACTTATACCTTGTCACCTTGGGTTATGCATTGGATAGTGATTGCTAGTGCTCAGACGGATGATTATGATCATGTAACTTGATTAATGGTATATGCAACGAACAACTAAAAGATGCTTTTGACAAACATAACTTATCTGTAAGTGGATTCCCCCAGAACTTACAGTAGAACCGTGAGAGCTATATGGCTCTGGCTTTAGCTCAGTATGGGGATTTTTTCTAGCTTGTTAGTGGTTACCTTCGTGGCGCAAGAGGGGTGTGTTCCGGGACGGGTATAGTGCGGCCCCTGTCCACATGAGTATAGGCTGCGTGTTGTTGTGCCATCTGGAAGGGGGGCTCTACACCTGCAGGCCACAGAAACCTAGCAGTCCTAACTTGTTAGACGGGCCTTTGGAAGGCTTCATAGTGAACCCTGCCGCACTTCCTTGGAAGAGGTGATATGGGAGTCATGACCCCTGGCATATGGGCAACACGACTCACGGGTGAAGGTGTACAACCTCTGCAGAGTGTTTTTAAAACTGTTATAACAGCCGTGCTCGCGGTCATGAGCGGTCTGGGCTCCTTATGGAATAATAACTTGTGAAACTGATTATTATTTGTTTATGTTCTTGCTATATATTATTCATGTTCACTTGATCATATGTTTATTTGGGCTATTGCATAATTTTGTTGCTACTCAACTGCTTATTAATATGATATAATTAAAAGCTATCCGCAGTTAAACCCGTGTCGACCTTTTGAGCCTCATGAACCCCATGTTGTATTTGCTGAGTACGATATGTGCTCACTCTTGCTATTTCCCCCACACCCCAGTTCCCATCAGAGTCGCGCAGCGGAAGTGTGGTGAAGACAAAAATGAGTTCCCAGAAGATTGATAGAAATGTTAGGCGTATGTACCCCCCGTCAGCTATCCCTGTGAAGAATGGAGCATGAAGAGAAGATTACTATCGGTTCCGCTTAACTTTGATGTAAGTGTTTGTTGTAAATATGTTTTCGATATATATATAACATTGTTTTTGATATCTTTTTCATCTGTGGTTGTATGTGTGGACTTCCTGGGCACACATATGGTGAGTGCTCGGTTTTGTTTTTAAAACCGGGTGTTACATACCCCTAGCACAGTTCAATCATCATGCTGATACCAATTGAAAAATGAAGCAAACACTTGTGATTTCAAATTTTAATCGGAGTTGCAGTGGTGAAATTACACAAGTCCAGAAATCAGCATGTGACTACGAGAGGTTGAATGCTTGTTATTGCCTAACTTTCCAACTGTGTGAAGCCTATGCATAAGCAATCAGAAGCTTAAAGCAACAGTTTCGGTCATACACTACACAACTCAAGTTTAACTCAAAGTGCAATGAGAAACAGTCTCGAAACTGTGAGGTGCTAACAAGCAAACCCATCTCGATCTTTTCAATTCACTTAACTTGGTTCAGATTTTAAACAGAATATGACATACCAAGTAAGTGAATGACTCAACACTAGAGACATAGCAACCTAGCATACATAAATAGCATAAGCGACTTCGACACATCCTACACATGCTAGTTGCATATCTCAATGGTGAACATTTTCAAGTTTTAAGTTCATTATCAAATTTCACCATTCAAAAATAGCTCAGCTCACAGTATGTATCAGTGATCAGAAAGAGCATAAGCTACAGCTTCTACATAAAGCATCGGAGCAAAGATTACACAGAGCATAGTTACATTCTTCAACCTATATTCATGAAGCTCAGAATGTAAAAGCGTATGCTGAAATGCAAAGATGCATGAAGAAACCAAAAAAAGCAAAACCAACTGAAAAACACAAAGTCAGTGTATCATAGAAGAGTCAAAAATGTTTCCCCCATCTAAAAGGGGAAACACACACCAAGCTCACCTCTCAACCGATTAAAAGTTGATTGGTCCAAAGGATTGGTGAAAATATCAGCCAACTGATGATGAGTATCGACATGACGAAGGTCGATATCACCCTTCTCATAGTGGTCTTGCAGAAAATGAAAGCGCACATCAATGTGTTTGGTCTTCGAGTGCAGCACGGGGTTCTTAGCAACGCTAATCGCACTCGTGCTGTCACAAAGCAAAGGAACACGAGAAAAGCTCAGACCAAAATCACGCAAAGTGGCTATCATCCAGAGTAACTGGGAACAGCAGCTGGCGGCAGCCACATACTCAGCCTCCGTGGTAGACTGGGCGACACTAGACTGCTTGCGAGAGGACCACGATACAAGAGAAGAACCAATAAACTGGCAAGTCACAGAAGTGGACTTGCGCTCAATCCGGCAACCAGCAAAATCAGCATCGGAATAACCGCAAAGGGAATGGTTGGAAGAAGCAGAATACCAAATCCCGAATTCTGGAGTGAAGGATAAATACCTCATAATGCGCTTGACCGCCTGACGGTGAGAGGTGCGCGGCGAAGACTGAAAACGCGCGCAAAGACACACCACGAACTGGATGTCCGGGCGTGTCGCCGTCAGGTACAGCAGCGACCCGATCATACTCCCGTACTCCTTCTGGTCCACTGCTTCTCCTTCCTTGTCCGCATTCAGGGCCGTCGTGGTCGCCATGGGTGTTGGAAGAGGCTTGGCCTCACCCATGTCGAATTTCTTCAAAATGTCCCGGGTGTACTTGCCCTGGTGCACAAACGTTCCCTCTCGGGATTGCTTGATTTGCAACCCGAGGAAAAACGTCAACTCGCCCATCATGCTCATCTCGAACTCCCTGCTCATAGTATCTGTGAACTTGGCAACCAAAGCGTGAGAAGAACCACCGAAAATGATATCATCCACGTAAATTTGGACCAAGAGAGTGTCGGTGCCTTGCTTGAGGAGAAAGAGCGTTTTATCTACACATCCCATTTTAAAACCCTTAGCAAGCAAAAAGGTTTTCAACCTATCATACCAGGCTCTAGGGGCTTGTTTCAAACCATACAAAGCTTTGTGAAGTTTAAAGACATGGTTTGGAAACTTGGGATTTTCGAAACAGGGGGGTTGTCTAACATACACCTCCTCTTTAATGTAGCCGTTTAAGAAGGCACTCTTGACATCCATTTGAAAAAGTTTGAAACCTTTGGATGCAGCAAAAGCCAAGAGTATCCTAATCGCCTCCAAACGCGCTACAGGAGCAAAAGTCTCCTCATAGTCTATCCCCTCCTTCTGACTATATCCTTGGGCTACGAGTCTGGCCTTGTTTCTCACAACATGGCCATCTTCTCCCTGTTTGTTTTTGAAAACCCATTTTGTCCCAATTGGATGACACTAAGAAGGTGGAGACATTAGAAACCAAACCTGATTTCTCTCAAAGTTTTCTAACTCCTCATGCATGGCATTGACCCAATCCGGATCCGTCAAAGCGTGTCCAACATCTCGGGGCTCAAAATCAGCAACAAAAGCAGAATGAGCAAAGTGAGAGATTTGATACCTAGACCGAGTGACCCGTTCGTCAATGTTGCCGATCATCTGCTGAGGCGGGTGCTGGCACTGAATGTGTCGTGGCGCCTCCCTTGCCGAAGTGGCCTCCCCCTCAACAGCAGCTGGTGCCTCCTCGGGTACAAAGGGTACCGCTCGAGGTGGCGCATCCCACGGCCCCCAGGAAGAAGATGTGTCGGGGACGTGAGTCATTGTAGAAGCCGCTCCTTGCGGCAAAGCAGGTGGAAGGGGTGCTGGATCATCCATACCTTCAGCACCTTCGTCCTCGTCATCAAAAAGAGGCTCACCAACCTCATGATCACCTGCACGCTCAAAATGAGAAGAAGGACAAACCATGGTCTCATTGAAGGTGACATCGGATGTCTCCATGACTCGGTTAGTGTCAAGGTTAAGTACACGATAAGCTCTAGTGTGAGTGCCATAACCCAAAAACACACCGTTGGAAGAGCGAGACTCAAATTTGTCTAGGTTGCCCTTTTTGAGTATAAAACAATGGCAAACAAAAACTCTAAAATAACTCACCTTGGCGAGTTTTCCAAAACGCAACTCATAAGAGGACTTTTTCAAGAAGGCTCAAAGAAAAATGCGATTGGAAATATAGCATGCAGTGCTCATTGCTTCGGCCCAATATCGCCTAGGAGTCCTATGCTCATCGAGCATCGTCCTGGCCATCTCTACAAGGGTCTGATTCTTCCTCTCCACAACAACATTCTGTGGCGGTGTGTAGGGGGAAGAAAACTGATGCTCCAAACCCAAAGAGTTACAAAACTTCTCAAAATCCGAATTCTTGAATTCGAAACCATTATCACTCCGAATTGCTCGCATTGAGTTCAAAGGGAACTCATTCTGAAGACGCAAAATCAGATTGCGAGCAAAGGAGAAAGTCTCGATTTTCTTAGCTAAAAAGAAAACCCACGAATATCTCAAAAAATCGTCGACAACAACAAGCACGTACCACTTCCACCCAACCGAGCTCACCCGAGCCGGACCAACAAGGTCCATGTGTAAAAGCTCTCCAGGGCGCTTAGTCATGACCTGAGTCACTGGATGGTGGGGAGCGGCTACCATTTTCCCATGTCTACAAGAATGGCAAACAAGATCCTTCTCCATGGACAACTTGGGCAATCCTCGGATTAGGCCAAGTGAACTAAGTCTTGCAAGCAAGTCGAAGCTCAGGTGACCAAGTCTCCTATGCCACTTCCAAAGATCAGAGGAGGAAGGTCCAGCCAAAAGACAACGAGAAATTCCAAACGACTCCGAGAAATCCGCACGAAAGACTTTTCCAAAGGGCGAAATCACACATACAAGATTGCCCTGAGGATCCAAAATGCGACTGAGATTCGGTTTAAAACGAATCTCATAGTCATCATCGAAAAGTTGCAAAATAGAAAGAAGGTTAAAATGCAAGTTAGAAACAAGAGCAACATCGCGCAACACAAAGTGCTCATTAACTCGCACAGACCCACAAGACAGCACCTTACCTTTGCTGTTATCGCCGAAGGTGATATACTCCTTTCCGGCGACCGGACTAAGACTGGAGAACCACTTGGCGTTTCCGATCATGTGCCTCGAAAACCCAGAATCCACCAACCAAACGTTCTCCAATCGTTTTACCTACATCAATAAAAAGACATAGGGTGAGCATACGGGCCAACACTGGGGTTAGTGAAGTAAGGGGAATACCAGTGTTGGGTCGGCTGCTCAAAAGAACGGTCAGCAGAAAAACCATTCCTAGCACACCTACGGAGCAAGCGATCACCACGTTTAGAAAGACGTGGTCCGCTAAGGGAAGAGCGTCTATCGCGATACTCAAAATGCGGTGGGGGAAAATGATCAACTACAAAGCCACCGCCACGGGGTCCATAGCCTACCACAACAGGCTCCCACCGGGCACGCTCTCTACGAGGCCTAGGCCTTGGAACTTGAGGCACTGCACCTCTAGGCCTAGCATCTCTCCTCGGAGCTCTCCTCTGCCTAGGCCTGAGAACTTGAGGTTCTGGACCTCTGGGCCTAGCAGCACGTCTCTGAACATTTGGCGCATGTACATCATGGAAAGGATGGTACATGTCCGCATTGTTCATCACCCTAGCACGACACGATTCTCTCTTGCGCCGAAAACAGAACTCGCTCAAGTGTCCATTTCTCCCACAGTGCTCGCAATGGTACCTCACCGCTCTCAAAGAGGGTTGTTGGTACACACGGTTGTGGGTGTGGATCACTTTGCCCTTCTGTGGCATAAGCTCCTCCTGGATAGGTGGCATTGTATCCAGCTTGTTTTTCAGGTGGTTGGGTTTGGGATGCCACACTTGGTTCTTGGGTGGAGCTCGTGGAGGTTCTTCAAACACCCCATCCTTGGTGTTAGGCTTGAGAGGCTCTTTGGGTGGAAGCTTGGTAAGTTTTGGAGTAGTGGTGGAGTTGGGCTTCTCACTCGGGTTTAGACCACTCGACTCTCCAATCTTCCCAAAAGCTGAAACAACAACACTCGGAGCAAAGCCTACACCTGGACCTCCAGCAGCTCGCTTAAATTGGGAGATCATCATCCCGAGCTGCGACTCACCACAAGATACCCATGACAAGATGGTCTGAAGGTATGTGTTTTCTTCCTCGGTTTGCATCTTGTCATGCTTCACATTCGCAATCTCCATCTCCAAACCCTCGCACAAAGCACACCTAGTCACACAAGTGCTACTCGAGCTGGCCTTCTCAAGAGACACAATCTTGGCATTCTTCTCTGCCAACTCGGATTGCAAGACAGGACAAGTCTTGCACACACCCAACAGTGAGGGTCTAGCCTTCAGCTCATCTACCTCTCCTACCAACGCAGCATACTTACCTCTCAAAGTGAGAAGGTCAGTCATGTGCGTGGTGCACATCTCACACTCCTCATCTGTAACAACCACGGTGGACTTGACAGAATCAAGTTCCTTCATCGTATCCTCCCACTTCTGCCTAAACTCCTTGCGCTCTCTAGCGGCACGCCTAAGCAACTTATCTTGACTAAGGAGCGCAATAGTAAGTTTCTCGACCTCAGCGGAAAGCTCATCGTGGGTCAGAGATACCTGGGAGGTGTCGTCGTCTTCGTCGTCGTTCCGAGGTGAGTTCACCAGCTCGCCGTCGACCTCCTTGCCGAGGGCCATGGTGCAGAAGCCGTCGTCGTCGGCGAAGAAGCAGAGGCCCTTGAGCTTGTCCTCGATCCTCTTCTTCTTCACGGACTCGTCATCGCTTGAGCAAGCGGAGTCGTCATCCGAGCCGTCGATGTCGCTGAGCGTGGCGAAGAACGCACGCTGCTCACCTTGGGCCTTCTCCAAGTACTTGTTCTTGATGTACTCCTTGTCGAAGCCGCCCCTCCGCTTGTGCCTCACGGGGACGTACTTCTCCTTGCGCTTGCCGGAGTCGTACTTGTGCCCATGATCGCCCTTCCCAGATGTGTTCTTCTTCTTGGGGCAGTTGGCGATGAAGTGGTCGGGGTCGCCGCAATCGTAGCATCCTGAGCGTCCTCCTCCGCGGCGACGGTTCATGCGGTTGTTGTGGAACCGCGAGAACCGGTTGGCGAGCATTGCCAGCTCGTCATCCCCCAAAGACTCCAGCTGGTCCTCTGTGACAGAAAAGAGTGAAGAGAGTGCAAATCCTCCAGAGGGGTTAGCAGAAGAGCCAGAAAGCAAAGCCATAGTCTGGCCAGAAGGATTCTCATAAGAAGCCCTCGCCATGGCATCAATCTCACTGGACTTGAGCTTACTAAAGAGCTCGTCGCACGTGAGGGGCTCATAGTTAGGCGATTCAATGATTGCCTGAACCTTGGAATCCCACACCGACCGATCAAGGGTATGCAAAAGCTTGAGAGCTGTCTCATGATCATCGAAAGGCAACAGCTCCTTGTTAGCCCTCATCCTGTTGACAATCACCTAAAAGCGAGCGAATAAACTTTCTATGTTCTCGCCAGGCATGTGTCGAAAGTTCTCATACTCTCGCTTGTGCGACTCGTAGAGACGGGTTTTGACTTGAGAGGTTCCCTCATGGAAACGCATGAGGGATGCCCAAATCTCTCGAGCCGTAGCGAGGTGAGAAACGCGATCAAACTCCGTCATGCTCAAGCATGAGAAAAGGGCATTACGGGCTCGGCGATTGGCATCGTGATCATCGATCTGACGCTGAGTCACACGAGCAGCCAAGACCACATAATCAGCAGAGTTGCAAATATCCCAAATGGAAGCACCCATACTCTGCAGAAAGGCCGACATGCGTATCTTCCAATACGCATAGTTCGTACCATCAAAGAACGGCGGTTTGCCCACGCCGCGATCCATGTCGCCTTCGGTGGATCTGGAACCGGCTAAGGTGAAAGATCCTTAACCTGCTCCGATACCAATTGAAGGACCGAGAATGCTACCATAAAGCGACCAGAGGGAGGTGAATGGGAGCTTCAAATTTTCCATTCGGAAACTTGTTGCCACTGTCCCGAGAATCAACCCCAAGAGCAAACCTAGAGCTTGCAAGTGTCCACGACCCTAGATGTAGGGTGGATGCTTCTGAGAAGCACAGCGGGACACTACACAACCCTAGAAACCCAACGCAAAAGACGGAAACCAAATCCATCAACGATCGAACGAAACAACGTGAAACAGCATTGACCGGACTCACTGGTGCGTCCGGTCGACAGCCACCGGACGCGTCCGGTCAGTCAAAAGCCAATTTCGGACCTTACTGTTTCTGACCGGACTCACTGAGACTGAGCGTCCGGTCAGAAGCCAAGCGTCCGGTCACAAACGCCAAACTCGATGAATAGTAGTAACGTCGAGTCCGGTCACAATGCAGCAGGTGCGTCCGGTCAGCTACGGAAAATCCACGTGTGACATTCAACGACCGGACTCACTGTGATAGCGTCCGGTCGCTGCGATGCATGCGTCCGGTCACCCCGTGTCAGCCACGTTCCTCCACCGATTTGGCTCGATCTCACCCAAAACAAATCCTTTGGGGATCAAACTTGGTGAGAGGAGTCACAAGGAGGATAGTGAGCTATCTCTAAGAGATCATGGCTCGAACCTATCTCAAATCGGTGAATCAAAGAAGTTCGAGGGAAGGGAGAAAAACTTGACCCGAAACCAAAATCGATCGATCTCCTAGACCGTGAGGTTAGAGGTGAATTCCTTCGGTGGAAAGAAGTGCCTCACAACCTAGAACAACTTGGTTCAAACGGATTTGCAAAAGATGAACCGAGCAAAGAGATCGAGCGACGAGAAAAATGAGGAGAAAAAAGATTCCGCGAAGAACACAAACAAAACGTGAATCACAGGCACCAAATTGCAACCGTGTGGCTACCACACGCTACAACAGTGAGGTTACGGCCTCACTTCCACAAAATCTCCAGTACACAGAGGTATGGTTCTCTGCGGATCTCAGCTAGCTACAGCAGGGGATTGGGAGAGCAGGAAACCCTAGAAGCAAAGAGCAAATGACTGAGATAGATGGGGAGGTGGGTGTCTCCCCCTACTTATCCTAATTCTAAATATTCCTAATTCCCACTCTACCTCTAACTACTTACAGAGCGAACCAGCTAAACCCTAAGGTTATTCTGGACCAACTCGATGGTAGGTGGATCCGACGGCCACGCCCGCACAACTCGTAGCATTGCCTCGACGCAACCTCCCGATTGCCGCCACGTGCCGCCACTCGCTCTGCACCCCCGGTTTTGTGGCCCAAACCGGGAAACCAGCTTTTCCAGCCAACCCCCAGTTTTGAGGCCCAAACCTGGAAACTAGCCCACCAACGCCTTTGTTTTGTGGCCCAAACTCAGCAAACCCGAAGCACCCAGGTTTTGAGGCCCAAAACTAGAAACCGTCCTCAGCCCGAGTTTTGTGGCCAAACTCGGAAACCATCAGCGCCCAGGTTTTGTGGCCCAAACCTGGAAACCGTCCACCAGATGGTTTTTCTCTGGCTCTACCACCAAACCGAAGCTGTAGAGGGGATGCACCACCCGTGCACCGCGTCCACCGACACGTGTCCCCAAGTCCTCAACTTAGGCAACACATGACCGCAAGTCTTCGCTCGTCGCTGTCCCAGGCTGTTAGCCACCACAGCTGATCCTCGGGCCACCAGTCCCTCAGTCCAAGCCTCACGTCCGCCCTTCGCCACTCTCGGTCCATCGGCACGGCACGTCTCTACTTGATCTTCACCTTGCCTCTGATCACTGCATCCGTGCTCGACACCTGCACAACACAAGCCAAAGAACATGCGCATCATCCCAGTTGACAATCACTCATCACTCAGAGACCCGGCATACACCCATGTATCCGCACAAGCAAATCAAGAAGAACAGCTGATAAGATCTCCATCATCTAGACATTGTTGAGAGGACAAGTCTCAGTTGTGACATTACAAGACAAAGACTCATGGAGGCACTCGAGTAGCAGCTCTGAATTCAAGTCTCTTGGCAACCCAATGATTAAAGGAAAACAAGAAAGGTTGACAAGAGAAGAATGCGGAACTGTCCCTACATCCTCATAGTACACAATTAATACAAGAAAGAGAAAGGATCCTAGAAAGCATACTCGAGGAACAATGCACCTTCACTGATAAGTCGACACAAGAGAAGGAAGGTCAATACATCTAAGGATGATTCCACTATGATCTTCCTCCTCTCAAGCATATTGTGAGACAAATAAGAGAAGACAAGCCATTCATAAACAACAACCAGCTAGACAAGAGAAGCTTCCACAAGGTGGTTCAACACAATCACTTTCCAATGACAAAGTAACATTTCAAGGTAAGTAACCATCATTGTAAAAGCTTCTTCTTCATTCTAGTATGAACATAAATAAAGAACTAAACATGTTTAAGTTGCATCTCACTTGATCCAACCTAATCAACTCAACATGTTTAGTCCTTTGATCTTTGTTCCTAGCTTTACTCTCTTGAATCTCACTGTCTTAACTAAATGAGCTAAAATGTTGTGCATCTAACCTTTGGAAGATGATATATCTCAATCATGAAAAGATCGACATATTATGCATAGATTATCCTTCCTTAGGTTAAGTAATCTGATCTGATAAATATTTTAAGATGCTACTTTCAAGCTCATCCTCTGATCCTATCAATCATGTTAAGATTGAATAGAACACATAAACAACAAGTTTGTCTTGTGCAATGTGCCTAAGGTTAGAGAGGAATAAACAAAACTTTTGGTTCTGTTGGTGTTTTTCCACCAACAGAGCCTATGCACTTGATCTCTACCATGTCTTTATGAGCAGGACACACTCTTGAGCAAAACATGGAGAAGTTTGTCACTCCCAAATTCTACAGAGTGAAGGTCCTAGATCTACAAGAACATGCACACTGAGTAAGATGTTGCCAACTTCCATAATTAACGCTTCATTTCAATCTGTTGGACGAACAAAGAACAAGAGTGACACCATATCAAGAGGCATAAACAAGAAGGAATGATGGAAGACGTCGTAGTCAAAATTAGAGGTCATGAAGTCCCCACAGACTTCTTGATCTTCGACATAGGAGAAAACGATGATGTCCACCTCATCCTATGAAGACCATTCCTCTACGCTACAAATGCAATCATCTACAAGAGGAAATCCATTTTCACTTTCCTAGAGAAAAGACACGATGCAACTTCATCAAATACATGCCCAATGAAGCACTCAAGAAGAACAGAAGTGAAAGACGCCGCTCTCAATGCCAAAGAAGACAAACTATCAACAATAGAGAGGCTAATCACGCAGAAGTAGCTATCGACATTGTCCCAGGAAAGAAGGGAGAGAAAACCTCAAGACAATGAACCACAGGAAGTGAAGACTCAGACCAAGAAAGTATGAAAGAAAAAGTCTGCACCTCAGAGGTATAATCAATAACAACTTTCCAAACGTCTGACATACCTTGGGAGGTCTGAACCAAGAGAAGGTCCGGTTCGTCGGACCTAAATATCCGAACCTTCGCCAAAAGGTAAAAATCGATAATTATCCTCATATTTATTTTGCTGCATATTTCTCATATTTAATTCTTAGTTATTTATTACATCATCATATTTAATCATTGCATCATCATATTTAATTCACAAACATTTTAATTTCTGGATTGCATTAGAAAAGAAAATAAAAATATTGCATTTGTTACACTACATCATAAACTATGAAGCCCCATGTGAATAATTCTATGGTGTGTAAAAACCCACAAGGATATTCACTGTGGTGGCAAAAAAATAATAAATATGTATGCATTCATCCTGTTGCATTTTCTCTTGCATCATAAAAATATAAAAACATAAAAATATTGAGAAAGAGATCTTACTGAAATTCTAGACAATCAAGGCTTGAGTGGCCAACCGCTAATATGTTCCACAAGTTTTGTTGTCTATTTGAGTTTCACAGGATTTAAAAGGCCAAGAAAAGCTAACGAGCAAGTGAATGCTCCATCCACTGTTGGAGCACTGTCTTGACAAACATCAATCAAAGCTCTAATAGAGAAAGGACATATCCACTGCCAATCTGCTACATTGCAAGATCGAACGACTACGTCAACATTTAGCTAGGGGGAAGGCACCCCCATGTATCCAAGTAAGTATCTTTATCCTCTTAAGTTTTCTATAAACAAATTCAAAGAGCCAAAAATATGTGAGCACATGAAGGCTCACCCCTAAAAAAAAAGAACAAAAATATGCGGGCACATGAAGGCTGACCATTAATTAAAAAAGAGATAAAAATATATGAGCACATGAAGGCTTAACGCTATTAAGGGAACCAGCTTGGGGGAGACTCACCCCCGTTATCTTCGCGATTCAGGTATGTCTTTATTATTATTACTACTACTACTATTATTATTAGTTTTTATATCTTAAAGTGTGTCAGGTTAAATAAATAAAATAGTGTGTCTAGTTTGTTTTAAGGAGTTGATGACCAAAGAAGAACCTGCTCTCTCTAATCTTTTGCATGGAAATGATGAATAGTTGCTCTATCTAATTTCTTTCAAGTACCTAGCCTTCAAAGCATGAGTTCTCCTAATTAATAATGATGCCTTAAAATAAAATTAAATGCATGGTTGGCAAATACTTAATCTAAGGTCTAGGTAATTGGGATATGACATGTGATGATCTGAGCTGCTATTATCTTGTTCTAAACAACACTAGAATTCCGGAGATTTCTAAATATAAACATGACTAATAATTGCATTGAGTTAAATTAAGCTTTGTTGACCCTGTGAGATGTTATCTTGCCATTGAATTGAGATCACTTACACATTTCATCCATCTTCTGCATAAATGCTCATAATTATCTATTGCTACACTCTCTGATGTTTGTTGGAAACATGTGGCTATAAAAAAAAGGAAAAAAAAGAGAAAGATTCCGAGGAAATAAAAAGGGACAAGTGTCCGAAACCTCAAAAAGAAAGATCCCGAGGAAATAAAAAGGGACAAGTGTCCAGAACCTCGAAGAAAAAAAAAGAAAGAAAAAAATATCAGAAAAAATGGGCATGTGCCCGACAGTAGAATTAGTCTAATAGCCATATGTCTCTGATGAACAGAAGAGAGTGAATATATTCAAAAGAGCATCTGACTCCATTTTCCATACACATGCACTTCTTGATTCAATGGTTGGTTGACTTTCTCTTTAGATCTATCGTTTAATTTGACAACATATGTATTAATGCTTTTGAAAATTAATTAAAAACTCCGGGATAAAGGTGAAGTGAAAGAACTAGAGGCATAGTGCTTGATTTGATCGTTCAATCTCTCAATTATTCAAGATCTAAGGTAAGAGTAATAAGCCCCATGAAGAATAACATGATATGTTTAAAAGAATTTTTGTTTAACAGCACGTATACTTGTGGGAAGTGAAGATATTGTAGTAACTCCTGATCCATTTTGGTTTTGCTAAGGGACTAGCAAAGGGTAAGCTTGGGGGAATTGTTGACGCTGGTTATCTATCAAGATTAAAGGATAAATAAATATGAAAAGTGCATGAATTCAATCACCAACAAAGGTTTAGGGTTTTAATTGACAATATTCCACGAGTTTTGGTGAATTGTGATTCTGCAGGGACTAAACCAGGAAACCAGCGCTGATTGCTTCCCCTAGAAGGAAACCGACGGGAGATAACGCAATCGCCAAGTCAGGAATATTCCAGAAGGTTCTAGAGGACACCAGAGGACACCACAAGGCGGGGCACCGCGAGAGGCCGCCAGGTGGGACCGGTCGGTCCCACCATGAGACCGACCGGTCTCCCCCCGGGCCCGCTGGCTTCCGTCTTCTGCAAGCTTCCTCCACCGACCTCTAGGACTCATCTCGGCCGTACCTAAAGTCGATTTGATCTAACGGCTGCTGCGGTTGATCCCTCGGGGCTATATAAACAGGCCCCCAGACGCCAGGGCAGATCAAGTTCCTCTTCAGAAAAGACTATGCCTCATTCAGAAACCCTAGAAGAGACTTCAAGAGCCAGCTATCAAGTAGAAGACTAGTTACCCCTCTAGTTTAGATGTAGAACCTAGTCTTATACTAGAACTAGAAGAGAGAGAGAGGAAGAGATCAAGAAGGAGCTCCGGCCTGTCGGATCAACTTCTTCATCTTGTACCTACGGATTCAAGTTTATCTTCAACTTGCTTCAGTGATTGTTTCGGTAATCAACATCTATATTTAAGTTTGAGCCATTGTTCTTATTATTCTTAAGGTTTGTGACTCTCTTTTGAGTACTTTAATTCTAGTCATTCTAGAGTTAGAGTAGTTGGATGGTGTAAGCGTGGTGCTTAGACTTGATAGCTCATAAATGCCTCCTATAATGCCGGTAGTAGTGGTTGTTCGCAAGGGTGACTCTTATAGCCTTGTTGATTCTTCTATAGTCCACTTACCCGTGTGTAGGCTCGGTAGGATTATACATTTGCATAAAAGACTCATACTCTGTTTGTGACCTTTTATGGCAACTTCCCCACTAAGAATAATATAAACATATCACTCTTAAGTTGGATTTAGATAGCCTTAGTGATCCCCTCTATGCTTCTAGATTCTCGGTCCTTGTTAGCTACTCAGGGGTTAGATTTTAAGGCTTAACACTATCTGTTCCTTTGGGTTCAATATTAAAACTGGGTTACTCCGGTGAAGTGCTACATCGGTAGATTTTATCTGTGCGCTTGCGGATAAAGTAGAGTGTGCGTTAATTTATACCAACAAGCATTTCTGGCGCCGTTGCCGGGGATAGAGTCTATCTCTACTCTTGGTAGCGACGTTAGTAAGTGTCAACACTCGCACTGACCCATGAGACAACACTTTACCTTTGCTATTGTCGCCTAAGGTGATAAACTCCTTTCCGGCAACTGGACTAAGACTGGAGAAGCACTTGGTGTTTTCGGTCATATGCCTTGAGCACCCGTAATCCACCAACCAAATGTCCTCCAATCGTTTTACCTACATCAATAAAAAGACATAGGGTGAGCATACGGTCCAACACTAGGGTGAGTAAAATGGGAAGTGTACCAGTGTTGGGTCGGCAGCTCAAAAGAACGGTTAGTAGCAAAACCATTCCTAGCACGCCTACGGGAAAAGCGATCACCACGTATAGGAAAACGTGGTCCGCTAAGGGAAGAGCGTCCATCGTGATACTCAAAACACGGTGGGGGGTAATGCTCAACAACAAAGCCACCACCACGGGGTCCATAACCAACAAAAGCAGGATCCCGTCGGGCACGTCCTCCTTGCGGCCTAAGACCTTGAGGTATTGGACCTCTAGGCCTAGCAGCTCTACTTTGAACCTTCGGCGCATGTACATCATGGAAAGGATGGTACATGTCTGAGTTGTTCATCTCCTTTGCACGGCGCTCCTCTCTCTTGCGCCGAAAGGAAAACTCCCTCAAGTGTCCATCTCTCCCACAGTGCTCACAGTGGTACCTCACCGCTCTCATAGGGGGTTGTTGGTACTCATGGTATTGGGTGTGGATCACTTGGTTCTTTTGTGGCATGAGCTCCTCATGGATTGGTGGCATAGTGTCTAGCTTGTTCCTGAGGTGGTTTGGTTTTGGAGCCCATGTCTGTTTCTTCGGTGGAGCCCTTGGAGGTTCTACAAACACTCCATCCTTGGTGATCGGCTTGAGAGGCTCTTTGGGTGGAATCTTGGTTAGTTTGGGAGTAGTGGTGGAGTTGGGCTTCTCACTCGGCTTAAGACCACTAAACTCTCCAACCTTCCCGAAAGATGTAGCACTCTCAACACCCTGAGCAAAACCCACACCAGGACCTCTAGCAGCACATTTGAATTGGGCAATCATCATCCCAAGCTGCGGCTCACCACTAGACACCCATGACAAGATGGTCCGAAGGTATGTGTTTTCTTCCTTGGTTTGCATCTTGTCATGCTTCACATTTGCAATCTCCATCTCCAAACCCTGACACAGGGCACACCTAGATACACAAGTGCTATCCGAGCTGGCCTTCTCAAGAAACACAATCTTGTCATTCTTCTCTGCCAACTCGGATTGCAAGCCTGCACAAGACTTGCACGCACCCAGCAACACGGGTCTAGCCCTAAGCTCATCCACCTCTCCAACCAAAGCAACATACTTCCCCCACAAAGTGAGAAGGTCAGTCATGTGCTTGGAGCACATCTCACACTCATCCTCCTCAGTCACGACAACAGTGGACTTGACAGACTCAAGCTCCTTCACCGCGTCCTCCCACTTCTGCCAAAACTCCTTCCTCTCTCTAGCAGCACGCCTAAGCAGCTTTTCTTGACTAAGGAGGGTAGCAGTAAGTTTATCGACCTCAGCAGAAAGCTCATCAGGGGTCTGTGATACTTGGGAGGTGTCGTCGTCGTCGTCGTTCCGAGGGATCTCCTCTAGCTCGCTGTTGACCTCATCGCCGAGGGCCATGGTGCAGAAGCCCTCGTTGTCTGCGACGAAACAGAGGCTATTCAGCTTGTTCTCGATTTTCTTCTTCTTCTCGGACTCATCATCGCTTGATGTAGCGGAGTCGTCATCCGAGTCATCGACGTCGCTGAGCATGGCAAAGAAGGCACGCTGCTCAGCCTGGGCCTTCTCCAAGTACTTCTCCTTGATGTACTCCTTGTTGAAGTTGCCCCTCCGCTTGTGCTTGGCAGGGACATGCTTCTCCTTGCGCTTGTCTGAGTCGTACTTGTGGCCATGATCCGCCTTGTCGAAAGCTTGCTTGTTCTTCTTCGGGCAATTGGCGATGAAGTGGTCCGAGCCTCCACACTCGTAGTAGCCACCTCGTCCTCCTCCGCAGCGACGGTTCATGTGGTTGTTGTGAAACCGCGAGAACCGGTTGGCAAGCAAGGCCAACTTGTCATCTGCCATGAACTCCAGCTGCTCCTCTATGACAGAAAGAATAGATGACAAAGCAAAACCTCCAAAGGGATTAGCAGAAGACCCAAAAACCAAAGCCATCGACGGGCCAGAGGAATTTTCATAAGAAGCCCTCGCCATGGCGTCAATCTCACTAGACTTGAGCTTACTAAAGAGCTCGTCGCACGTGAGAGTCTCATAGTTAGGCGATTCCATGATCGCCTCAACCATAGAGTCCCACACCGATCGATCGAGAGTGTGTAAAAGCTTGAGAGCCCTCTCATGATCATCGAAAGGCAACAACTCCTTGTTAGCCCTCATCTTGTTGACAATCACCTGAAAGCGAGCGAATAAACTTTGTATGCTCTCGCCAGGCATGTGTCGAAAGTTCTCATACTCTCGTTTGTGCGACTCGTAGAGACGGGTTTTGACTTGAGTGGTTGCCTCATGAAAACGCATGAGGGTAGCCCAAATCTCCCGAGCTGTAGCGAGGTGTGAAATGCGATCAAACTCAGACATGCTCAAATAGGAGAAAAGAGCATTACGGGCTCGGATATTGGCATTGTGCTCATCAATCTGATGCTGAGTCACACGAGCAGCCAAGACCACATAATCTACAGAGTCGAAAATATCCCAAATGGAAGCACCCATACTCTGAAGATAGGCCGAGATGCGTATCTTCTGTTGGGGAAGGGACCCTCGGCAGTGACGCCACGCAGGCTTGCTCAAAGACGACCTTCGCGCAACCCGCGCACCTCTGCGGCGTTTGTCGAGTCACTCGGATCGTTTTCCTAACCTTCGGATAATGGCTCGGCCCTCGCCAACCATGTGGCTTCTTGCAGGCTATAGGCGTGAAGAACACAGAAGGTGACCCTCGTGAAACACCCTCGCGCGCTCCTGCGAGGATACCTTCGCTGAAGACGTTGAGCTCAGCGGGCGGGAAGCGAACACAGGCCTCGCGACTGACGAAGCCGAGGAGTCGACCCATGCTTTCTTGCGAAGGTGTGCGGGAGCCCAGTGGCGGCGGATAGGAGGATGTCGAACTAGGGTTTCCGTTTTCTCTGTGTTTGTACGATTCTGCCCTTCCATGTTTGTACGATTCTGCCCTTCCATTGTATAGCGCAGAGGAATCTTTCTTGTCCCCTTTTGTAATTTGGTCAGTGCCCCTTGGTATTCCCTATTAATACCAAGGGGTGAACAGTGTGATACGGACGGGTTCTTTGGGGAATAGAGCCACAGCATCACTGTTCTTGCTTCCCGGTACCCTCGCGTTTAGTTTTGATGACCGGCCGCCTTCGCTGAACCCCTGCGCGTAAGCGGGGGTAAGGCAAGTGTGATCCAACAGTTTGGCGCCGTCCGTGGGGATCGAAGTTCATAATGGCAGGAAACAGAAGAGCGCCCTCAACCAGAGACCCTCGCGTGACCAAAGAGGCCACGACGACGATCCAGCCTGTGGAAGAGAATGTAGAACCCTCGGAAACAGAAGAAATTGCTCCAGGGACGGAGGTCCCGGGCCCTCACACTCGTCTGGTATCACAGCCACACCCGCATACCTCCGGAGGAGATGGGGAAGGAGATGAGGAGGAGTTGGGCCTTGAGGCTTTAGAGAGATTTCAAGTTGAGTTGCAGGAGAAGAAGAGGCGTCTAGACCAGCTTGAAAGGCACAACCGGCTGCGCCTAATCAGGCAAAAGGCGGATGAAGCAAGAGAGCAGCTTGAAGGACCGAGAAAGCACTAGTAAGGCAACCGGAGGGGGGGTGAATGGGAGCTCAAAAATTTCTTTCGAAACTTTGGCCGATTTTCCCAAAATCAACCCCCAAAAGCTACGACCGAGAACGTGATGCCCACGACCCTTGGAAGAGGGTGGATGATCCCTTGGATCACAGCGAGGCACCACAAAGCGACAGCAAACCAAACGCCAAAAGAACCGGCACAAGTTCGACCCTCAAAAACCAAGTGCCGAACGTAGATAGACGGCTACGTCGAGAACTCCCTAAATACGTATGCTAACAAGTAGCAAAGATAGTTAGAGAGGTTCCTTGGACAACTCTAGGGCCAAACGGAAAGTCCGAAAACCAAGCGAACAAGTCGGGAGAGCAAACGCACTAAACTGAAAGCTTCAGCCAGATCCCGGACTGTCCGGACCTGGGGTCCCGGACTGTCCGCCCAAGGCCGGACTGTCCGCGGTTCACTAGCGGACTGTCCGCCGGCAGAATACGCAAAACAGCAGTGCTACTGAAGTCTTGCTGGACGTCTCCCGGACTATTCGCAGCTTTCAACAGCGGACTGTCCGCCGGTCAATCAAAAACCAAACAGCCCAAGAACAGAGTCACTGGTCCGGCTCGACCCCGACGAGCGGACTGTCCGCGGTGGCACTGGCGGACTGTCCGCGAGTGCCCAGAAAGGGCGATTTTGGTCGCCCCCTACTCAAATCTTCTCCAAATCGATCCAAACCAAAATCCCTTGATCCCAAACTTGGAGAGGATGATCACGAGGTAGTTAGGAGACTATCCCCAAGAAATCATCCGCTCAAATCGATTCAATCACTGGGAAATCGAAAGGGGAAGATCAAGAACGAAAAAACGCCACGAAGACGAAATAAACCCGATCTACTTGTTTGTGAGGAGTTAGATGAATTCCTTCGGTGGAAATAATCTCCTTTGAAAAACGAACAAGTTGATTCAAACGGATTTCGCAAAGACGCAGTAGGGAGAGAGATCGAGTGACGGGAAAATCGCGGAGAAACAAAGAACGCGAAGAACACGAACAAAACGCGAATCAACACATCAATCTGCAACCGTGTGGCTACTACACGCTACAACAGTGAGGTTACGGCCTCACTTCCTCAAAATCTCCAGTACACAGAGGTATGGTTCTCTGCGGATCTCAGCTAGCTACAGCAGGGGATTGGGAGAGCAGGAAACCCTAGAAGCAAAGAGCAAATCACTGAGATGGATGGGGAGGTGGGTGTCTCCCCCTACTTATCCTAATTCTAACTATTCCTAATTCCCACTCTACCCCTAACTACTTACAGAGCGAACCAGCTAAACCCTAATGTTATTCTGGACCAACTCGATGGTAGGTGGATCCGACGGCCACGCCCGCACAACTCGTAGCGTTGCCTCGACGCAACCTCCCGATTGCCGCCACGTGCCGCCACCGCTCTGCGTCCTTTTCCTGGACGTCGCACTCCCGGTTTTGAGGCCCAAACCGGGAAACCAGCCTTCACGACCAACCCCCGGTTTTGAGGCCCAAACCGGGAAACCAGCCCACCGTAGCCTGAGTTTTGTGGCCCAAACTCAGCAAACCCGCAACACCCAGGTTTTGAGGCCCAAACCTGGAAACCGTCCTCAGCCCGAGTTTTGTGGCCAAACTCGGAAACCATCTGCGCCCAAGTTTTGAGGCCCAAACCTGGAAACCGTCCACCCGATGGTTTTTCTCTGGCTCTACCACCAAACCGAAACTATATAGGGGATGCACCGCCCATGCACCCCATCCACCGACACGTGTCCCCAAGTCCACGACTTAGGAAACACATGACCGCAAGTCTTCGCCCGTCGCTGTCCCAGGTGGTCAGCCACCACAACTGATCCTCGGGCCACCGGTCCCTCAGTCAGAGCCTCACGTCCGCCCTTCGCCACTCTCGGTCCATCGGCACGGCACGTCTCTACTTGACCTTCACCTTGCCTCTGATCACTGTATCCGTGCTCGACACCTGCACAACACAAGCCAAAGAACATGCACATCATCCCAGTTGACAATCACTCATCACTCAGAGACTCGGCATACACCCATGTATCCGCAATCTCCCCCTTGATGAGTGCATTGTCAACTACCAACACAAATCATAATGAAAGGAAGAAAGAAGAAAGAAGGAGAGAGAGAACTCAACCAAATGACCCAAAAGCATAGCAAAGCCGAAGAAGGTCAAGTGGAAAGAGCAAGACAACTTGGTCCCCGAAGACATGGGCAACAGCTCGATGCAACCAAGCAAAGCAAAGCTAGCCCTCAAGAAGAGGTAGAACAGGATCAACACCGCTAGCAAGAAAAAGGTTCGATACCAATTGAAAACCAAAAATCGAAGCAAAATGCTAGTCCTTCAAGATAGAGGCACAGAGGCTCAACACAACTAGCAAGAAAGCTTGACACCAATTGAAAATCCTAAAGGCGAATGCTAGTCCCTCAAGAAAGAGGCAAAGGCTCAACACAACTAGCAAAAACGCTCTGAACCAATTGGAAATTTCAAAAAACTCATCATGAGCAGGCTCCCCCTTGCATGGTGCACACAACTGATTCCTCTCCCTTTTGAACATGGGAGGTATGATTTGTCCTAATTCTCCCCCTTAGTTGAAAATGCACCATCAAGCAAAAGGAACCGAAGTAATTTTCTCCCGTTTAGAAAATGCACCATCAAAAGTGCCAAACAAGAGAAGTTCTCCCCCTTCCAAAATGCATATGAGTCATAATGCAAGTTAGCAGCTTCAGGAATATAATCAAGAAAATGCAGAGATGCTCTAAACAGTATAGCTCCAACGACTATCTGGAAAGCATACAAGCTAGCAAAGGCTCAAACTGATCACCAAATATGAAATATGAACATATGAGCAAAGTGAGCAGTTTTTAGCCAAAAGAATTCACCATCAAAAGAGCACTGAACATATATAGACAGGAATTGGAACAAGTGCTAAACATGTATACAAGGTGAACTACCCTCTAGCAAAGTTCAATCATCATGCTGCAGAATGAAACATAGACTTGTGTTTTCAAATTTTAATCGGAGTTGCAGCGGTGAAATTACACAAGTTCAGAATTCATCATGTGACTGCAAGAGGTTGAAAGCTTGTCATTGCCTAACTTTCCAACTGTGCGAAGCCTATGCAGAAGCAATCAGAAGCTTAAAGCAACAGTTTCGGTCATACACTACACAGCTCAAGTTTAACTCAAAGTGCAGTGAGAAACAGTCTCGAAGCTGTGATGTGTTGACAAGCAATCCCATCTCGATCTTTCCAATTCACTTAACTTGGTTCAGATTTTAAACAGAATATGAACATATCAAGCAAGTGAATGACTCAGAACTAGAGACATAGCAACCTAGCATATATGAAAAGCACTAGTGAACTCAACACATCTGACACATGCTAGTTGCACATCTCACTGGTGAACATATTTAGATTTTAAGTTCATTAAGCAGGTTCACCATTCAAAAATAGCTCAGCTCACAACATGTATCAGTGATCAGAAAGAGCATAAGCTACATAGCATCAACATAAGCATCGGAGCATACTAAACAGAGCATAATCACATTCTAAAGAGTATATACATGAAGCTTAGAATGTAATAGCGTATGCTAAAAATGCAAAAGAAAAACAAAGACAAACAAAAAAGAGTCAGTCTATCGTACAAGAGCCAAAATGTTTCCCCCATCTAAAAGGGGAAACACACACCAAGCTCACCTCTCAACCGATTAAAGGTTGATTGGTCCAAAGGCTTGGTGAAAATATCAGCCAACTGATGATGAGTATCGACATGGCGAAGGTCGATATCACCCTTCTCATAGTGGTCTCGCAGAAAATGAAAGCGCACATCAATGTGTTTGGTCTTCGAGTGAAGCACGGGGTTCTTAGCAACGCTAATAGCACTCGTGCTGTCACGAAGCAAAGGAAAACGAGAAAAGCTCAGACCAAAATCACGCAAAGTGGCCATCATCCAGAGTAACTGGGAACAGCAGCTAGCCGCAGCAACATACTCAGCCTCCGTGGTAGACTGGGCGACACTAGACTGCTTGCGAGAAGACCACGAAACAAGAGAAGAACCAATAAACTGACAAGTCCCAGAAGTGGACTTGCGCTCAATGCGACAACCAGCAAAATCGGCATCGGAATAACCACAAAGGGAAAGGGTGGAGGAAGCAGAATACCAAATCCCAAACTCAGGAGTGAAGGATAAGTACCTCATAATGCGCTTGACTGCCTGACGGTGAGAGGTGCGCGGCGAAGACTGAAATCGCGCGCAAAGACACACCGTGAACTGAATGTCCGGGCGTGGCGCCGTCAGGTACAGCAGCGACCCGATCATACTATGGTACTCCTTCTGGTCCACTGCTTCTCCCTCCTTGTCCGCATCCAGGGCCGTCGTTGTCGACATGGGTGTTGGAAGAGGCTTGGCCTCACCCATATCGAATTTCTTCAGAATGTCCCGGGTGTACTTGCCCTGGTGCACGAACGTCCCTTCCCGGGATTGCTTGATTTGCAACCCGAGGAAAAATGTCAACTCGCCCGTCATGCTCATCTCAAATTCCCTGCTCATAGTATCTGCAAACTTGGCAACCAAAGCGTGAGAAGAACCACCGAAAATGATATCATCCACGTAAATTTGGACCAAGAGAGTATCAGTGCCTTGCTTGAGGAGAAAGAGCATTTTATCTACACATCCCATTTTAAAACCCTTAGCAAGCAAAAAGGTTTTCAACCTATCATACCAGGCTCTAGGGGATTGTTTCAAACCATACAAAGCTTTGTGGAGTTTAAAGATATGGTTTGGAAACTTGGGATTTTCAAAACCAGGGGGTTGTCTAACATACACCTCCTCTTCTATGTAGCCGTTTAAGAAGGCACTCTTGACATCCATTTGAAAAAGTTTGAAACCTTTGGATGCAGCAAAAGCCAAGAGTATCCTAATTGCCTCCAAACGAGCTACAGGAGCAAACGTCTCCTCATAGTCTATCCCCTCCTTCTGACTATATCCCTGGGCTACGAGTCTGGCCTTGTTTCTCACAACATGGCCATGTTCTCCCTGTTTGTTTTTGAAAACCCATTTTGTCCCAATTGGGTGACACTCAGAAGGTGGAGGCACTAGAACCCAAACCCAATTTCTCTCAAAGTTCTCAAGCTCCTCATGCATGGCATTGACCCAATCCGGATCCGTCAAAGCGTGTCCAACATCCCGTGGTTCAAAATTAGCAACAAATGCAGAATGAGCAAAGTGAGAGATTTGCCTTGACCGGGTGACGCATTCGTCGATGCTGTCGATCATCTGCTGAGGCGGGTGCTGGCGCTGAATGTGTCGTGGTGCCTCCCTTGCCGAAGTGGCCTCCCCCTCAATAGCAGCTGGTGCCTCCTCGGGTACAAAGGGTACCGCTCGAGGTGGCGCATCCCACGACCCCCATGAAGAAGACGTGTCGGGGTCGTGAGTCATCATAGAAGCCGCTCCTTGCGGCACAGCAGGTGGAGGGGGTGCTGGATCATCCATACCTTCAGCACCCTCATCCTCATCATCAAAAAGAGGCTCACCGATCTCGTGATCACCTGCACGCTCAAAACGAGAAGAAGGACAAACCATGGTCTCGTCGAAGGTGACATCGGATGTCTCCATGACTCAGTTAGTGTCAAGGTTAAGTACATGATAAGCGCGAGTATGAGTGCCATAACCCAAAAACACACCGTCAGAAGAACGAGACTCAAATTTGTCTAGGTTGCCTTTCTTAAGTATAAAACAATGGCAACCAAAAACTCGAAAATAACTCACCTTGGGCAGTTTTCCAAAATGCAACTCTTAAGAAGTCTTTTTCAAGAAAGCTCGGAGAAAAATGCGATTGGAAATGTAGCATGCAGTGCTCTTAGCTTCGACCCAATATCGCCTAGGAGTCCTATGCTCATCGAGCATCGTCCTGGCCATCTCTACAAGGGTCCGATTCTTCCTCTCTACAACACCATTTTGTGGCGGTGTGTAGGGGGAAGAAAACTGATGCTCTAAACCCAAAGAGTTACAAAACTTCTCAAAATCCAAATTCTTGAATTCGGAACCATTATCGCTCCTAATAGCTCGCATCAAGTTCAAAGGGAACTCGTTCTGAAGACGCACAATCAGATTGCGAGCAAAGGAGAAAGTCTCAGTCTTCTCAGCTAAAAAGAAGACCCACGAATATCTCGAAAAGTCGTCAACAACAACAAGCACATACCACTTCCCCCCAACCGAGCTCACCCGAGCCGGACCAACAAGGTCCATGTGCAAAAGCTCTCCAGGGCGCTTGGTCATGACCGGAGTCACTGGATGGTGAGGAGCGGCAACCATCTTCTCATGTCTACACGAATGGCAAACAAGATCCTTCTCCATGTATAACTTGGGCAATCCTCGGATTAGGCCAAGCGAACTAAGTCTTGCAAGCAAGTCGAAGCTCAGGTGACCAAGTCTCCTATGCCACTTCGAAAGATCAGAGGAGGAAGGTCCAGCCAAAAGACAACGAGAAATTACAAACGACTCCGAGAAATCCGCACGAAAGACTTTCCCAATGGGCGAAATCACACAAACAAGATTGCCCTGAGGGTCCAAAATACGACTGAGATTCGATTTAAAACGAATCTCATAGTCATCATCAAAGAGTTGCGAAACAGAAAGAAGGTTAAAATACAAGTTAGAAACAAGAGCAACATCGTGCAACACAGAGTTGTCATTAACTCGCACCGACCCACGAGACAAAACCTTACATTTGCTATTGTCGCCGAAGGTGATAAACTCCTTTCCGGCGACCGGACCAAGACTGGAGAACCACTTGGCATTTCCGGTCATGTGCCTCGAGCAACCGGAATCCACCAACCAAATGTTCTCCAATCGTTTTACCTACATCAATAAAAAGACATAGGGTGAGCATACGGTCCAACACTGGGGTAAGTGAAGTAAGGGGAATACCAGTGTTGGGCCGACTGCTCAAAAGAACGGTTAGCAGAAAAACCATTCCTAGCACGTCTACGAGAAGAGCGATCACCACGCTGAGGAAAACGTGGTCCGCTAGGGAAAGAGCGCTCACCGCGATACTCAAAACGCGGTGGGGGAAAACGCTCAACTACAAAGCCACCGCCACGGGGTCCATAGCCTACAACTGCAGGCTCCCGCTGGGCACGTCCTCTCCGCTGCCTAGGCCTGGCAACTTGAGGTTCTGGACCTCTGGGCCTAGCAGCTCTCCTCGGAGCTCACCTCTGAACATTCAACACTTGTACATCATGGAAAGGATGGTACATGTCCGGTTGTTCATCTCCCTAGCACGACGCGCCTCCCTCTTGCGCCGAAAGCAAAACTCACTCAAGTGTCCATCTCGTCCACAGTGCTCACAGTGGTACCTCACCACTCTCATAGGGGGTTGTTGGTACTCACGGTAGTGGGTGTGGATCACTTTGCCCTTCTGTGGCATAAGCTCCTCCTGGATGGGTGGCATGGTGTCAAGCTTATTCTTGAGGTGGTTTGGTTTTGGAGCCCATGATTGCTTCTTTGGTGGAGCTCTCGGAGGTTCAACAAAGACCCCATCCTTGGTGTTAGGCTTGAGAGGCTCATTGTGTGGAATCTTGGTAAGCTTGGGAGTAGTGGTGGAGTTAGGCTTCTCACATGGGTTCAGACCACTCGACTCTCCAATCTTGCCAAAAGATGACACATCAACACCCGAAGCAAAACCTACACCAGGACCTCCAGCAGCTCGCTTGAATTGGGAGATCATCATTCCGAGCTGTGGCTCACCGCTAGACACCCATGACAAGATGGTCCGAAGGTATGTGTTTTTCTCCTCGGTTTGCATCTTGTCATGCTTCACGTTCGCAATCTCCATCTCCAAACCCTCACAAAGAACGCACCTAGCCACACATGTGCTACCTGAGTTGGCCTCTTCAAGAGACACAATCTTGGCATTGTTCTCTGCCAACTCAGATTGCAAGAGAGGACAAGTCTTGCACGCACCCAACAGCATGGGTCTAGCCCGGAGCTCATCCACCTCTCCCACCAACGCCACATACTTACCTCTCAAAGTGAGAAGGTCAGTCATGTGCGTGGTGCACATCTCACACTCCTCCTCCTCAGTGACAACAACGGTGGACTTGACAGACTCAAGTTCCTTCACCGTATCCTCCCACTTCTGCCTAAACTCCTTGCGCTCTCTAGCAGCACGCCTAAGCAACTTGTCCTGACTAAGGAGCGCGGCAGTAAGCTTCTCGACCTCAGCAGAAAGCTCATCGTGGGTGAGAGATACCTAGGAGGTGTCGTCATCGTCGTCATCCCGAGGAGTCTCCTCCAGCTCACCGTCGACCTCCTTGCCGAGGGCCAAGGTGCAGAAGCCCCCGTCGTCGGCGAAGAAGCAGAGGCCGTTGAGCTTGTCCTCGATCCTCTTCTTCTTCTTGGACTCGTCGTCGCTTGAAGAAGCGGAGTCGTCATTCGAGTCGTCGACGTCGCTGAGCGTGGCGAAGAACGCACGCTGCTCCGCTTGGGCCTTCACCAAGTACTTGGTCTTGATGTACTCCTTGTTGAAGCCACCCCTCCGCTTGTGCCTCGCGGGGACGTACTTCTCCTTGCGCTTGCCGGAGTCGTACTTGTGCCCATGATCGCCTTTGCCGAAGACATGCTTGTTCTTCTTCGGGCAACTGGCGATGAAGTGGTTGGGGTCGCCGCACTCGTAGCATCCCGGGCGTCCTTCTCCGCAGCGACGGTTCATGCGGTTGTTGTGGAACCGCGAGATCCGGTTGGCGAGCATAGCCAGCTCGTCATCCCCCAAAGACTCCAGCTGCTCCTCTATGACAGAAAAGAGAGAAGAGAGTGCAATACCTCCAGAGGGGTTAGCACAAGAGCCAGAAAGCAAAGCCATCGACGGGCCAGAAGGATTTTCATAAGAAGCCCTCGCCATGGCATCGATCTCACTGGACTTGAGCTTACTGAAGAGCTCATCGCACGTGAGAGTCTCACAGTTAGGCGATTCGATGATCGCCTGAACCTTGGAATCCCACACCGACCGATCAAGAGTATGCAAAAGCTTCAAAGCTCTCTCATGATCATCGAAAGGCAACAACTCCTTGTTAGCCCTCATCCTGTTGACAATCACCTGAAAGCGAGCGAATAAACTTTCTATGCTCTCGCCAGGCATATGTCAAAAGTTCTCATACTCTCGCTTGAACGACTCGTAAAGACGGGTTTTGACTTGAGAGGTTCCCTCATGGAAACGCATGAGGGTAGCCCAAATCTCTCGAGCCGTAGCGAGGTGAGAAACGCGATCAAACTCACTCATGCTCAAGCATGAGAAAAGAGCATTACGGGCTCGGCTATTAGCATCGTGCTCATCGATCTGAAGCTGAGAGACACGAGCAGCCAAGACCACGTAATCGGCAGAGTTGCAAATATCCCAAATGGAAGAACACAAACTCTGCAGATAGGCCGACATGCGTATCTTCCAATACGCATAGTTTGTCCCATCGAAAAACGGCGGTTTGCCCACACCGCGATCCATGTCACCTTCTGTGGATCTGGAACCGGCTAAGGTGGAAGATCCTTAACCCGCTTTGATACCAATTGAAGGACCGAGAAAGCACTAGCAAGGCGACCAGAAGGGGGTGAATGGGAGCTCAAAAATTTCTTTCGAAACTTTGGCCGATTTTCCCAAAATCAACCCCCAAAAGCTACGACCGAGAATGTGATGCCCACGACCCTTGGAAGAGGGTGGATGATCCCTTGGATCACAGCGAGGCACCACAAAGCGACAGCAAACCAAACGCCAAAAGAACCGGCACAAGTTCGACCCTCAAAAACCAAGTGCCGAACGTAGATAGACGGCTACGTCGAGAACTCCCTAAATACGTATGCTAACAAGTAGCAAAGATAGTTAGAGAGGTTCCTTGGACAACTCTAGGGCCAAACGGAAAGTCCGAAAACCAAGCGAACAAGTCGGGAGAGCAAACGCACTAAACTGAAAGCTTCAGCCAGATCCCGGACTATCCGGACCTGGGGTCCCGGACTGTCCGCCCAAGGCCGGACTGTCCGCGGTTCACTGGCGGACTGTCCGCCGGCAGAATACGCAAAACAGCAGTGCTGCTGAAGTCTTGGTGGACGTCTTTCGGACTGTTCGCAACTTTCAACAGCGGACTGTCCGCCGGTCAATCAAAAACCAAACGGCCGAAGAACAGAGTCACTAGTCCGGCTCGACCCCGACGCGCGGACTGTCCGCGGTGGCACTGGCGGACTGTCCGCGAATGCCCAGAAAGGGCGATTTTGGTCGCCCTCTACTCAAATCTTGTCCAAATCGATCCAAACCAAAATCCCTTGATCCCAAACTTGGAGAGGATGATCACGAGGTAGTTAGGAGACTATCCCCAAGAAATCATCCACTCAAATTGATTCAATCACTAGGAAATCGAAAGGGGAAGATCAAGAACGAAAAAACGCCACAAAAACGAAATCAACCCGATCTCCTTGTTCGTGAGGAGTTAGATGAATTCCTTTGGTGGAAATGATCTCCTTTCAAAAACGAACAAGTTGATTCAAACGGATTTCGCAAAGACGCAGTAGGGAGAGAGATCGAGTGACGGGAAAATCGCGGAGAAACGAAGAACGCGAAGAACACGAACAAAACGCGAATCAACACATCAATCTGCAACCGTGTGGCTACCACACGCTACAACAGTGAGGTTACGGCCTCACTTCCTCAAAATCTCCAGTACACAGAGGTATGGTTCTCTGCGGATCTCAGCTAGCTACAGCAGGGGATTGGGAGAGCAGGAAACCCTAGAAGCAAAGAGCAAATGACTGAGATGGATGGGGAGGTGGGTGTCTCCCCCTACTTATCCTAATTCTAACTATTCCTAATTTCCACTCTACCCCTAACTACTTACAGAGCGAACTAGCTAAACCCTAAGGTTATTCTGGACCAACTCGATGGTAGGTGGATCCGACGGCCACGCCCACACAACTCGTAGCGTTGCCTCGACGCAACCTCCCGATTGCCGCCACGTGCCGCCACCGCTCTGCGTCCTTTTCCTGGACGTCGCACCCCCGGTTTTTTGGCCCAAACTTGGAAACCAGCCTTCACGACCAACCCCCGGGTTTGAGGCCCAAACCTGGAAACCAGCTCACCGTAGCCTGAGTTTTGTGGCCCAAACTCAGCAAACCATCCGCGCCCAGGTTTTGAGGCCCAAACCTAGAAACCATCGACCCGATGGTTTTTCTCTGGCTCTACCACCAAACCGAAACTGTAGAGGGGATGCACCGCCCGTGCACCCCGTCCACCGACACGTGTCCCCAAGTCCACGACTTAGGCAACACATGACCGCAAGTCTTCGCTCGTCGCTGTCCCAGGCTGTCAGCCACCACAGCTGATCCTCGGGCCACCGGTCCCTCAGTCCAAGCCTCACGTCTGCCCTTCGCCACTCTCGGTCCATCGGCACGGCACATCTCTACTTGACCTTCACCTTGCCTCTGATCACTGTATCCGTGCTCGACACCTGCACAACACAAGCCAAAGAACATGTGCATCATCCCAGTTGACAATCACCCATCACTCAGAGACTCGGCATACACCCATGTATCCGCACAGCTTCGCCGAATGGAGGAGTCCCTCGCAACAGCTGAGGTCGAAGCCGAGGACTGAAATGACAGGCAAATGCCGCCGCTTCGAGAGGAGAATGTTGGGCAGGAACAGGGCAACGCTCGTCAGCCACCACCACCCCCACCACCACCAAATATTTGACAACTTTACCCAGAAGAGCAAGAGCCAAACCTTTGTATACAGTGAAGGGCCCAACGGCACCAGATGCCCTACGACCCAAGATCACCACTCTCCCAAATACTGCAAACCCAACCCTGGCCACCGTGCTACAATCCACAAAATCTGCCCCGTTACGACGGCCTCACTGACCCTCGCCAATTCATAATGAGCTATGAAGCGGCAGTTGCCACAGCAGGAGAAGATGAATCAACAATGGCGAAGTCCTTCGTAATCATCCTTCGTGACATCGCGCAGACTTCGTACACCAACCTCCACCCCGGAACTGTGGTTTCCTGGGCCAACCTCAGAGACAGGCTCTGCACAAACTTCAAGGGTATCACGGCTGCCCCGTCAAACCCCATTGAGCTGTTCAACTGCATACAGGAAGAGTGCGAACCACTGCAAGACTATTGGCGAAGGTTCATCCAAATCAGGGCTAGAACTCCGGGGATCTCTGACGAGGCTGTCATCCTCGCTGCAGTCAGCGGTCTGCGCCCAGGCCCATGCTCCTCGAAATTCGCCAGGAAGCCGGCAAATACAATCGAAGAGCTACATGAAACAATGGAGATATACTGTAGAGCAGACATGGACTTTAGGGCAAAGTCCGATGCTCAAAGGTCATAGCAGAAGCCGCAGCCGAGGCCTCAAGCAAGAGAAAACAACACTCGCCAAGAACAAAGCAACATTGGCGCAATCAACAAGGCAGCCCCCTTTGAAGACCAAAGAAGGGGTGCTCAACCTCCGGGAAACCAAAATCTACAAGGGTTCCCACCCCCACCGGACCAACGAAACCAGCAAAAAGATCCCGCGAAAATGTATTGCCATTTTTGTGGTCCTGGGAAGGGGCACACCACCAAACAATGCGAATGTTTCGCCAAGAGAAAAGAGTGCCAGGAATCCAAAAGAGCTGCTTCGGTAGAAAACCGAACCATCAACCACACCAGAAAACCAAACTTCAACCCACCCAATCCTCCATACCACTACACCCCCATAAACTGCGGCCTACCTTCGCACCAACCTTTCTACGCACACCACCCTCACTACAACCAAGCCTCTTATCAGCCAACCGCCATCCCCCAACACCGAAACGCACCATATACCGCCACATTCCCAACAACCCCTCAAACGCAAACCCAAACCAACCAACAAGTGAAGAATACTCTGCCACCACCACCACCAATACCAGCATTGCCAGGGCCCCAACCTGTCAAATCCGAAGCCCAAAACCAGACAACCATCAACAACCCAACATCAACCTTCGGTGTGATTCTAGTCATCACTGGAGGCTCAAACGAAGATCTTGGCAACAAGAGGCAAAGGAAGGAACACGCTAGACGAGTACACCATGTAGCCGTCGAAGGACCGCACAAATTTGGACGATGGTCCCTATCCCGATAACCTTCGATTCCAGTGATGTGAGGCTAAGGGATTACCCTCACACAGACGCCATGGTGATCGAAACTAATCTAGCAGGGTGGACAGTCACCAAAATTCTGGTCGACACAGGAAGCTCGGCAGACATCCTGTTCGCCACAACCTTCGACAGCATGAAGCTTGACAGAAACCTCCCGCAACCCGCTGACAACCCACTATATAGTTTCGGTGGTCAACAAGTAAGAGCTGTTTGAAAAATATCTCTGCTCGTAACCTTCGGAGACCAGGTGAACTGCAGAACTGAGAACATAACCTTCGACGTGGTTGACATGTTTTATCCTTACAATGCAATATTTGGTCGAGGGGTCACCAATGCATTCAATGCAGTCATCCACCCCGCATACCTCTGAATGAAGCTTCCTGCTCCCAAGGGGGTCGTTGCAGTATATGGCGATCAAGACATTGCAAGGGCAGCTGAGGGAACAGTAGCACCGGGACAACGCAATGTCCACAATTTGTCAAAGCCTCGTGCAACAAACCTCAACACCGAAGGTGAGTTATGCTCTGACCGAGTAAAAGCATCACCCAAAGAAGAAACTAAACAAGTCCAACTCTTTGAGAGCAACTCCGAAAGAAAGGTGTTCATCTCAGCCAACTTGGACCACCAGTCAGAAAAAAACCTCATCCGTTTCGTCAAGAAAAACTCCGACACTTTCGCTTGGTCTACAGAGGACCTCAAGGGAGTAAATAGGGCTCTGATAGAGCACAGCCTAAACATAAAGCCAGGCTACCGCTCCGTTAAGCAAAAGCTTCACAAAATGTCGGAAGAAAAAAAGAAGCAGCGAGGGCTAAGGTAAAAAGACTCTTGGACGCAGGTGTCATCCACCCAGTCCAATACCCAACATGGCTCTCAAACGTGGTCTTAGTCCAGAAAAAGAACAAGAAGTGGAGAATGTGCGTAGATTTCTGCGGATACATGGGTGTATGCCGAGTCTCTGAGTGATGAGTGATTGTCAACTAGGATGATGCGCATGTTCTTTGGCTTGTGTTGTGCAGGTGTCGAGCACGGATATAGTGATCAGAGGCAAGGTGAAGGTCAAGTAGAGACGTGCCGTGCCGATGGACCGAGAGTGGCGAAGGGCGGACATGAGGCTTGGACTGAGGGACCGGTGGCCCGAGGATCAGCTGTGGTGGCTGACAGCCTGGGACAGCGACGAGCGAAGACTTGCGGTCATGTGTTGCCTAAGTCGTGGACTTGGGGACACATGTCGGTGGACGGGGTGCACCGGCGATGCATCCCCTCTACAGCTTCGGTTTGGTGGTAGAGCCAGAGAAAAACCATCGAGTGGATGGTTTCCAGGTTTGGGCCTCAAAACCTGGGCGCGGATGCTTTCCGAGTTTGGCCACAAAACTCGGGCTGAGGACAGGTTTCCAGGTTTGGACCTCAAAACCTGGGTGCTGCGGGTTTGCTGAGTTTGGGCCACAAAACTCTGGCGCTGGTGGGCTGGTTTCCCGGTTTGGGCCTCAAAACCGAGTGTTGGTCGTGAAGGCTGGTTTCCCGGTTTGGGCCACAAAACCGGGGGTGCGACGTCCAAGAAAAGGACGCAGAGCGGTGGCGGCATGTGGCGGCAATCGGTGAGGTTGCGTCGAGGCAATGCTACTAGTTGTGCGGGCATGGCCGTCGGATCCACCTACCATCGAGTTGGTCCAGAATAACCTTAGGGTTTAGCTGGTTCGCTCTGTAAGTAGTTAGGGGTAGAGTGGGAATTAGGAATAGTTAGAATTAGGATAAGTAGGGGGAGACACCCACCTCCCCACCTATCTCAGTCATTTGCTCTTTGCACTTAGGGTTTCCTGCTCTCCCAATCCCCTGCTGTAGCTAGCTGAGATCCGCAGAGAACCATACCTCTGTGTACTGGAGATTTTGAGGAAGTGAGGTCGTAACCTCACTGTTGTAGCGTGTGGTAGCCACACGGTTGCAGATCGATGTGTTGATTCGTGTTTTGATTCGTGTTCTTCGTTTCTTCGCGATTTTCCCGTCACTCGATCTCTCTCCCTACTGCGTCTTTTCGAAATCCACTTGAATCATCTTGTTCTTTGAAGTGAGGAGGTCATTTCGACCAAAGGAATTCATCTAACTCCTTACGAACAAGTAGATCAGGTCGATTTTTTTTTCATGGCGCTTTTTCGTTCATACTCCTCCCCTTTCGATTTCCCGTTGATTGAATCGATTTGAGCGGATGATTTCTTGGGGATAGTCTCCTAACTACCTCGTGATCATCCTCTCCAAGTTTGGGAACGTGGGATTGTGAGTTGATTCAATTTGGAGAAGTTTTGGGAGAAGGGCGACCAAAATCGCCCTCTCTGCATGGTCGCGGACAGTCCGCGCCTGGTACCGCGGATAGTCCAGGCATCGTGGGAGAGCTAGTTCAGTGGCTGCGTTCCTCGGCTGTCTTGGCGATTTTTGACCGGCGGACAGTCCATAGTTGAATTTCACGGATAGTCCGGGAGTCGACCAGGGACGTTCAACAACCTTGCTGTTTTGTCCATTTGGCCGGCGGACAGTCTGAGCTTCTGTGGCGAACAGTCCGCAGTAAGCCCGGACAGTCCGGGACCGTACCGGCGGACAGTCCGGGATTTGCCTAAAGGTTGTGTTTGAGTGCGTTTGCTCTCCCAGCTTCTTCGCTTGGTTTCCGGACTTTGTTTGGTCCTAGAGTTGACCAAGGAACCTCTCTAGGTATCTTTGCTACTTGTTAGTATAGGTATTTATGGATTCCTCGATGTAGCCGTCTATCTACGTTCAGGACTTGGTTTTTGAGGGACGAATTTGTGCCAGTGCTTTTGCGGTTTGGTTTGCTATCGCTTGGTGGTGCCTCGCTGTGATCCTAGGGATCATCCACCCTCTTCCAAGGGTCGTGGGCATCACGGTTTCGATCGTAGCTTCTTGGGGTTGATTTTGGGGACAATAGGCCAAAGTTTCGAAGAGAAATTTTTGAGCTCCCATTCACCCCCCCTCTGGTCGCCTTGCTAGTGCTTTCTCGGTCCTTCAATTGGTATCAGAGCGGGTTAAGGATCTTCCACCTTAGCCGGTTCCAGATCCATAGAAGGCAACATGGATCGCGGCGTGGGCAAACCACCGTTCTTTGATGGGACGAACTATGCGTATTGGAAGATACGCATGTCGGCCTATCTGCAGAGTTTGGGTGCTTCCATTTGGGATATTTGCAACTCTGCCGATTACATGGTCTTGGCTGCTCGTGTCTCTCAGCTTTAGATCGATGAGCACAATGCCAATAGCCGAGCCCGTAATGCTCTTTTCTCATGCCTGAGCATGAGTGAGTTTGATCGCGTTTCTCACCTCGCTACGACTCGGGAGATTTGGGCTACCCTCATGCGCTTTCATGAGGGAACCTCTCAAGTCAAAACCTGTCTCTACGAGTCGTTCAAGCGAGAGTATGAGAACTTTCGACATATGCCTGGCGATAGCATAGAAAGTTTATTAGCTCGCTTTCAGGTGATTGTCAACAGGATGAGGGCTAACAAGGAGTTGTTGCCTTTCGACTATCATGAGAGAGCTTTGAAGCTTTTGCATACTCTCGATCGGTCGGTGTGGGATTCCAAGGTTCAGGCGATCATCGAATTGCCTAACTATGAGACCCTCACGTGCGACGAGCTCTTCAGTAAGCTCAAGTCCAGTGAGATTGATGCCATGGCGAGGGCTTCTTATGAAAATCCTTCTGGCCCATCGATGGCTTTGCTTTCTGGCTCTTCTGCTAACCCCTCTGGAGGTTTTGCACTCTCTTCTCTCTTTTCTGTCACAGAGGAGCAACTGGAGTCTTTGGGGGATGACAAGCTGGCTATGCTCGCCAACCGGTTCTCGCGGTTCCACAACAACCGCATGAACCGTCGCCGCGGAGGAGGACGCTCGGGATGCTACGAGTGCAGCGACCCCAACCACTTCATCGCCAACTGTCCCAAGAAGAAGCACTCATCTGGGAAGGGCGATCATGGGCACAAGTACGACTCCGGCAAGTGCAACGAGAAGTACGTCCCCGCAAGGCACAAGCGGAAGGGCGGCTTCAACAAGGAGTACATCAAGACGAAGTACTTGGAGAAGGCCCAGGCTGAGCAGCGTGCTTTCTTCGCCACACTTAGCAACGTCGACGACTCGGACGACGACTCTACTTCTTCAAGCGACGACGAGTCCGAGAAGAAGAAGAGGTTCGAGGACAAGCTCAACGGCCTCTGCTTCTTCGCCGATGACGACGGCTTCTGCACCATGGCCCTCGGCAAGGAAGTCGACGGCGAGCTGGAGGAGACTCCTCGGAACAATGACGACGACGACACCTCCTAGGTATCTCTCACCCACGACGAGCTTTCTGCTGAGGTCGAGAAGCTTACTGCCGCCTTGCTTAGTCAGGACAAGTTGCTTAGGCGTGCTGCTAGAGAGCGCAAGGAGTTTAGGCAGAAGTGGGAGGATATGGTGAAGGAACTTGAATCTGTCAAGTCTACCATTGTTGTCACTGAGGAGGAGGAGTGTGAGATGTGCACCACGCACATGACTAACCTTCTCACTTTGAGAGGTAAGTATGTGGCGTTGGTAGGAGAGGTGGATGAGCTCCGGGCTAGACCCATGCTGTTGGGTGCGTGCAAGACTTGTCCTGTCTTGCAATTTGAGTTGGCAGAGAAGAATGCCAAGATTGTGTCTCTTGAAGAGGCCAACTCAGGTAGCACATGTGTGGCTAGGTGTGTTCTTTGTGAGAGTTTGGAGATGGAGATTGCGAACGTGAAGCATGACAAGATGCAAACCGAGGAGGAAAACACATACCTTCGGACCATCTTGTCATGGGTGTCTAGTGGTGAGCCACAGCTCGGGATGATGATCTCCCAATTCAAGCGAGCTGCTAGAGGTCCTGGTATAGGCTTTGCTCCGGGCGTTGATGTTTCTGCTTTTGGGAAGGTTGGAGAGTCGAGTGGTTTGAACCCGAGTGAGAAGCCCAACTCCACCACTACTCCCAAACTTACCAAGCTTCCACCCAAAGAGCTTCTCAAGCCTAACACCAAGGATGGGGTCTTTGTTGAACCTCCGAGAGTTCCACCAAAGAAACAATCATGGGCTCCAAAACCAAACCACCTCAAGAACAAGCTTGACACCATGCCACCCATCCAGGAGGAGCTTATGCCACAGAAGGGCAAAGTGATCCACACCCACTACCGTGAGTACCAACAACCCCCTTTGAGAGCGGCGAGGTACCATTGTGAGCACTGTGGGCGAGATGGACACTTGAGTGAGTTCTGCTTTCGGCGCAAGAGAGTGGTGCGCCGTGCTAGGGAGATGAACAATTCGGACATGTATCATCCTTTCCATGATGTACATGTGTCGAATGTTCAGAGGGGAGCTCCAAGGAGAGCTGCTAGGCCGAGAGGTCCAGAACCTCAAGTTCCCTGGCCTAGGCAGCGAAGAGGACGTGCCCGGCGGGAGCCTGCAGTTGTAGGCTATGGACCCCGTGGCGGTGGCTTCGTAGTTGAGCGTTTTCCACCACCGCGTTTTGAGTATCGCGATGGACGCTCTTTCCTTAGCGGACCACGTTTTCCTCAACATGGTGATTGCTTCCCCCGTAGGCGTGCTAGGAATGGTCTTTCTACTAACCGTTCTTTTGAGAAGCCGACCCAACACTGGTATTCTTCCAACTTCACTAACCCTAGTGTTGGACCGTATGCTCACCCTATGTCTTTTTATTGATGTAGGTAAAACGATTGGAGAACGTTTGGTTGGTGGATTCCGGTTGCTCGAGGCACATGACCGGAAATGCCAAGTGGTTCTCCAGTCTTAGTCCAGTCGCCAGAAAGGAGTTTATCACCTTCGGCGACAATAGCAAAGGTAAAGTGTTGTCTCATGGGTCGGTGCGAGTTAATGAGCACTTTGTGTTGCGCGATGTTGCTCTTGTTTCTAACTTGTATTTTAACCTTCTTTCTGTTTTGCAACTCTTTGATGACGACTATGAGATTCATTTTAAGCCAAATCTCAGTCGTATTTTGGATCCTCAGGGCAATCTTGTTTGTGTGATTTCACCCTTTGGAAAAGTCTTTCGTGCGGATTTCTCAGAGTCGTTTGGAATTTCTCGTTGTCTTTTGGCTGGACCTTCCTCCTCTGATCTTTGGAAGTGGCATAGGAGACTTGGTCACCTGAGCTTCGACTTGCTTGCAAGACTTAGTTCACTTGGCCTAATCCGAGGATTGCCCAAGTTATCCATGGAGAAGGATCTTGTTTGCCATTCTTGTAGACATGGGAAGATGGTTGCCGCTCCTCACCATCCAGTGACTCAGGTCATGACCAAGCGCCCTAGAGAGCTTTTGCACATGGATCTTGTTGGTCCGGCTCGGGTGAGCTTGGTTGGGGGGAAGTGGTATGTGCTTGTTGTTGTTGACGACTTTTCGAGATATTCGTGGGTCTTCGTTTTAGCTGAGAAGACCGAGACTTTCTCCTTTGCTCGCAATCTGATGTTGCGTCTTCAGAATGAGTTCCCTTTGAACTCAATGCGAGCTATTAGGAGTGATAATGGTTCCGAATTCAAGAATTCAGATTTTGAGAAGTTTTGTAACTCTTTGGGTTTAGAGCATCAGTTTTCTTCCCCCTACACACCGCCCCAAAATGGTGTTGTAGAGAGGAAGAATCGGACCCTTGTAGAGATGGCCAGGACGATGCTCGATGAGCATAGGACTCCTAGGCGATATTGGGCCGAAGCTATGAGCACTGCATGCTACATTTCAAATCGAAATTTTTCTCCGAGCTTTCTTGAAAAAGACTTCTTATGAGTTGCATTTTGGAAAACTGCCCAAGGTGAGTTATTTTCGAGTTTTTGGTTGCCATTGTTTTATACTCAAAAAGGGCAACTTGGACAAGTTTGAGTCTCGTTCTTCTGACGGTGTGTTTTTGGGTTATGGCACTCACACTCGAGCTTATCGTGTACTTAACCTTGACACTAACTGAGTCATGGAGACATCCGATGTCACCTTCGACGAGACCATGGTTTGTCCTTCTTCTCGTTTTGAGCGTGCAGGTGATCATGAGGTTGGTGAGCCTCTTTTTGATGACGAGGATGAGGGTGCTGAAGGTATGGATGATCCAGCACCCCCTCCACCTGTTGTGCCTCAAGGAGCGGCTTCTACGACGACTCACGACCCCGACACGTCTTCTTCCTAGGGGACGTGGGATGCGCCACCTCGAGTGGTACCCTTTGTACCCGAGGAGGCACCAGCTGCTGTTGAGGGGGAGGCCACTTCGGCAAGGGAGGCGCCACGACACATTCAGCGCCAGCACCTGCCTCAGCAGATGATCGGCAGCATCGACGAACGCATCACCCGGTCAAGGCAAATCTCTCACTTTGCTCATTCGACATTTGTTGCTGATTTTGAACCCCGGGATGTTGGACACTCTTTGACGAATCCGGATTGGGTCAATGCCATGCATGAGGAGCTTGAGAACTTTGAGAGAAATCGGGTTTGGGTTCTAGTGTCTCCACCTTCTGAGTGTCACCCAATTGGGACAAAATGGTTTTCAAAAACAAACAGGGAGAAGATGGCCATGTTGTGAGAAACAAGGCCAGACTCGTAGCCTAGGGATATAGTCAGAAGGAGGGGATAGACTATGAGGAGACGTTTGCTCCTGTAGCTCATTTGGAGGCAATTAGGATACTCTTGGCTTTTGCTGCATCCAAGGGTTTCAAACTTTTTCAAATGGATGTCAAGAGTGCCTTCTTAAACGGCTACATAGAAGAGGAGGTGTGTAACACCTCTGGTGACTAATATGTAATTAACCTGACATGTCATCATCTTTAGTCATTAATTATTCTTGCCATGCATTTATGTTTGCCTAATGCTTGTTTTGCATTTACCCTTTTTCTGAGGTGACTTGTGTAGTGATCTCTTTTTCAAAAAAACCCTAAAGGCCCAAATCCTCCTATAAGGGCAAAATGGTAATTTCATCTCTGTGTCTAGCTTTGTGTGAATCTTGTTCAGTTGAGTGTCTTGATGTTTTGTTGTGTTGGTCAATGTTCAAAATCAGAAATAGAATTTAAATTCCTTTTAAAAGACCCTAAAATTTCCAAACTCTAGTTTCACCCCTCTTTTTCTAATTCAAAAACTATTCAAAATTTGAAGTTGGCCCAATAAGAAAAGTTGTAGATCTTGCAATAAGGAACAACTTTGGTGTTTACAGATTTTCAAGTTCCAATGCAAAATCAGAAGTAATTTCAAATTCTTTCAAACTTCAATTTTGTCCCCTTTTCAGTTTTCAAAATTATCTCAAAAACTATTGAGTTTCAGAAAAAGTTTATATTGGCAAAGTTGTAGATCTCAAAATTTTAAGCAACTTTGGTATTTTGAGTTTTCTTTGTGTAGTTCAAATTTTGGGAGTAATTTTGAAAATTCAGAAAAGAAGGAAGGTGACGTCACTGTGCACGAGCTTTAAAGCAGGGGGGGCCGGCCGCCGGCGGCGGAGCGCCGGCCACGCCAGGCCGGCTGACCCGCGCCCGTGCCGCGCACGGTCAGCGCAGGCGCTCGACCTCCACGGTCCCATACCACCGCCTCGCCCGTCCCCTACCCTCCTCCTTTTCCCCTACGGCCGCGGACAGCGGGCGGATGCCGGCCACCCGCAAGCCGCCGCGCCGCGCGCGAGCTCCCCGCCCACGTCGCGCCGCCCTACCCTGCCCCCTACCTCCATTAGTGCCGCGCGAACGCTCCTCACCCCTCGTCCGGACCCCAGCGCCGTCCCGTGGCTATAAAAGCCGCCGAGCGACCCGCCTTTGCTGCCATCGGCGCCACCTCGCCAACCCGAGCCACCGGACCGCCCCGGAGCCCGCTAAGCACCCCATCGCCTTCGCCTTGAGATTCTCCACCTTCCCGAGCAATCAATTTCATCCCTCCGCCCCTCCTTTCGTCGGCGCAAGCGATCCTTCCCCAACTCCGGCGAACGGCCCCGCCTCGGTAAGGAGCGAAATTCGTCGTCGTGAGTGTTCCTCCCGTCCCTCCGACCCCCGTCCTCTTTTCCTCACCTCGGTGCGCTCCTAACCGCACATCGGTGATCCCTTTTGATGAACAGAGCCGCCGGAACGCTTGCTCGCCGCCGAAGAGCTCCGCCGAAGCACCGCCGCCGTCGAACTCCCTCCTTCGACCCTTGCACCGCCTCGCCGTTCCTCGTTCCCGACCCTCGGTGAGCCCGCGAAGCTTCCCCCACCCTCTGCTTTCCCAGCGCGAGGCCCGAGCGGCCGGTCCGCCGCGTGCTCTCGCCGGCGAGCGCGCCGAGCCCGTGGGGAAGAAGCACAGTGCCCCTTTTCCTTTTTTTGAAAATGTGAATAGTGTTCGGTTTTCTCTTTTTTGTGAGAATTAATCTGTTGCTCCTTAAATCCTGAGAAAAATATGGTATGCTCCTTGCACTGTGTAGTATTTTGGAAAAATAAGAAACCCTACTTTTCTGCAAAAATTAGAAAATGAAAAATCCTTCTTTTAATTAAGAAATGGATGGTTTTAGATTTTTAGAAAATCATGTGTAGCTCCAAAGATCATGAGATAAATTTTTATGTGCTAGTTATGTCATGTTTAGTCTCTGGTAAAATTTTGAGGCCTTTTGGAGCAAGTTGATTTTTGGGCATTTATTTTAACTGTTAAATAGTGCCTTTTGTTAATTAAATGTTTGATTTTTGTTAAGCACCTTAATGATCTCAAAAAATTATGAAATTTGTTTTTTCATCTATTTATACCATAATGAACTTATGAGATTAATTTGGTAAATTTGGGAGCAACTGCATAAAATGACCTTTTTAAATAATTAGGAAAAATAGAAAAGCAATTAGGTTTCATGTTGTATGCCCTATGATGTGACTTTTGGGTTTGTTGCTGTTCATAGACCCCCACCCAGCTGGTCTATGATGTTTGTGATGCCATGCATGACTTATGCTTAGGATTACTAGATGATGCTTAATAGGTTTGATTAATCTTGCTTAGGGGAAGAGATAAGTAACTTTATGTCCACTCTAGAAGTTACTTTCACGTTGGAAAGTTGTATTCTAGAATCAGTGAAATTGTCCTGCGCCTTAGCAAGTCTCTTGTTCTTGTCAGCATCCTCATAAGCATACATCATTGCATACGTGTAGTGTCTGAAGGAGAAGGCATCAAAGTCGAGGCAGCCGCTGACGAACCTATCCCCGAGGCGACCCCGAGCTCCGACACCTGCACTGCCGACCCCGAGCCTGTCCTTTTTGCTCTTCAAGGCAAGCCCCGGTGCATTTTAACCATTCCTTGTTTTTATAAAAGTTTACCTAAAATGCCTTTGAGTTAAACTACTGCATTAGGTTATAGGAGTTGTGTGATGACCTATTGCCTGCACTATTTACCTCCACCGGCAAATACCCCGCCCTGTTTAAAATTTATTTGCGAAATGCTTAGTAACGTTATTCAATAGATTTGCAATAAAATGCCAATTTCAAAAGTGTGATCACTTAAAGAATTTTTATGGGAATTTGGCTTTACTCCCCGACCATTCGCTAAGTATCTGATCCGTACCTAGTCAATTGCGAGGAGAGGTTGTCCGAGCGTACGGTGCCGTCATGTTGTAGTCCGGGACTCAACAGTTGACACCGACCGGGATAGGGTTGAAAAACTGACAGGACTATTACGCTTGGGTGAGATATAACCGAGGTATGGTTCTGGCAGAAAAATTAGGGACCATCCGTATGGGGGCCTGCTGGCCAAGACTTGCAACTATTCACATACTTCGGAAAGCTCTGGCTCCGAGGACTCCTTAATTGGGACCGACAACCGCGCACTGGGAGTGGCGAGATGGCGGAAGTAGCTTGTACCCACGTGGTCGTCATGGCTGGATATGAGTGGTGTACTGTACTTCCGGGTGGCGTAGGACCGGTCCAATCTTGGAGGAATCGTGGTAGACGAGTTGGCGTATGCAAGCTTGGGTGCTACATATGCAGTGTGAATAGGGATCCTCAGCTGAGTATTATTTATCCGGATTAACGTTGCTCCTCGGTTATGGAGACTTGGTCACTGACTGTCAACGGAGAGTGGTTCTCAACTAGGTATGTTTTGGAAGGTAAAATGAATCATGAACAATGAAGAATTGAGAAATACTTGAATCTTTCCAAAAATAGCACGAGGTTTACAAAATGCTTTTCTGCAAAATACTTGATCTTGCTTAAGCCTTACCTTGACTACCCTAAGCCTCTCATCCCTGAGTCTTCTTCCTTTTCTTTAGTCGGGTAAGTCTTGTTGAGTACCCCAGTACTCAGGGTTTGTTACCCATGCTGCAGGTATGACTGAGTCCCCGATATGTCTTGCGCCTTGCTTCATGACCATCGTCAGGAAGAGGCCGATGAGGCCGAAGAATAAAGTGTACACCCTCGGGCTGGGTGATCATGAGTATCTCTATTTTGTTGTACTCCGCTACGTTGCCTATTTCTATTACCCGAACTTGGTTTGTAATAACTGCACCTTTAATCTATTTGGAACCTCGGTTTGTAAAACTAATGTTATTTAAGTCTTCCGCTCTGTATTCCGATGTTATTTGTAAAAGTATCCAGTGCTATAACCGAAAGGTGAGATGATCCTGCGGACGATGGGCGCTGATGCAGCCCGGTGACAAACTGTCTTGGTCACGTGGAACATAGGTTCGGCTGTCAGAGGCTGACGGGGACCTGTGGGCCATGGGATTAGGACCGTTACGCCACAAGGTGTATGTTAGACAACCCCCCGGTTTTGAAAATCCCAAGTTTCCAAACCATGTCTTTAAACTCCACAAAGCTTTGTATGGTTTGAAACAAGCCCCTAGAGCCTGGTATGATAGGTTGAAAACCTTTTTGCTTGCTAAGGGTTTTAAAATGGGATGTGTAGATAAAACGCTCTTTCTCCTCAAGCAAGGCACTGATACTCTCTTGGTCCAAATTTACGTGGATGATATCATTTTCGGTGGTTCTTCTCACGCTTTGGTTGCCAAGTTTGCAGATACTATGACCAGCGAATTTGAGATGAGCATGATGGGCGAGTTGACGTTTTTCCTCGGGTTGCAAATCAAGCAATCCCGGGAAGGGACATTCGTGCACCAGGGCAAGTACACCCGGGACATTCTGAAGAAATTCGATATGGGTGAGGCCAAGCCTCTTCCTACACCCATGTCGACCACGACGGCCCCTGATGCGGACAAGGAGGGAGAAACAGTGGACCAGAAGGAGTACCGGAGTATGATCGGGTCGCTGCTGTACCTCACGACGACACGCCCGGACATTCAGTTCGCGGTGTGTCTTTGCGCGCGATTTCAGTCCTCGCCGCGCACCTCTCACCGTCAGGCAGTCAAGCGCATTATGAGGTACTTATGCTTCACTCCTGAGTTTGGGATTTGGTATTCTGCTTCCTCCACCCTTTCCCTTTGTGGTTATTCCGATGCCGATTTTGCTGGTTGTCGCATTGAGCGCAAGTCCACTTCTGGGACTTGCCAGTTTATTGGTTCTTCTCTTGTTTTGTGGTCTTCTCGCAAGCAGTCTAGTGTCGCCCAGTCTACCACGGAGGCTGAGTATGTTGCTGCGGCTAGCTGCTGTTCCCAGTTACTCTGGATGATGGCCACTTTGCGTGATTTTGGTCTGAGCTTTTCTCGCGTTCCTTTGCTTTGTGACAGCACGAGTGCTATTTGAAGGACCGAGAATGCAATCAGAAAGCGACCAGAGGGGGGTGAATGGGAGCTTCAAAATTCCTTTCGGAAACTTGTCGCCACTGTCCCGAAACTCAACCCCAAGAGCAAACCCTAGAGCTTGTAAGTGTCCTCGACCCTAGATGTAGGGTGGATGCTTCCACGAAGCACAGCGAGACACTCTACGACTCTAGAAATCCAACGCAAAAGTCGGAAACCAAAACCGACAATGAACGAGCAAACCGCAGACGAAACAGCACAAAACAGTAGTGACCGGACTCTGGCCTGCGTCCGGTCAGGGAGCACCGGACGCGTCCGGTCTCAAAAATTCCTCTCGGGACCCTTATTGTTCCTGATCGGACTCACAGGCGAGGAGCGTCCGGTCGAGAGCAGTGCGTCCGGTCAGCAAAAGACAATCGCAATGAACAGTAGAACCTATGCGTCCGGTCGACAATCGAGCAGAGCGTCTGGTCGACTACGGAAGTTTCATCCACGTGGCATTGAACCACCGGACGTGTCCGGTCAACTCGAGCAAGCGTCCGGTCACCCCGCAGCAGCACTGTGCGACCACCAATTCGACTCGATCTCACCCAAAACAAATCCTCTGGGGATCAAACTTGGAGAGAGTAGTCACAAGGAGGATAGTGAGCTATCTCTAAGAGATCATGGCTCGAACCTATCTCCAAATCGATGAATCGAAGAATTTCGGGGAGGGAGAAAAGCTTGACCCGAAACCAAAATCGATCGATCTCCTAGACCGTGAGGCTGTAGGTGATTTCCTTCGGTGGAAAGAAGTGCATCACGATCTAGAACAACTTGGTTCAAACGGATTTCCAAAAGACACACCAAGCAAAAAGATCGATCAACGGAAAAATCGTGGCAAAAAGGATTCCACGAAGAACACGAACAAAATGCGAATCACAACCACGAAATTGCAACCGTGTGGCTACCACACGCTACAACAGTGAGATTACGGTCTCACTTCCTCAAAATCTCACGGGCACAGAGGTATTGTTCTCTTCTCTGTGGATCTCAGGTTCGCTACAGCAGGGATGTGGGAGAGCAGAAAACATAGAAGGCAAAATAGCAAATGACTGAGATACATGGGGAGGTGGGTGCCTCCCCCTACTTATCCTAATTCTAACTATACCTAATTCCCACTCTACCCCTAACTACTTACAGAGCGAACCAGCTAAACCCTAAGGTTATTCTGGACCAACTCGATGGTAGGTGGATCCGACGGCCACGCTCGCACAACTCGTAGCGTTGCCTCAACGCAACCACCCGATTACCGCCATGTGCCGCCACCGCTCTGCGTCCTTTTCCTGGATGTCGCACCCCCAGTTTTGAGGCCCAAACCGGGAAACCAGCCTTCACGACCAACCCCCGGGTTTGAGGCCCAAACCGGGAAACCAGCCCACCAACGCCTGAGTTTTGTAGCCCAAACTCAGCAAACCCGCAGCACCCAGGTTTTGAGGCCCAAACCTGGAAACCGTCCTCAGTCCGAGTTTTGTGGCCAAACTCGGAAACCATCCACGCCCAGGTTTTGAGGCCCAAACCTAGAAACCGTCCACCCGATGGTTTTTCTCTGGCTCTACCACCAAACCGAAGCTGTAGAGGGGATGCACCGCCCGTGCACCCTGTCCACCGACACGTGTCCCCAGGTCCTCGACCCAAACAACACTGTGCCCGCAAGTCTCCGCTCGTCGCTGTCCCAGGCTGCCAACCACCACAGCTGATCCTCAGGCCATCGGTCCCTCAGTCCAAGCCTCATGTCTGCCCTTCACCGCTCCCGGTCCGTCGGCACGGCACGTCTCTACTTGACCTTCACCTTGCCCTCGATCATTGTCTTTGTGCTCGACACCTGCACAACACAAGCCAAAGAACATGCGCATTATCCCAGTTGACAATCACTCATCACTCAGAGACTCGGCATACACCCTTGTATCCGCAATCTCCCCCTTGATGAGTGCATTGTCAACTACTAACACAAATCATAATTGAAAGGAGGAAGGAGGAAGAAGGAGAAGAGAGAACTCAACCAAATGACCCAAAAGCATAGCAATGCCGAAGAAGGTCAAGTGGAAAGAGCAAAGCAACTTGGTTCCCAAAGACATGGGCAACGGCTCGACGCAACCAAGCAAAACAAAACTAGCCCTCAAGAAGAGGTAGAACAGGCTCAACATCGCTAGCAAGAAAAAGGTTCAATACCAATTGAAAACCAAAAATCGAAGCAAACTGCTAGTCCCTCAAGATAGAGGCACAGAGGCTCAACACAACTAGCAAGGAAGCTCGACACCAATTGAAAATCCGAAAGGCGAATGCTAGTTCCTCAAGAAACAACTAGCAAAAACGCTCCGAACCAATTGGAAATTTCAAAAATTCAGCACGAGCAACAACTCCCCCTTGCATGGTGCACACAACTGATTCCTCTCCCCTTTGAACATGGGAGGCATGATTTGTCCAATTTCTCCCCCTTAGTTGAAAATGCACCAACAAGCAAAAGGAGCCGAAAGCAATTTTCTCCCCCTCAGAAAATGCACCAACAAAAGTGCCAACAAGAGAAGGACTCCCCCTTCCAAAATGCATATGAGTCATAATGCAAGTTAGCAGCTTCAGGAATATAGTCAAGAAAATGCAAAGATGCTCTAAACAGTATAGCTCCAACGACTCACTAGAAAGCATACAAGCTAGCGAAGGCTCAAACTGATCACCAAATATGAAATATGAACATATGAGCAAAGTGAGCAGTTTTTAGCCAAAAAGGTATTCACCATCAAAATAGCACAGAACATGTATAGACAGGAAATCAGTCAAGTGCTAAACATGTATACAAGGTGAACTACCCCTAGCATAGTTCAACCATCATGCAACAGAATGAAACATAGTCTTGTGTATCCAAATTTTATCGGAGTTGCAGCGGTAAAGATTACACAAGTTCAGAATTTAGCATGTGATTGCAAGAGGTTGAAAGCTTGTCATAGCCTAACTTTTCAACTGTGCGAAGCCTATGCAGAAGCAATCAGAAGCTTAAAGCAATAGTTTCGGTCATACACTACATAGCTCAAGTTTAACTCAAAGTGCAATGAGAAACAGTCTCGAAACTGTGATGTGTTGACAAGCAATCCCATCTCGATCTTTTCAATTCATTTAAAACTTGGTTCAGATTTTATTGACAGAATATGAACAGACCAAGCAAGTGACAAACTCAGAACTAGAGACATAGCAACGTAGCATATATGAAAAGCACGATTGAATTCAACACATCCTACACATGCTAGTTGCCTATCTCAATGGTGAACATTTTCAAGTTTTAAGTTTGTTAAGCAGATTCACCATGCAAAAATAGCTCAGCTCACAACATGTATTAGTGATCAGAAAGAGCATAAGCTACTAGCAATAGCATATAGCATCGGAGCATACTAAATAGAGCATAGTTACTTTCTAAAGATTATATATATGAAGCTCAGAATGTAAAAGTGTATGCTAAAATGCAAAAGAAAAACAAGACAAACGAGAAAATAGTCAGTCTATGATACAAGGACCAAAATGTTTCCCCCATCTAAAAGGGGAAACACACACCAAGCTCACCCCTCAACCGATTAAAGGTTGATTCGTCAAAAGGCTTAGTGAAAATATCAGCCAGCTGATGAAGAGTATCGACATGGCGAAGGTCGATATCACCCTTCCCATAGTGGTCTCGCAAAAAGTGAAAGCGCACATCAATGTGTTTGGTCTTCGAGTGAAGCACGGGGTTCTTAGCAACTCTAATCGCACTCGTGCTGTCACAAAGCAAAGGAACACGAGAGAAGCTTAGACCAAAATCACGCAAAGTGGCCATCATCCAAAGCAACTGAGAACAGCAACTAGCAGCAGCAACATATTCAGCCTTTGTGGTATACTGAGCGACACTCGACTGCTTGCGAGAAGACCACGATACAAGAGAAGAACCAATAAATTGGCAAGTCCCAGAAGTGGACTTGCGCTCAATGCGACAACCAGCAAAATTGGCATCAGAATAACCGCAAAGAGAAAGGGTGGAGGAAGCTGAATACCAAATCCCGAACTCAGGAGTGAAACGAAGGTACCTGAAAATGCGCTTGACCGCCTGACGGTGAGAAGTGCGCGGCGATGCCTGAAAGCGCGCACACAGACACACCACGAACTGGATGTCCGGGCGTGTCGCCGTCAGGTAGAGCAGCGACCCGATCATGCTTCGGTACTCCTTCTGGTTCACAGCTTCTCCATCCTTGTCCGCATCCAGGGCCGTCGTGGTCGACATGGGTGTTGGAAGAGGCTTGCCTCACCCATATCGAACCTCTTCAGCAAGTCCTTTGTATACTTGCCCTGGTGCACAAACGTCCCTTCTCGGGATTGCTTGATTTGCAACCCGAGGAAAAACGTCAACTCTCCCATCATACTCATCTCGAACTCCCTGCTCATAGTATCTGCAAACTTGGCAACCAAAGCGTGAGAAGAACCACCGAAAATGATATCATCCACGTAAATTTGGACCAGGAGAGTATCAGTGCCTTGCTTGAGAAGAAAGAGTGTTTTATCTACACATCCCATTTTAAAACCCTTAGCAAGCAAAAAGGTTTTCAACCTATCATACCAGGCACTAGGGGCTTGTTTCAAACCATACAAAGCTTTGTGGAGTTTAAAGACATGGTTTGGAAACATGGGATTTTAAAAACCGGGGGGTTGTTCAACATAAAGCTCTTCTTCTATGTAGCCGTTTAAGAAGGCACTCTTGACATCCATTTGAAAAAGTTTGAAACCTTTGGATGCTGCAAAAGCCAAGAGTATCCTAATAGCCTCCAAACGAGCTATAGGAGCAAAAGTCTCCTCATAGTCTATCCCCTCCTTCTGACTATAACCCTTCGCTACAAGCCTGGCCTTGTTTCTAACAACATGGCCATCCTCTCCTTGCTTGTTTTTGAAAACCCATTTTGTCCCAATAGGCTTACAGTCTGTAGGAGGTGGAACTAAAACCCAAACCCAATTTCGCTCAAAGTTCTCTAACTCCTCATGCATGGCATTGACCCAATCCGGATCCGTCAAAGCGTGTCCAACATCCCGGGGTTCAAAATCAGCAACAAATGCAGAATGAGCAAAGTGAGAGATTTGCCTCGACTGGGTGACGCGTTCGTCGATGCTGCCGATCATCTGCTGAGGCGGGTGCTGGCGCTGAATGTGTCGTGGCGCCTCCCTTGCCGAAGTGGCCTCCCCCTCAACAGCAGCTGGTGCCTCCTCGGGTACAAAGGGTACCGCTCGAGGTGGCGCATCCCACGGCCCCCAGGAAGAAGACGTGTCGGGGCCGTGAGTCGCCGTAGAAGCCGCTCCTTGCGGCACAGCAGGTGGAGGGGGTGCTGGATCATCCATACCTTCAGCACCCTCATCATCGTCATCAAAAAGAGGCTCACCAACCTCATGATCACCTGCACGCTCAAAACGAGAAGAAGCACAAACCATGGTCTCGTCGAAGGTGACATCTGATGTCTCCATGACTCGGTTAGTGTCAAGGTTAAGTATACGATAAGCTCGAGTATGAGTGCCATAACCCAAAAACACACCGTCAGAAGAGCGAGACTCAAATTTGTCCAGGTTGCCTTTCTTAAGTATAAAACAGCGGCAACCAAAGAATCTAAAATAACCCTGTTGACGCAAAACGTGGCGTCTCGCGTCAAGAGCACACAGCAAGCCGAACGAGGCTAGCTTCAATCGGGAGCCCGGGGTGTATCGAACCCGGAGACGTGCCAGTCGGTTTGACCTAAAAACCAACAAGGGATAAAATGTGAGAAAACCTTGGAACATGCTGGGTAAAAACCAGACAGTTCCATATGTACGGCTTTGGAAGCCAATCACGACGGCACACAGCTATAGAAGTTGTTTGTCGAAACAGGTTTAAGATGTCATTCGGCAAGTATAAAGAGGAAGCATGTAAACATGTCGAATGCCGAATACATACGTGACAAAAGAATAAAAGAGGTAAATTGTAAATACAAATCTATTCAGATAGCATATGCATAGGCCAATCCAGCTAGTCTGCAGCAAACTAGCCGAACTGGGGTCCATGAAGAAGAAACATACAAGCAAAGCATGATTAAACTAATCTAAAACCTGCACCTGCTGCACGGCACCCAGTTCCATCAAAGCCTAAACATGATTGGCATGCATGAACCTGCAACATGTAACAATCTAGATTGAAAATCGGTTCGACCGTCATGATCTTATAATTAGCAAAGCAAGAGCAAACTCGCGCAACAGGGCCGAACGAAGATCAATCTAGATTGGGCAAAAAGTGTTGTACAAATTAAATAAATAAAACATATAACACGTGATAACTTGATGAATCTATTAGATCTGCCAAATCTAACAGAGCCGATAACTATTTTTACTCATGACTCAATCCGCCGCACGATACAAGTCATAGGTAAAAACTTCCCGTCATAAGCTTAAATCCGCCGCACGATACTAAGCTTAACATACGAGACTACTTGCATCATATCTAAATCCACTGTATGATACTAGACATGATAACAAGGTTGCCGGTACTTACGGAGGTCGACGGATCGATGATTCCTCTCGAAGAACTCGATGACACGACTATAAGGACTCGAAGATGGCAAGGGGCCGGTTGTATTGATGTGGTTGTGAACAATTTTACAATGGCCGAGGGCTCATATTTATACCCTGGACGAAACACGAGTCCTAGACGATTACGACTTTATAATGAAATACGGAAAGATACAAATCAGATTCCTAATCCTTTCGGCGTCTTCCATCGTCACGTGCCCTCTTGTGCAAACCGGCTTCACCTGCATCATCCATCTCCCGAATAGGGTCATTACTTCACGAAATAGCCGACCGCGCAGCTACTCACCGAAAGTCCTAAGGACCAAATAGCCGTCCGAATGCTTGCAGAATCCTTCTTTTCTCCGCTGGCTGGGCCGATCTGTCATATCCTTACATGTGCGAAAATCTGGTGTTAACACATGCCCCCTAATTTTGGGATAAATATTTTATTCCAAAATTCTTTTCTTTTCGCACCGACGTGGAAACTCTGGAAGCATCCTCCTTCACACGCTATAATTACCGTGTCTGTCGATTCGCTTCCCGATGCACTTGGGGTCTTTTAAACTCTCCCCTTTACTTTGCTTCGGCTCGTGCATTCCGGACTCCTCTGCTTCAGCCTCCAAACCAGAAAACCCTCTTCTCCCTTGCCACTCTAAAAATCAGCCAGAAGATGTCTTCCCTAGCGAGCCGCCATAGCCTCGAGCTCGGTGCCTCCAGTTCTTCCAAGAGAAGGTCACTTCCCTCTTTTCTCCCCTCCAAAGAAATCTGGCTTCACTCCACTGCTTTTGCTTCAGGAGGACTAGCAACGATCTCACCGAGGATTTGACCCAGAAAATCATGAATCTTCAGCTTGACCTGGAAAGGAAGGATCAGGAAATTACCCAAATCTCCCAAGAGCGTGACGCCGCTCGAAAAAGAACCACCAGTAAGTGTTTTCTTGCCATTTCTTTCTGTTCTCTCTTTTTCTGCTTTTACCGATTTCTTCTTTTTTCAGTCTTGGCGGCCAAACTCCATGATCTCGAGGCTGCCATCACCAAGCTTGCTGTCACGGCCGATGTAACGGGAACAACACCCTTGAAATGGGTAAACGAAGTCAACCGTGCCCTCCCCATCATCTCCAGAGCCGACATGGGGTACGGCGCGTCACTCGCTTTTTCCGCCGTGAAGATTCATTCCGGCGCCGATTACCACAGATTCGACGTCTGTGAACAAGATCTAGAGGATAGAGTAGAACGTTCCACAGATGACATGAAGGTAGCTGGATTAGATCTGGCCGACACTTTCGATCATTTTCTCCCGATTAGACGTAGGACGGAGTGGATAAATTAATTCTCTGTAATCCTGTTTCTCCCTTTGTAAATATGAAGCTCCCTTGTTTGTCCTTTTGAAATCAATCCATGACTGATCTTCCGAGATCACTGTGTGTTCTGCTTTTTCGCATATCGACCACTGATTTCTGTCTTTCTGCTTCAATCGGCGATGCATACACATTGGTTACCGTGATGACCGTACCGGAAAACTTCACTTTGCAGACAACACTGAAACTGGCCATTTCAGATCTGAAGTTTCTAATCTTCTTCTTCAAATTTCCAATGACGTCAGAACAACCCTCTTCAAGGAATCCTTCCGTCTCTGCTTTCATTGTTAATTGGCAATAAGAGCTTCCAAACAGCCAATTAAAACTGAAAGAACCTTAGCCAAATCCCATTGGCCTCCTGATCCTGAAACCACAACTTTCTCTAACCATCAAAAGATTCGGCCTGGCCCAACAACGGTCCATAAACTGTGCAAACCCTACCCCGACGATTGGTCTCCATTGTGCAGGCCGTGGTTCTATAAAGATGACCGCATATAAGCTGTGACTCCAATCAAACAACTCATCTTGCAAAACCCCCACCTTTCAACTTCCAGTTCAAGCCAGAGAGGAAAACAATGGCTGGAAATGGCGATTACGGCAAGTATCCTACTGAAGGCGAAGCAGGAGGAAGCCGAACACGAACTCACCGGCATTACAGGTAAGAAACCAATTCTCTGCCCCCTTGTGATAGCTCGTTCCTTGACTTGTTGTTTATCCTCTCTCCAGGGTGGAGTCTTCCTCCAACCATACTTGGGTTCCCTTTTCAGAAACGGTAGATCTAAAAAACTTTCTTCAAATTTTCTTCAAACCATCAGATTTTGAGTTTAACGATTCACTTTAGCAGATCCGTTTAGATGCTATTCGGTACCGCGAGGAGAGGGACAAAGCTCAGAAAGAACTGGAGGATGTATGTAAGAAGCATGGCACTGAGGAGGCCGAGTGGGCAGAACAACGGAAGCATCTCTGCAGCATCATTACAGGTTAGCAGAATCTCGGTTCTCCCCTTCCTCCTGATTGAATCAGCTTTTACTCATCATATCTTTGCCTCTTGTCAGCCTTGTCCGCAGAGAATGACCATTTGAAGGCAGCAGCAGACAAAGTCGCTCTCAATGTGAATGCCCATGGGGATTCTGTCGAAGCTCGTCTTGCCGCCGTGAATGGCCGCATAGATCAGGCCGTCATCCAAGGTGTGCGCGCTGGGGTTTCTTTCGGGCTAGCAGCAATAAGTTCCTGGACCAAAGAAGATTACTCCTCCCTACCAGTTGGATTCGCATGCGACCCGGATGAGTTTGAAGATCTTGAAATTTATGATAACCATGCTGCTGCTATTGCTGAGATTGTTGATCCGCAATCCATTGTAAACAAATTATTCCAAGGGTAGCTTGTACTTAGGATGGATCTATAAATGAAGCTTGCAGCGGATGAATTTGTCCTTCTCTGAATAGTGTCTATCTGCATTTTTCAACTCCTCAGTGATTTTCTCCGATTGCAGAATTTCTTCAGAAGAACGTTTGCCGAATGCATGACGTCATCTTAGCCGACTGAATCTCACTTCCGACATGTCATGTCACTCGGCATCTTCACTTACTGCTTCTCACCTTTCTCTTTCCCCGATAAACCTGCTAACTTGAAAATGCCAGGGTTACCAAGGTCATAAATATCCTTGTACTAAAGGCGATATGTAAAAATATCGGCCATAACTTAATTCCTTGGAATATTTTTTCTGCTAAAGGCGATGTTTTTTACATCGGCTGTATACAAAATATCTCTCGAGTTACACGACTCCCATGCGTTCGGCTTTGACATGTAGTGCCGAAGCTTCAACTGACAAGTACACGAACCGAAAAGTCTTGTCACAGCAGAATACCCCTTTCTTAGGTTTGACGTATTCGGCTAAAACAAATCGCTAACTATCTTTCCTTTAAATTCAAAAATAAGGGCCGATCCCACTATAAGGCTACCGGCCGTCACGTACAACTTGAAATAATCCCCAAGTCGTGGAAGTGCCTCCATACATCTTCAATTTCATCAAAAGCTTCTGTTGCACGTCACCTTGCATGAACTCTGGTAATGAAGAAATAATTGAAGTCCCCTTAAAGGCTTGCAGATTTCGAAGCATATCTGAGATCCCAACTTGCACACATTGATCCAACTTCGGCTTCATTATCAACACTTTATTCCTTGTCAGCCGATATGAGACTTTGGCTCTAGCTTTTCTCCATTACCATTAGTTAGATTTAAAAATTACTCTAAGAGCCGATTGTCTAAATCGGCTGTTGGTCCTCGTCGAAGACATTCACAGGACCTGCTTCCCAGGCTCTTCCAGACAAACACTCGACACTTTCATATTCCCAATAGATTGGTTCTGTATTAGCAACACTAACCGAATCATCAGCATGAACGATCTCAATATCATCTCCAATCCACTGTATGAGGAACTGATGCATAGTTGATGGTACGCAACAGTTTGCATGTATCCAATCTCTTCCTAACAGCAAACTGTATGCCCCCTTGCCCTCAATGACGAAGAAGGTAGTGATCAAGGTTTTAGATCCAATCATTAACTCGACATGGACTGTTCCTCGGGTGTCAGAAGAATTTCCCGCAAAATCCCTCAATACCATGCCGGTCTTCAATAGATCTTCACTTGTCATGCCAAGCTTTCTGAAGGTGGTATATGGCATGATATTGATAGCAGCTCCTCCATCGATGAACATCTTGGTTAATGGCTTGCCATTGACATACCCTCTCATATATAATGGCTTCAAGTGTCGGTGTCTGATTGGTTTATCGAATACTGCCTTTTCAGCCAAGACGAGATGAGCCAATAAGTCCTGACATTCACTTTCATTGAAGTCTGAATATGTCTCGTCCTGGACATCTTGACTCTCCAGAGCTACAAACTCTACCGGGAGAAAGAACGCCATGCATGTATCAGCCGAACGATTACCTCCATCCAGCTTCTCTTTAGGACGCCAAACCCATTTCATCTTGGTGCCCGCTTGCTCCAACTCTCTATTCCTCAAGCGCTGCACTCTCCTTTTCTGGCTTTTCCTCAAACCTGGCAGACACCATTGTCCTTTTTGCCAGACATACTCACGGTATTCTTCCTCTTCGGTATGAGCCCAGTTTCGATCGACAAATCTTCCCTGCCGACTCTCAAAACTAGTTATTTTTAAGCGTCGATTGTCCTCAGGGATTCGTGCCCCAAGCCTTTCATGGACAGGATGGCAGTTGACTCGAGATTGCCTGTACTCGGAGTACTGACTACTGCATTTAGGGCAGTTGTTCTTAACAGACAACTTCAAACCTTCGTTCCAACAATATTGGAAGAACGAGCATTCCCAATGAGATTGTTCCTGTTCCTCCATACCTTCTCGTTCTTTTCGGTACATCTCTTCCTCGTACCTGCTCTGCTCCTCCAGGAACTTCCGTTCTTCATAAAGCCTCTGCTTCTGGTACTGTTCCTATTCCAGACGCCACTTATTCAACAGAATGTGCGTCGTGACCCAGGGCCTGGAGGTGTTACCCATCTCAATTCGGCTATCTTGGAACCGAACTCTCCGCTGAAGTTCTCCTTTTGTAACCTGCCGATCGGGATCAATAGTGCCAGCTTCCCTCGCTCTATCAGAGGTTAAAACTTTCATCTTACCCTTACCCCTGGGATCGGCTACATTGATCATGTTAACAGAGAAAGACACAGTATTCTGCACAAAAGGGCTACCATCAATCTTCATCTTTCCATCGAACCTCAGATGTCCGCCTTGAATAGCCTTCTGGATCCGATCTTTGAACACTCGGCAATCATTTATGGAATGGGACTTAGTGTTGTGGAAACCACAATACTTCTTGTCTTTGACGCCCCCAGGAAGCAGCATAGGATGACCTTCCGGCAACTTGATGCGTCCCTCCTTCAACAAGTATTCAAATAATTTGTCTGACTTGGACACATCAAAGTCATAAGTACCTTTGTGTTGCCTCAGCCACCGTTGGTTGACTTGAGTCAGCTCTTTAGACCAGGTTATCTCGGCTGCAGCCACCTCATCTTCATCATCATATTCATCTGCTTCCTCTAGGAAAGCCTGATACATCTCGGCAGCTATGTCACCTTTCTGGAACTGGTTGCTCTTCCTGAATCCCTGAGCTTGATTGCTCATCATTGCCAACCTTTGTGATAATTGCCCAAGGTCTTCAAATTCCATGCCGAATAGCTTTTCTTTGATACTCGGCAACATGCCAGCTATGGCTATCCCCGGTAATTGGTCATCCGGCAAGTTCAAAGAATAGCAAAGATTTTTGGTTTCCCTGAATCGGCGCAGATACTCTTGTGGCGTTTCGCCAAGTTTCATCCTTAAGCTCATGAGATCAACCAACTTCTTCTCGCTAGTCCCCGTAAAGAAATATGAGTGGAACTTCTGCTCCAGCTCCGCCCATGTATTGATAGAATCTGCCGGCAGAGAGGCGAACCAAGAAAAGGCTGGTCCCGTCAACGACAACAGGAAGTATCGAATCCTCCAAGCTTCATCTACCGATGCTTCACCAAGCTGCATCAGGTAACGGCTGATATGCTCCCTCGTACTGGTGTCATCTTGGCCTGAGAACTTGGTAAGGTCAGTAGGAGGCTTGATTCTCGGAGGAAGAGCCACCCAATTGTACCACTCTGGGTAAGGAGATTTGTATGTGTACATTTGATTCTTTGGCTTTAGGCCGTACTGATTCTGCATCATATCAGTCATTTTATGCATGATGAGGTCAACATTTGAATCAGGAGTTGCTTGTGCTTGCCCCCCAGCAAGTAACCCTGCTGAACTCCTATATCCGGGATTGGGAAGAGCGTTAATCGAGTTGTAGTCCACAAACTCCCGATACCCATCTCCAAACATATTCTTCTGAATCCTGTTTGCCACAGGAGAGACTCTAGAGGCAGATTGCGGGACATCCCCTGTCATGCCGAACGTGAGCTGGCCATAGGTCTGGGGAGGTTGTTGCATCTCCTGAGAAACCACTCCACCTGTGCTTGGGCCAGCTCCGCTGCATTCGGCAACCCTCTGACGTTGAGGTACTTGGAACAACAATGGTCCTCGCATCGGACCAGCAGCCTCTTCAAAGTACTTATCCGCGGCTAGACTGAAAGTATTGACCATGATAGCACGAAAAGTGTTCAAGAAAGCCGATTGATGACTGGTCACGGCTCCTGATACAACTCTATGCATTATATCAGTCATCTTCTGGATAGCTCCTTTTTCACCACCGTCGGGCAGCTCAGGTTGGTGATGCGGAACAACCTTCGGGAACGTCTGCTTCTGATAGACCTTGCCGCTTTTATTCTTGGAGAAAGTCTCCAAGCACTTGCGCTGGAACTCATCGCAAGCTCGCTGCACCAGATCTTTTGACTCTAGCGGCAAATCGTCCATGGTCACATCGAAAGACTGATCTTCGCCGATTTCAGGCATCTTGAAATGAAAGTGGTCCCACTAGGCGTGCCAAAAAGTGTGTTGACGCAAAACGTGGCGTCTCGCGTCAAGAGCACACAGCAAGCCGAACGAGGCTAGCTTCAATCGGGAGCCCGGGGTGTATCGAACCCGGAGACGTGCCAGTCGGTTTGACCTGAAAACCAACAAGGGATAAAATGTGAGAAAACCTTGGAACATGCTGGGTAAAAACCAGACAATTCCATATGTACGGCTTTGGAAGCCAATCACGACGGCACACAGCTATAGAAGTTGTTTGTCGAAACAGGTTTAAGATGTCATTCGGCAAGTATAAAGAGGAAGCATGTAAACATGTCGAATGCCGAATACATACGTGACAAAAGAATAAAAGAGGTAAATTGTAAATACAAATCTATTCAGATAGCATATGCATAGGCCAATCCAGCTAGTCTGCAGCACGTCCTGCCTTCATAAAACCGTCAGGCATAAACTCAAGCAAAGCTAATCCACCGCATGATACCACTTTCTATAAATCTACACCACTGCTTATAATTAGATTAATCCACCGCATGATACGATCTAATTATAAGAAGCTAAAAGCACACATACATCTGGATAGATCTGTACATACTCATTACTCATGTAAGCTTAACCAGAATCGGCAAACTAGCCGAACTGGGGTCCATGAAGAAGAAACATACAAGCAAAGCATCATTAAACTAATCTAAAACCTGCACCTGCCGCACGGCACCCAGTTCTATCAAAGCCTAAACATGATTGGCATGCATGAACCCGCAACATGTAACAATCTAGATTGAAAGTCGCTTCGGCCGTCATGATCTTATAATTAGCAAAGCACGAGCAAACTCGTGCAACAGGGCCGAACGAAGACCAATCTAGATTGGTCAAAAAGTGTTGTACGAACTAAATAAATAAAACATATAACACGTGATAACTTGATGAATCTATTAGATCTGCCAAATCTAATAGAGCCGATAACTATTTTTACTCATGACTCAATCCGCCGCACGATACAAGTCATAGGTAAAAACTTCCTGTCATAAGCTTAAATCCGCCGCACGATACTAAGCTTAACATACGAGACTACTTGCATCATATCTAAATCCACCGCATGATACTAGACATGATAACAAGGTTGCTGGTACTTACGGAGGTCGATGGATCGATGATTCCTCTCAAAGAACTCGACGACATGACTATAAGGACTCGAAGATGGCACGGGGCCGGTTGTATTGATGTGGTTGTGAACAATTTTACAATGGCCGAGGGCTCATATTTATACCCTAGACGAAACACGAGTCCTAGACGATTACGACTTTATAATGAAATACGGAAAGATAGAAATCAGATTCCAAATCCTTTCGGCGTCTTCCATCGTCACGTGCCCTCTTGTGCAAACCGGCTTCACCTGCATCATCCATCTCCCGAATAGGGTCATTACTTCACGAAATAGCAAACCGCGCAGCTACTCACCGAAAGTCCTAAGGACCAAATAGCCGTCCGAATGCTTGCCGAATCCTTCTTTTCTCCGCTGGCTGGGCCGATCTGTCATATCCTTACATGTGCGAAAATCTAGTGTTAACAAACTCACCTTGGTGAGTTTTCCAAAATGCAACTCATAAGAAGTCTTTTTCAAGAAAGCTCTGAGAAAAATGCGATTGGAAATATAGCATGCAGTGCTCATAGCTTCGGCCCAATATCGCCTAGGAGTCCTATGCTCATCGAGCATCGTCCTGGCCACCTCTACAAGGGTCCGATTCTTCCTCTCTACAACACCATTCTGTGGCGGTGTGTAGGGGGAAGAAAACTAATGCTCCAAACACAAAGGGTTACAAAACTTTTCAAAATCTGAATTCTGAAATTCAGAACCATTATCACTTCTAATAGCTCGCATCGAGTTCATAGGGAACTCGTTCTGAAGACGCAAAATTAGATTGCGAGCAAAAGAGAAAGTCTCGGACTTCTCAGCTAAAAAGAAGACCCACGAATATCTCGAAAAGTCATCAACAACGACAAGCACATACCACTTCCCCCCTACCGAGCTCACCCGAGCCGGACCAACAAGGTCCATGTGCAAAAGCTCTCCAGGGCGCTTGGTCATGACCTGAGTCACTGGATGATGGGGAGCGGCAACCATCTTCGCATGTCTACAAGAGTGGCAAACAAGATCCTTCTCCATGGATAACTTGGGCAATCCTCGGATTAGGCCAAGTGAACTAAGTCTTGCAAGCAAGTCGAAGCTCAAATGTCCAAGTCTCCTATGCCACTTCCAAAGATCAGAGGAGGAAGGTCCAGCCAAAAGACAACGAGAAATGCCAAAAGACTCTGAGAAATTCGCACGAAAGACTTTTCCAAAGGGCGAAATCAAACACACAAGATTGCCCTGACGATCCAAAATACGACTGAGATTCGGTTTAAAACGAATCTCATAGTCGTCGTCAAAGAGTTGTGAAACAGAAAGAAGGTTAAAATGCAAGTTAGAAACAAGAGCAACATCGCGCAACACAAAGTGCTCATTAACTCGCACCGACCCACGAGACAAAACCTTACCTTTGCTATTGTCGCCGAAGGTGATAAACTCCTTTCCGGCGACCGGACCAAGACTGGAGAACCACTTGGCGTTTCCGGTCATGTGCCTCGAGCAACTGGAATCCACCAACCAAACGTTCTCCAATCGTTTTACCTACATCAATAAAAAGACATAGGGTGAGCATATGGTCCAACACTGGGGTTAGTGAAGTAGGAAGAATACCAGTGTTGGGCCGGCTGCTCAAAAGAACGGTTAGAAGAAAAACCATTCCTAGCACGCATACGGGGAATGCGATCACCACGTTGAGGAAAACGTGGTCCGCTAAGGGAAGAGCGTCCATCGCGATACTCAGAACGCGATGGAGGGAAACGCTCCACAACAAAGCCACTGCCACGGGGTCCATAGCCTACAACTGCAGGCTCCCACCGGGCACGACCTCCTCGCGGCCTAGGCCTAGGAACTTGAGGTTCTGGACCTCTAGGCCTAGCAGCTCTCCTCGGAGCTCTCCTCTGAACATTCGGCACATGTACATCATGGAAAGGATGGTACATGTCCGGGTTGTTCATCTCCCTTGCACGGCGCGCCTCTCTCTTGCGCCGAAAGCAGAACTCACTCAAGTGTCCATCTCGCCCACAATGCTCACAATGGTACCTCACCGCTCTCAAAGAGGGTTGTTGGTACTCACGGTTGTGGGTTTGGATCACTTTGCCCTTCTGTGGCATAAGCTCCTCCTGGATGGGTGGCATGGTGTCCAGCTTGTTCTTGAGGTGGTTTGGTTTTGGAGCCCATGATTGTTTCTTGGGTGGAGCTCTCGGAGGCTCAACAAAGACCCCATCCTTGGTGTTAGGCTTGAGAGGCTCTTTGGGTGGAAGCTTGGTAAGTTTGGGAGTAGTGGTGGAGTTGGGCTTCTTACTCGGGTTCAAACCACTCTACTCTCCAATCTTCCCAAAAGCAGAAACATCAACGCCTGGAGCAAAGCCTACACCAGGACCTCCAGCAGTTCGCTTGAATTGGGAGATCATCATCCCGAGCTGTGGCTCACCACAAGACACCCATGACAAGATGGTCCGAAGGTATGTGTTTTCTTCCTCGGTTTGCATCTTGTCATGCTTCATGTTCGCAATCTCCATCTCCAACCCCTCACAAAGAACACACCTAGCCACACATGTGCTACCTGAGTTGGCCTCTTCAAGAGACACAATCTTGGCATTCTTCTCTGCCAACTCAGATTGCAAGACAGGACAAGTCTTGCACGCACCCAACAGCGAGGGTCTAGACTTCAGCTCATCCACCTCTCCTACCAACGCAGCATACTTACCTCTCAAGGTGAGAAGGTCAGTCATGTGCGTGGTGCACATCTCGCACTCAGCATCCTCAGACATGACCACGGTGGACTTGGCAAACTCAAGCTCTCTCACCGTGTCCTCCCACTTCTGCCTAAACTCCTTGCGCTCTCTAGCGGCATGCCTAAGCAGCTTGTCTTGACTAAGAAGCGCAGCTGTAAGTTTCTCGACCTCAGCAGAAAGCTCGTCGTGGGTGAGAGATACCTGAGAGGTGTCATCGTCGTCATCGTCGTTCCGAGGGGTCTCCTCCAGCTCGCCGTCGACCTCCTTGCCTAGGGCCATGGTGCAGAAGCCGTCGTCGGCGAAGAAGAAGCAGAGACCGTTCAGCTTGTCCTCGATCCTCTTCTTCTTCTCGGACTCGTCATCGCTTGAGCAAGCAGAGTCATCATCCGAGCCGTCGACGTCGCTGAGCGTGGCGAAGAACGCACGCTGATCAGCCTGGGCCTTCTCCAAGTACTTCTTCTTGATGTACTCCTTGTCAAAATCGCCCCTCCGCTTGTGCCTCGCAGGAACGTACTTCTCCTTGCGCTTGCCGGAGTCAAACTTGTGCCCATGATCGCCCTTCCCAGATGTGTGCTTCTTCTTAGGACAGTTGGCGATGAAGTGGTCGGGGTCGCCGCACTCAAAGCATCCTGAGCGTCCTCCTCCGCGGCGACGGTTCATGCGGTTGTTGTGGAACCGCGAGAACCGGTTGGCGAGCATCGCTAACTCATCATCCCCTAAAGACTCCAGCTGGTCCTCTGTGACAGAGAGGAGTGAAGAAAGTGCAAATCCTCCAGAGGGGTTAGCAGAAGAGCCAGAAACCAAAGCCATAGTCAGGCCAGAAGGATTTTCATAAGAAGCCCTCGACATGGCATCAATCTCACTAGACTTGAGCTTGCTAAAGAGCTCGTCGCAAGTGAGGGTCTCATAGCTCGACGATTCGATCATCGCCTGGACCTTTGAGTCCCGCACCGACCGATCAAGAGTGTGCAAAAGCTTCAAAGCCCTCTCATGATTGTCAAAAGGCAACAACTCCTTGTTCACTCTCATCTTGTTGACAATGACCTGAAAGCGAGCGAATAAACTCTCTATGCTCTCGCCAGGCATGTGTCGAAAGTTCTCGTACTCCCGCTTGTGCGACTCGTAGAGACATGATTTGACTTGAGAGGTTCCCTCATGGAAGCGCATGAGGGTCACCCAAATCTCACGAGCCGTGGGGAGGTGAGAAACGCGATCCAACTCGGACATGCTCAAACAGGAGAAGAGAGCATTAGGCGCTCGGCTATTGGCATCGTGCTCATCCATCTGAAGCTGAGTAACACGAGCAGCCAAGACAACGTAATCGTCCCTATTGCAAATCTCCCAAACAGAAGAGCCCATGCTCTGGAGATAGGCCGACATGCGTATCTTCCAATACGCATAGTTCATCCCATCAAAGAACGGCGGTTTGCCCACGCCGCGATCCATGTCGCCTTCTGTGGATCTGGAACCGGCTAAGGTGGAAGATCCTTAACCTGCTCTGATACCAATTGAAGGACCGAGAATGCAATCAGAAAGCGACCAGAGGGGGGTGAATGGGAGCTTCAAAATTCCTTTCGGAAACTTGTCGCCACTGTCCCGAAACTCAACCCCAAGAGCAAACCCTAGAGCTTGTAAGTGTCCTCGACCCTAGATGTAGGGTGGATGCTTCCACGAAGCACAGCGAGACACTCTACGACTCTAGAAATCCAACGCAAAAGTCGGAAACCAAAACCGACAACGAACGAGCAAACCGCAGACGAAACAGCACAAAACAGTACTGACTAGACTCTGGCCTGCGTATAGTCAGGGAGCACCGGACGCGTTCGGTCTCAAAAATTCCTCTCGGGAACCTTACTGTTCCTGACCGGACTCACAGGCGAGGAGCGTCCGGTCGAGAGCAGTGCGTCCGGTCAGCAAAAGACAATCGCAATGAACAGTAGAACCTATGCGTCCGGTCAACAATCGAGCAGAGCGTCCGGTCGACTACTGAAGTTTCATCCACGTGGCATTCAACCACCGGACGCGTCCGGTCAACTCGAGCAAGCGTCCGGTCACCCCGCAGCAGCACTGTTCGACCACCAATTCGACTCGATCTCACCCAAAACAAATCCTCTAGGGATCAAACTTGGAGAGAGTAGTCACAAGGAGGATAGTGAGCTATCTCTAAGAGATCATGGCTCGAACCTATCTCCAAATCGATGAATCGAAGAATTTCGGGGGAGGGAGAAAAGCTTGACCCAAAACCAAAATCGATCGATCTCCTAGACCGTGAGGTTGTAGGTGATTTCCTTCGGTGGAAAGAAGTGCCTCACAATCTAGAACAACTTGGTTCATACGGATTTCCAAAAGACACACCAAGCAAAAAGATCGATCAACGGAAAAATCATGGCAAAAAGGATTCCGCGAAGAACACGAACAAAATGCGAGTCACAACCACGAAATTGCAACCGTGTGGCTACCCCACGCTACAATAGTGAGATAGGTGGGAAGGTGGGTGTCTCCCCCTACTTATCTTAATTCTAACTATTCCTAATTCCCACTCTACCCCTAACTACTTACAGAGCGAACCAGCTAAACCCTAAGGTTATTCTGGACCAACTCAAAGGTAGGTGGATCCGACGGCCACGCCCGCACAACTGGTAGCGTTGCCTCGACGCAACCTCACCGATTGCCGCCATGTGCCGCCACCGCTCTGTGTCCTTTTCCTGGACGTTGCACCCCCGGTTTTGTGGCCCAAACCGGGAAACCAACCTTCACGACCAACCCCCGGTTTTGAGGCCCAAACCGGGAAACCAGCCCACCAACGCCTGAGTTTTGTGGCCCAAACTCAGCAAACCCACAGCACCCCGGTTTTGAGGCCCAAACCTGGAAATCGTCCTCAGTCCGAGTTTTGTGGCCAAACTCGGAAACCATCCGCGCCCAGGTTTTGAGGCCCAAACCTGGAAACCGTCCACCCGATGGTTTTTCTCTGGCTCTACCACCAAACCGAAGCTGTAGAGGGGATGCACCGCCCGTGCACCCCGTCCACCGACACGTGTCCCCAGGTCCTCGACCCAGACAACACCGTGCCCGCAAGTCTCCGCTCGTCGCTGTCTCAGGCCGCCAGCCACCACAGCTGATCCTCAGGCCACCGGTCCCTCAGTCCAAGCCTCACGTCCGCCCTTCACCGCTCCCGGTCCGTCGGCATGGCAAGTCTCTACTTGACCTTCACCTTGCCCTCGATCACTGTCTCTGTGCTCGACACCTGCACAACACAAGCCAAAGAACATGCTTATTATCCAAGTTGACAATCACTCATCACTCAGAGACTCGGTATACACCCATGTATCCGCACTATTAGCGTTGCTAAGAACCCCGTGCTTCACTCGAAGACCAAACACATTGATGTGCGCTTTCATTTTCTGCGAGACCACTATGAGAAGGGTGATATCGACCGTCGCCATGTCGATACTCATTATCAGTTGGCTGATATTTTCACCAAGCCTTTGGACCAATCAACCTTTAATCGGTTGAGAGGTGAGCTTGGTGTGTGTTTCCCCTTTTAGATGGCGGAAGCATTTTGGCTCTTATACGATAGACTGACTCTTTTTCGTTTGTCTTTGTTTTTCTTTTGCATTTTTAGCATACGCTATTACATTCTGAGCTTCATGTATATACTCTTTAGAATGTGATTATGCTCTATTTAGTATGCTCCGATGCTTATGTTGATGCTATGTAGCTTATGCTCTTTCTGATCACTGATACATGTTGTGAGCTGAGCTATTTTTGAATGGTGGACCTGCTTAATGAACTTAAAATCTAAATACGGTCACCATTGAGATATGCAACTATCATGTGTAGGATGTGTTGACTTCACTCATGCTTTTCATATATGCTAGGTTGCTATGTCTCTAGTTCTGAATCTGTCACTTGCTTGGTATGTTCATATTCTGTTTAAAATTTGAACCAAGTTTTAAGTGAATTGAAAAGATCGAGATGGGATTGCTAGTCAACACATCACAGTTTCGAGACTGTTTCTCATTGCACTTTGAGTTAAACTTGAGCTGTGTAGTGTATGACCGAAACTGTTGCTTTAAGCTTCTGATTGCTTCTGCATAGGCTTCGCACAGTTGGAAAGTTAGGCAATGACAAGCATTCAACCTCTCGCAATCACATGCTGAAATTTGAACTTGTGTAATTCAACCGCTGCAACTCCGATAAATTTTGGATACACAAGACTATGTTTCACTCTATAGCATGATGATTGAACTGTGCTAGGGGTAGTTCACCTTGTATACATGTTTAACACTTGACTGATTTCCTGTCTATACATGTTTTGTGCTATTTTGATGGTGAATACCTTTTTGGCTAAAAACTGCTCATATGTTCATATTTCCTATTTGGTGATCAGTTTGAGCCTTTGCTAGCTTGTATGCTTTCCAGAGAGTCGTTGGAGCTATACTATTTAAAGCATCTTTGCATTCTCTTCACTATATTCCTGAAGCTGCTAACTTGCATTTTGACTCATATGCATTTTGGAAGGGGGAGAACTTCTCTTGTTTGGCACTTTTGATGGTGCATTTTCTAAGAGGGAGAAAACTGTTTTCGGTTCCTTTTGCTTGTTGGTGCATTTTCAACTAAGGGGGAGAATTAGGACAAATCATACCTCCCATGTTCAAATCATACCTCCCATGTTCAAAGGGGAGAGGAATCGGTTGTGTGCACCATGCAAGGGGGAGCTTGCTCTTGATGAGTTTTTGAAATTTCCAATTGGTTCGGAGCGTTTTTGCTAGTTGTGTTGAGCCTTTGCCTCTTTCTTGAGGGACTAGCATTCGCCTTTCAGATTTTCAATTGGTGTCGAGATTTCTTGCTAGTTGTGTTAAGCCTCTGTGCCTCTATCTTGAGGGACTAGCATTCTGCTTCGATTTTTCATTTGGCTTTTGCTAGCGGTGTTGAGCCTGTTCTACCTCTTCTTGAGGGCTAGCTTTGCTTTGCTTGGTTGCGTCGAGCCATTGCTCTTGTCTTTGAGGACCAAGTTGTCTTGCTCTTTCCACTTGACCTTCTTCGGCTTTGCTATGCTTTTGGGTCATTTGGTTGAGTTATCTCTCTCCTTCTTTCTTCCTTTCATTATGATTTGTGTTGGTAGTTGACAATGCACTCATCAAGGGGGAGATTGCGGATACATGGGTGTATGCCGAGTCTCTGAGTGATGAGTGATTGTCAACTAGGATGATGCGCATGTTCTTGGGCTTGTGTTGTGCAGGTGTCGAGCACGGATACAGTGATCAGAGGCAAGGTGAAGGTCAAGTAGAGACGTGTCGTGCCGATGGACCGAGAGTGGCGAAGGGCGGACGTGAGGCTTGGACTGAGGGACCGGTGGCCCGAGGATCAGCTGTGGTGGCTGACAGCCTGCGACAGCGACGAGCGAAGACTTGCAGTCATGTGTTGCCTATGTCGTGGACTTGGGGACACGTGTCGGTGGACGGGGTGCACGGGCAGTGCATCCCCTCTACAGCTTCGGTTTGGTGGTAGAGACAGAGAAAAACCATCAGGTGGACGGTTTCCAGGTTTGGGCCTCAAAACCTGGGCGCGGATGGTTTTCGAGTTTGGCCACAAAACTTGGGCTGAGGACGGTTTCCAGGTTTGGGCCTCAAAACCTGGGTGCTGCGGGTTTGCTGAGTTTGGGCCACAAAACTCAGGCGCTGGTGGGCTGGTTTCCCGGTTTCGGCCTCAAAACCGGGGGTTGGTCGTGAAGGCTGGTTTCCCGGTTTGGGCCACAAAATCGGGGGTGCGACGTCCAGGAAAAGGACACAGAGCGGTGGCGGCACGTGGCGGCAATCGGTGAGGTTGCGTCGAGGCAACGCTACCAGTTGTGCGGGCACGGCCGTCGGATCCACCTACCATTGAGTTGGTCCAGAATAACCTTAGGGTTTAGCTGGTTCGCTCTGTAAGTAGTTAGGGGTAGAGTGGGAATTAGGAATAGTTAGAATTAGCATAAGTAGGGGGGAGACACCCACCTCCCCACCAATCTCAGTCATTTGCTCTTTGCACTTAGGGTTTCCTGCTCTCCAAATCCCCTGCTGTAGCTAGCTGAGATCCGCAGAGAACCATACCTCTGTGTACTGGAGATTTTGAGGAAGTGAGGCTGTAACCTCACTGTTGTAGCGTGTGGTAGCCACACGGTTGCAGATCGATGTGTTGATTCGCGTTTTGATTCGTGTTCTTCGTGTTCTTCGTTTCTTCACGATTTTCCCGTCACTCGATCTCTCTCCCTACTTCGTCTTTTCGAAATCCAATTGAATCATCTTGTTCTTTGAAGTGAGGAGGTCATTTCGACCAAAGGAATCCATCTAACTCCTAACGAACAAGTAGATCGGGTCGATTTCATTTTCGTGGCACTTTATCGTTCATACTCCTCCCCTTTCAATTTCCCGGTGATTGAATCGATTTGAGCGGATGATTTCTTAAGGATAGTCTCCTAACTACCTCGTGATCATCCTCTCCAAGTTTGGGAACATGAGATTGTGAGTTGATTCGATTTGGAGATGTTTTGGGAGAAGGACGACCAAAATTGCCCTCTCTGCAAGGTCGCGGACAGTCTGCGCCTGGTACCCTGGACAGTCCGGGCATCGTGGGAGAGCCAGATCAGTGGCTGCGTTCCTCGGCTGTCTTGGCGATTTTTGACCAGCGGACAGTCCGCGGTTGAATTTCGCGGACAGTCCGGGAGTCGACCAGGGACGTTCAGCAACCTTGCTGTTTTGTCCATTTGGCCAGCGGACAGTCCGAGCTTCTGTGGCGGACAGTCCGCAGTAAGCCCGGACAGTCGGGGACCGTACCGACGGACAGTCCGGGATTTGCCTGAAGGTTGCGTTTGAGTGCGTTTGCTCTCCCAGCTTCTTCGCTTGGTTTTCGAACTTCTCGTTTGGACCTAGAGTTGACCAAGGAACCTCTCTAGGTATCTTTGCTACTTGTTAGTATAGGTATTTAGGGATTCCTCGACGTAGCCGTCTATCTATGTTCGGGACTTGGTTTTTGAGGGACGAATTTGTGCCGGTGCTTTTGCGGTTTGGTTTGCTATCGCTTGGTGGTGCCTCGCTGTGATCCTAGGGATCATCCACCCTCTTCCAAGGGTCGTGGGCATCACGGTTTCGATCGTAGCTTCTTGGGGTTGATTTTGGGGAAAATAGGCCAAAGTTTCGAAGAGAAATTTTTGAGCTCCCATTCACCCCCCCTCTGGTCGCCTTGCTAGTGCTTTCTCGGTCCTTCAATTTCACGTGCTTGAACAAAGCGTGCCCGAAGGATGACTTCCCTCTACCAAACATAAGCACCTTAGTTGACAGAGCAGCTGGTTGCCAAATGTTTTCTCTCCTCGACTGTTTCTCGGGGTACCATCAGATCTAGATGAACGAAGAAGATGAGGACAAAACAAGCTTCATCACTCCTTTGGGCACTTTTTGCTTTCGAAGAATGGCAGAAGGCTTAAGAAACGTAGGATCAACCTTCGCTCACATGACATCTGAAGTCTTCAAAGATGAACATGTCATCTCTGCCAACGTCGATGATTTGATTGTCCAAAGCGAGCTAAAAGAAAACCACATATCAGACTTGGCAAGAGTGTTCAACAACCTTCGGATCGCCGGGTTAAAACTAAACCCCGAAAAATGTGTTTTCGGGGTGAGCGAAGGAAAACTGCTAGGTTGTATCGTCTCAGCAAGGGGAATTGAAGCCAACCCTGAGAAAATTGATGCCATCATCAATATGGAACCCCCGACAACCAAAAAAGCAGCTCAGCGTTTGTCAGGTCGCTTAGCAGCACTCAGCAGATTCATCTCCAGGTCAGCTGAGCGAGGGTTACCTTTCATCGAAACATTGAGAAGCACAGCTCCATTAAATTGGGGACCTCGGCAGCAGAAAGCCTTCAAGGATTTGAAAAAGTATCTCACCAACTTGACCATCTTATCAAGCCTGACCAAAGGAGACTTGCTACTGCTGTATGTCACAGCCTCGCCTCACGCAGCAAGCACAGTTCTGATTAAAGAGTTGCACGAGAACAATAGAACCAGGCAAACCCCAATCTACTATGTATCAGAAACTCTCGAGGGCCCCAAATCAAACTACTCAGAGCTCGAGAAGATAGCATACTCCATGGTCATGGCGTCAAGAAAGCTAAAACACTACTTCCAGGCACACGAAATCCATGTACCTTCAGTATACCCCCTCGAGAACATCTTCAAGAACAATGAGGCTGTCGGTAGAATAGCAAAATGGGCAGTTGAACTCAACAGCTACACAATAACCTTTGTGGGAAGAACTGCGATCAAATCGCAGGCACTAGCAGATTTCATAGCTGAATGGACCCCAGACCCTCGCACTGACGGAGCCCAATCAGAGCCGTTTTGGACAGTACATGTCGACGGAGCTTGGGGAGCAGCCGGAGCAGGAGCCTCGGCTATCCTAGTTTCGCCATCTGGGTCAAAGCTAAGATACGCAAAAAGACTCGACTTCAAGTGCACAAACAATTCCGCAGAATACGAAGCTGTGATACTAGCACTCTCAAGGCTTCGATCATTATCAGTCCGTAGGGCGGTCATTAATACAGACTCCCAAGTCATCGCGGGACACATTGAGAAAAATTACAAAGCAAAAGATCCGGAGCTACAAAAATACTTCCAATATGTTCGAAGGTTAGAATCTTTCTTCATCGACATAACGGTGAAAGCAATACCGAGGTCAGAAAACAACGAGGCAGACAGCCTAGCTAAAGCAGCAGCACAACAACTATAGCTGCCGCCTGACGTGTTTCATGAGGTAGCAACTCAATCAGCATTCGAAGCCTCCCAAAACAATGCCAAGCTAATCAATGCAATCCAGAACGAAGACTGGAGAGAACCCATCATGGCCTATATCAACGGGCTGCATGAACTCGAGTCCATAGAGGAAGAAAACACACTAAAACAAAGAGCTCGAGGGTACAAAATAGTGGACAACATTCTGGTCAAAGCCTCGGTAACCTCGCCATGCCTGAAATGCGTGTCACAGATTGAAGGAAATGACATTCTCAAGCTCATTCACGAAGGTATCTGCGGTTCACACAACGGCCCAAGGGCGCTAGTTGGGAAAGCCTTCCGTCAAGGCTTCTACTGGCCAACAGCACTACGAGATGCAGAAGACATCGTCAAACGTTGTGAGGGTTGCCAACTAACGGCAAAAACGCAAAACGCCCCAGGAGCTCCAACAACTCTGATATGCCCAACATGGCCCTTGCAAAGATGGGCAATGGACCTCGTCGGTCCACTACCAACAGCTCCCGGAAACCTTCGTTATGCATTGGTAGCTGTGGAATACTTCACGAAGTGGATTGAAACTAGACCGCTCGCTTCGATCACCTCCATAGCCGTAAAAAAGTTTTTCTGGCAGCAATTAGTTTGTCGGTTTGGAGTCCCCAAACACTTAACTGTCAACAACGGCACTCAGTTTGATAGCGAAATCTTCAAAGAATTATGCGCACAAATTGGAACAATCTTGTGCTTCGCCTCAGTACGGCACCCTCAATCCAATGGCTTAGTTGAAAGAGCCAACGCAACAATTTTCCAAGCCATATCCAAAAAATTGCAAGGCAGGCCCAAGGGAAAGTGGGCGGAAGAGCTAACCTCAGTCACCTGGTCCCACAACACCTCGGAGTGCAGAGCCACCAAATTCACACCTTTCAAGCTCATGTTTGGGGAAGAATCTGTGTTACCAGAAGAATTAAAGCATGTTTCTCTTAGAACAACCCTCGAATCAGATGAACAAAACCAGCTTCTTGATAAGGACTTACTAGAGGAAACAAGATGCAACGCAGTACACAACCTTCGCAAATATCAGGAAGAAACCAAAAAATGGAGAGACAAAAAGGTAAGAATCAAGGAATTGAAGAAGGGTGACCTCGTCCTCATCCGCAAGCAAAATGACAACATGGCAGGAAAATTTCAGCCAAAATGGATGGGACCTTATGTAATAGTAGAATGTAATCGTCCCGGGTCATATCACCTCGCTGCCAAGAAAGGAAACAACCTGCCTCACAACTGGAATGTTGACGACCTTCGCAAATATTATCCATAGCGAAGCCTTAAAGAGCTCTCGCAACATGTAATTTGTTTTCTCCCTTGTCTTTTTTCAATTCCATGTTTGTAACAAAAACAGAGGAGCTGCACTCTTTTTCCTTACGAAGGGGCATAAGGTTTTTTAACTAGGCAGTATCCAAATCCTTAATACAGGCTAGAACCCTCGAAAAAAGCAAAACTCCAAATTGTTACTTTTGTTAACAAACATCGAGAAAAGCAACTCTTTTTCAAGAGCGCTATAATCGATGAAAACAACCCAAAGATTGCTTTGAAAAACAAACCTTTTCGAAACAAACATGGAAAAAGTTGAGCACCCTCGCAAAACACGCCAAGGGCTCGCAAAGCAAACTTCACCTCCACCTAAAAGAAGTGGAGGCGCGAAGTCCAAAACAGTCGAGCACCCTCGCGAAACATGCTAGGGGCTCGCAAAGCAAACTTCACCTCCAACTAAGACAAGGGGAGGCGAGAAGTCCAAAAAGTCGAGCACCCTCGCAAAACATACCAGGGGCTCGCCAAGCAAACTTCACCTCCACCTAAGACAAGGGGAGGCGCGAAGTACAAAAAGTCGAGCACCCTCGTAAAACATGCCAGGGGCTCGCAAAGCAAACTTCACCTCAACCTAAGACAAGGGGAGGCGCGAAGTACAAAAAGTCAAGCACCCTCACGAAACACGCCAGGGGCTCGCAAAGCAAACTTCACCTCCACCTAAGACAAGGGGAGGCGCGAAGTACAAAAAGTCGAGCAACCTCGCAAAACACGTTGTTTTACTAAATATCTCTATTTAACGAAAGGCGAGCCTCGCTAAAAAGAAGGGGGGGACGTCGCTGTTTTACTAAACATTTCTATTTAACAAAAAGTCGAGCAAGCTCGCAAAACACGCTATTTTACTAAACATCTCTATTTAACGAAAGGCGAGCCTCGCTAAAAAGAAGGGGGGACGTCGTTGTTTTACTAAACATCTCTATTTAACGAAAGGCGAGCCTCGCTAAAAAGAAGGGGGGCGTCGTTATTTTACTAAACATCTCTATTTAACGAAAAACGAGCCTCGCTAAAAAGAAGGGGGGTGTCGTTGTTTTACTAAACATCTCTATTTAACGAAAGATGAGCCTCGCTAAAAAGAAGGGGGGCATCGCTGTTTTACTAAACATCTCTATTTAACGAAAGGCGAGCCTCGCTAAAAAGAAGGGGGGCGTCGCTTTTTTACTAAACATCTCTATTTAACGAAAGGCGAGCCTCGCTAAAAAGAAGGGGGGCATCGCTTTTTTAATAAACATCTCTATTTAACGAAAAGCGAGCCTCACTAAAAATAAGGGGGGGTCGTTGTTTTACTAAACATCTCTATTTAACGAATGGCGAGCTTCGCTAAAAAGAAGGGGGCGTCGCTGTCTTACTAAAACATCTCTCTTCAATGAAAAGCGAGCCTCGCCAAAAAGAAAGGGGGGCGTCGCTGTTTTACTGAACATCACACGCAACCAGCAATGCAAAACCAAACAGCTAACGGACCTCGCCAATATTCAGCAAGGACCAAGCATCCACAGTAAAATTACAAAAATCAATCGTATTTACACCAAAAAATCATACAATTCCCCCCGTTTACATACAAAACAACTTCACAACGTCTTACAGTCAATAAAAATTACAAAATTACAAGGAACCATCATAGTCCTCAATCAACATTAAATCGTCAAAACCTTCGTAACCCTCTTCCTCAAATCCTAGTCCAATAGGAACCACGGGTCCCCATTACAAAGGAGCCGCGGGAACAATCGGCAGTTCACCGGGCAAAACCCTCGCCCTATACATATATCTCCGACCCACATCACCAACTTCCGAAGGCTCCTCCTTCGGAATCACAAGGGAACCATCCGGACCCAGCTCGAGGCTGCTATGACCAAACAGGAAATCCAAAGCTGTTTTTTCATCGATATCATCATCAACAACAGGCTGCCAGGAAGAAGAAGAACCAAACAACTCTCTCGTAGCCTGCCGATCAGTATAATCCGCATCACGCCAAAAACGGCTCGATCGACTATTCTTCAAATCGTACCTTCGTACCTTCAACCACCAAAAACGCTCAAAAGATAGCGAAGGATGCTTAAACTTAGCTCGAGCCCATGATCCACCAATTATAAAATTATCTTGATAATTTAGCGTCAGAGGTGTCACATCAAATACTTCTAGCACGGTTCCATCAGGAACCTGCATTTTTCACAACATTAAAAAAGTGTCTTAGTGTCACCTAGTCATCCCCATCACCCAACATATTACAAAATGACCTTCATGTTAAAACTGTCCCAAGTTTTCACACCTGCTCGTCATCCACATTCTTCTCCACCCTAGCTTCGCCAGCTGAAGCACCCAAATCCTGGTCGGCCGCAGCATCCAAACTCTCCAAAGTCACAGAAGGTTCAGCAGCAGGCGCTTCATCCGTTGCCGCCTCTTCCACGTCGGCCTCCCTAGTGACTGGAGCCTCCTCAGCCGAGGGTGCGACCTCGACTGGTGGAACTTCCGCAGAATTGTGCGCAGGAGCAGACTTCGAGCAACCCGCAATGTCTTCGGTCGCAGTCGGCGAGGGCAGCACGTCCTTCTGAGCCTGCAAAACAGAACACAGGACTAAATATCAACATTTTCATCCATGGATTAAAACATGAAACAGACATCTCATGCAATGGACACCTGATGAGTAGCTTCGGCGGCCTCTTCGAAAGCCAGGGCTCGACCTCCGCCAGCTATCCAGAACCTTCGCAAAAAATGCATTGCGCAATTACGAACATCTGCGTCGTCGATCTTCAAGGCTCGAACTTCATCAACTGTAGGGAAAACATGGTTCGGCCGCTTAATTTTGCGGAGATGGTCACAATCAGCTTGACGAAGGGTGCTAGACATAGCCAAAGCTCCGGCATAACCGCCGAAGTCAGCCGCATTCTCAACCAACGAACTAAAAACATCAAGCTCCCTGCAAAGCCAATCAGCTGAAACCTCCGCACCAGCATCAACAGGAAGTGGTTCTGCGGCCGAGCCACCGGCTTCAATTAAGCAACCATCGAGCTTACTCTTAATTTTCTCCGTACTGGCTCGCCACGACCCCTTCAAATCAGTAATCCGATCCTCTGCAGACATCAACGCCTTATCTTTTTCCTTGTTCGCCGCAATTAGATCTGTGTTCCGCTTCGCTAACTCCATAGCCTCCTCTCGGGACTTCTTGTTTTTTTCCATAGCAGCTTTGAGCTCAATCTCTTTATTTTCCAAACTTTGCCGAAGGTCCTTATTATCTTTCTCGACCTCGGCCAACCGATCATTCAAATAATTAAGATTATAACTCGCCCTCCGGCGAGCCGAGCGGTTAAGGAGCATTAGTTCAGCCAGCTTGACATTTATGTCATCATGAAGTTCGTCCAAAGGCTGGTTGTCCAGTCGAAGCTCCGCCTCTGGCACACAAATCCGACCAAACACCCGGCCAAGAAAATGCCTTTCCTCCGGAGCACATTGCAGGTTGCACTCCCGAAGGTCCGGACTAGTGAAAAGCTCTGTCTTAGGGTCCGAAACACCGATCTTCTTAGCAAAATAAGGAAGGCTTGATCGGCTGGCTTCGCCATACGGTCTCTTCCCAGAAACTCGATCCGACTCAAGGTCACCGGCTACCTCGAACCCATTAACCCAGAAATGCGACCCCGCGAACTCAGGAATTGACCCTGGCGGGGGACTCTCAGGCTCGAAGTCCCGGATAATCTCATCGATACATCGAGCAGCTGCGCTGGATGAAACAACTGCCTTCCCACGGTCATCACCGATGTAAACCTCATCATCAGAGTCATCTTCGCTGCTGGAAGAGTCGCTATCATCACCAGACGAGTCGTCTTCAGTGTCACCCTCTTTTTCTGCCTCCCTCTCCTCCTCCTTCTCTTCACTATCGGATACTTCTTCCTCATCATCCGAAACTTGAATCAGCGCACCAATCCCGCCGACGCGGGGCACCCGGCCTTCGACCTTCGCAAGACCTCGGCCGCTCGACAACGAAATAACGGCCGAAGAGGATGAAGTGCCGGCAGCACCTGAACCCACAGCGACCTTCGTCGCAAGCTTTTTCACCCGCCTACCGGCTCCACCACGGCCTCGACCACGACCCCTCTTCGGCCGCGAGGCAAGCCCCTTCTCCTCGGCGGCAGCGCGTTTCCTCATCTTCGGCACATCCTCACTCGAAGGTGAGGGCCAATCAGCATACTGGATCTCAAGAATATCAAAAACCCTATTAACTCGACCTCCGCTACCCACCAAGCTGTGGATGGCTTTAACCTCAAGCGTGGAAAGCTTGCCAACGAGATCTTCAGCTCTCTGTTGAACCCGTTTGTAAATAGCCTCGACTCCATCTTCACGTCTGGGAAACCTCTTCAAAATAGCCTCCCAAGCCTTGCTCAGCTCCAACCTAGGCTTCTTCAAACCCTTACCCTCGTACTTAGGGTCATCCTCAACAGAAAACCATTTTTGTTTCCGGCTAAGGGGCCACACTTTGGCACAGCAATACTCCTCGACCAAGTCGCGAGCACACTGCGAACGCGCAACAACCCTTAAGCAGTCAACTGCGGCGTGCGCCTCGGCACTCATCTTAGCCTCGGCACTCACATCGCCAAGGGGCGGAAGCTCGCTGCAGAGCTCGGCTACCCTGTCAAGCTTGTAGTAGAACCAAAACTCCTGCCATCCACTGGTCCACTTGTTCTTTTGAGCTTGCACTGGCAACTCTGATCCAGCACGATAGCAAAAGGTGTACACCGCAAACTGACCGAGACTGGTGCTACCTTCACCATCCACTATCTTGCGCGGCTGCATATGCACACGGTGTGTCCGGACAAAACCTTCGACGTGAGGGACAACGCCCTGGGAACGGCACGCCCAGACATATACAGAAAGCTTCGTAAAACACAACGGGGTGAGTTGGTGAAACCTCAAATTAAACCTCCGCAGGACTGAAGTCACAAATGAAGCAACTGGAAAACGCAGACCAGCCGTAAAGAACTCCTCAAACACAACAACCTCATCAGCATCTGGCTTCGGAGTGGTCTCCCCAGCACTGGTCCTCGCTTTCCCATCCTCAATCCAGCCTCGCTTCACATAAGTAGCCAGGTCAGAACTACAGACCCGGCTAAGCCGAAACTCGAAGGTTATCCGTCCATCCAAGGCAGTCGGAGACACGACGCGTGCAGTCTGTTTCAACCTAGCCATCTCTCTAGCTGACTCTAACTTCAAACAAAGAGTGCCCAGCTCAACCCTCTCAAACAAACTAAAACAAACCCTCGCAACAAGCAAAACACAGCAGCAGGATGGCTAGAGCAAAAGGATGGCACAAGCTCAAACCCCCCACCTACCCCACGTATTTATAGGGGCACGGAGACGAGCCACACCACCCGGCAAAACCGGCACGACAACCGAAATCCACGGCGCAAAAAACAAGATGGACCTCAATAGTGCAAACAAAAATACAACGGCCCGCCCAAAAGCAGCCGCGGGCGTCGCTGTCAAGGGTCTCGTCACGTTTCCCATCAAAGAGCGCTGCTTGGGCCTAATTATTGTCCATTAGATCCAAGGCATCGAGGGGCTACTATTGGGGGAAGGGACCCTCGGCAGTGACGCCACATAGGCTGGCTCAAAGACGACCTTCGCGCAACCCGCGCACCTCTGCGGCGTTTGTCGAGTCACTCGGATCGTTTTCCTAACCTTCGGATAATGGTTCGGCCCTCGCCAACCTTGTGGCTTCTTGCAGGCTATAGGCGTGAAGAACACAGAAGGTGACCCTCGCGAAACACCCTTGCGCGCTCCTGCGAGGACACCTTTTTCTGAAGACGATGAGCTCAGCGGGCGGGAAGCGAACACAGGCCTCGCGACTGACGAAGCCGAGGAGTCGACCCATGCTTTCTTGCGAAGGTGTGTGGGAGCCCAGTGGCGGCGGACAGGAGGAAGTCGAACTAGGGTTTCTGTTTTCTCTGTGTTTGTACGATTCTGCCCTTCCATTGTATAGCGCAGAGGAATCTTTCTTGTCCCCTTTTGTAATTTGGTCAGTGCCCCTTGCTATTCCCTATAAATACCAAGGGGTGAACAGTGTGATACGGATGGGTTCTTTGGGGAATAGAGCCACAGCATCACTATTCTTGCTTCCCGGTACCCTCGTGTTTAGTTTTGATGACTGGCCGCCTTCGCTGAACCCCTGCGCGTAAGCGGGGGTAAGGCAAGTGTGATCCAACATCTTCCAATACGCATAGTTCGTCCCATCAAAAATCAGCGGTTTGCCCACGCCGTGATCCATGTCGCCTTTTGTGGATCTTGAACTGGCTAAGGTGGAAGATCCTTAACCCGCTTTGATACCAATTGAAGGACCGAGAATGCTACCAGAAAGCGACCAGAGGGGGTGAATGGGAGCCTAAAAATTTCTTTCGAAACTCTGGCCTCTGTCCCAACAAATCAACCCCCAAAAGCTTTGAGTGCAAACGTGATGCCCACGACCCTTGGAAGAGGGTGGATGATCCCTAGGATCACATCGAGGCACCACCAAACAAGAGCAAGCAAAACACCGAAAACTCCGGCTCAAGTTCAAACCCAAAAACCGACTCCCGAACGTAGATATACGGCTACTTCGGAAAATCCCCAAATACCTATGCTAACAAGTAGCAAAGATACCTAGAGAGGTTCCTAGGTGAACTCAAGGAGCAAACGAGAAGTCCCAAAACCAAGCGGAAAAGTTGGGAGAGCAAACGCACTAAAACACAAGCTTCAGCCAAGTCCCAGACTGTCCGGGGTCCCGACCGCGGACTGTCTGCCGAACGGTGGACTGTCCGGGATGGCTTGGCGGACTGTCTGCCGACCAATTCCCAAAAACAGCAACGCTGCTGAATAGCCCTTCGACAGTCCCGGACTATCCACGGGTTACAACGGTGGACTGTCCGCCGGTCAACCCGAACACAAATAGCCGAGCCAGAGAGCCACTGGTCTGGCTCGAGCCCGACGCGCGGAGTGTCCGCGCCCTGAGTGGCGGACTGTCCGCGACCACTCAGGGAGGGTGAATTCAATCGCCCTTTTCTCAAATCTCCTCAAATCCGAACCAACTCAAAATCCCTTGATCCCAAACTTGGAGGAAATGATCATGAGGTAGTTGGGAGACTATCCCCAAGAAATCATCCGCTCAAATCAACTAAAACTCCGGGAAATCGAAAGGGAAGGTGTAGGAACGAAAAAGTTACCACGAAACATGAATCGACCCGATCTACTTGTTCGTGACGGTAGAGATGAATTCCTTTGGTGGAAATGTTCTCCTCACATCAAAGAACAAGTTGATTCAAGTGGATTTGAAAAACACGCAGCGAGGAGGGAGATCGAGTGATGGGAAAATTGTGAAGAAAAGAAGAACGCGAAGAACAAGTTCAAAACGCGAATCACAATCATGATTGCCAGCCGAAATTCGTCCCCACGACGAGACAACGGGAATCCGGTCCCGTTTCCGCAAAATCCAAATACACAGAGGTATTGTTCACCGTCTCTGCGGATCTCAGTAGCTACAACAGGGAATGGGAAGGAGGAAAACCCAGAATGAAAATAGCAATGGCTGAGATAGTCTAGAGGGAGGGGTGGCCTCTCCTTTTATAGCCACCTAATACAATTATTTTTCCCTTCTACCCTTACAGCTAACGAGCGGCAGGCTAACCCTAAGGTTATTCCATTCCAGACCAACTCGAGGTTGATGTTGATCCGACGGCCACGCCCGCACATCAGGTAGCTTCGCCTCGACGCGACCTCACCGGATGCCACCACGTGCCGCCACTGCGCCACTCGTCCTTTTCACGGACCTCCCCCGGTTTTGAGGCCGAAACCAGGAAACCTGGGCCATCCCCCGGTTTTGAGGCCGAAACCGGGAAACCTGTCTTCCGTCGCCTGAGTTTTGTGGCCCAAATTCAGAAACCCGCCAGCGCCCAGGTTTTGAGGCCCAAACCTGGAAACCGTCCTCAGCTCGAGTTTTGTGGCCCAAACTCAGAAACCGGACGCACCTAGTTTTTGAGGCCCAAACCTAGAAACCGTCCACTCGGTGGTTTTTCTGTGGCTCAACCACCAAACCGATACCGTAGAGGGATGCACCGCCCGTGCACCCCGTCCACCCGCAAGTCTTCACTTGTCGCTGTCCCAGGCTGTCAGCCACCACGGCCGATCCTCAGGCCACCGGTCCGTCAGTCCAAGCCTCACGTCCGCCCTTCACCGCTCCGGGTCCATCGGCACGACACGTCTCTACTTGACCTTCACCTTGCCTTCGATCACTGTCTCTATGCTCGACACCTACACAACACAAGCCAAAGAATATGCGCATCATACCAGTTGACAATCACTCATCATCTCAAGATCCGGCATACACCCATGTATCCGCACATCATTCTTCCTAACCATGTCACTACAAGAAGTGCAAGGTAAAGATGCACTAGACTTCCAATGAGAATGACCAAATTTTAACCTAGTAATCGAGCATTTCAACTTCTTAATCTTTCTACGCAAGGTATCACAAAGCTCATCATATCTAATGTTATCATCATAGCAAGCATCAAATCGTTGGGACAAAATCCCAAGACTAGCGACAAGTGTACCTTTCTTGGCCTTGCCAAGTTCACGTATAAGATCCTCCATTGAATGCTCATCATCTCCTAGGAAGTCCAGCAAAGCAGCCACCTCACGTTCTGCCTCAAGAGCCGCACTCCTCCTTCTTCCAGAAGTGTCATCCTCGATCGCATGTCCATGATTCAAACCTGAGGACAAAGACACACTGGAAGAAGAACTTGATGCCATTTCTAAAAGCATCGTTGGTGTTAGCCAAACAAAAGCTCAACACCTCGACAAACAAAGTCGGAAGCAAAATTGCTCTAAAAAGTCACCTTCGCGGATCTGGAACCGGTTAAGGTAGAGAGATCCTTAACCCCGCTCCGATACCAATTGAAGGACCGAATTGGCGACCAGAGTGGGGTGAATGGGAGCCGTACAATTTCTTTCGAAATGTTTAGGCTTCTGTCCCAAAAATCAACCCCAAGAGCATAGCCGACACGCGTGATGTCCATGACCCAAGTGATTGGGTGGATGTTCCATAGGAACACAGCGGGACACCACAAAAGCTTCCTCACACAAGTTCACGCAAGTCAACTAGTGACAGGATGGACTTTGGGTAACCTCAACGGACTTTTTCGCAAAGCGTGAAGCCCGATTTCTATAGAGCACGAAGTCGGGAATCCAACGCAAAAGCCGGGACTCAAATCCAAAGCCAATCAGACGAGCTACGGACAAAACAGTGTGCAACGAGCTGCATCGTGTTCATGTCGGACGCGTCCGATGTGAACAGGACCTTCTTGGAACCTTACTGTGTAGTCATCGGACACTGCTACAGTAAAAGCTCAGCGTCCGATGCCAATATCTGATGTAGGGCTGGCGTGTCCGATGTGAACAGTAGCGTCAGATGCCGTGACACCTGACGCGTCCGATGCAAAATGAGGGTTTCTGGAACCACACTTCATGACCATCAGATGATGCACTGTAGCGTCCGATGCCCCTTTAAAAGCAAATAAACCGACACATGGCAACGGCGCGTCCGATGCTACTCGGGTCAACGTTTGATGCCAAGAACATGAGCGTCCGATGCCCCCGAAACTGTGTTGTTCTTCCGCAGATTCAACCCGATCTCCCTCAAATCAAAGCTCTAAGGTTGAAACTCCGTATGAGGGGTCACAAGGATGTTAGTGAGCTACTCCTAAGAGACCATGGCTCGAACCTGACTCCTAATCGATGAATCGAAAGATTTCGGGGCAAAGGAGCAATAACATGATCCAAAACTAAATCCGCCCGATCTACTAGCTCGTGAGGAATTAGAGAAAACCCTTCAGTAGAAAGATGTCTCTCACGATGCTCTAGGAGATGGTTCAAATGGATTTGTGAATCTTCCCTTGAAACAAAAAATCTCGTGAAGATCGAAAGAGGGGGAAAACGTGCAACGCGAAGAACAAAATCGCAAGACAAATTAAAGCACGAATTTGATCCTTGGATTCAGCAAGATGACGGATTGTATTAGCGCTCGGTGTTGGGTTACAAGACACTCCTCGCAACAACAAAGCTTGGATGGCAAAAATCTCAAGAACAAGAGCCCTCTCTCCTCTAACCCTAGCCTTCTCTCACAAGAACAAAATGAGAGTGGCACCGTCCAAGGATAGCTGCCCTAGCAGCCCCTTCACATATAGATATAGGCGCACGTCCGAAGACAAAAACACCCTTACATGAAGCACTCAACCCAATACCCCCCACTACAAGGATTTGACCCTTATAGCACCACTTGTTGTGGCAACACCATACATTTGGTTGCAATATCAAGTTCTATGGCAACTAACATCAAATTGGTAGCGATATGTGGGCTTTGTGGCCATAACAATTGTGGGTTGTCTTAGTCATAAAACTCCGTTGCAAGAGATAGGTGCTAATGCCACGATAGAAAAAAGTTGTTGCGAGTATGGTTTCCTAATGCAACAACCAGTTTTGAGTTGTGATAATATTGATTTAGTGTTGTGATAGCTAGGTGTTGTTGCCACTGGTATAAAGTTAGTTGCAAGTACTTGCGCTTATCGCCATGATGTATTAGGTTGCCTCAATATTGACCTATCATTGCAATAGCTCTGGCTATATTGCATCCAAAAAAGTTTTAGTTGAAATTACCCATTAATATGGCCACGATGAAACTTTGTTGCCTTAGTCTTGTTATGCGTTGCAAAAGATCTGACTATATTGCATCGAAGAATTTGTTTGTTGCATAGGATAGGTTTTATTGCAACCAACATCATACGTGGACACCACCCACTTGTTTGGTTGGAGTAGGTAAACTATCACATTTTAACTATATCAATGATGTATAATATATCTTAGTAGATTTGGAATTTATTTGCATAATAAATAATAAACTTAGTTACAAATACAAATTTTGATATTATTTTCTCTATATTTCATCAAACATTAAAAGGTTTACTTATTGATAAATGAGATGTGCACTTATTAGAGCATCTCCAGGAGTATCCTCCGTTGCATTTGCCATCTATTACCGTCAACCTTACTTTGTTGCAAATCCAACCTATTACTTCAAACAATAATTTGTTGCATTAATTCAACCCATCTGTTGCCACCAGCAATTGAACGTGGCAATTGTGCCTCTAACCACCAAAAGTGTTATGTTGCAACATGACTCTGATGCAGCGGAGCAGACTACATGGCAATATGGCAATATTCCCACGTAGGTTTTGAGTGGCAATAAAGTTTTTTTGTGACAATGTTGTTCATGGCAATAATCATATATTACAACCACGTGTTTCGTTGCAACATCTCCTCATGCAACCATTCAACTCGTTGCAACATTCGTTCCTGCAACCATATCGTGGTTGCGTTACTTTTTTTTGCATTGCAACAACACCAAAATGAAACACCACATGTAATTGGACGTTAGAAGCTATTACACCACCGTTCCAACTGCAAGCATCCATCGACCACCATAACTAGATGCAATTGAACCATATTGCAACTAAAATAGCCATATTGCAACCAAATATAGGCGTCACGCAAGGCCCGGATCCTAGTAGGCCCTAGGGGTAAAACCATCCAACCCGGTCAATTTTCATCCGACGGCCACGCGCCTTATCATCCTTCGCTTTGCCTCGACGCAAGCTCCAGGATGCCACCACGTGTCGTCACGCCAACCACTGCGCCTTCCTCACCGATAGCTTCGCCGCAACGCAAGCCTCTCGGTTCCACCACGCGTCGACCGTTCCGCATAGGAACCTCCGCCCAGTTTTGAGGCCCAAACCAGTAAACCCGCCAGCCCAGGTTTTGAGGCCCAAACCTGAAAACCGTCCACCCTGAGTTTTGAGGCCCAATCTCGGAAACCCGCCACCTCAAGTTTTGAGGCCCAAACTCGGAAACCGTCGATGGTAGCTTTCTGAGGCTCAACTACCGAACCCGTGCCGTAGACGGGATGTGGTTCTCACACCCCGACCATCAGCACCGATGCCGATGCATGTCCAGCCTCCATGCCAGGCACAGTGCATTCGCCTTCCTTCTCGGCCTCCCGCCATGTGTCACGACGCCATCACCTTCCTCCCGACTCGGCCGATGCACCGCACATCCCCATGTGCTCTCGCTCGTCGATGCCACGTGCCAGCTACCACAGCTGGTCCTCTGGCCTCCTGGTCCGTCGGTCCAAGCCTCACATCCGCCCTTCACCGCTCCAGGTACATCGGCACGGCACGTCCGCCGCACGGCACGCCCATCCTTCACTGCTCCCGGTCCGTCAGCACGGCACATCTCTACTTGACCTTCACCTCGCCATCGACCACTGCCTTTGAGCTCCACACCTGCATATCAACACAGCCAAGAGACACATGTTGCACACGCACACCATCACAGGTAACACACCACAACTCAACGCCACCGGTTAGTCATAAATATTAAGCGCATAGCGAGATATGGACTTAACTGGGAAAAGCCTCAAACCTTCCTCCCAAATGTCAATCATTCATCATATATGTTCTCAAAAACTACCCCAACGGTTTCCAGGTCTGGGCCACAAAACCTGGGGTGGCCGGTTTCTGAGTTTGGGCCTCAAAACTCAGGGTGGTGGGTTTGTCGGTTTGGACCTCAAAACCCGGCGGAGGTTCCTATGCAGAACGGGACGACACATGGCGGCACCACGAGGATTGTGTTGAGGCGAAGCTAGCAGTGAGAAGGCATGACGATCGTCGGGACGACACGTAGCGGCATCTGGGAGCTAGCTAGTTTGCTATATGTATCTAGGGGTATAAAGGGTATTGTGTAATAGGCTATAAATAAGGGATGACACCACTCATCCCACCTGATCTCTTCAGTTGTTTATTTCCAGCAAACTTCATCTGTTAGGGCTTCTCTCTCTGTAGTTGTTGTAGAGATCCACAGAGAAAGAAATCATTCCTCTGTGTGTTTTGATTTCAGGAAAGGAGATTGTAATCTCCATGTCTCCTCATTGGGCATTTTGGCTAAAATCTTTGCGATCGCGTTTTGTTCTTCGCATTCTTCATTTCCCCTCTTTTGCTCTTTGATGAGATCATTTGTTTTGAGGGATGGATTGAAAATCCGTTTGAACCATCTTGTTCATCTTCATGAGAGACATCTTTCCACCAAAGGATTTTCTCCAATTCCTCACAAGCACACAGATCAGACAGTTTCATTTTGGATCTCGTTTTGCTTGTTCTTCACCGATTCTCTTCGATTCACCGATTTGCAGTTAGGATCGAGCCCTGATCTCGTAGGAGTAGCTCACTAACTTTTGCTTGCGACCCCTCACACAAAGTTTGAGCATTAGTGCTTTTTATTTGAGGGAGATTGTTGATTCGGTTGACGAACAATGTTGTTTCGAGGTGATCGGACATTGGCTTCATAGCGATCGGACGCGAACCCAGGGTACGGTCTTTGAATAACAATACTATCCAGTTCATACTACTGTGACCGGACGCTGCGTAGGAATCGACTGGACGCGCCTCTAGCAAAGTTCGGTCAGTTCCAGATAGGTCCGCGTGTGACCGGACGTGCCGCAGTCACTGTTCACCAGGTGAACGTGACCGGACGCTCCCCTGTGCAGAGTCCGATCACGAACAGAGAGGTCCAGAAACAGTGTTTCTGTGACCGGACGCGTCCGACCAGGTCTGACCGGACACACTCAAAGTCCGGTCAGTGACTTGTCTGCGCGTTTTGTCCGTAGTTTCATTGCTCAGTTTTTGATTTGCGTTCTGACTTTTACGTTGGATTCCTAACTTTCGTGCTCTACAAAAATCAGGCTTCTCGCTTTGCCAAAAGGCCTGAATCCCCCGTGCATTGCTTGGGGGAGATTGAGGTTACCCAAAGTTCATCCAATCACTAGTTGACTCGCGTGAACTAAGGGTGTGGGAGTTATTGTGGTGTCCTGTTGTGTTCCTAGGAAACATCCACTCAATCATTTTGGGTCATGGACAACACGCTGGGCGGCTCTTGCTTTTAGGATTTGAATTTGGGACAAATGCTATCAATTTATGAAAAGAAATTTGAGGCTCCCATTCAACCCCCACCCTCTGGTCGCCATTGAATGCTTAGATCATAATCCTTGATCAGCTCCAACCATCTTCTTTGTTGTAGGTTTAGATCTATCTGGGTGAATATATTTCAAGCTTTTGTAGTCTATGAATATTTCACACTTATTTTCAATCAAATAGTGCTTCCATATCTTTAGTGCGTGTACTACAGCAGCTAACTGTTGACGCTCACTAATGCTCATAATTAACCATCAACTATTGCATGAAATGACACTAAATGAATCACAAAGCATAGTTATAGGGTTTGAAACTAACAAGTTGCACGAGTTTTGGTGCTCTCACTTGTTTTATATGACATAAATATTTCACCCTATACAAGTATCTCAAGTGATGAATTGGAGTGCATCATTGCAAAGAGCTAGTCAAGACGATCGAAACGGACATATCATTTGCTATATTTGGAGTCCCGGATGAAAAGATATTAATTTCGCGACGAAACCGGCAAAAGAAGAATCTAGAAGACACCAGAAGACACCACGAGGCAGCCCGCCACGTGGGCCCACTAGGCTAGACCGACCGGTCCCCACCCCATGACCGATTGGTCGGCCACGGAGGCCGTTTCGCCTCCGCCTTCTGGAACCTTCTTCCATCGCCTCCTAGGATGCATCTCCACCGTCCCTGAAGTCGGTTTGATCCAAGGGCTCACGTTCCACGCTCCGGGCTATGAAACCAAACCCAGACCCTCCTCTCCAGGCATCTCCATCTTCATTATTCATCTCCACATCAGAAACTAGGGTTTCAATTAGAAGTAGAGGTCCCTCTAGATGAATCTCTTCTAGTTCATCTAGATCTAGTTCTAGTTCTTCTAGTTCTAGTTCTTGTTCTAGATGTCTAGTTCATCTAGTTGTAATTAGGGATTGGCTTAGAGAGAGGAGGAGAGAGCTGAGGAGGAGCCGGATCTGTCGGATCTTCCTCGACATTGTATTGGTGCAGCATCTGGTTCGTCTTCAAGTAATCTCCAGGTTCTTCAATTATTATTTCTAAGTATTATATTTAATTTCAGTTCTTACTTTTTATTTTATTTACTGGATCTCCGCTCGTATTGAGTGCTCTAGTTATCGTACGTAATTAGAGTAGTAAGCGTTAGTGTAGACACGGTGTCTAGACTAGGGTTTACCTGAGTTTGCGCCCAATCCTCCGGATAGTTGTGGCAGCTACAGGGGTGACAACTTTGTAGATTGTTATAATCCACCACGTTAGGGTTGGTGTTTTCGTAGAGCTTTTTGGCAGCCTTCTTCCGATTACCCTTTTCCCAGTCTTTTCGAGAATCGAAAAGGTACTATTGCTCCAAAGTAAGTAAAGTATAGTGAGCCTTTAATTAAATAGATCCGCTTAGAAAACCCTTATATCCCTCTCTAACCACATTACCATTCTTTTCTTGGACGTTCTTAATTCTTCTAGTACACTTCACGTTCCCCGTGGAAATCGATACCCTAGAATACTCTCGGATGAAAGCTACATCGGTATCCATGCGCTTGCGGATTATTCTGTGTGCATTTAAAATACCCAACAAGCTTCCTGGCGCCGTTGCCGGGGAACGGTAGCTGTTCTAGAATCAAACCAGGATCGTCCGTGTTTCTTTTCTTTACCACCTTTTTCTTATCACCACCTTTACCTCACCACCACACTTCTTACCACATGGATTTCACTCCTATTTCTAAATTCTTTGCTCCAAAGGGCGACTTGTTGGAGCCTCCACCATCGTCACACCCCATTCATACAGATGGCTATAAGCTTCGCCCTGCTCTTATAGCCATGGTTCGGGAAAAATCCTTCTCTGGATTAGAAGACGAAGATCCATACACCCACCTTAGGGAATTTGAGCAGTTGTGTTCTTATCAGACTATAGCTGGCATGACACAAGGGACCATTAAATGGAAACTATTCCCGTTCTCCCTTTTGGGAAGAGCGAGAAAATGGTATAATCATTCCGTAGAGGGCGTAAATGGAAATTGGGATGAACTTCGGGACAACTTTTGTCTTGCTTTCTTCCCTCTTTTTCGAATCTCTAATCTTAGAATCGAAATTCTTACATTGAAACAAAAAGAGAAGGAGACGCTAGGAGCAGCTTGGGCTAGGTTCAAACACCTTACCAATTCTAGCCCAAACCTTTCCTTGCCAGACCATGTGCTACACTTTCACTTTTATTGTGGTCTTAACATGGAAGCTGCTCTACATCTCGATTTAGCTTTTGGAGGATCATTCTCACATAAACTTGTTAGTGAAGGAGGAGACATCCTAAATAAAATCCTTGAAAACACTCCTTACACTGGCATTTTTGACGAATTCCCAGAAGAAGAAGTCGAGCCTAACCCCGACCAACACGAGGAGGAACACCCAAGCAAATTTGAAATTCCTTCAAATCCTTCTAATAATTTGGTTGTCACAGAACCTTCTCTAGAGAAAACACCCTACACTTTAGAAAATGATGAACCCCACCCTTCGGTGTTCTTCTCTGAAATCGAGGAAGATGATATCAAAGAGCATGGAAGCTACTTCATAAACACCTCTTTAAATCTGTGCTCATATGAAACATCTCCTGATTCAATTGGTGTGTCTAACATTGCCACACTCGAGATTTTCAACCCCCTCACACTTTCTGTTTACAAAAACTTTAAAAGGGTGGTTGTCGATGCATATGTTTATCACAAATTTTGTAGATCTCGTTGTGCTCTTAAGTTGGTGTTGGAGGGGAAACCACTTGACCAAATCTCATTCTGAAGGTTTCCCAAAGACAACCTCAATGTCCTAAAACAAGCACTTTTTAGATCAGTGTTCACTCTCCTGCTACACTAACTTTGCGTAATGAGCATAAGGATATAATTGTTAAAATATTCATTCAGGTATTCTTGTCACTAACCTTTGTAGGTCTATAGCGAAAAGTTCGAAGGAATGACAAACACATGGTATGTCCACCTAATCATCATGCAACATTGAATTACATTCATCCAATCTTGATTTTTGCAATTCTAAGCTTGGGGGATACACTTTGTAAGAACATCTCTTAACATGTTGCTATATTGGTTGTCCCTACCTTTAAGACATGCTCATGTGCTATACACTAATCATGCTCTTTCATCACCATTTGAGTAAATATCTTTAATGTTTTAATGCTACCTTCATCTACTATAGAATATGTTTAGGTTTGAAGTACTTTCGTACATCTCTTAAATTGAGCATGGTGCCTAGTTTAGGAGTGATGATCTTGCTTTCAAAGGTTTTTAAATTAAGGATGCTTAGCTTAAAATGCCTTCCTAAATAAAATTAGACGTGGTGTCTAGGTTGATTTTTGAACTAATAGTATGCTATAGTGGATGTTGGATATTTTGTTGGACTAACCCCTGCAGGAAAACATTCAATATCAATTTGGGAAAGTCCTGAGATGAACCCACACTAGAGATGAAGAGACACATGAACTTCAACAACTTGCGCAAGGGAGACACAACTCACTAATCATGGAGAAAAGAGATCTATAGAACAAGACAGAAGATGAGTGCCACAAAACAATACCTACAATCAAAGCACTCACTCCATGGAAGTAGGTGAACAAGTCTGCACTAGGTCACTAGAAGATTAGACCATCGTGGGAGGAACAACACACCTACACTGATAGGTTGACACGTAGAGAAGGAAGTAGCTTAAAATGCCTTCCTAAATCAAATTAGACGTGGTGTCTAGGTTGATTTTTGAACTAATAGTATGCTATAGTGGATGTTGGATATTTTGTTGGACTAACCCCTGCAGGAAAACTTTCAATATCAATTTGGGAAAGTCCTGAGATGAACCCACACTAGAGATGAAGAGACACATGAACTTCAACAACTTGCGCAAGGGAGACACAACTCACTAATCATGGAGAAAAGAGATCTATAGAACAAGACAGAAGATGAGTGCCACAAAACAATACCTACAATCAAAGCACTCACTCCATGGAAGTAGGTGAACAAGTCTGAACTAGGTCACTAGAAGATTAGACCATCGTGGGAGGAACAACACACCTACACTGATAGGTTGACACGTAGAGAAGGAAGGTTGATCCCTCTAAAGATGATCCTACTACACCTTCCTCCTCTCAAGCTCCCATCACTCAGGTTCACTATGAGATAAGCAAGAGAAGACAAGCTATTCATGAAGAACAACCAGCTAGACAAGAGAAGCTTCCACAAGTTGGTACGACACAATCACTCTTGAATGATAAGGTAACATTTCAAGGTAAGTGACCATCGCTTTAAAAGCTTCTCTTTGATTCTGGTATGTGCATAAATAAAGAACCCAACATGTTTAAGTTGCACCTCACTTGATCCAACCTTATCAACTCAACATGTTTAGTTCTTTACTCTTTGTTCCTAGCTTTACTCTATTGAATCTCAGTATCTTAACTAAATGAGCTAAAATATTGTGCATCCAACCTTTGGAAGATGATCTATCACAATCATGAAAATATCAACCCATTATGCATAGATTATCCTTCCTTAGGTTAAGTAATCTGATCTGTTAAATATTTGAAGATGCTACTTTCATGCTCATCTTCTGATTCTATCACTCATGTTAAGATTGAATAGGACACATAAACAACAAGTTTATCTTATGCAATGTGCCTAAGGTTAGAGGGGAATAAACAAAACTTTTGGTTTTGTTGGTGTTTTTTCCACCAACAGAGCCCATGCACTTGATCTCTACCTTGTCTTTATGAGCAGGACACACTCTTGAGCAAAACATGGAGAAGTTTGTCACTCCCAAATTCTACAGAGTGAAGGTCCTAGATCCACAAGAACATGCACATTGAGCAAGATGCTGCCAGCGTCCACAATTAACGCTTCACTTCAAACTACTGGACGAACAAATAACATGAGTGACACCATATCAAGAGGCATAAACAAGAAGGAATAATGGAAGACGTCATAGTCAGAATTAGAGGTCATGAAGTCCCCACAGACTTCTTGATCCTCGACATGAGAAGACGATGATGGCCACCTCATCCTAGGAAGACCATTCCTCTACGCTACAAGTACAATCATCTACAAGAGGAAATCCATTTTCACTTTCCTGGAGAAAAGGCACGATGCAAATTCATCAACTACATTCCCAATGAAGCACCCAAGAAGTATAGAAGTGAAAGACGCCGCTCTCAAAGCCAAAGAAGACAAACTATCAAGAATAGAGAAGCCAATCACAAAGAAGAAGCTATCGACACTATCCCAGAAAAGAAAGAAGAGAAACCTCAAGACAGTGAACCACAGGAAGTGAAGACTCAGACCAAGAAAGTATGGAAGAAAAAGTTAGCACCTAAGAGGTACAATCAATAACAACTTTCCAAACGTCTGACAACCTTGGGAGGTCTGAACCAAGGGAAGGTCCGGTTCGTCGGACCTAAATATCCGAACCTTCACCAAAAGGTAAAAATCGGTAGTTATCTTTATATTTACTTTGCTGCATATTTCTCATATTTAATCCATAACCATTTCTTGTATCATCATGTTTAATTCACAACACTTTTTAATTTCTGCATTACATTAGAAAACAAAATAAAAATATTTCACTGCATCATAAAGCCCCATGTAAATAATTCTATGGTGTGTAAAACCCACGGGAATGTTCACCGTGGTGGCATAAAAAAATATAATAAAATAAATATGCATGCATTCATCCTATACATTTTCTCTTGCATCATAAAAATATAAAATACAAAAATATTGAGAAAGAGATCTTACTAAAATTCTAGACAACTAAGGCTTAAGTGGTCAACCACTAACGCTTAATCTATTCCACAAGTTTTGTTGTCTATTTGAGTTTCACAGGATTTGAAAGGCCAAGAAAAGCTGACGAGCGAGTGAATGCTCCATCCGCTGTTGGAGCACTATCTGAACAAACATCAACATCAATCAAAGCTCCGATAGAGGAAGTATATTCCACTGCCAGTTTGCTACATGGCAAGAATGAACGACTACGTCAACATTCAGCTTAGGGGAAAGCACCCCCATGTATCCAGGCTCACCATTAATTAAAAGAAAAAAATATGGGCACATGAAGGCCCAACACTATTAAGGGAACCAGCTTGGGGGAGACGCACCCCCGTTATCTTCGTGATCGAGGTATGTCTTATTCATTATCTTAGTTATTTATAATAAAGTGTGTTAGGTTAAATAAATAGTGTGTTAAGTTTGCTTAGTTTGTTTTAAGAAGTTAATAATAAAAGAAGAACTCTCTCTCTAATCTTTTACATGGAAATGATTAATAGTTGCTCTGTCTAATTTCTTTCAAGTACCTAGCCTTCAAAGCATGAGTTCTCCTGATTAATAATGATGCTTAAAAATTAAATTAAATGCATGGGTAGCAAATGCTTGACCTAGAGTCTAGGTAATTGATAGATATGACATGTGATGATCTGAGCTACTACTATCTTGTTCTAAACAACACTAGAGTTCCAGAGAGTTTCCAATATTAATATGACTAATAATTGCATTGAGTTAAATTAAGCTTTGTTGACCCTATGAGAAGTTATCATGCTATTGAATTGAGATCACTTACACATTCCATCCATTTTCCACATAAATGCTAATGATTATTTGTTCTAATCCTCTCAAAAGTATGTTGGAAGCATGTGGCTATTGAAAACAAAAAAATAAAAAAGAGAAAAAAAATCCGAGGAAATAAAAAGGGACAAGTGTCTGAAACCTCAAAAAGAAAGATCCCGAGGAAATAAAAAGAAACAAGTGTCCGGAACCTCGAAAAAAATATATTAAAAAAATGGGCACGTGTCCGATAGTAGAATTAGCCTGATAGCCATGTGTCTCTGATAGACAGAAGAGAGTGATATATATTCAAAAGAGCATCCGACTCCATTTTTCATACACATGCACTTCTCGATTCAATGGTGTGGTTGACTTTCTCTTTGGATCCATTGTTTATTTTGGCAACATATGTTTTTAATCTTTTCTAAAAATTCATAAAACTCCGGAATAATAGTGAAGTGAAAGAACTAGAGACATAGTGCTTGCTTTGATCATTCTATCTTTCAATTACTCAGGATTCAAAGTAAAGTACTAAGCCCCGTGTTGAATAATATGATACTTTTTCCTGTTCCATATGAGAACTTCTATTTGAATGCTTGTGTACTTGTTGAAAGTGAAGATATTGCAGCAACTCCTAATCCACAGTTGAGTTTGGCTTTGCTCGGGACTAGCAAAGGTTAAGCTTGGGTCACAAAGCATAGTTATAGGGTTTGAAACTAACAAGTTCCACGAGTTTTGGTGCTCTCACTTGTTTTATAGGACATCAATATTTCACCCTATACAAGTATCTCAAGTGATGAATTGGAGTGCACCATTGCAAAGAGCTCGTCGAGACGATCGAAACGGACATATCATTTGCTATATTTGGAGTCCCGGATGAAAAGATATTAATTTCACGGCGAAACCGGCAAAAGAAGAATCTAGAAGACACCACAAGGCGGCCCGCCACGTGGGCCCACTGGGCCAAACCGACCGGTCCCATCGCATGACCGACCGGTCGGCCACGGAGGCCATTTTGCCTCCGCCTTCTGGAACCTTCTTCCACCGCCTCCTAGGATGCATCTCCACCGTCCTTGAAGTCGGTTTGATCCAAGGGCTCACGTTCCACGCTCCGGGCTATAAAACTAGACCCAGACCCCCCTCTCTAGGATCTCCATCTTCATTATTCATCTCCACATCAGAAACTAGGGTTTCAATTAGAAGTAGAGGTCCCTCTAGATGAATCTCTTCTAGTTCATCTAGATCTAGTTCTAGTTTTTCTAGTTCTAGTTCTTGTTCTAGATGTCTAGTCCATCTAGTCGTAATTAGAGATTAGATTAGAGAGAGGAGGAGAGAGCTGAGGAGGAGCCGGATCTGTCGGATCTTCCTCGACATTGTATTGGTGCAGCATTTGGTTCGTCTTCAAGTAATCTCCAGGTTCTTCAATTACTATTTCTAAGTTTTATATTTAATTTCAGTTCTTACTTTATTTTATTTACTGGATCTTCGCTCGTATTGAGTGCTCTAGTTATCGTACGTAATTAGAGTAGTAAGCGTTAGTGTAGACACGGTGTCTAGACTAGGGTTTACTTGAGTTTGTGCCCAATCCTCCGGATAGTTGTGGTAGCTACAGGGGTGGCAGCTTTGTAGATTGTTATAATCCACCACGTTAGGGTTGGTGTTTTCGTAGAGTTTTTTGGCAGCCTTCTCCTGATTACCCTTTTCCCAGTCTTTTTTGAGAATCGGAAAGGTACTGTTGCTCCAAAGTAAGTAAAGTATAGTGAGCCTTTAATTAAATAGATCTGCTTAGAAAACCCTTATATCCCTCTCTAACCACATTACCATTCTTTTCTTGGACGTTCTTAATTCTTCTAGTACACTTCACGTTCCCCGTGGAAATCGATACCCTGGAATACTCTCGGGTGAAAGCTACATCGGTATCCATGCGCTTGTGGATTATTCTATGTGCGTTTAAAATACCCAACACTAACTCTAGGTCATGGGTAGGGTTTTCCGTCCTTCAGGTTTTGAGGACCAAACGGACAAACCTGCCAACCTGAGTTTTGAGGCCCAAACATAGAAACCGGCCACCACAGGTTTTGTGGCCCAAACCTGGAAACCATCAGGGTAGTTTTCTGAGACTCAACTACCAAACCCGTGCCGAAGATGGGGCGTAGGTCTCAAGCCCATCGTGGACACTGATGTTGATGCATGTCCAACCTCCGCTAAGCACAAAGCCTTCGCCTTCCTCCCTAACTCGACCAATGGCATTTGCATCTCCCATGCAAACCCGTGTCCGGCCTACGCCAAGTGCCATGACGCCATTGCCTTCCGTCTTGACTCGACCCATGTCATCTTCATCCGCCATGTGCCAGCTACTACAACTGATACTCCGGCCTCATGGTCCCTCAGTCCAAGCCTCACGTCCGCCCTTCGCAACTCCATGTCCATCGGCACGACACGTCTCTACATGACCTTCACCTTGCCATCGACCATTGCCTCCAAGGTCCACACCTGCACACCAACACAGCCAAAAGACATGTTGCAATAACACCAACTTGTGAGCCTGTTGACCAATCACTCATCATTCGTACAAACCACAAGGGCACATATCAACCTTGTGTTCGCAGAATATCATGTAGATGTAAGTGATCTTATATTAATCGTGTATATGGTAGAGGATGGATGACCGTGAGTGGATGTACACCGGCCTTTGAAGTTTTGGATAGTGGACTAAAGAATGGATGAAGAAAACCGATGCTTTCTTGGAAATAGCATTTGGGAAGGTGAAAGGAGCCCACAAAGTTTGGTGTCCCTGCAGCTGCTATGAGAATAGGCTTCGACAAATGAAGGTCAAAATTAGTAAACATCTTTACAAGTACGGATTTAAGCCAGGCTACTCTCGGTGGACCCTCCATGGTGAAGCTAATCGTATGAGAGATGAGGTCGTGAGACAACGCGTCAAGGAGTTTGATGGTGAAGGCGGGGTAGTAGACATGTTAGATTACTTTCATGAAGGATAGTTTGTGTGAAGGACGTAGGGACAAGGAGGAGCCAGAGGCAACCACAAAGGCATATTACGACATGTTGTCTGTGGCACAGAAACCCCTTCATGCCACACAAATGTCTTAACTAGATGCCATTCGACGCATGATGCACTTAAAGTCTGAATTAAGCCTGAGCCAAGCCGCATTTGATGTTATGCTGACAGTGTTTGGCAGCATGCTTTCGAAAGGTCACATTCTGCTAAAGAGCTTGTATGAGTCACACAAACTCCTTTGTGCATTTAAAATGCCATAGAGTCGATACATGCTTGTCTAAAGCGGTGCATCTTATTTAGGAAAAGAACACGCTGAAGCAACACACTGTCCAAAGTGTGGATCCTCTAGGATGCTTCGTTGGCGATGGCACACTCGACACGACCACTACTCCCACTCTATCTCAGATTTGTGCAAGGAGCACGAGCTCGAGCACGCCCATATGCCAATGGAGGACACTACATAGCACATGGTGGACGTTCTCCATATTATTTTTGTTTTATTCATCGTTCATTGTTTTGTATGTACCTTTGCTTTGCATTGTAACATTACTGTCAAATATTTAGGCCCAACTGACCGAAGAGAGGAGGCAAAGGGAGGCCGATCTGTAGAGGCAGATCGGTAGAGGGCTGACGCAGATTGGCAGAGGATGGAGGTTGTTTCAGTATATATCAATGTCTTGTAGTAGCTATAGGTCAACCTCTCTGCCAGCGTAAATATTCCATCCTGCATCTCCTATACAAACATTCCTGTGAGTTTGCTTTCGGTACCTTAAGTCCATATCTCTAAGTTAGACCACACTTTCAAGTTTTTATAACCTTGTCTGACATGAATCTCTTCTCATTTGTGCAAAATCAATCAGCGGCATCGAATGATCCTCCTCAAGGGCCACAAGGATCGTTGTGGGACACTTGGAGTGGACAGAGGTAAATACGTTGTGATGCTTGAACTTGTGGCGGCACTTGGATGGATTATTTGTGATGGTTGTAATGTGGCGGCACTCATTGATGGATTACTTGTGATATTATGGATTATTTGTGAGGACTATTGTAATGTTTTGTGGAGTACTTGTGATGGTTATGGACGATTTGTGATGTTTGTGGATTATATGTGATATACATGGACTATATGTGATGCTTGTGTACTATATATATTTGTATGATATATATATGATTTGCATGGCTGGAGCGGTACAAATAAACAAAAAAATCCTTGCTTTACCGAGTGTCATGACCATAGCACACGACAAAGAACTTGTTCTAGAGCGTTCTGGGAACAACCTTTGCTGAGTGACTTGGTCTTTGCCGAGTGCTATGATCATAACACTCGGCAAAGAGGCAAAGTTATGACGAGTGCCCTGACCAAGCCACTCAGCAAAGAATTTTCAAAAAAAAAATATTTTTCCTCTTTGCCGAGTGCCTGGTGAGCTGGCACTCGGCAAAAAGTTTTCAAAAAAATATTTCCCCCTTTGTCGAATGTCTGATTAGCTAACACTCGGCAAAGAGCAAAGGATTTTTTTTTTGAAAAATTCTTTGTCGAGTGTCTGGTTAGCTGGCACTCGACAAAGTGCCCCGTCAGCATCATTTGCTGAGTGCACTCCGCAAAGCCTTCACCGAATGCCCGAAAAAAGACACTCGGCAAAGACCTCTTTGCTGCGTAAATTTTGGACGTATGCACTTTGTCGTGTGTGACACTTGGCAAAGGTTACGCGCTTTTGGGGTGAATCCGGTAGGGAGGCAGTTCAGGAAATTTGCCCAAAAATGTTGCGCAGTATCGTCACATCGAATCTTTAAACGCATGTATGAAGCATTAAATGTAGGTAAAAAAATAACTAATTTGACTTTTAGTCCGTTCATGTCTAGACGAATCTTTTGAGCCTCGTTAGTGTATGTTTGGACAAAGTTTGTTAAATAACAACAAAAGTGCTACAGTGCCACTATGCAACATTTTTCGTGTAACCAGGCCTGACTCCTCATATATATTGGGCCAAATAATTATCAACAGGCTCTGGCTCTGTAAGGTGTTGTTTAGTTTTGGAAATATTTAAAATTTGCACTGTAGCCCTTTCGTTGTTATTTGACAAACTTTGTCCAAACATGGACTAACTAGGCTCAAATGATTCGTCTCGACATGTACATACTACAAGTATAATTAGTTTTTTTTTACCTACATTTAATGCTTCATGCATGTAGCTAAAGATTGATGTGACGGAGAATCTATAAATATTTGGGAGAAGTTGGGGAAACTAAACAAGTACTACTACAGAACAGGGTCTTTGGTCAATTCTCAAAATGCTCATTAGTCTTGGCGTTTTTGCCGCCCGGGCTAATAGACCCTATAGTCCCGGTCGGTAACACGGACCGGGACTAAAGGGTCTGCCCAACGGCTACTGAGCAGAGCTGTCGGGGCAGGGACCCTTTAGTCCCGGTCCGTGTTACTAACCGGGACTAAAGGGCACTATTTAGTCCCGGTTGGTGCCACAGACTAGGACTAAAGATTTAGCCACGGTTTGTGGCTTACCCCGGGATAAATGATCACCTTTTAGCCCCAGTTTTTAATACAAACCGGGACTAAAGTTCCCCGGTTTATAACCTGCCAACTTCTTCCTCTCCCGAGCCAGAGACATTCAAATTTCAGTGAGCTTCTTGCTTGTTCTTGCTGTTGCTATTGCTTGTTCTTCATTGTTCTTTGTCTCCGGCGTCAATTGGTGATCTTCTTCGACTCCGTAATCATCTCTTTGTGTTTAGAGGTACTTATTTTCATCTCCTACCATGTCTTTTGAATATGAGAGGAATTTAATTAAAATATATAGTTTGCAAGAACAAGCATAGAGAGTTGAGTAGTTTAAATTGGTTCATCACAATCACTTGATAGTTTTCTACTGCTAGGTAGTATCCATTCTATATTTCATACTTATGCAAGACGAGTAATATTAAATTTTAGTGTCTTTTTTTATTTTATTTTCTTTAGAAAAATGTGGAATTTATAATAGTTTGCAACAATAAATATAGAGAGTAGACAATGTGGAAATTGGTATTGTTATAACATATTTTTTGATTATCTAAACAAATAGATCAATTTAGAGTCTTTTTTATTTATAATTGTTTAGAAAATTAGGAATTTGCATGTAATAATTTAAAAAATGAGCATGGATATAGTAGATGGCAACCGTGACCGGGTCCTCAGCCTCTCATCATCGGGATCCGAAGCGTTTGCGGCCGGATCTTCCTCTCATTGCTTGAGGCGAGTGTAAGCAAAAGATTGTGAAGGAGTACCGAGTGAAAAAAGAGGGAATCAACAAGGGTCGTATATTCTACAAGTGTCCGGACCATGAGGTGGGTTATTATTTACCCGCATTTGATTAATATGGTTCATTCGTATCAGTTTTGCTTGATGATGTTGTTTAAATTTCTTATTCTTTGTACTAATTGCAGTGGGAGGGCACCGGCGGATGTAAAGGTTGGTACCGGGAGGAAGAGTACGTTCAGCACGTACAAAATTCTGTTGCACAGGAGGTTGCCGCTGAAGGTGATGAGGCAGTGAGTCAGCGGCAGCAACCCATCCATGCTGATGAAGCGAATGATCTGTCTATTTTAGTTGGGATCGGACGCGAACTAATTATGTTGCTTAAGTGCATTTTAGTTTTAGTTTTTTTAGTGCTAGCTGTGATAGTCTTCGTTGTAGTCAAGCTTGCTTGAATTAATCAATCATGTGATGTCATGAGTGTTGTGCAATAACATGAGAAACTACTAAGTGCATGGTTGTAATATTTAATGCAAATGTTGTCACGCAATTGGATGTATAATGTCGATCGCCGCTCCAAAGAGTTCATTGCTGGCGTGCACTATTTCTTAGGTGTGGCTGAGGCAAACAAGCAGGATGGTTTCATGTGCTGTCCATGCGCCGTCTGTAAGAATTTGAAGGAATATTCATGCCCAAGGACTCTTCATACGCATTTGTTGAAGTCGGGTTTCGTAAGAAACTATATTTGTTGGACGAAGCATGGAGAAAGGGGTTGTAATGGATGATGGTGAAGAAGGTGAAGAAGAATTGGCCCACGCTGATATTATTGCTCAGTACGGTGCCTTTGATGATGATGCAGTGGGGGGAAATGGTGAAGAAGATGCGGCAGTGGCAGAAGATGTGGCAGCTGATGTTGATGCTCTCGGTGATGCCATTCGTGATGCACAAAGAGAATGTGAAAGTGACAAGGAGAAGGTCAAGTTGGAGCGCATGCTAGAGGATCATAGGAACTTGCTATATCCCACTGCTGAAGATGGCCAAAAAAAGCTGGGTACTACACTGGAACTGCTGCAATGGAAGGCAAAGAATGGTACATCCGACTAGGCATTTGGGCAGTTATTAAAGATAATGAAAAAGATGCTTCTAAAAGCGAATGAATTGTCCACCACTACGTACGAAGCAAAATAGGTCGTCTGCCCTTTGGGATTAGAAATCCAGCAGATACACGCATGTCCTAATGACTGCATCTTGTACCGTGGGGAGGAATACGAAAATTTGGATGCATGCTCGGTATGTGAAGCATCACGGTATAAGATAAGGCGAGATGATCCCGGCGACGTAGAGGGTGAAGAACGTCCAAGCAGGAAGAAAATCCCTACCAAGGTTATGTGGTATGCTCCTATAATACCACGCTTGAAACGTTTGTTCAGAAATAAGGACAATGCAAAGTTGTTGCGGTGGCATAAAGAAGACCGTAAGGTAGACAATATGCTGAGGCACCCAGCTGATGGATCCCAGTGGAGAGCGATAGACAGAGAATTCCCAGAGTTTGCAGATCAGGCTAGAAACTTGAGGTTCGCTTTAAGTACGGATGGTTTTAATCCTTTTGGGGAGCAAAGCAGTAGTCATAGCACTTGGCCAGTTACTCTATGTATCTACAACCTTCCTCCGTGTTATGCATTAAGCGGAAGTTCATTATGATGTCGTTGCTCATCCAAGGGCCGAGGCAACCGGGCAACGACATCGATGTCTACCTGAGGCCATTAGTTGAGGAACTTTCTACTTCTATGGAGCAAACCAGGCATACGCGTGTGGGATGAGTACAAACAGAAACACTTTGACCTGCGAGCATTATTGTTCGTAACAATCAATGATTGGTCGGCTCTAAGTAATCTTTCAGGCCAGACAAACAAGGGATATAATGCATGCACACACTGTTTCAAAGACCTTGATAGTTTATTTTTGAAAAAGTGTCAGAAGGTCGTGTATGTTGGGCACCGTCGGTTTCTTCCCATGGGCCACCCAGTAAGAAAGAAAGGCAAACATTTTAATGGTAAGGCAGACCACTAAACCAAGCCTCATAACCGAACGGAGATGATATACTCAAAATGGTGAAGGATACGTAAGTAGTATTTGGAAAGGGACGGGGCAGCAAACTTGTTCCCAAAGACGCTTCGGGACAAGCACCCATGTGGAAGAAGAAGTCCATATTCTGGGAGCTACCCTACTGGCATGTCCTAGAGGTCCGCCATGCGATCGACGTGATGCACCTGACAAAGAACCTTTGTGTGAACCTGCTTGGATTCATGGGTGTCCATGGAAAGCCTAAGGATTCACTTGAAGCACGACAAGACTTGCAGCGCATGAAAGAACTAGACAACTTGCATCCGGAGAAGACAGATGACGGGCGCTAGTACTTAAGCCCTGCTAGCTACACTCTTAGCAGAGAAGAAAAGGAAAGCATGTTTGAATGCCTTAACAGCATCAAGGTCCCATCTGGATTCTCCTCCAATATAAAGAAAATAATTAATGTGCCAGAGAAGAAGTTCCAAAACTTGAAGTCCCATGACTGCCATGTTATGCCCATGACCCAATTGCTTCCTGTTGCTCTAAGAGGAATTCTACCTCCACATGTACGTCTAGCCACCATGAAGCTATGTGCATTCCTCAATTCAATTTCACAAAAGGCAATCAATCCAGAGGAAACTTTCTACTTTGCAGAATGATGTCGTTCAATGTCTCATCAGCTTTAAGTTGGTGTTCCCTCCATCCTTCTTTGATATCATGACACACCTCCTAGTTCACCTGGTCAAGGAGATCATTATTCTCGGTCCTGTGTTCCTACACACCATGTTCCTATTTGAGAGGTTCATGAGTGTCCTAAAAAATATGTTCATAACCGTTCTCGGCCTGAAGGAAGCATCGCCCAGGGCTACGGCACAGAGGAGGTCATAGAGTTTTGTGTGGACTTTATTCCAGACCTTGACCTGATTTGCGTTCCTGAATCGTGACATGAGGGCAGACTTAGTGGCAAGGGAACACTAGGTGAAGGACCAAATTGGCGACCAGAGGGGGGGGGTGAATGGGAGCCTCAAATTTCTTCTCGAGAAATGATGGCCCTTGTCCTAGAAAATCACCCCAAAAGCGAAGACTCAAACAACCGGTGAGTTCACGACCTACGAATAGGTGGATACCTTAGGAGATGTCCTAGAGGTACAGTGGAACTACCGAAGAACCCCCAAAACGAAGCGCCAAAGCAATGGGGCAAAACTGCACAAGCAAGCTCCAAGAACAATCGAACCTCCGATAATGGAACACCCCACTCCTGTGGAGAAGAGGAAAGTGTTCGGCCAAAACTACTTAGGCCAACTAGTGGCAAAAGCACCTTCGAAAGATCCTTATGAAGTTAGGAAACTAACGCAATAGATGGATCTCAAATCAGAGCTCAAACGCAAAAGATACGATCGCTGGAACCAACAAAACTCCGAAAAAAGCGGAACACTTATCTCCTATGGAGAATAAGGAAGTTTCCAACCAAAAAATACTTTGACAAATGATGCCAAAGTACTTTGTAATGATCCTTAATAAGTTAGGAAACCAACGCAACAAACGGATCACAAATCGAAGCTCGTACGCAAAAGATACGGACGAAATCAGCAAAACTGTGCAGTTCCGGACTGTCCGCTAGTGAAACGCGGACTGTCCGCTATTGAACTCAGACAGTCCGGGAATGAGTCCCGGACAGTCCGCCATTCAAAAATGAAAACAGCGACCTCGCTGCCCGTGAACAGCCGGGGGATGAGTCCCGGACAGTCCACCACTGTCCAGAAAGCCCAAAAACAGCTTGGGACAAAACCAAAATCGATTGGATCTTCACCACATCGAACGGGGCTGCAACCAAAATTCTCCAAGTGTTCTTCTATGTGTTGGGAAGCTAATCCTAGGATATCATCACTCCAAACCAACTAATCCATGAGAAATCGGAAGAACACTAGAAAAGGGGAAGAAGAACGAAGAACGGACGCGATTTCGACCCGATCTATGTGCTCGTGAGGTTAGAGAAGAAATCCTTCGGTGGAAAGAAGGAGCTCACGACATAGAACAATTTGATTCAAACGGAATTGCAAATCGTCGCTGGAGAGGGAGAACGAGGCAAATCTCCGAGAGGGGAAAAACGAAAACGCGAAGAACAAAAACGCGATTCGATCCAAAATTGCAGCCAACAAGAGGAGGGGCGAAATTGATCCTTGGATTGCTACTAGATGAAGAATTGTGTAACACTCTGTGTCGGGTTACAAGCCACTCCTCGCAACACAAAGCGTGGATGGCGAAAAGCTCAAGAACAAGAGTCAGTCTCTCCTCTCACCCTAGCCTCCTCTCACCTAAACAAAATGAGAGTGACACCTCCAAGGATGGGCTGCCCTAACCAGCCCCCTTCATATATATAGGCGCATGTCCGAAGACCAAAACGCCTCTCATGAAGCACTCAACCCAAATACCCCCTAGGGGTAAAACCGTCCAGACTTGCAGTTTCCATCCGACGGCCACGCGCCTTTCATCCTTCGCTTCGCCTCGACGCAAGCTCCAGGATGCCGCCATGTGTCGCACCGTCGACTACCATGCCTTCTCGTGGATAGCTTCGCCGCCGCGCCAGCCTCTCCACGCCGCCACGCATCGACCGTCCTTTTGGAACCCCCGGTTTTGAGGCCCAAACGGGAAACCTGCTAGCCCAGGTTTTGAGGCCCAAACTAGAAACTGTCCACCCCGAGTTTTGAGGCCCAAACTCGGAAACCCACAAGCCCAGGTTTTGAGGCCCAAACCTGGAAACCGTCCATCCTGAGTTTTGAGGCCCAAACTCAGAAAACGGCCACCCGAGTTTGAGGCCCAAACTCGGAAACCGTCGAGGGTAGCTTTTTGAGGCTCAGCTACCGAACCCGCACCGTAGACGGGATGTGGTTCGCACAACCCGACCACCGGCACCGATGCCGATGCATGTCCAGCCTCCACACCGGGCACAACGCCTTCGCCATCCTTCTTGACTCGGCCGATGGCACTTGCGCCGCACGCAAGCCCGTGTCTGACCTCCCGCCAAGTGCCACGACGCCATCGTCTTCCTCCCGACTCGGCCGATGCATCGCACATCCCCATGTGCTCTCACTCGCCGATGCCACGTGCCAGCTACCACAGCTGGTCCTATGGCCTCTGGTCCGTCGGTCCAAGCCTCACGTCCGCCCTTCACCGCTCTGGGTACATCGGCATGGCACGTCCGCCGCACGGCACGCCCATCCTTCATCGCTCCCGGTCCGTCGGCACGACACGTCTCTACTTGACCTTCACCTCGCCATAGACCACTGTATCCAAGCTCAACACCTGCACATCAACACAGCCAAGAGAGACACATGTTGCACACGCACACCAACCCGGTAAACACACACAACTCAACGCCACCGGTTAGTCATAAACATTAAGCGCATAGCAAGATAATGACTCAACTGGGAAAAGCCTCAAACCTTCCTCATCAAGTCAATCATTCATCATATATGTTCTCAATCTCCCCCTTGATGAATGCATTGACTAAAAATAAAACCACAAAGGAAGGGTTTGAAGGCAAGCCTCATTCAAGTGCCCAAAAGCCAAGTAAAAGCAAACACAAGGCCACTTGAGATGAGGAAGGATCATGAAGACTCCAAATAAAAGCTCTCGGTCCCGAAAGAAACGGGAAAAGCGGGCAAAGCCTCCACACAACCGAAGAGTCAAGAGAAACAAGAGTTTCATGAAATCCCAAAAGGCACTCGAAAACCAATCTCAAATAAATTGTTAAACAATCATCACAAAAGAAACCAAGGTACTTATCCACTTGGGTTACTTGGTCAAATTTCTGCCCCTTTTCTCCCCCTGATGATTGAATTGACAAAAAACTAGGCACAAGAGATGGTTTGAGATACCAAAACCGAAAACTTGGTCCCCAAAGACATGGGCAATGGCTCAACGCAACCAAGCAAAGGATCAGAGCAACAACTCATCAAAGAGCAAAACTCGATCACACAGAGCGAAAACTTGGTTCCCAAAGACATGGGCAACGGCTCGACGCAACCAAGTCAAAAATGAGCTAGCCCTCAAGAAGAGGCAGAAAAAGCTCAACGCCACTAGCTCAAGGCTCGATACCAATTGAGGCTGAATCAACGCATAAGAATGCAAAACTGCTAATCCCTCAAGATAGAGGCACAAAGGCTCAACACGACTAGCAAAAAACTCGATACAATCACAAACAGCCAAGGAATTGGTGAAAACAGCTAGTTCCTCAAGACAGAGGCTCATAGGCTCGACGCAACTAGCTGAAGGGTCCATACCAATCGAAAATACCAAGCAAAAACTGCTAGTCCTTCAAAAGAGAGGCAAAAACAGCTCATCACAACTAGCAGGCTCGATACCGACTGAGAAAAAACAAAGGAGATGCTCAAACTAAATGGAGCACAAATACTCGGAGCACGCGGAGAAGCAGCAAGACAAAAGCGACTCACCCTGAAAGCAAGCCTACATACAAAGGCTTGCAACAAAGCTCATGACACCAATTACACTCCATACAAAAAGATGGACCAATTGAAACACATAAAAGAGTTATACCAATTGAAGAAGGACATAAAAGAGCTAAACTCCCCCTAGCTCAAAGCTCTCCCCAAAATGCATGACTCTCCCCTTTGTGCCAACACTCAAGCTCCCCCTTGCAAACAGCTTCTCCCCTTGACAAAGGGAACATGCTAGGGGTTTTTACATTTTTCACAAAGTTGACACAAACACAAGACAAGTCATCAACCAAAAGCATATGGGGGCATAAAGCACTGAAAGTGACCACAAAGTGTATCGGAGCTGGGGGGTATGTACACTAAGCTAAAAATGCATGATATGCACAATGCAACAGCTTCAAGTGTATAGCAATCAGAATGAAAAGATGCTCAAAAGGGTGCTGCCCTGAAAGTGTAGCAACCAATACAAATGTTAGCAAAGGCTCAAACTGATCAAATGAGTACGAAATATGAACAATTAAGCATATGAGCAGTTTTAAGCCATTTGAAAAGGAGTTCACCACTAAAATAGCACTAAGCATGAATAGACAGGAAATCAACCAAGTGCTAAATCAAGTATAAAAGGTGAACTACCCCTAGCAAAGTTCAATCATCATGCCATCGAATGAAGCATAAATTTGTGTTATTTTCAAATTTTATCAGAGATTGCAGCGGTATTAACACAAGTTCATATTAAAGCATGTGATTGCGAGAGGTTGAAAGCATGGTCATTGCCTAACTTTTCAACCATGCTAAGCCTATGCAAGAAAAGCAATCAGAAGCTTAAAGCACCAGTTTCGGTCTTACACTACACGGCTCAAGTTTAACTCAAAAGTGCAATGAGAAACAGTCTCGATACCGTGATGTGCTGACACATGCAATCCCATCTCGATCTTTTCATTTCACTAGACTTGGATCAAATTTAAGCACACGGTAAATATGAACAATCCAAGCAAGTGAATGACTCAGTGCAAGAGACATAGCAACCTAGCATACAAAAGATAGCACAAGTGATCTCAACACATTCTACCCATGCTAGTTGCCAATCTCAATGGTGAACAAATTAAAAGTTTCATAGTTGATTAATCAAGTTCACCATTTGCAAAAATAGCTTAGCTCATAACATGTATCAAGTGATCAAAAAGAGCCTAGGCTACAAGCATCATCATGAATAAACAGGGCATACCAAAAAGAGCATAGTCTCATTCTCATTACTAAATACATGAAGCTCTAAAATGCAGGATATACATGATGAAATGCATGCAAAAGCTAGTCTATCAAATACAAAGCAAAACTAGCCTAAAAAGGAAACACCCAAAACAAAAGGGTATCGGAGAAGTCCAACTAAGATACAACAGAAAAATGCTTCCCAACTAAAAGGGAAACACACACCAAACTCACAAATAAAGAGCCAAGAAACGCTCAAGCGACAGCCAGCGAAATCCACATCGAAAAGACCACACAGCAAAAGAGGTCAAGGAAGAAGAGTACAAAAACCGGAACTCAGAAGTGGGTCGGAGAGATACCTCATGAACGCATGACCGCCTGCTGGTGTGATATCCGAGGGGACGCCTGAATTTGCTGAACTCCGGGGCGCCTGCCTCGCCGAAGTCGTCTCCCCTTGCCTGATGCTGTCGCTCCCACAGGTGCAGCTAGTGCTCACTGGAGAATGCTCGAACGGAACCCCAAGTCGTGGAAGAAGTGGGATCGGGTCCGTGAGCCGAAATGCTCTCTCCAAGCTCCTGTTCTCCTGCACACTCAAAGGCAGAAGAAAGAAACACAAGGCGTTGTCTCGTCCAGTGTGACCTCAAGGTCTCCACGAAAACAGTTAGTCACATAATAAGCATAAGGTGAACTCTCAACAAAAAGAGATCTACCTATGAATGATACCGCAAGGAGAACTGAACTCAAATAGTCAAGACTACCATGCAACAGGATAAAGCACTGTATAGAAAAATGCAACCTAAAAACATGATCAGCCCAAACATAGCCCTAACCTCAACACATGCTACAATGCAAGATAATGAAAGCAATAGATCCAAAAAATGTAACATGATAAAATTGTGGAAAGGCTAGTGCTCAAAACTTATCATATCAACAGGATACATGTAGCTAACCAAAACTTGCACCTGAAAAGTGACACCTAATGAACATCATACCACTACAAATCAAGCTCATGGAGTAATATGGTAAAACATGGCACAATGTTCATGAGGATCACAAACTAGCATGAAAAGTGGATTAACACCAAAGCTGTACACAAGACTAGCATGACATGATATACAGGATAGCATATGCTAGACTAAAACAAAACATGATACAAAAGAAAATGTACATGCAAGAACTATACAAGTGAGCACATGGAAGTCCATCTCATACCACAAGAAATAGAACATGGATGTTCAAGGCATGAGTGTGTAAGAAAGCTCACCGAGTAGCAAAAGCCTCTTTGGAGGCAAATCTAAGCGGGGTGTAGAGAACCATCAACTCTTGATCACATCTAAAAGATCAAGCTCCATCAGGCGCATGTTCTCCACCCCGCGTCCTCATATCTACACACAAGAGGACAAAGCAGCCCGAGTCTTGGATCCCGAAGGGTTAGCAAGCATGTACTTGGGAACCCAAGATTGGTCACAGATCTCAACTTATCTTGTGGGTTAGCATGATGCAAATGTTGGTTCAAATGCAGTTGTGAAGCACCCTTGGAAGCATTCCTCAAAAGGACAACTCGAGGAGAAGAACGAGTCGTACCACGGGAAAAGAGGCAAACATCTTCCAAGGTTTTTGTAGAAGAACCAATAGAAGCATCATGAAAAGCATGACGTGGACCAAGAGAAGAAGCACTAGAGGCATGTCCGCGATCATGACCTAACCCACTAGAGAAGGAGTCATAAAACCCATCAACAAAAAGGGGCTTCTTACTAGGAGCACAAGCGTTCATGCCATGGGAAGGGCTATGAGCCACCATCTTCCTAGAAGAACGAGCTTGGCGCAAACGTTTGGCACGCCGATAGCAAAAGCTTTCTTGATGCCCATCTTTCTCACAAAAAGAGCAATGGTACAAAGGCCTACTAGAAGGCACACCATTCTCCGACAAGTGAGAAGTCCCTTGGGACTTAGAACAAGAAGCATCAACAACCAACTTGGTGCCAACACTAGGAGCACACGTGCCATGGGAAAGGCTACGCGGCTTCCTAAAAGCCTTAGCTCGAATTCGTCGCTCGTGTTTGACATGGCGGAAACAAAAATCGAATGAGTGTCCATCCTTCTTACAAAAGGTGCAATGGAAAACCGGATTGGTAGCACGAGTCCCAAAAATATGAGAAGCACCCTTATCAAGAGAAGTCCCTTGGACATCACTCGAAGAAACAACAAGGTTAGGAGTAGCTATGAAAGAGCTATCCGAAACCTTGACACTAGTGCTAACGTCAAAAGACTCATGCACAACACAAGAACTCAACTCCGGTTGCAAAGATGCAGACTTGGAAACATCAACATCAGAGTTGGAAGAAATGCGTGACTCAAACGACTTAGCACAAATGGCTCTTGCATCTTTTGGCCAAAACCTCATTTTCAAACATGAGGCAGTCACAAGTACCACAAGGAGTGTTTCTCAAGTTTCCATCTCCTTTTCAATGCACTCGGCATATGTGGTACGCAAGAGCTCAATCTCCTTCTCAAGGTTGGCACTCATATCATTGTGCTCAACAACTTAGCGCTCATATCATCGCGCATAACTTTTAAAGCCAAAACTTCTTTTTCTAAATCAATGCATGATGTGCACATGAAATCAGTGGAAGAAACATCACCATTCACATCAAGCAAGGAATCATGAATAGCACAAGAAGTAAGGCAAGCATTTTTATTCAAAGAGCACAAGCTACAAGGCCTAGAATTTATCTCATCAATTTCAGCCCTAGCATGCTCAAGTTCATCTACACATGTGGTGTGAGTCAATTTTAATTCATTAATTTCAGCATGCAAAGACTCACATGAAACATATGGTAAAGAAGCTTTTGACCTAAGCAAGGCTATTTCAGATTTAGCATAAACAAGTCCTTGCGCAAGTCAAAGCAAACAAGACATGGTATGGAAGCATTTGATTTCAACATTTCATTCTCAGATTTTAAGCTAGCAGAGAAAGAAAAGTAGCTCATCATTCTTCCTAACCATGTCACTACAAGAGGTGCAAGGTAAAGATGCATTAGACTTCCAATGAAAAAGGCCACATTTTACCTAGTGATGGAGCAATTCAACTTCTTAATCTTATTACGCAAGGTATCACAGTGTTCATCAATTCTATCATTATACTCATCACAAAATTTAAAACGTTGGGACAAAATCCCAAGGCTAGCGACAAGTGTACCTTTCTTGGCCTTGCCAAGTTCGCGTATAATATCCTCGTTGAGTGCTCATCATCCCTTAGGAAGTCCAACAAAGCAACCACCTCGCGTTCCACCTTATCAATTGCATGTCAATCAAACAAACCTGTGGACAAAGACACTCTAGAAGAAGAACCTGGTGCTATTTCTAAAAGCACCGTTAGTGTTAGCCAAACAAAAGCTTAAACACCTCCACAAACCACGTCGGAAGCCAAACCACTCTAAAAGGTCGCCTTCGCGGATCCGGAACCAGTTAAGGTAGAGAGATCCTTAACTGGCTCTGATACCAATTGAAGGACTGAATTGGCGACTAGAGGGGGGGCGAATGGGAGCCTCAAATTTCTTCTCGAGAAATGATGGCCCTTGTCCCAAAAAATCACCCCAAAAGCGAAGACTCAAACAACCGGTGAGTTCATGACCTACGAATAGGTGGATACCTTAGGAGATGTCCTAGAGGTACAGTGGAACTACCGAAGAACCCCCAAAATGAAGCGCCAAAGCAACGGGGCAAAACTGCACAAGCAAGCTCCTAGAACAATCGAACCTCCGATAATGGAACACCCCACTCCTATGGAGAAGAGGAAAGTGTTCGGCCAAAACTACTTAGGCCAACTAGTGGCAAAAGCACCTTGGAAAGATCCTTATGAAGTTAGGAAACTAACGCAATAGACGGATCTCAAATCGGAGCTCAAACGCAAAAGATACGACCGCTAGAACCAACAAAACTCCGAAAGCGGAACACTTAACTCCTATGGAGAACAAGGAAGTGTCCAACCAAAAATACTTTGACCAATGATGCCAAAAGTACTTTGGAATGATCCTTAATAAGTTAGGAAACCAATGCAACAAACGGATCACAAATCGGAGCTCGTACGCAAAAGATACGACGACGAAATCAGCAAAACTGTGCAGTTCCGGACTGTCCGCTAGTGAACCGCGGACTGTCCGCTATTGAACCCCGGACACTCCGGGAATGAGTCCCGGACAGTCCGCCGTTCAAAAATGAAAACAGCGACCTCGCTGGCCGTGAACAGCCCCGACCCCCGGACAGTCGGGGATGAGTCCCGGACAGTGCGCCACTATCCAGAAAGCCAAAAACAGCTCGGGACAAAACCAAAATCGATTGGATCTTCACCAAATCGAACGGGGCTGCAACCAAAATTCTCCCAAGTGTTCTTCTACGTGTTGGGAAGCTAATCCTAGGATATCATCACTCCAAACCAACTAATCCATGAGAAATCGGAAGAACACTAGAAAAGGGGAAGAACGAAGAACGAACGCGATTTCGACCCGATCTATGTGCTCGTGAGGTTGTAGAGAAGAAATCCTTCAGTGGAAAGAAGGATCTCACGACATAGAACAATTTGATTCAAACGGAATCACAAATCGTCGCTCGGAGAGGGAGAACGAGGCAAATCTCCGAGAGAGGAAAAACGAAAACGCGAAGAACAAAACGCGATTCGATCCAAAATTGCAGCCAACAAGAGGAGGGGCGAAATTGCTCCTTGGATTGCTACTAGATGAAGAATTGTGTAACACTCTGTGTCGGGTCACAAGCCACTCCTCGCAACACAAAGCGATGATGGCTAAAAGCTCAAGAACAAGAGTCGGTCTCTCCTCTCACCCTAGCCTCCTCTCACCTAAACAAAATGAGATTGACACCTCCAAGGATGGGCTGCCCTAACCAGCCCCCTTCATATATATAGGCGCATGTCCGAAGACAAAACGCCCTCTCATGAAGCACTCAACCCAAATACCCCATAGGGGTAAAACTGTCCAGACTTGACAGTTTCCATCCGACGACCACGCGCCTTCTCATCCTTCGCTTCGCCTCGACACAAGCTCCAGGATGCCGCCACGTGTCGCCACCGTCGACCACCGCGCCTTCTCGTGGATAGCTTCGCCGCCGCGCCAGCCTCTCCACGCCGCCACGCGTCGACCGTCCTTTTAGACCTTCCCCCGGTTTTGAGCCCCAAACCGGGAAACCTGCCAGCCCAGGTTTTGAGGCCCAAACTTGGAAACCGCCCACCCCGAGATTTGAGGCCCAAACTCGGAAACCCGCAAACCCAGATTTTGAGGCCCAAACCTGGAAACCGTTCATCCCGAGTTTTGAGGCCCAAACTCGGAAACCGGCCACCCGAGTTTTGAGGCCCAAACTCGGAAACTGTCGAGGGTAGCTTTTTGAGGCTCAACTACTGAACGCGCACCGTAGACTGGATATGGTTCGCACACCCCGACCACCGGCACCGATGCTGATGCATGTCTAGCCTCCACGCCGGGCACAACGCCTTCGCCATCCTTCTTGACTCGGCCGACGGCACTTGCGTCGCACGCAAGCCCGTGTCCGACCTCCCGCCAAGTGCCACGACGCCATCGTCTTCCTCCCGACTCGGCCGATGCATCGCACATCCCCATGTGCTCTCGCTCGCCGATGCCGCGTGCCAGCTACCACAGCTGGTCCTCTGGCCCTCTGGTCCGTCGGTCCAAGCCTCACGTCCATCCTTCACCGCTCTGGGTACATCGGCATGGCACGTCCGCGGCACGGCACGCCCATCCTTCACCGCTCCCAGTCCGTCGGCACGACACGTCTCTACTTGACCTTCACCTCGCCATAGACCACTGTATCCGAGCTCAACACCTGTACATCAACACAGCCAAGAGACACATGTTGCACACGCACACCAACCCGGTAAACACACACAACTCAACGCCACCGGTTAGTCATAAACATTAAGCGCATAGCGAGATAATGACTCAACCGGGAAAAGCCTCAAACCTTCCTCATTAATGTCAATCATTCATCATATTTGTTCTCACTAGGAAAGAAAACATATATCGGTACAAGAGACAAACTTCGATAAAGCACACTACACAGTTCTACAGAACTTATGGTCGATCCATATATTGAGGTACATAAGGATTTCCTTCGATCCAAGTGGCCCGGAAGAGTGAATCTTGGATTACACGTCAGCACATGCAAACCTTCGGCGATTGTTGCGAAAACAATGTCAGGGTAATGACAACATAGATGAGCAGCTTTATTTGTTGGCCAGACAACCATCGTGGCATATCAGCACGTACAAAGGGTACGACATCAACGGGAATACATTTTACACAATAGCCCAAGACTGAAGGAGCACCAACCAAAACAGTGGTGTACGTGTGGATGCCACGGATCCAAATGGGAACAAACAAACATATTATGGCCGCATACATGACATATGGGAACTAGACTACGCACCTAATTTTAAAGTCCCTTTGTTTCGATGTAAATGGGTCAAGATGACCGGTACCGGAGGTGGGGAAACAGTCGACAAGGAGTATGGGATGACATCAGTGGACCTCAACAATATGGGTACAAAGATGAACCATTTGTCCTTGCCGCGGATGTGAGTCAGGTGTTCTACGTGAAAGACATGTCTACAAAACCAAAAAGAGGGAAAAATGATAACAACTCGATCGTCCACGAGCCAAAGCGCCACATAGTTCTTTCAGGGAAAGAAACATTATCGGAATTGAGGACAAGTCAGACATGTCAGGTGATTATGAAAGAGATGACCGAATTCTGTCATTCAAAGTGAACAAAGACCCAAGCATTTTGTTAAACAATGAGGAAACTCCATGGTTAAGGAATCATCATAACCAAGGGACATATGTCAAGAGGAGGTTCGCAGTTGTGCCCGCTAAATAGTGGGTTGTAAAGATATTATGTAATAATTAATTAATTAAGACTTTATTTATTTAATAATGGATTTATATATAAATTTAGTAGTGATCATTGATTATGTGCTCCTTTAGATGTGAATCATCAAAATACATATAAGAAGATACTAAAATTTAACATTTTCTTCTGTAAACTAAAGCAAAAAGAATCTCATACTAAATTTTAAAAAAAGTATATCAAATATTTAATTTTCTGTTAAATTAGAAAGATTTAAGATATATTTAAAAGAAAACTAAATTTAAAAATCTAAAACTACTCCATCTGTCGCGTAGAACGAAATTAGGCAATGATTTTTTAGGTTATAAACAAAAGATTAACGTCCAAATGATGTGAAAATAAATTTTTTATTGAAAGTCAACAATTTTTTAAATTTAAATTGAACATTATATTTTTGCATTAACAAAATATGAATGGTTATTTACATTTATATTCGTTATTATAAAAAAAGAAAAAAGAATTTATGCTACAAAATTGTCTACTATACAATAAGGTCAAAGGAAATATAATTGTTATTTTAAAGTAATTTTATGCCTACTGTTCAATTTACTATGCAATTAACAAGAATTACAACATATTTATATAGTGAAAACTCAATACAAAACCCAAAATATTGAAAACCCAAAACTGTGGCGGGAAAGGACCATTTAGTCCCGGGTCGTCTTACGCACCGGGACTAAAGACCCCTTTAGTCCCGGTGCGTAAGCCCGCCCGGCACTAAAGGTCCAATCCTTTAGTCCCGGGCGTATTACGCACCGGGACTAAAGGGTCTTTAGTCCCGGTGCGTAATACGGCCCGGGACTAAAGGCCCTCCCTGGTATATAGGGCACAATGCCCTCCAATCTTCTGCAGATCGACGCAGTTGCCCCGCCACCGTCCGCGCCGCCGTCCTCGAACTCTCCTTGCCGTCGAGCGTTTGTCCCGGTGCGAAGATATAGTACATAGTGTCGACTCGACTCGATATTTTGCAGGTATCAGATGACTCAGCTCAGAGATAAACATGACAATTCTGTTGGGTTTGTTGATCCATATGTTGTTTTCAAGACTCCAAACCCTTCAGCGACTTGGAGCGATGAGTCGTGTACGAATCTCATGAGGTTCTTCGTGAACCAAAAAGATAGAGAAAAAATTCTCTTCCCATACAACTTTAAGTGCGTGAGACATATATAGTTAAGTATGTGCACATTTTATTTTACTTAAGCCTAATAATATATATATATAAATCATGTGTATGAACAGCTATCACTGGATACTGATGGTCATCGATCTCAAACACAGCAATGTGTTAATCTATGACTCGTTGAGCAAACCGCAAGAAGATTACCAACATATGATAGACATCCTCCAAAGGTAATTTTTCGATCCCTAGCTTGCATGCTTAAAGTATAGACTAAGCTTGTATATATGTATACTAATTAAATAATGATCCAACTATTAATATTTCATTGGCCGGATTAGGGTTTGGAAAAAATTCATTGCTCAGCAACATATGAGTCAGTGTAAGGCCCCACTTACAATAAAGCCACGACTACCAGTAAGTTTACACCTTCGTCAATGTACGTGTATCTTTATTATATCATGTCATATATCATATCTATATATCATATCTTTATTATGAGATGAATCTTTTCATTCTACAGTGGATTTTGACACAAAAACAGGATACCAACTTATGCGGATTCTATGTTTGCGAGTACATGATGATAGAATCAAATAGAATTCCTGAAAAAATCATCAAAGTACGTAACATGTTTCTTTTCATTTTTTAAAGACTTAATATTGATAATATAGATATAACTAATATCTTCTTTAATTCCAATTGAAGACTGACTCGCTGAAGCAAAAAGTGATGCTAGAAGGCAAATTGAAAGCAATACAAGAGACAATAGCAGGATTTCTTCGGAAACAAGTCATAAATCCCAACGGCGAGTTCTACTATAGTAGCAACAAGTCGTTGATTCCAAACAATGATGATCATTTATATGCCCCGTAGATCTTTAGATGGAGTAAAACTTGTAATAGGTTACAGTACTAACTTTGGAGTACAAATTATATAGATAGATATTTGGACAACTTCTATATTTATATTGCTTATAATTTTATGTACATATATTTATATATATATGTATATGTTTTGTTCTATAGTTCAATTATATATGCATGCAATAAGCTTATTGCGTTATGCTGCTAATATATAAAAATTATATATATTAGCAGCAAAGAATATATATTGAAAAACCTATTAAATAAATAAACAAAACTAAAAACAGAACTGAAATGAAAATAAAAAGGAAAAACCAGGGGACCCTTTAGTCCCGGCTAGTATTACCAACCGGGACTAAAGGTGGGCTTTAGCCCCAGTGACCGGAGCCGGGACTAAAGGGGGGCCTTTAGTCCCGGAAGCGTAGTCCCGGCTCGGCAACCGGGGCTAAAGGCCCTTGCCGACCGGGGCTAAAGCCCAATTCTGTTGTAGTGAAGGCCTATGTAATAAGGCCCTATATATAAAGAGCCCCTATATAAAAGCACGTATCTTGGCAGATATCTGCCACCTCTACCAAAGATGGCGATTTAAATGTTAGGAAACCCGTTCCTATAGTTTTCCAACTGGGCCGCCCGACACGGCACGGGCACGGCTCGGCACGGCCCGGCCAGGCACGACACGGTCAGGCACGGCGGCACGCCGTGCCGTGCCTGATAGTGCCATCGTGCCGATGCAGCGGCCCAGGCACGGCCCTATCAGGCGTCAGCGTGCTGTGTCGTGCCATCGGGCACGGCAGCACGCTAGTGCCCGTGCCGGCCCAGACGCACTCCCAGACGCCGTCGGCGGAGAAGGAGAAGCAGCTGCAGCTCCGAGCAGCACCGGATCAGTAGGTCTGTAGGTAGAAAACAAAACAAGAAGAAGAAGAAGAAGAAGATGTGGGGATTTACCCGCTTCTTCGGAGCTCCGGCGACTGCGAGGCCGCCGCCGCTGCCGCTACTGTTGCCGGAGGACGAAACACAGAGGTGGGGCGACGGTGATCCGTCGTCGCCCTTGCCCCTTCCCGTCCCCCTTCGCCACGGCTGACGGATGGGACAGAGTCGGAGAGGGAGAGAGAGAGAAGACTGCGGCGGCGGCCGAGGAAATGAGCTAGGGTTCGGATGGGAGAGGAGAGAGCGAAGCAGCAGCGGCTTATATACTCGTCACAGCGGTAAACTTCAACGGCTAGGATCAGGCGGTGGGGAGGATACGAAGGCTGCAAGCGAACCATCGTGCCGTTCGCGGGCCAGGCCTCTGAGCCGTGTCGTGCCCGTGCTGGCCCGTGGGCCGAATATGTGGCCTAGGCACGGGCACGGGGATGGGCCATGCCAGGCACAGGCACGGTGCATGCGGGCCTGGGCCGTGCTCGGGCCGTGCCCGTTCCGGCCCAACGTGCGTGGCCCAGTTGGAAAACCATATCCGTTCCTTCCGAAACCCTCAAACTCGTCAGGAGTCAAAGTCTGTCAGTACGCGCCTGTCTCTCTCTTCTTTCTCCAGTTGCTCGCCAGCTCGGGCGGCGCTCCCATTCCAGCTGTTCGCCCCGCGCCGCCACCAGATTCCTCGCCGCTCGTCCCGTTGGCACTCTTGATCGGAACCATGAAAGAGCAGCACAAGAAACCAGCGGCAAACAACACCGCCGCTTCCTTGCCCAGCGCCAGCGCAGGTTCTTCATCCTCCTCTCGCTCGACCTCGATTCACGGTTCCATGTCCTCCACTTTTCCTCTCCGCCTCCGCGTCAGGTTCGTTGTCGTCCCAGTTCAACCACATCTCGCCTTCGCCAACGACGGCGCCGTTTGGCTGCCGCCCACTCCCGAACTGCCAGCTAACGCACTCCCTGCCCTCGCCCTTCCTCTCGGGGCTTAGCTCGATCCGTAGGATGGGCGCCAACGTCTTGGGTGATATGAACGCGCAAGAAATGACCCAGCGCCAGTTGCTCCACGGCCAGCGGGAGCAAGAAATGACGCAGCCGTCGTCGTCGATGACAATGCCCCAATACACACATAATACCAAGCGGGGAATTCTCCGGCTTCCAGTCCGCGTCGCCTCTGACCACGCGAGGCCTCCGTGGGTTCGCGCCGCCGCCGTTGCAGCAACAGCAGGCGCAGCCGTCGTTTTCTAGACTGCAGCCTCTGCCCGGCGGCAACTTCTCCGGGTTCCCTTTGCCAGCGCCGCAGCAACAGCAGATGCAGCTCTCCTCCACGGATCTGCCCAGCAGGATCTTGTCTGGGTTGGAGCCGCTGCCAGCGGCATCGTCCCAGGATTTCTCCACCTATGATCTGGCGCCTCTTCCTAGTCCTAGCAGGACCACCATTTTCCAGTCCTCTTCATCATGCTCTGCTGAGGCTGACCACGCGCAGGCATCGTCTAACTCAGAGTTGCCTCCATTGCCGCCGAGCCTACAAAAGTATGGTCTGTCTCCGTTAGGGCACCTATCACAGAACAATGGTTCATCCATTGTTGATCAGTCTAGGTCTGGTTTCGTGCAGCCTTCATCGAATTCAGAGACGTATGAGTTGGCCCCATTGCCCGAGAGCCTGCAGATGCCACCACTACTGTTACAGCAGGTAAAGCAAGAGCCCGTTGTCGTTGCCCCTTCCCTTGTCGACCTTGAGCCCGAGATTATTTCACTCGAAGATGGCGACGAGTTCAGTGTTCTTATGCACTCGTTTGCATCGTCTCAGGGTCAAGGATCGGCGAGCCTTCCCACCAGCTTAGAAGACAGGCTACAGTTGGGCGGTAGAGGCAGTGAGCTGAGCATGAGGGGCGCCACCCACTACTACAAACAGCCACTGTAGGGGCGCTCCAGAAGTACTGTAGGGCGTTGACCCAACCGCCTATCAAAGTGTACTTACAGTGCACCCACTATAGGGGCGGTTTGGGCGGCAGCCGCCCCTACAGTGAGATCCACTGTAAGGGCGGCTGGTGATTGAACCGCCCCTACAGTGGGTCACTATAGGGGCGGTTCAATCACCAGCCGCCCCTATAGTGGCTCTCACTGTAAGGGCGGCTCTAGATTGAGCCGCCCCTACAGTGGATTCCAGTAGGGGCGGTTCAATCTAGAGCCGCCCCTACAGTGCATTTTCCAACAAAAAAAATAAATATTTATATAATTCAAACCACAGCAGTGCATATATATATATATATATATATATATGCTGTGGTTTGAATTATATAAATATTTATATATATATATATAATTCAAAAGACAGCAACATATATATAATCCAAACACAATAGAAGTGCAAAGTTCCATCATCCAAATACATGTGACAAGGCAATGCCTTGTTCAATATATATATATACTAGCGTAGGGCGCGCGCCTTTGCGCGCATATGCAGTTATATGCAATTATATGATCTTGACCAAACCAGTATCTTCATCATTTATTGGACAAGCTTTTAGCTTACTGACGAAATTAGTCATTCCAGGAGGAATTCTGGAAAGGAAAAAAATAGTGTATTTAATAATCCTATAACTGGACCAAGAAATGAGCCATATATCATGATACTACAGGACATACCTTCATCATTTGTTGGACAAGCTTTTAGGTAACTGACCAAATCAGTCATTCGAAGAGGAATTCTACAAAGGGAAAAAAGTGCCTTTAATAATCCATGTAAATGGACCACAGAAACAAGGCATGACATAATATTACAGGACGTACCTACATTATTTGTTGGGATCCTTGTCCTGAAGGAATACATCAATGTTACAAGGTTTGTAGCTTATAAATCAAATTCTGTTCTTGGCATCCGAAATCCTGTTAATGGATCAAGAAAATGAACAATGCTTATTTTGTTGTAGCCAGGGGAAAAATATTAAGTAATTCTATCTTTGTAAAAACCTTATAACACCGCTATAGAAGAAATAAAGTAAACTGTCTATACTACTGCAGACTGGTACTTTGCCGAGTGTTTTTACACTCGGCAAAGTTTGCTCGGCAACATAATTCACGGCAAAAAAGACTTTGTCGAGTGCTTTTTCTCGGGCACTCGGCAAAATAATAATATATTTTGCCGAGTGCTGGGCAAGGCACTCGGCAAAATTTCGCAGCCGTTACGCCGCTTGCCGTTAGCCGTTATTTTGCCGAGTGACCTAAAACACTCGGCAAAATTGTTTCTGTTGTTTTCTTAGAAAACTTTGCTGAGTGTTTTTTGCTCAAGACACTCGGCAAAGATTATTTTAAAAAAATAAAAAACATATTTTGCCGAGTGTTTTGGATCAAGGCACTCGGCAAAGATTATTTTTAAAAAATAAACCCATATTTTGCCGAGTGTTTTCTATTAAGGCGCTCGGCAAAGATTATTTTTAAAAAATAAAAATATACTTTGCTGAGTGTTTTGGATCAAGGCACTCGGCAAAGATTTTTTTTACTTTTTTTAAAAAAAAAAAATATACTTTCACAGATTACATGATCAAAAGGTATTTTTTTTGGATAGTGATTAATCATAACATTCAATTCCTAGGAAATTTTTTTGTGATGTAATAGCAGATAAATAAAAAATACAAGCAGAGTCGAATGTAGGACCGAGACTAAACTGAATTGAAGAACCAAAAAAGGTATAAATAATATACCATAACTACTGCTAGGTACAACAGTTGACACACAACATCATGATAATCCCCAAAAAACGGAAACTTTACTCTTAAGAATGAAATAGAACAAGAAGAGTAGAGGAAAAGGTGTGGCAGAAAAGAAAGCGGGCTCCAAAAATTAGATCAGTAACCGGCAGCAGCACTGAAATTACCTAAGGCAGATGGCTGAGCACCTCTTGCCATCTCGGTCTTGCTCTGCAGCAGGCTAGAGCTGGGCTGGCTGGACAGTGCACTTGTCGTGATGGAGTGTTCCGCACTGCACTGCACAGGACACCTGCCTGCAGGTACTCTTCTGGTTTACAGAGAACAAGTCCTTGGACCTTGGGTGAGGGAGGCTGGGGAACAATTCCACATTCTTCCTGATCACGCTTTTTGGCTGCCTCTTCCACATTCCAATCTGAACAAACAAAATGGGAATTGGTATTCTAAAAAGTTCAAGGCAGAGTTGAGTGACTAGGCACTACCAAAGTAACTGCATTCACAAAGTAAACAAAAATCATGGTTGACAAACCAGCTACCATGCGTGTGGCCCAGTGAAATCTCAAAAATTGCTCCAAACTTAAAATTACAATCCCTAGGCCACATGACCACCATGCAGTACCCACAAAACGACTCCACTCAGTTATCTCTCCATGAAACTCCCACTAAAACACATGCACCCAGACACCCACAAACATAGAAGCAGCAAACAATGAATGAACATCGATGTTTGTTCAGTTTATACCAGTTGGTGCCAAGGTGTTCTTCACAAAGACAGAGATGTCCTTCTCTGGAGCAGATGGTGCTACTCAACCTTAGTTAATCCTGGAGGCTCGAACTTTGTGTTGCCATTGGAACTGCAATTGGTCTTGCATAGCTTGATCTGTTATAATACCAGCATGTTAAAATGGTCTATAGCATTAGCAAACTGCTAATCATGATTGATGAAATAGTATGATTCTTTTATAATGAACTGCTAATATATAAACTGGAAAACATTTTCAGCAAGGGAAATATACCTTCACTTGTGTGGATCATATTGTTTGTCTCAAATTAGATCAGATCGTAACCAAACCCTTTTTAGGATCTCTACATGATAGAAAAAATAGTGATTTAAAATATTTTTATCCAAACCCCTGCCAAGCACAAATATTATTGGGCACCATGGTCCCACAAAATAATCCTTTTGTTCGAATACAGACAAAGATAAAAAGCTACAAACCAGTTACAAGCCTTTCCTGTGATCAAGCATCAGATCTATATGTTCCTAAAATAAACGAGTTAACCCATCATTCCGAAGCTTCTGTACATGTACTGAAGGTGTACTCTTATTTTGCTCATAAGATAATAAAATCTAGGAAACCGGTTATTTTAGCACAAATACTGAGATTATTTTGGCTGTACTCTGAAACATTCTCCTAACAACATGATTTTGATTGTCTACAAATATTTTAGTTGTAGAGATTTATTTACTCAGCCAAAACCAACATTCAAAGACTGCATAGAAAAGTTAAAGACCAAAAGGCTAAAATCGGATAGATCTACTCTGCATACAACTCAAAGAACTGAAGCCGATTTCGAGCAACCAGCAGATTTCAGATTGCGCAAATTTCTTCTCTGCATTGCATTGACAGAATGGCCGAATGGCCGGAAGATCATACATAATTCCATACTAGCTAGTACGAATCTATGATATATGAATGCTATATGCTATGGGTCGGATGCCATGCGATCAATTCAATCGTCGTCCCTAACATAACAATTAACAACGCAAGCATACACAATCAATCAATCAACCGTACCAGAGCGTAAGCGTATACGTACGGACGTACCTGCGGGCGGAGGTTCAGGAGCGGCGCGCCGCGGCCGTCCATGAGGAGGAGCTCGCCGGCGAAGAGCTTCCGGCGGCGCGAGTAGTTGTCGACACGGAACGCCAGGCCACTGGCGGCGGCGTAGACGGAGAAGCCGTCGGTGCCCTGGAACCCCATGCTGGACCGCTTCCACACCGTGTACACCGCCGCCGCCGCCTGACGATGACCCTGGCCGTCCCCGCCGCCTGACGAACAAAGATATTGGTGATTTAAGAATACTTGTTAGATTTCACTAATTGAGCTGATAGTTTCTCAGAATTTTGTTTCAGTGACAGACTCAGAGCAGACAACAAAGATAATGACTCAACAAGGCATGCTAACAAGCTAATACTCTGTAAATTCAACTTGTAGGTCAACAAATTTGATTTGAACAACAATGGATCAAGAAAATATTTATGTTACTTGTATGCAAGAGTAAATAAACTGAAAAATTAGACTGTAAGTCAACTGAAAAAAATACATGCAAATGTTAACAGAATCTATTAATCTATATGTATCTATATGGCATGGCTTAGTAAGGACAAATAGATTGTATGTCAGTTTAGTAAAGAGTGAAAATGCAGCTGCTCAATAAAATTCACTATCTATCATTCAAGTTGAGTGTTCTAGAAAGGACAAATAAATTACCTAAAAACTATATTATTCAGTTCTAAAAACATTTTCTCTTTAATGGAAGGGTAAATATAAATTACCTAAAAAACTAAATTATTCAGATCTAAAAACATGTTCTCCTCCATGGCTGGGTACCTCGTGCTGCGCCTACATGGGGGACCTGAGCGGGAGCAAGGGAGAAGCTGAGAGAGAGGAAGAGAGAGACAGAGATAGAGGACGGGGACCTCGCCTCACCGGATCACCGCCAACGCCTGATTGACCTCCATAGCCAGGATCCCATACGCCGTCGCGTCGCCATGGCCCTGAGTGGGGAGCAACAAGGGAGAAGCTGAGAGAGAGGAAGAGAGAGACAGAGAGAGAGTGAGAGTGAGAGAGAGAGAGAGAGAGCACAGGGACCTCGCCTCACCGGATCAAAGGGACGCGCGGTGGAGGCGGCATTGCTTGCGTCGGCAGGCGCTAGGGAGCCGCGGCGACGCCTGGCCGGGGCGGGGAGTGGCCAAGGGGCCGGGACGGAGGCTGGCCGGGGCGGGGACTCGCCGGCGGGGGCAGTGGCTCGCCGGCGGGGGGCGGGGGCGCGCCTGGCCGCCGAGGCGCTCAGGACGGGGCCGCGCAAGGGCGGTGGCTGGCCGGGGCGCCGGGGCGGGGAGTCGTCGGGGAGCGGGCGAGGGCTCGCCGGGCGGTGGCTGGGCGGCGACGGGGGGGCGCTGGGGGCAGCGCAGTGGCAGCGACGGGCCGGTGCTGGGGGGGCGGTGCGGCGCGGTTAGGGTTGGGGACACGGGAGGGAGTGGAGTGGGCCGGCTTGGCCATTTAGGCCACGTGGGCTTTTTTTTTTGCTTTGTCGAGTTTCACCTAGGGCCGGCACTCGGCAAAATCAGGAAACGATGCTTCGGGTAACCGAATTTCGGTTTGGTCTTCGGTTTGGAACCGAGCAGACCGAGCTCCCCTCTCTAATCTGTTCCAGGAAGAGCAGATCGAGCTTTCTAAGAGAGAAAGAGAGAGCCTGAGATTGAAGAAGGAGAAATCTATTCTAGTAGAAGGAAAGGGAACATGAGATCGAGGAAGGGTAAGAGAAATTGGAACGCCGTGCTGCAGAGTGCAGACCTACCTTTGAGGCAACATCGATCTCACGGCGCTGGCGTTGCGTCCTCTCTCGCGGTAGGGGAGGTGGACACGGACAGCAGGGCTCTCCGGCTCTCCCTGCGATTCCCCAGGAGCGGCCTTCGGTTCGGTCCTCCGCTCCTCCCTACAGGCTCCAGCAGTGGCCATCGGACCTGCTTTTTGGCCGTGGCCGCAGAGACTGCACTAGTAGATGAGATGAGATGGATGTAGAGACCTCTAGATAGTACGGAGTAGATTAGAAAATATAAAATGTATGGATGGTAGATACTGTAAGCACTAGAGAGCAATAGAATACTAGTATTCGGATTATATCGGGTAGTTCGGGTGTATCGGTTAATTGGCTTCACAGACCGAACAACGCTGACTACTCATCGGTCTTTCAAAGATGAGAACCGAAATAGGAACCGAGGATCGATACTTCGGGTTTTTCGGGTTTGGGTTCGGGTTTTTCGGTCTCGGTCTTCGGTTTCGGTCTTTTATGCCCAGCCTGACGTGCTACGACAGTGTCAAATAAAGGAATGACCAAAATAAAAGTTGTAGATCATGTTGTCCCCTTCAACTTTGTTATTCAAAACTTTGTCATAAGGGCCACTTTTAAATCACTTAGCGTCACAAAACTCTTTCAAAATTTTAATTTCAAATCTTTGACCATATAAAAATACGCCAAATGAAGGGATGGCCTATACAAAAGATGTGCAAGGGGGCACGGTGGTAGCGGCAGATGAGAAAGAGGTGAGGTGGCAACGGCGGTGGAGCGAGCATAAGGGCTGTAGATCCGGCGGCGCCGCCATGGATTCACCGTGTCGGAGAGAAGGGGTCGACTGCGGAGAGAGGAGAGGCACCGGGGGTGGAGACAGAAGTGACGACGGGCTTGGGGTGGATGCCGCGGATATGAGAGGGAGCGGGCGACAAGAACGACGGAGAGGGAGAAGGCGCGCCGCCCGTCGCCGCCCCTGGAGAGATCGAGTGTGCCCCTGGAGAGATCGAGAGAGATAGGTTGGGGAGGCTCGGCTTTTTTTTTGACAAGGAGTGGGGAGAGCAGCGAGATATTTTTGTCCACCAAAACGATTTCAGGTGAAGGAATGTCTTCTTTTTGTTTTCTTTTTTCTTAACACATAGATTTAACGGGAAGTACATAGGTTTTAAATTCACCTCAACATTAGATATATAGGATATTATATATCTATATTTTCAATATTTTTTCATGATATAAAAAATTAGATACATATGATAATATAAATTATCAATTCTATACTATTCCACAAATTTTTATGATTAGTATATATATTAATGACCTTATAGAATTTAAGTGAGTTTTATGAAATATTAGAGTAGATGTGAATAATGTATGCTATGACAGTGTTAAATGAAGCATAAAACTTTGGTATTCGAAACTATTTCATTAGGGCCACTTTTAAATTCCTTAGCCGCACAAAACTCTCTCAAAATTTGAATTTTAAATCTTAGGTACTCAACACTTCCACATTAGAGGTCATTTAGTGTCCCAAATTTCATCTGCGAGCTGTCGACCTTTAAAATTCCTAGAACTTAAGAAAAATTCAGTAATTCACTACTTTTTCAAAAAAAATCCTCAAATTTTGTGTAGTGACATGTCTTGTCCACCTAAACTCTAGAAAAAAGAACTAAATAATTTCAACTAAATAATCCCCAAAATGTTTCATATAGAAAAGTTATGAATATCAAGTTTGCTAAACTCTTCAAGATATACATAACTTGTCTTTGTCAAGTTTTCATTCGACAAAGTTTTCAAGTTTCAAATTTGAATTTTAAAATTTTCACAGTTCAAAGCAAGTTTTTGAAACCCTAGATAGTCTCAACTCGAAAAGTCATGAATACCAATATTGGTCCATTCATCAAGATCTACATTTGATATATAGGTCATTTTTGCATTTGACAAAGTGTCGGCATAGTGTAGTTCTAAATCCACATGAAGTTTCGTAAAGTCTATTGAGATCCGTGATTTTGTTACTAGTGTTTACTAAACTTTCTCAAATACAAAAATAACCTATGTATAAAATGTATATCTTGATGAGTTATACAAAAGTGATATTCAAAAGTTTTCCATTTGAGACCATTTAGTGCCTCATTTGACCAAGTTTGACCAAATCACATCTCGGATTTTGAAAACATGTCGCTAGTGTTTACCAACACTTTCTCAAATGCAGAAAAGACCTATGTATCAAATGTAGATCTTGATGTGTGGAACAATATTGGTATTCAAATTTTTTCTATTCGAGGTAATTTAGTGGCTCATTTGACCAACTTTGACCAAGTCAAATGTAGATTCGTGATTTTGTTACTAGTGTTTACTAAAACTTTCTCAAATGCAAAAATGACCTATGTATCTAATGTATATCTTGATGAGTTATACAAAAGTGGTATTCAAAAGTTTTCCATTTGAGGCAAAGTGTAGTTGTAAATCTTATTCAAAGTTATAGCTAGTTTAAATTTAAAATTTGATTTTTTTTAAAATAGTCGCAATGAAAATTGATCATGCTACAGTAATAGAGAGCAAGATTTTAGAAAATTTTAGGAAAAAGAATCATTGCATTTGGAGTTACTACGAGGGAGAAAGACTAGTTACAATTTTTATCTACGGATCAAAATAGAAAATTGCACCTATTTATTGAAGGTAAAGGTGTTCATCCAAATCCACTGTAGGGGCGGTTAGGGGCGGTTCATTCACCAACCGCCCCTACAGTGGACCACTATAGGGGCGGTTCAATCACCAACCGCCCTTACAGTGGCATCCCACTGTAAGGGCGGTTGGTGATTGAACCGCCCTTATAGTGGACCACTGTAAGGGCGGTTCAATCACCAACCGCCCTTACAGTGGTTTTGTAGGGGCGGTTGGAGATGCTGGACCCTAAGATGTCACTGTAGGCGCGGTTCAATCACCAACCGTTCCTACAGTGGAAAGGGGGGCGCTCTTACAGTGGGTTTTTCACGTAGTGACCCACGGAGGAGTTGGTCAAACCTGGGAGGCCATGCCGACGCCGGCAAGCAGCAGTAGCAGCATTCCCTAGAAATGTCACGGTTCCATGCCCATGTATTCACAGTCGGAAGAACAAGCGCTACAACAGCTGAACAACCTGTTATCCCTGTGGTCATCTACTGCAAGCAGCAGCTGCGACCAGAACATGGGGAGGAGCAGCGTTGCAGGCAGTTGCCATGGCTGGGAAGCTGCAGCCATGCCGGCGTTGGCCAACAATTTCGACATGATGAGCATTATTGGTGGCAGCAGCTACAGTGCCGGGACAAAAATGCAGTCTACCCCTGTCGTCCCCGCGGTGCCAAAGCTGATACTTGGGGGCATGGACAGACCCAGGCTGCCACCACGGCCGCCAGCTCTTGGAGCTGGTGGCGCTAGCACCAGCATGTCGCTAAGGGGCTGCACCAAGGAGCACTTCTTCTCTGAGGCCGACATCACTGCAGGAAACACGATCTTCGCCGAGTGCCTGCGAGTTCGCCGAGTGCCAAATTTCGGGCACTCGGCGAAGAGCCTCTTTGCCGAGTGCCAGAAATATGGCACTCGGCGAAGAATGAGCACAAGGCAAAGCCAGCTTTGCCGAGTGCCCAACACTCGGCAAAGAAAAGCACTCGGCGAAGACACCTCTTCGCCGAGTGCCGAACACTCGGCAACTATGAGCACTCGGCAAAGTCTCGCTGACCAGACGTCATCCGGGTCCGTTAGCTTTGCCGAGTGCCCGCGTCTGGCACTCGGCGAAGACCATATCTTTGCCGAGTGCCGGCCCACGTGGCACTCGGCGAAGAGTGCGGGCCTGGGCTATGCCACGTAAGCTGTTCTTTGCCGAGTGCCACATGGCTGGCACTCGGCGAAGTGCTGCTCTTTGCCGAGTGTCAGTCTAAGTGGCACTCGGCAAAGTATTTTTTTTATTTTGGACACCAATTTTTTGTGGGTCATCCCCACACTACCACTGTCAATATGTTCAAATTTGACAGTTTTTCAAAACATTTTGTTATATTTTTTGACTTTCTTTAGTTTTCTTGAATTTTCCCGAAAGACGCAAGTTTGAACTGCGGGTGCATCGAATAATGGATTTTCATGATTTAAAAAATGTTATTCTTGTTCTTAACTGTATGTTGAGGCCAAATGCAAAAACTGACCCTAGGTTTCGATCAACGTGGTCACGGGGCAACGCCTCCAAATTAAGTGTGGACGGTTTTTTAATTATAAAAAATGCAAATTAATTCCGAAAATCGTGAAACTTGGCGAGATGTTGTTACATCATATGTGTATGCCTTGAAAAAATTTTGAGAAAGTTTCGAGCAAGTTGCCACGTAAGATGCTTACAAACCTGGACATTTCAAACCTGGACGTCTCCAAACATGTTGAGATGTCCAGATTTGTAAGCATCGTCCTCCAAACATGGTGTCTCAAACAATGCCGACTGTTCCAAATAAATGATGCTTGCCGTCACTATCTTCAATCTATTGATTCGACCTCCTTGTTTTTAAGGAAATTATTGATGAATACTGGAGAGAGGATAGGGAACCTTCCTCTGAAGAACAAGACCATCTTCTCAAAAATGGTGTCCCCGATTTCATTTCGTGGTTTAGTACGAAGGTACCACTGAACTAACCTTGTATTTTATTTCATTTCTTGTTTCATTTGATGAAACGATCTACCCTATCTCAACTTACAGGCCCGCACAGATGCGGAAATGATAGATGAGTTGAAACAGGTTGCCAATGGCTTCGACTATAGGGTCAAGTCATTCACCGTTTATGATGTGAATGGCTATCGCTTTCACACAAGTAGCTACGAGCAGAGTCGGCCCAATCGAAAGACCACGAATACCGGAGTTCGTACGCCCGGCACCGATGAGCGCGACTATTACGGCATAGTCAAAGAAATATATGAGCTCAACTTTGAGGGTACCAAAGCTATTAATCCAGTGGTATTCAAATGTCATTGGTTCGATCTTGATGTCACGAGAAGAGCCCCTGAGATTGGGCTAGTCGAAATTCGACATGACTCCGTTTACAAGGGAGACGATGTCTATATTGTGGCTCAACAGGCCACACAAGTTTATTATCTCCCATGGGCGTGTCAAGAAGACAACAATCTTATGGGTTGGTACCTTGTGCAGTTAGTATCGCCGCACGGTAAAGCGCCTCTCCCAAACGATGATGATTACAACTTCGACCCAAACACATATAGCGGAGAGTTCTTTCAACCTGAGGGGCTAGAAGGGAGGTTTGACATTAACATTTTTGAGTTGATGGACATGGAAGAAGACGATGACAATGATATTGATGAGGACGAGGGTGATGAGGTGCACAATGCCAAGGACTAAGAATGCTTGAGCGATTACGGTTTGGTGGTGAGGACGAGGGTGATGAGGATGATGGAGACGACGCCGATTGTTTTGACAATATTGACAGTGATGACGACACACGTGTGCCACATGCCAACACACGAGGGGCACTAGCCACTGACAATCGCGGAGATAATTTTTAATTCATGTAATGCTATATTGTTATAATTATTTTGCAATTATGTTTTGTTCATTTTGTATCTCTTATAAAGACTTATCGTTTATATATGCTAATTGATTTTATCTTTGTAATGACAGGCACTCGACAAAATGTCGGGCGGAAGGGCGGCAGCAGCGGCGGGTCAACTCGCTCTACCAGAGGTCCAGCTCACCACCCACCGCAGCCGAGGAGCCGTCACACGAGGAGGGCGAGGTCCGGCCGCCCCCGCGGACGTCCTAGGAGGGAGCCGACTCCTGACCCGACTCCGGATCCGACTCCCGACCCGACTCCCGACCCGGCGGAGAGCTCGGACGACGACCAGGGGGACGCCAGAGGGACGTCCAGCAGGATGTCGGACGATGACACCACTTCCTCGGACTCGACGGGTGGCCAGGGGGACGAGGGTGCCGAGATCGTCGGTGCCTCCGGAGGGGGTTCCACTTCCTCTGCTTCGAGCAGAGTGTACTTGCGCGGCCCCTCGCAGCTCCCGCAGCAGCGTCTCGCACCTAGCCGCCGTTCGGTGATTCGACCGTCCGGCGACAAGTAAGTTACCATTAATGTTTTCACTACTTGTTCACATGGCATGCTCAAAATTGAACTTCCGACTAACAGTTGTTCTTAATGACTCATGCAGGAACTGGGAACTTGTGGCAGGTGGCAAGACACGCCATATCAATGGCATGTTAAGTCTTGTGATTCGGAAGAACTACCCGGGCTTGGTCACCTACGATGGGGTCAGGTCACCGCCCTGGACGTGGGACCACTTTGGTGCCGCTCCGGACCCCACGTACACCACCGTTGCAGCGCGGATTAGGGCCGAGTTCTGGGTCAGTCTTGCTTGCACAACATTTCTCAATGATACGTATTTATTGGACGTTCCTGAAATAATGAAAGGGTACATGTTGTCTTTATGCAGGAATACTTTGCGTGCGAGGCGGGGATAGAGGCCGAGGCGTTGCACGTGCAGGACAAGGTCTGCAGGTCCCGGCTCGCGGATATGTACCACGAGGCGTGGATCCAGTGCGTCATCAACTACAACGCCGACGTGTTAGGGAAGGCGGTGAAGAAGACAGACGCTAGGCAGATGATTCTCACCAGAGAGACCAACCTCACTAGGGAGCAGTACATCCAGGTACGTACAAAACAGTAATACTGATTGGTCCATCCATCACTTAGCGGCTCTTCTAACATATTAAATACTTATTGTCTTGCAGTTCTGTCCTAGTTGGTGCGCCAATCACCTAGACTGCTGGGTGGCCATTGTGGACAAGTGGAGATCGGACGCGTGGTACGAGAGGCACAGTGCCCGTCGAGACTGCCGCCTGCAGATGCCTGGGGTGGCACACCACCAAGGCAATCTTAGCCTTGCTGCGTACGCCGACAGATGGGTATGCTCTACTGATTTTTTTCATTGTAACACTCAATTACTCATTACTTGTAATCATCTGTGTTTTCCTCGCAGTCCTAGTCGCATGGTGGTGAGGAGTGCCTCCCTATCAAGGCGTACCACTTGTCGCACCAGGGCAAGGCGACTGCCGCGAGCACCCAGTACAACCCAGACGCCGGGCCCGAGACGTTCACCAACACGAACGCCTACACCAAGGTCACCGAGTACACCACTGCGGCTCGCGAGCGCCATGGGGAGGACTTCGATCCGGCCACCCAGCCCCTAGATACAGACCTGTGTGATGAGGCTGGGAGGAGGGAAGCAGCACGGCCAGTACTGGATAGCCAACAGCGCAGTTGACTCGTCCTCTGTTCCCAACCTCGCTGAGATTCGAGCTGCCAGCACGAGCTCCTCCGTCCCCATACGACCTCGGCAGCCGACCTCACAGTAGATGATGGCAGCACTTCAGGTAAGTACTTGTTCTATTCGTCGTTCATTGCTTTTACAAATATACCTTGTCTTTGCATTGTTTAAACCTTACGGGATGAATTTTGCAGGCCCAGATGCAGGCCCAGGCGGACCAGATGCAGAGGTTGCAGGCCATGCACGAGGCCGAGGCGGCGGCCCATCGTCGTGACTTACTGGCCGTCCAGCAGCGGGAGGCGCAGAGGACGCAGGACATAGCTCACTTCTTTGGGAGCCTGAACATCCCGGGTGTTGTCGTGCCTCCCTCGCTGCTCACTCCTTTTGTGCCTCCTGTTAGTCCTACGACAGAGACTCCGGTGAGTATATATGGTTGTTATATTTCTTTAACTTTTACGGCTGTCCTCCAGGTGCTAACGAATTTGCTTCTCCTTTGTGCACTCACAGTCGGAGGGTTCGGCACCGACTCCTCAACCTGGCCTTCCTCCGCACACTCTGCAGATCACTGGTGGCCCTCGTCCGCAGCCTGGGTGGCTCCCGGTGGCCCTCCTCCGCCCTATGGGTGGCCAGGTTACCCTACTCCGCAGTCAGGGTACACCGGGTGGCCATCTGGACCTCCGCCGCCTGGGTGGCAAGGTTGGCAAGGTGGTCCTTCGGGCGGGTCGTGGGACGCGTGGCAAGGTGGGGGTTCTTCACAATCTGAGCACCAAGGTGAGCAGTGATGGCCGACTTATATTTGTGATGAACTTGTGAACTTGTGGATTTGTTGAGGAGTGCCGAGTGCCGGACTTGTGGACTTGTGATAAACTTGTTAGCTTGTGATGCATGGAGACTGAACATGTGATATTTGTTGAAATGGATATGTATGTTATGGATGTGTGATATATATGCATGTGATATTTGTCTGAAATGGAATATGAATGTGTGATATATTTTCTGTTTATGGAAATGAAAACGGGAAAAAAAATTCATTTTCCCCAGCTTTGCCGAGTGCCACACTCGGCAAAGAGGTCATGGCACTCGGCAAAGCTAGGCAAATTTTTGCTCAGCTCGGCCTCTTCGCCGAGTGCCTTGACCCTGACACTCGGCAAAGGGTCCCTCTTCGCCGAGTGCCGGCCTGCGTGGCACTCGGCAAAGAGGAGCTCTTCGCCGAGTGCCGGCCTGCGTGGCACTCAGCGAAGGGGCCCTCTTCGCCGAGTGCCGTCCACGTGGCCACTCGGCGAAGGGACCGTCAGGTGACGGCTCCCGTTTGCTTCGCCGAGTGCTGACCTGGCACTCGGCGAAGGCTTCGCCGAGTGCCCGATATTTGACACTCGGCGAAGAAATCGTTGCCGACAATTTCTTTGCCGAGTGCCTTTCGCCGAGTGCGGCACTCGGCGAAGCCTTCGCCGAGTGCGAAAGGGCCTTCGCCGAGTGCAGCCAGCACTCGGCAAAGCCAACGTCTCCTGTAGTGCATGGAGAAGATCAATAAGGACAACGGACTCATGGAGCTCGTGAAAACAGATCCTAAGAGGGTCAAGAGGTACCTACGTTCATTCATGGATTTCCAATATCTCATGTTATGAATGTGCACAGTGGCCACATGCGATGTTGGGGTATACTATGTTGTTTATCAAAGTCCTCAACCTTTTAATTATTAGTTCTGCCTCTCACGATGTTCTCTCAATTTCTTCCTTTCAATTCTCGACTAAAATGTTGCAGGATTCTTCGTAACCGGGTATATGTGGCACGGCTGAAGGTTCAAAAGGAAAACCACATCCAGGACCTTCAGCGCCGAGTTGATGCGCTAAAGATGGAGTGCACGTCATTATCTGCACAAGTGCAGTCGCACCAGGTTTGTTCGTACTCTTGCATTGTGTGCAGACCACAACATGCAGGATCGCAGCAATAGCATTTAATTATTTTACTTGAGGACAATGCTATATATATTATTGTCTATCCAGGAGATGTATCATAACCTCAAGACTGAGAACCGCGAGATGCAAATAAAGTTAAGGGGCTTTATGAGCAAGCCAAGTTGAAGCAAGGTGAGCTCGTTCATTATTGCTTGTATTCAAGGTTAATTCATTTAAGTTTAGACCTTGTAGTGTGTTAGATGATGATATGCATGTTTTGCGGAAATATATACAGTTCAATACTTTAAAGTTCTTTAAGTGTTGATGCATGCAAATATGATGGTCGACTCTCCACATCAAGTCGTTTAGTTGTTGGATTGCACGTATATACTCCCTCCATATAGGAAATAAATATTGTTTTGACAAGGTTTGAGTCAAACATTAGGAATATAAATCATGAATAACTTTTAAATTATTGAGTTTAGAGACTTAAAAATCATATATATAAATTTGACTTAAAAATTACTTTCAGAAAAATATACATATACCACTTTACGTTTTTTAACAAACAAGTGGTCAAAGTTACGTTTTGGAGACCGTGTCGCTATCCTAAACGACATCTATTTCCTATATAGAGGAAATATTAAGGTTTTGCAGCGTCAAATAAAATGGGGGCATTTCCTTGAGACTCACTCTCTCTCGTCGCGTATAATTGGAGCTCTAATGTCTCTAACAGCAGCTACCCAAAATATAAGACTCATTTGATGTTTGGGTAACGCTACAGACAATGGGTTCAATGTCTATTTTTTGGTCTTCTCCAATAACCAGATCCAAAAGGAAACCCTCTCTACAAATGGGTCTCAAGGAGAAAGGATACTCAAATTTAGGTTGTGCCTCGATCTCCTGATACCTAAAATGGGTCTCAAGGCTATATGTATTGTGTTGAAGACTCATTTTAGGTTTAGGTCGCCTGATGGGTCTCTTGTTGAAGATAGCCTAACAAAGCCAAAAAAAAGAACCTAGAAAGAGACACATGAGTATAAGGATGAGCAATCTCTAGTGAGGTGTTTCTATCGGTGTGTATTTTCTTGGATGTTCAAATTGTTTGTCATACATTTAAATTTGTCTTTGTTTTCTGGCCACTATTCTTAGGCTTTGCAATTTGTAGTTGTGTGGTTGCACAAAAATTGTTACAATGGCCATTTCATTTTTTGCATTAATTATATTTATTACTCTCGTCTGTTGATGCACTGCCCTGAACATAATGGCTACAACAATCCAATAAACTCTAGCTATTTACAGGATAAACATGAAAAATATCATACTTGATGGATATCAATTATGATCTTGCTGTATTGGTACAAGATGCATGCATCAAGAATGATTTATCAAGAAGTAATTATGTATTATTTGCTGAAGCATTTTTGAAAGATAGCTTTATTATGGTTAGAACTATACGAATGGATGTACGGCACCTAAACTTTACACTACTGTTTCATTGCTTCTATGTAACCTCCAACTCAATTACTAGCTGCATAATGTGAAATTCCATGTGTACTAGATGATTCTAACTATTCTGTGACAGTTGATGTGAATAGTAAGTCCCTCAGTTCATCTACTTGTTTTTGCCTTGTATAAAACTTTAGAATAACGGTTTTAAATTTTTTGTGATTGCACAGAAAATCACATTTACCTTTTTCAGTTAGTCTTGAAAAGTTTTTATTGATCAATTTCAATGTATATTTATAGATTTTGATTTTAACTTTTGAAACGTTAAGTTGCAAGAGTAAGTGACTATTTGTCTGGTAGTGGTGTGTATTTCAGATTCACAACTTGATGAATAGATGAATATTAGAGGGGAGGGGGCTTATATGGACAACACAGCACTATGACAGGATACTTACTGGAGGCGTGTGTTTTCGGTTTACGGTGGCGGACATCACAACTGCCTTGATCCACAGCCCTACGTAAATCACTTTTCTGCTGAGACGGTTGTAGCACCTACCTACAAAAAGTGAAAAAAATAAAACCACACTAGAGAGTCTGTTTCGAAAGACATTGGCAACCTCATGTGCTGTGTGCAACCCCACCACCGCCTACCCACATGCAACTGAGTGCAGCCCCCCCCCCCCCGCCGCATGGAACTGAAGCCAGGATCCGCCTCCCGCGCTGCTTCATCACTAGAGGACAGGGGAGAGGAGGCGCACCACAACGCCACCGGATCTGGCATGGGGAGGGAACCGCATGTCCCCCCCACCATCGCCGCCAGGACCGGATCTGGATAGGGGAGGAGGTCGCATCCCCTGAGGCACGTTCGTCAGTCTCCTCACGCGCCCCTCGTGTGCCACTGGATCTAGCTGAGGGAGGAGGTCGTGTTCTCTGTGCTGCCACCGCCGCTGCATGCCTGCTGCTACCAAATCCGATGTCCCCACGCGCACGCCACCGTTGGATGGACGAGAGAGAGGGCGTGGTCGCGGGAGAGACAGCGTGGCCACCTGAGGGAGGAGATGGCTAAGGGAGGGAGAGGGATGGTTGAGTGAGGAGATGGCCGAGGGAGGAGATGCTGTCAGAAGGAGGAGATGGTCGTGCTACCGCTGAAGGGGAGGGAGAGCGGTGGCTGAGGGAGGGAGAAGTGACAGACAGTTGGAAAGTGAGGTGAAACCTTAACTTCTATTTACATATAAGATAGATAGGTGGATTGAACATGGGTTTTTCTAGGCCTGATGTATATTTTCCTAGGCGGGCCTTTTTAAGAGGTCCGCCCCGGCCCTTACCTCCGTAAATATATTTTAGGTGGCAATTGTTTTTTGATCGCCTCCGTAAATTGATTTTAGGAGGTGGTTAATTGTATTTGCCTCGGTAAATGAAAAGTGTAGCCTATGAAAAGCATCGTATCTAGTAGCAAAGGAAAAGAAATAGTTTCAACATCCGGAGGGTTTTTGGCACCAGGGAAATATGCTTTTGATAATGAAATAGCCAAGGATACGATCTGTTTGGAGGGCGTAGTACTAGGTTTCATCCCGGTTAACCTGAACGCCTTTTCTGTTGTTGTGGTGCCTTGCCCCAAAAGAAAGATTTCGCTTAGTTATAGCTGAATTAAAAAGTAGTACTTTGGCCTATATGTGTTCTAACTTTTTTGCAATGGGTGACTCACTTCCTTAGTGAAAATGTTATTCATTGATTTCTCCATTACTCCCTCCATCCAAAAATTGGGGTCGTATTAGCCCCTGGCACAATGACCAAGGAGCTCCAAACCCGTGCAGATTTTCATTAATTATCAAGCATGCAGAGGTCTGTTTAACTTCCCCATGCACATGCAAAGCATCCCATTGGAGTGCATGCAAGGCTGTAGTAATACGATGCATCATATTTATTTGCAAAATGGGAGGACCACCTAATACGACTCCAATTTTTGGAAATCTCAATTTTGCTCATACGCCCCCAATTTTTGGATGGAGGGGAGTATATGAGAACTACTAACTTCTGCCATCATCTACTTTCCGAAGGGAAATTGGGTTTACTACTTTTGCCCATATATGAGAATGATTCTAACTTTGTTAAAAGGAGAGCCTAGCATGGGTACCGTGCCCCTTTACCTTTGCTATAGAGATAGGAGTAATTAAAGATTTAAAGTATTTCACGTGATAGAGATGTCATGGATATTTTTTTTAATTAATAAGGAATGAATATTTTTTTTTAATTAATAAGGAATGATATAGACTTAGTGGAGACTGATGTGGGCACCTTTGCATGAAGAGATAGAATATTAAGTGAGATCAAATAGTAGAAAATGATATGGACACCTTACATGAAGAGAGAAATCATCTAGTGAGAATTATCTTTATTAGAGTTATAGATTCAAATGATATAGTGCTACACTGCAAGACAGTGTGGCATGTATTTGCTTCACATATTTGACATCACACAGGTAGTGAATTAATGTGTGTAAAACTTTGAATTGTGTGGGTGAAACATAATATGTTGTGTGTCATATAAACTTTAATATTCTTCGATAATTAAAAAACATGTGAAAAATGATCTATACACTTTGATCTACTTAGTCCCTATATTAGAAAAGTTGGTCATAAGACCTACAATTATTTTATCATTGAACTGTTTAATAATGTATGTGTAAGGGTTCTTCATCGATTGGACCATTTGCTCCAAGGTTCAAAGATTCGTACTCAACATGTTGGTAATCATGTCTTTTTGTCTCCTTTGATGAGCCTACTTCATCCATGTTTACAATATTTTTCCCTTCTTATTTATAAACTTATATCTTCAAATAACTCTATAACATGACATTACTATTCTTTGTACAGATCTGAATCATCAGTTCCAATCTGAGCTCCAGAGGTTAAAACTTCTTGAACTCAATATGCTTTGTGCGAATGGCATACACACTGCAAACAGGTTGTAGATGGCAGGTTGGAATGCATCATCAACCAATGGTTTGCACTGCTGGATTCCCATGCATGCGGATGATCTAATTAGCTCATCACACCAGCTTCAAACATAGGAGCACACACCACAACTGCAGCTAGGACAACAACCACATCAAACTGTTGGTGACGAGCTTATGGGTCAACAGTAGCAGCTATGGAAGTTTTGATAAGAATTCTTTTTCAGACATTTGACTTCTGGAACTATACTTCTTAAAGAGTACTCCCTCCATCCAAAAATTGGGGTCGTATTAGCCCCTGGCACAATGACCAAGGAGCTCCAAACCCGTGCAGATTTTCATTAATTATCAAGCATGCAGAGGTCTGTTTAACTTCGCCATGCACATACAAAGCATCCCATTGGAGTGCATGCAAGGCTGTAGTAATACGAGGCATCATATTTATTTGCAAAACGGGAGGACCACCTAATACGACTCCAATTTTTGGAAATCTCAATTTTGCCCATACGCCCCCAATTTTTGGATGGAGGGAGTATATTCTAGTAGGACATTGTGTCTGTGGGAATGATATTTATTTTTGCTAAGTCCTAATTCGTTGGTTCGAACTTATTTCAGTTGTTTATTTTAGTTCATCTCTTTTTTATATATTTTCTTTATTTGAAACTTATTTTATTTAATTTTTCCTAGTTTAGTTTGATGGGCTATTGCATTTATCCTATTGCATGCACTACTGCAGATATGACCTTTAGTCCCGGTTGGTTTTTTATATATTTTCTTTATTTGAAACTTATTTTATTTAATTTTTCCTAGTTTAGTTTGATGGGCTATTGCATTTATCCTATTGCATGCACTACTGCAGATATGACCTTTAGTCCCGGTTGGGAAGAGCATTTAGTCCAGGTTTCGCACATAAACTCCTTACCAACTCAGTTGTACACCACATGGGACATAGCTAGTCCTCTACACTCTCCTAACACCAACCAGAACTAAAAGGTCATCCTTTAGTCTCGGTTGGTAAAGGTTGGAGGACCTTTAGTCCGGGTTGGTAACATCAACCGGGACCCGGTTGGTAACCCGGATGTAATTTTTGTGGAGACTAAAGCTTATTTGGCAGATCGATCAAAGGTCTGTTCTCTAGCAGTGATGGGCATTCTTTAAAATTATGTCTTGATTGTGTGAATTTGTATTCCATACATTTCTCACATGCTGATCTTTTCTCTCGAAGCTATACGACCCTGTTGTTGCCAAACATAGAAATGGCCCTGTCCTATCGCTAACACTATGGGGTATGGTGGTCATTAGATCAAACTGATCTTTTCTCTTGAAGCTATACACTGTTGTTGGATTTCACGTGTATAAGATTTTGCGTAATGTTGTATATGTAAAAATAGGACATTGTGTCGGCGATCTCTCTATCTCTCTCTGGCCCTATACTTAGTGTGTCATATGATAAATGATATGGTCCACCAAAATACGATTGAGCAAGTTATGTTTACACTTCTAAGGCTATGTTTGGATTCTATTTGCCATTGGCAAAAGTTTTGGTCAAAATTTTTCTCCAAATTTTTTGTCTTGTTGAGTTGTTTAGATTCATAGGCTAAAAGATGCAAGAGAGAGGAGAGAGAAAGAAAGTAAATGCATTTTTAGCCAACCGTTGACACTCAAAAGTGTCATAGATAAATAATAAGATTAGAAGAGATATTCAGTTCATAATATTTTGAAGTTGAATTTAACTCTTGATACTTCATAGTTGAAAGTCGGATGTTCTAAGTAAGATGGACCTGATCATTTGAGGCTTTCCGACCAGTTGTGCTATTTCCGACTAGGTGACGCTGGTCGGAGGCCTTACAATGGTGATGAATAATGCTAATTCAAGTGCCGATTCAAAAATCCTTCTGTTGTAAGGATAATCTATTAATCGGTGTGAGCAATTTGGGCTATTGTCTACAAAGCCCATTGGACCGGTTTAATCGATTTGTGAATCAGCAAGATCAGGTTCACTTTGTCTAGTCCGGATTGAACTCTTGGATTCTATATTTTGATAGAGTCCGGATAGGAAACTTGGAGATCGTATCTCGAGATGTTTCCTATTGGGATAAGACCAACCCCCTCTATATATATGAGAGGATCATGGCCGATTGAGGCATCCAATCCTAATCGATCAAAATCAATCTACTATCCCTTTTACCCCTTTTTTCTCTCTACCTTGCTGTTCGGCGTGTCTCCCGGCGAGACTCGACGGCGTCCTAGGTGGCCTTGTTGGTCTTAGGGCAACCTCTACGTGCTTCTCCCCGACGGGTCTTCCCGGGAGAGTTCTAGAGTTACCAACACAGGGATCTAAAACCCTAAATCAGCCTAAACCGGTCTTTAGATCAGTTTTCATCGGTTTAGCTAGGTTCCCTGCTATCTCAGGTTGATCCGCAACCTCTCCGGGCGTTCTAGCCCTGCTGGTGTGTGATTCGGATCACTTCCGACGTCGACACACTTTTTGACGACTCTGCTGGGGAAGATTAAAATTTCATCTACTACCAAGATGGGCGACAAAGATGGTGCTACGAACAAAGACAACATCATCCGTCCTGCGGATATTGACGAACTCCCTGACGAGTTAAAGCAACAAGCACAGGCCAAGCTCGACGTCGTCTTGAAGGCTTTCCTGGAAAGCTGCTCGAAGGATCGGCGCGGAAGGGTCACTCAAGACAAAGAACCGGACTTCAGCGAAATAATTCCTACTCTGTCAACCACGACCGCTGAAGACACTACTGATAAGGTAAATGCTAAGGTACATGAAGATCCTTACCCTACCCATGCCAATTATTCAGCAATGCTAGTTGATACTTCAAAGACTCTTACCAATACTATTCAGCATTCGTTTAAATTACTTAGCAACTGCATGGATAAGTTAGAAGGTAAAACCGTCGAACCCGAGCATCGAACCAGACAACCATAGTTCGGCATGCCTTTTAATTTCTTCAAAGGCCAGACTTCACATACCAATTTTGGACAATTGCAATCAGGGTCTGCTGAGACCAGACGTGGTGAAGTCGGTACATCAACGAATGCCAATAATGCCCATCATAGCTTTGGTCCGACCACGCAGACCGACCAAGGGACAACAACAAATAGAACTTCAGAAGGACAGGGGACGGTGTTGCCCAATCCACCGAAGTCTCCAAGTCATAATCCTATGCATAGCGGCACTCCTAACCTTGCTGAAACCGATTTTGGATGAGGTATAAATCGGTTTAAAGAAGAGATAACCACGTCTCTCGAGACTAGCTTGGGGGTCCAATTTAAACCTAGTAGGACCACTTATTCTAAACCGTATCCATCATGTTTTGGTTTTATGAAAGCACCTGATGGTTGGAGGGTACCAGATTTTTATAAGTTTAGTGGTGACGGTAGTAAAACAACCATGGAGCATGTTAGCATGTTCCTTGCACAAATGGGCGAAGCTAGTACATTAGATTACATGAATGTATGACATTTTCCTTTATCTCTTACTGGTACAGCTTTTGCTTGGTTTACATCACTACCGGAATGTACCATTGGTTCTTGGGCCAAATTAGAGGAGAAATTTCATAATCACTTTTATGACGGGGTCCAAGAAACTAGGTTATCGCATCTCACGTCGGTTTGACAAGGACATAGCGAGCCTGTAGTCGTTTTCTTTAAGCGCTTTAAAGAAATGAAGAACCGATGTTTACATTTGATGATCTCCGATAGAGACCTGACAGATTTATGTCTTGCTGGTTTACGTCGAGAGATTAAAGATAAGCTTGAACATTATGATTTCTTTAATGTAAATCAACTTTTGCAGAAGGCCGTTTCAATTGAATCGCGCCTTAAAGAACCTTACGATCCTCATAAGACACAGCGATCGGGTGTACATATCGTTGAAATGAATTCAGATAGTTCGGACGATGAGTCTAAAGATTGTTATGCTGCTGAGTTTTTATGGCCAGCACAGAATAAGTTAGTGACCTTTCCTTCCCTCAAACCAATTCAAAAGAATCAGGGTGAGGAAGTGAAGTTTACTTTTGATTTCTCCAAATGTGACCGAATATTTGATGAATTGCTTAAATTCGGTTATCTTAAAATTAATTATACTTTGCCATCACCCGATTAATTGAAGAGAACAGCTTATTGCAAATATCATAATTCTTTTTCTCATGCCACTAATGATTGTAATGTTTTTCGTCGACAGGTCCAATTGGCCCTTAATGAAGGACAATTGAGTCATACTGAGATGCAGATCAATACTGCTCCTTTTCCGGTTCATATGGTGGAAGCGGGAAACACTGCTGTTTTGATTCGTCCAGAGCAGGCCGATACGACCAGAGGCAAGAATGTCGTCATCGACGAGCCACGACTCGCACCGAACATTGAGAACGATTCGGGGCGCAAGGTGGTGCTTGAAAAGGGTGATGATGGCAAGAGCAAGCTCACAATTACTGCAGGGTCGGCACGACACCTGCATAAACAGAGGTCTTTTGAGACCAGAGCAGCACAACAAAGACCGACCAGGTCAGGCTCTCAGGCCCTCAGGCCGACCAGTCTGGTTCGTCCTCAAAACAGCCAATTCAGTCGGATCAAAAGGCCGACCAGGTCAGGCTGGCTTCTTCTAGTCCAAGTGGGACCGATAAACCGACTGTCGCAGTCGATTTACCTTGTTCTAGCAGTTCTACCCCTTCCGGAGTGCATATCTTACGCACATTTGTCCCACAGAAGCCTGAAGTTGGCACTTGGAAGACTAATGTGCAGAAGAGCAAGGGAAAGGTTGTCAGAGAGCCATGCACTTTCGATAAGCTCATGGCTAAATACAAACAGCAAAGGGCCAATTCTCAGAATCGACCATTAAAAAAAGAGAGTCTACTCCTCCGAAGCGCGAGGATGAGAGGTCTAAGCAGCTGGTAGTGGCCCAAGCAACATCTCCAGCATCGAGGACCGTTCCTCATAGACCCCAGTGAGCTCCTCCCATTTCAGCACCTCCGCAATGGGGTCCTCAAGGGGTTTGGGTACCTTACCCTATGCCAGCGCCTACGTACTATCATCCAGGGTAGGGAATGCCAGTTAATCAGCCTACAAGGATCTCATTGTTCGATCGATTGGGTGATCGACCGAGCTCTAGTAATGTAGGTCAGAATCGGCCGATCATGTCAAGGACTTTGACCGCTCAAGAGACAGGAAAGGCGCAAGTACGACAGATCTATGTGCCTAAAAGGGTGCAAAATACTCCTACTGTCTCCCTAACTAGACATGATCATGTACCTACGATTACGATCGGTTCTATGGAGGTCCCTATCGCCAACAAAGCCAAGCCGATGATGATTGAGGAAACCACTCCAGCAAAGGCTCAAGAGGCCCAAGATGCTTCAGCTCGTTTAAAGGAAGAGAAGCCTGTCGAGCGCGATCCCAGGTACACTCAGCCTAGGTGGTCTCCCCCTGGTTTGAGTAAGACTCAACGAAGAAAGCTGCAGAGAGCTCACTGCAACAAACAAAGGCGGGAGCAGCTTGAGAAAATGAGGGAAGACATATTTAATTCAACACACCCTATCTTCCCTTAGGGTAAGCAAGGAGGTGAAGAGTCCATATTTTATTAATAAGAAACCGACTTTGGCCATTATTGAAGCAGACAGGTCAGGTCCTAAGCCGACCAGTCTGGATGCCGAATTTATTGAGGTAGCTTCGGACCCAATCAGGTCGGATCTCAATCCGACTACCTCAGATCAGGTGCGGACCAGTTTAGGACTCGAGCAGGCTAAGTCAGCTAGTACTGGGTCAAGAATTGAGTCAGCCCGACCAGATTCTAAGACCGAATCGGTTCCTGATGCTCCGATGAGATCTGATACATGTCCTAGTGATCCTGTTTCCTCCGCTGGTGTTGCCACGACCAGTGAAGAATTACATAAAGAACAAGATGAGGAAATGGTGGATTACGAACCTTCCCCAGAGAGGGCGGAGGTCAATGTGGTTTACCTATCGGCTGATTACTATGTGGTCGGAGATGATTCGACAGCGGCGGAATTTAACTTTCCTACACAGACTGTTGTATTTCATAAGCCAGAGGATTCTGTCAATCATCTCAAACCGTTACATGTGAAGGGCCATATCAATGGCACACCGGTTCACAGGATGTTGGTAGACAGCGGGGCGATCGTGAATCTGATGTCGTACTCACTTTGCCAGAAGCTTGGTGGCACTGATGAATAGCTGATCAAGACCAACATGACTATCACTGGAGTCGGAGGAGGAGATCCTATTCCAGCCAAAGGAGTTGCGTCCATGGAGCTTACCATTGGGAGCAAGACTTTTGAAGGACCGAATTAGCGACCAGAGGGGGGGATGAATGGGAGCCTCAAATTCAACTCGTGAATAGTATGGCCCTTGTCCCAGAAAGTTACCCCAAAAGCGAAGACTCGAAACGATCGAAGAGTTCATGACCTACGAGTAGGTGGATACCGTAGGAGATGTCCTAGTGGTATAGCGGAACCTCCGGGGAACCCTCAAAACCAACCGCCAAAGCCACGGAACAAAACTGCACAATCAGTAGTTTCGCGGACTGTCCGGGGTCAGGGTCCCGGACTGTCCGCTGAACGCCGAACTGTCCGACACTGGGAGTCCGGACTATCCGCCGGCAAAACACATAAATCAAACAGTGCTGCAAGTCTGCTGGACAGGTCTCGGACTGTCCGCGGGTTTGTACCGCGGACTGTCCGCCGTTCACTCAACAGTGAACAGTCAGGGGTCTACGCCTGACTGAACCTGAAGAAACCCGATCCGCGGACTGTCTGCTGTCAGAGGCGCGGACTGTCCGCCACCACCCAGAAAGCACAAACTTGCTCGGGTTCAAACCCAAATCCAAATCGATCTCAACCCAATCGAGAAGAACTTCGATCAAACTCCTCCCAGGTGATCCTCAATGTGTTGGGGTGCTAATCCTAAGAAATCATCGCACCAAACCAAGTCAAACAAGAGATATTCGTGAATCACCGTAAAAGGGGGAAGAACGAAGAACAAACACGAAATCAACCCGATCTATGGATTCGTGAGGTTAGGAGAGAATTCCTTCAGTGGAAAGAAGGGCCTCACGACCAAGAACAAAATGATTCAAGTGGAATCGAAAATCATCTCACGGAGAGGAAGAACAAGGCAAAACTCCGGGAGATGAAAAAACAAAACGTGAAGAACACAGAACACGATTCGATTTCAGCCGAAATTGCTCCACACGAGGAGACAACAAGAATACGGTCTCGTTTCCTCAAAAGATCCAAATACACAGAGGTATGATTCCCGTCTCTGCGGATCGCTTGTAGCGAGGTATGATTAGAACCTAAGCAGGGGGGGCTAGAGGGAGAGAGTGCTCAGGAACAAATGACTACAAGGATAGGGAGAGAGGAGGGGTGCCTCTCTTATTTATAGCCTAAAACAATAATCCCCTTTCTACCCCTTAGATACTAGAGCGAAGCGGCCAACCCTAGGGGTATCCCGGTCCAACTCTGCTAATGGTTGATCCGACGGCCCCATGCCCATCTCATCCTTAGCTTCGCCTCGACGCAAGCCTCAGGATGCCGCCATGTGCCGCCCTGTCGACCGCCGCGCCTACCTCACGGATAGCTACGCCGTCGCGCTAGCCGGTCCATGCTGCCACGCGTCGACCGTCCTTTTTGCGGACCTCCCCCCGGTTTTGAGGCCGAAACCGGGAAACCTGGGCTTCCCCCGGTTTTGAGGCTGAAACCGGGAAACCTGTCCTCAGGCTGAGTTTTGTGGCCCAAACTCAGAAACCCGCGTGCCTAGGTTTTGAGGCCCAAACCTGGAAACCGTCCACGCTGAGTTTTGAGGCCCAAACTCGGAAACCGGCCACCCCGAGTTTTGAGGCCCAAACTCGGAAACCGGCGAGGGTAGCTTTTTGAGGCTCAGCTACCGAAGACGCGTCGTAGACGGGATGTGGTTCGCACACCCCGAGTCCCAGCACCGATGCCGGAGCATGTCCAGCCTCCACGCCGGGCACAGTGCATTCGCCATCCTTCTCGGCCTCCCGTCAAGTGTCATGACGCCATCACCTTCCTCCCGACTCGGCCGATCCACCGCACATCCCCATGTGCTCTTGTTTATCAACGCCACGTGCCAGCTACCACAGCTGGTCCTCTGGTCTCCCGGTCCGTCGGTCCAAGCTCCACGTCCGCCCTTCACCGTTCCCGGTCCGTCGGCACGACACGTCCCTACTTGACCTTCACCTCACCTTCGACCACTGCCCGAGCTCCGCACCTGCACATCAACACAGCCAAGAGACATGTTGCCCGTTGATTGATCACTCATTGCGGATACATGGGTGTATGCCGAGTCTCGAGTGATGAGTGATTGTCAACGGGTTTGATCGCAGGTTCTTTGGCTTGTGTTGTGCAGGTGTCGAGCACAGAGACAGTGATCGAGGGCAAGGTGAAGGTCAAGTAGAGACGTGCCGTGCCGAGGGACCGAGAGTGGCAAAGGGCGGACGTGAGGCTTGGACTGAGGGACCGGTGGCCCGAGGATCAGCTGTGGTGGCTGGCAGCCTGGGACAGCGACGAGCGGAGACTTGCGGGCACGGTGTTTCCTAGGTCGAGGACCCAGGGACACGTGTCGGTGGACGGGGGTGCACGGGCGGTGCATCCCTTCTACAGCCTCGGTTTGGTGGTAGAGCAAGAGAAAAACCATCGGGTGGATGGTTTCCAGGTTTGGGCCTCAAAACCTAGGTGTTGCGGGTTTGCCGAGTTTGGGCCACAAAACTCGGGCTGAGGACGGTTTCCAGGTTTGGGCCTCAAAACCTCGGTGCTGGCGGGTTTCCTGGTTTCGGCCTCAAAACTAGGGGATGGACTTGGAGGCTGGTTTCCCGGTTTGGGCCTCAAAACCGGGGGTGGACATGAAGGCCTGGTTTCCCGGTTTCGGCCACAAAACCGGGGGCGGAGTCCGTGAAGAGGACGCCGAGCGGTGGCGGCACGTGGCGGCAATCGGGAGGTTGTGTCGAGGCAACGCTACGAGTTGCGCGGGCGTGACCGTCGGATCACCACCTACCACGAGTTGGTCCAGAATAACCTTAGGGTTTCGCTGGATCGCTCTGTAAGTAGTTAGGGGTAGAGTGGGAATTAGAAATAGTTAGAATTAGGATAAGTAGGGGGAGACACCCACCTCCCCATCTATCTCAGTCATTTGCTCTTTGCTTCTAGGGTTTCCTGCTCTCCCAATCCCCTGCTGTAGCTAGCTGAGATCCGCAGAGAACCATACCTCTGTGTACTGGAGATTTTGAGGAAGTGAGGCCGTAACCTCACTGTTGTAGCGTGTGGTAGCCACACGGTTGCAAATCGATGACTTGATTCGCTGTTTTGTTCGTGTTCTTCGTGTTCTTCGTTTCTCCGCGATTTTCCCGTCACTCGATCTCCCTCTCTACTGCGTCTTTGCGAAATCCGTTTGAATCAACTTGTTCTTCCACCGAAATCAGGAGAGGATGGCCACGTTGTTAGAAACAAGGCCTGGCTTGTAGCGAAGGGCTATAGAAAGAAGGAGGGGATAGACTATGAGGAGACTTTTGCTCCTATAGCTCGTTTGGAGGCTATTAGGATACTCTTGGCTTTTGCAGCATCCAAAGGTTTCAAACTTTTTCAAATGGATGTCAAGAGTGCCTTCTTAAATGGCTACATAGAAGAAGAGGTTTATGTTGAACAACCCCCCGGTTTTGAAAATCCCAAGTTTCCAAACCATGTTTTCAAACTCCACAAAGCTTTATATGGTTTGAAACAAGCCCCTAGAGCCTAGTATGATAGGTTGAAAACCTTTTTGCTTGCTAAGGGTTTTAAAATCGGATGTGTGATTAAAACGCTCTTTCTCCTTAAGCAAGGCAAAGACACTCTCTTGGTCCAGATTTACGTGGATGATATCATTTTCGGTGGTTCTTCTCATGCTTTGGTTGCCAAGTTTGTAGATACTATGAGCAGGGAGTTCGAGATGAGTATGATGGGCGAGCTGACTTTCTTTCTCGGATTGCAAATTAAGCAATCCTGAGAAGGGACATTTGTGCACCAGGGCAAGTATACCAAGGACTTGCTGAAGAGGTTCGATATGGGTGAGACCAAGCCTCTTCCAACACCCATGTCGACCACGACGGCCCTGGATGCGGACAAGGATGGAGAAGCTATGGACCAGAAGGAGTACCGAAGCATGATCGGGTCGCTGCTGTACCTGACGGCGTCACGCCCGGACATCTAGTTCGCGGTGTGCCTGTGCGCGCGCTTTCAGGCGTCGCCGCGCACTTCTCACCGTCAGGGGGTCAAGCGCATTTTCAGGTACCTTCATTTCACACCTGAGTTCGGGATTTGGTATTCAGCTTCCTCCACCCTCTCCCTTTGCGGTTATTCCGATGCCGATTTTACTGGTTGTCGCATTGAGCGCATGTCCACTTCCAGAACTTGCCAGTTTATTGGTTCTTCTCTTGTATCGTGGTCTTCTCGCAAGCAGTCTAGTGTCGCTCAGTCTACCACAGAGGCTGAATATGTTGCTGCGGCTAGCTGCTGTTCTCAGTTGCTTTGGATGATGGCCACTTTGCGTGATTTTGGTCTGAGCTTTTCTCGTGTTCCTTTGCTTTGTGATAGCACGAGTGCGATTAGCGTTGCTAAGAACCCCGTGCTTCACTCGAAGACCAAACACATTGATGTGCGCTTTAACTTTTTGCGAGACCACTATGAGAAGGGTGATATTGACCTTCGCCATGTCGATACTCATCATCAGTTGGCTGATATTTTCACCAAGCCTTTGGACGAATCAACCTTTAATCGCTTGAGGGGTGAGCTTGGTGTGTGTTTCCCCTTTTAGATGGGGGAAACATTTTGATCTTGTACCATAGTCTGACTATTTTCTCGTTTGTTTTGTTTTTTGTTTGCATTTCAGCATACGCTTTTACATTCTGAGCTTCATGTATATAATCTTTAAAATGTAATTATGCTCTGTTTAGTGTGCTCCGATGCTATATGTTGATGCTAGTAGCTTATACTCTTTCTGATCACTAATACATGTTGTGAGCTGAGCTATTTTCGAATGGTGAATCTGATTAACAAACATAAAACTTGAAAATGTTCACCATTGAGATATGCAACTAGCATGTGTAGGATGTGTTGAATTCATTCGTGCTTTTCATATATGCTAGGTTGCTATGTCTCTAGTTCTGAGTCTGTCACTTGCTTGATCTAGTTCATACTCTGTCAATAAAATCTGAACCAAGTTTTTAAGTGAATTGAAAAGATCGAGATGGGATTGCTTGTCAACACATCACAGTTTCGAGACTGTTTCTCATTGCACTCTGAGTTAAACTTGATCTGTGTAGTGTATGACCGAAACTGTTGCTTTAAGCTTCTGATTGCTTCTACATAGGCTTCGCACAGTTGAAAAGTTAGGCAATGACAAGCTTTCAACCTCTCGCAATCACATGCTGAAACTTGAACTTGTGTAACCTAAACCGATGCAACTCCGATAAAATTTGGATATACAAGTCTATGTTTCATTCTCTAGCATGATGATTGAACTTTGCAAGGGGTAGTTCACCTTGTATACATGTTTAGCACTTGTCTGATTTCCTGTCTATACATGTTTGTGCTATTTTGATGGTGAATACCTTTTTGGCTAAAAACTGCTCACTTTGCTCATATGTTCATATTTCATATTTGGTGATCAGTTTGAGCTTTCGCTAGCTTGTATGCTTTCCAGTGAGTCATTGGAGCTATACTGTTTAGAGCATCTTTGCATTTTCTTGACTATATTCCTGAAGCTGCTAACTTGCATTGTGACTCATATGCATTTTGGAAGGGGGAGAACTTCTCTTGTTGGCACTTTTGATGGTGCATTTTCTGAGGGGGAGAACATTGCTTTCGGTTTCTTTTCCTTGATGGTGCATTTTCAACTAAGGGGGAGAATTTGGACAAATCATGCCTCCCATGTTCAAGGGGAGAGGAATCGGTTGTGTGCACCTTGCAAGGGGGAGTTTTGCTCATGATGAATTTTTGAAATTTCCAATTGGTTCGGAGCGCTTTGCTAGTTGTGTTGAGCTCTTGCCTCTATCTTGAGGGACTAGCAGTCGCATCTTTTCTTCAGTTGGTATCGAGCTTTTCAGTTGATGTCGAGCTTTCTGCTAGTCGTGTTGAGCCTCTGTGCCTCTGTCTTGAGGGACTAGCATTTTGCTTTGATTTTTCAATTGGTATTTGCTAGCGGTGTTGTGCCTATTCTACCTCTTCTTGAGGGCTAGTTTTGCTTTGCTTGGTTGCGTCGAGCCGTTGCCCATGTCGTTGGTGACCAAGTTGTCTTGCTCTTTCCACTTGACCTTCTTCGGCTTTGCTATGCTTTTGGGTCATTTGGTCGAGTTCTCTCTTCTCTCTTCCTCCTTCTATTTCCATTATGATTTGTGTGTGTAGTTGACAATGCACTCATCAAGGGTGAGATTGCGGATACATGGGTCTATGCCGAGTCTCTAGTGATGAGTGATTGTCAACGAGTTTGATCGTAAGTTCTTTGGCTTGTGTTGTGCAGGTGTCGAGCATAGAGACAGTGATCGAGGGCAAGGTGAAGGTCAAATAGAGACGTGCCGTGCCGAGGGACCGAGAGTGGCGAAGGGTGGACGTGAGGCTTGGACTGAGGGACCGGTGGCCCGAGGATCAGCTGTGGTGGCTGGCAGCCTGGGACAGCGACGAGCGGAGACTTGTGGGCATGGTGTTGCCTGGGTCGAGGACCCGGGGACACGTGTCGGTGGACGGGGTGCACAGGCGGTGCATCCCTTCTACAGCCTCGGTTTGGTGGTAGAGCTAGAGAAAAACCATCGGGTGGACGGTTTCCAGGTTTGGGCCTCAATACCTGGGTGCTGCGGGTTTGCCGAGTTTGGGCCACAAAACTCGGGCTGAGGATGGTTTCCCAGTTTCGGCCACAAAACCAGGGGCGGAGTCCGTGAAGAGGACGCAGAGCCGTGGCGGCATGTGGCGGCAATCGGGAGGTTGTGTCGAGGCAACGCTACGAGTTGTGCGGGCGTGGCCGTCGGATCACCACCTACCACGAGTTGGTCCAGAATAACCTTAGGGTTTAGATGGTTCGCTCTGTAAGTAGTTAGGGGTAGAGTGGGAATTAGGAATAGTTAGAATTAGGATAAGTAGGGGGAGACACCCACCTCCCCATCTATCTCAGTCATTTGCTCTTTGCATCTAGGGTTTTCTGCTCTCCCAATCCCCTGTTGTAGCTAGCTGAGATCCGCAGAGAACCATACCTCTGTGTACTGGAGATTTTGAGGAAGCGAGGCCGTAACCTCACTGTTGTAGCGTGTGGTAGCCACACGGTTGCAAATCGATGACTTGATTCACGTTTTGTTCGTGTTCTTCGTTTCTCCGCAATTTTCCCGTCACTTGATCTCCCTCTCTACTGCGTCTTTGCGAAATCCGTTTGAATCAACTTGTTCTTTATAGTGAGGAGATCATTTCCACTGAAGGAATTCATCTAACTCCTCACGAACAAGTAGATCGGGTTGATTTCGTTTTCATGGCGCTTTTTCGTTCTTGATCTTCCCCTTTCGATTTCCCGGTGATTGAATCGATTTGAGCGGATGATTCCTTGAGGATAGTCTCCTAACTACCCCGTGATCATCTTCTCCAAGTTTGGGAATGTGGAATTTTGATTTGTATCGAATTTGGAGAGATTTGGAGAGAAGGCGACTGAAATCGCCCTCTCTGCACGTTGGCGGACAGTCCGCGGTTTTTGACCGGCGGACAGTCCGCGCGTCGGGACTCAGCCGAGCAGTGGCTGTGTGTCTCGGTGAACAGTGCTGAAGTTTGACCGGCGGACAGTCCGCCGTTGGTTTTCGCGGACAGTCCGGGAACTGTCCAGGGGACTTCAGCAGCAGTGCGGTTTTGCTCTTTTGGCCGGCGGACAGTCGCGACCTGAGCCCGGACAGTCCGCCACTGGGCAGACAGTCCGCGACCGTACCGGCGGACAGTCCGGGATCCTGCTGTAGCCTCCGGTTTTGTGCGTTTGCTCTCCCGGCTTGTTCGCTTGGTTTCCGGACTTCTCGTTTGGCCCTAGAGTTGACCAAGGAACCTCTCTAGATATCTTTGCTACTTGTTAGCATTAGTATTTGGAGATTTCTCGACGTAGCCTTCTATCTACGCTCGGGACTTGGTTTTTACGGGTCGAACTCGTGTCGGTGTTTTTGGCGTTTGGTTTGCTATCGCTTTGTGGTGCCTCGCTGTGATCTTAGGGATCATCCACCCTCTTCCAAGGGTCGTGGGCAACACGGTTTTGGTCGTAGCTTCTTGGGGTTGATTTTGGGACATTTGGCCAAAGTTTCGAGAGAAATTTTTGTGGCTCTCATTCACCCCCCCCCCTCTGGTCGCCTTGTTAGTGCTTTCTCGGTCCTTCACTCATCACTCAGGAAGGGAACCACAAGGGCACATATCAACCTTGTGTTCTCAATCTCCCCCTTGATGAGTGCATCGTCAACTCATAGTAACCGTAACCAACATAAAAGGAAGCAGAATTGGGTAGAAGGAGAAAACTCACTCGAGATGTCCAAAAGCCAGAGAAAAGCCCGAAGAAGAACAAATCGAGATAAGCGAAACTTGGTCCCCAAAGACATGGGCAACGGTTCGACACAACCAAGCAAAAGATCGGAGCAACATCTCATCAGAGATCAAAACTCGATGAAAATCAGAGCACAAGACTTGGTTCCCAAAGACATGGGCAACGGATCGACGCAACCAAGTCAGAAACAAGCTAGTCCTCAAGAAGAGGCAGAAAGGGCTCAACACCACTAGCTGAAAGCTCGATACCAAATAAAGACTGCATAAGAAGCAGCTACTGCTAGTCCCTCAAGATAGAGGCATAGAGGCTCAACACAACCAGCAGTAAGCCCGATACCAATCAAGAACCATCAAAACATGGTGACGACAGCTAAAAGATCGATATCAAATAAAAGCCGACTCGGAGCAGGCAGAAAAAACTCCCCATCAGCAAGTGAAGCATAAATTGCAAATTCACACCACCGGAAACATATTGCAAATTGACACCACCGGAAACATATTCTTCCCCTTGGGGGCAAATTGCAATCAAAAGAGAGAGGAAAAGGACTCAAGTAAGTCAAACGGAGCTAGGTCATGCCTATCGGAGTCAAGCAAATGCACATGATTCAAAAATGCATGTTAGCAGCTTCAAGTATATATTTGAAAGAGTGAAAGAATGCTCTAAAGAGTGCTGATCCGACTACAAAGCAACAGACAAAAGTGCTAGCAAAGGCTCAAACTGATCACCAAAAAAGAAATATGAGTGCATAAGCCGAGTGAGCAGTTTTAAGCTGTTTAGAAAGTAGTTTCACCGTCAAGGTAGCACTGAACATGTATAGACAGGAAGTCAAACAAGTGCTAAACATGTATACAAGGTGAACTACCCCTAGCACAGTTCAATCATCATGCTATAGAATGAAACATAGACTTGTGTTTTCAGATTTTATCGGAGAATTTGCAGCGGTTATTAACACAAGTTTAAATTCAGCATGTGATTGCGAGAGGTTGAAAGCTTGTCATTGCCTAACTTTTCAACCGTGCTAAGCCTATGCATATGCAATCGGAAGATTAAAGCATCGGTTTCGGTCTTACACTACACGGCTCAAGTTTAACTCAAAGTGCTATGAGAAACAGTCTCGATACCGTGATGTGTTGAAAGAGCAATCCCATCTCGATCTTTTCAATTCACTAATACTTGGTTTATTTTAAACAGAATACGAACAATCCAAGCAAGTGAAAGACTCAGAACTAGAGACATAGCAACCTAGCATATATGAAATAGCACATGTAACCTCAACACATCCTACACATGCTAGTTGCTAATCTCAATGGTGAACATGTATCAAGTTTTAAGTTCATTAAGCATGTTCATCATTCTAAAAAATAGCTTAGCTCATAACATGTATCAGTGATCAAGGAGAGCCTAAGCTACAAGCATCATCATATATCATCGAAGCATACACTAATCAGAGCACAAATTCATTCTAAGGAATATAGACATGAAGCTTGAAAATACAAGATGTATGCATGATGAAGTCAGAATCGGAGCCAAAACAAAATCAGAAAGACTCAAGACCCAAAAACAAAAAAGATCAGAAAGTCAGTCTATTGTACATCAAAAATGCTTCCCCCATCTAAAAGGGGAAACACACACCAAGCTCACCTCTCAACCTAGCAAAAGTTGAGAGATCCATAGGCTTGGTGAAAATATCCGCAACCTGATTATGGGTGTCTACATGCCTAAAATCAATGTCGCCTTTCTCATAGTGATCACGAAGAAAGTGAAAGCGAACATCGATGTGATTGGTCTTGGAGTGAAGAATAGGGTTCTTTGCTACACTAATGGCAGAAGTGCTGTCGCAAAGCAAAGGGACCCGACTGAAATCTAGACCAAAATCACGCAATGTAGCAACCATCCATAAAAGCTGCGAAGCACAAGAAGCAGCGGCAACATACTCGGCTTCTATAGTAGAATGGGCTACGTTCGACTGTTTGCGAGAAGACCACGAAACCAGTGAAGAGCCAAGAAACTGACAAGTCCAAAAAGTAGACTTACGCTCAAGCCGACAGCCGGCAAAATCCGCATCGGAATAACCACAAAGCGAAAGAGTCGAAGAAGAAGAGTACCAAAGTCCGAACTCAGGAGTGTATCGGAGGTACCTCATGATGCGCTTGACTGCTTGCTTGTGGGAAGTCTGAGGGGACGCCTGAAAATGAGCGCACAGACACACAGAAAACTGTATGTCCGGCCTCGTTGCCGTCAGGTACAGGAGCGAGCCGATCATGCTCCTGTACTCCTTCTGATCAACAGCCTCTCCGTCCTGGTCCGCGTCCATCGCAGCAGTCGTCGCCATGGGCGTCATAAGAGGCTTGGCCTCGCCCATGTCAAACTTCTTCAGGATGTCCTTCGTGTACTTGCCTTGATGCACGAACGTCCCGTCTCGGGTTTGCTTGATTTGCAACCCGAGGAAGAAGGTCAACTCAACCATCATACTCATCTCAAACTCCCTGCTCATAGTATCTGCAAACTTGGCAACAAGTGCGTGAGAGGAGCCACCAAAGATGATATTATCCACGTAAATCTGAACTAACAGGGTGTCATTGCCTTGCTTGAGGAGAAACAAAGTTCTATCAACCCGTCCCATTTTAAAACCCTTGGAGAGTAAAAAGGTTTTCAAACGATCATAGCACGCTCTCGGGGCTTGTTTCAAACCATACAAAGCTTTTGAAAGTTTATAGACATGGTTTGGAAACTTGGGATCCTCGAAACCATGGGGTTGCCTAACATAAACCTCTTCCTCTATATACCCATTCAAGAAAGCACTCTTGACATCCATCTGGAATAGCTTAAAACCCTTCGAAGCAGCAAAGGCTAGAAGAATTCTAATGGCTTCTAAACGGGCTACAGGGGCAAAGGTTTCCTCATAGTCTATCCCCACTTTTTGGCAGAAACCCTGGGCTACTAGCCTAGCCTTGTTCCTCACTACCATCCCATCCTCACCCTCTTTGTTTTTGAAAACCCATTTGGTACCTATAGGGTGGCATTCTGGTGGAGGTGGAACTAGGGTCCAAACTTGGTTTCGCTCAAAGTTTTCTAACTCCTCATGCATGGCATTAACCCAGTTAGAATCAGAAAGGGCGTGTCCAACATCTTTGGGCTCAAAAGAAGCAATGAATGCAGAATGAGCAAAGTGAGAGATTCCATACGTTCGCGACCGCGTGACTCACTGGTCGATGCCGCCAATCATCTGCTGCGGGGGGTGAACTTGCTGAACGCTTCGGGGCACTTGCCTTGCCAAAGTCGCCTCCCCCTCGCCAGATGCAGTCGCTCCCTCAGGTGCAGTGGGTGCTCGCTGGAGAGGTGGCTCAAGAGGACCCCAAGAAGAAGATGTCATGGGATCGGGTCCTCGAGCTGAAGTAGACGTCGCAGGGTCGACGGGGGTAGCCAGTGGAGTTGGCTCGGGATCACCCCAATCGGCATTCTTCTGCTCCTCCTCCACAAAGATGGTCTCTCCCAGCTCCTATTCTCCTGCAACATCAAAAGCAGAAGAAACACAAGGCATAGTCTCGTCGAATGTGACCTCGCAGGTCTCCACTATCCGGTTAGTCTCCAGGTTAAGAACTCGATAAGCACGTGAAAAAGAAGCATAACCAAGAAACACCCCATCAGCGGAGCGAGATTCAAATTTGTCCAAATTGCCTTGCTTCAGGATGAAGCACTTGCACCCAAACACCCGAAAATGAGACACCTTGGGTACCCGTCCAAAACGCAACTCATAAGAAGTTTTCTTCATGAAAGCTCGAAGAAAGATGCGATTCGAAACATGGCAGGCGGTGTTGATCGCCTCGGCTCAAAAACGCCTAGGAGTCCTATGCTCATCGAGCATCATCTTGGCCATCTCAACAAGGGTCCAGTTCTTGCGCTCAACAACACCGTTCTGCTAGGGGACATAAGGAGAAGAAAACTGATGCTCGATTCCATTAGAAGAACAGAAAGAGGCAAACTGAGAGTTATCAAACTCAGTACCATTGTCGCTACGAATAGCTCTAATGGTATCAGGGGGAAACTCCGTTTTCAACCTAAGAATTAAATCACGAGCAAAAGGAAAAGCTTCATCCTTACCCTCCATAAAGAACACCCAAGAGTACCTCGAAAAATCGTCAACGATCACTAGAACGTACCACTTCCCACCCGCTAAGCAAACCCGAGCTGGACCAACTATGTCCATGTGAAAGAGCTCGCCGGGTCGCTTTGTCATCACCTGATTAACAGGTGGGTGAGAAGTAGCAACCATCTTCCCGTGACGACAAGGATGGCAAACAAGGTCCTTCTGAAATTTAAGCTTGGGCAATCTTTGGATTAGGCCAAGTGAGCTAAGTCTTGCAAGCAAGTCAAAAACTCAAGTGACCGAGCCTCCTATGCCACTTCCACAAATCAGAAGAAGGACCAGCCATCAAACATCTAGCAGAGCCGAAAGAACGAGAAATGTCGGCTCTGAAAACACGGCCAAAAGGGACGATCCAACAAACAAGATCTCCCCGAGGGTCTAAAACATGACTCAAACCCTTCTTAAAGCGCACTTCACAATCATCCTCAAGAAGTTGCGAAATAGAAAGCAAATTGTAACGCAAGTTCGAAACCAAAGCAACATCCTTAAGGACAAAGTTCTCATTGAGCCGAATAGCTCCTTGAGAAACAACCTTACCTCTACTATTATCCCCGAAAGTGATGTACTCCTTGTGCATCATGGGGCTAAGGCTGGAGAACCATTCCTTCTTTCCGGTCATGTGGCGCGAACACCCGGAATCCATGAGCCACACGTTCTCCAACTGAAGTTCCTGCATCAATAGAAAGGCAGGAAGTGAGCGTATGGCACAACACTGGGGTTAGTATACTGAGAAGGATACCAGTGCTGTGTCATAGGCCTAGAAGAAGTGTTAGTACCAACACCAAACTGTCCTCGTCCCATGGGTGGATAGCGATCACCACCAACCTGAAAGGGTGGTCCGCTATGGAACGGAAAACCTCCAAACTGACCTACTTGTCCCATCTGAGCAAAGCGATCACCACCAAACTGAAAAGGTGGTCCGCTATGGGACTGAGCAGCAAAACCTCTTACGCTCGACTCACGGTCGTATTGAGGACGACCAGAACCGCGACGGGCACGACCACCACCCTGTGGTCTAGCTGTCTGGGGCCTAGCAACCTAAGGAGGTGCACCTCCAGGCCTAGCGCCCTGCCTCGGAACTCCCCGACCTTGCACACCATGGAGAGGGTGGTGCCTGGCCTGGTAGTTCAGCTCCAGCTCCTTCCTAGCGTCTCTCTTCCTCCGAAAGCAAAACTCAGCTAGGTGACCCTCACTGCGACAGTACTCGCACTCAAACCTCACCATTCTCTTGGGTTGTTGGTTCCTCGCGTTGCTAGGGTTGCTCACTCTGGCTGGCTGCTTGCCTCTCGGAACGGGATCACTAGAGACGTCAGGAAGGGTGTCAAGTGTGTTCCTAAGATGGTTAGGTTTGGGAACCCACACTTGCTTGCGAGGTGGAGCCTTGGGAGGTTCATCAAGGATGCCATCCTTGGTGATAGGCTTGGGAGGCTCAGGTGGGGTGATCTTGGTAAGCTTAGGGATAGTGGATGGCTTCTCACTAGGACTCACTCCACTAAACTCACCGATCTTGCCAAAACTACTAGCGCCCTTCCCACCTGAAGCAAAGCCTACTCCCGAGCAGTCAGTTCCCCTATTGAACGGACTGATCATCATGCCCAACTGCGGCTCACTGCATGACACCCAACTCAGGATGGACCGAAGGTATGTGTTTTCCTCCTCGGTTTGCATCCTGTCATGCCGACAGTTGGCAATCTCAAGCTCCATCCCCATGCATCGCTCACACGGAGCGGACAAGGTGCTAACTGGGCTGGCCTTCAAGGCTTCAGCAAGCTTGGCACTAACTTCTGCCAATTCAGTTCGCAAGCTAGGACACAGCTTGCACGCACCAAGCAGAAAGGACCTTGCCTTCACTTCCTCTAGCTCCTTCTTCAGGGAGGGACACTCTTTGCAATCACCTACCAAGTCTAGCCTACTCTTTAGCTCATCATACACCTCAATCAAGGAGGCATGCTTGGTTTGCAAGGTGGCAAAGTTTGTCATATGCATCGTGCACTCCTCACACTCCTCCACATCAGCCACCTTCACCTCATACTTAGCGAACTCAAGCTCTTTAAGCGCCTCATTCATCTTAGCCTTAAACTCATTGCGCTCTCGGATAGCTCGCTTGAGTTGCTTGTCCTGAGTGAGAACTATGTCGACAAGAGAATCGCGTTCACCGGTAAGACGATCGACAAGAGAAGAGGTTGATACCTCGGAAGCATCGTCGTCGTCGTCGTCGTCGTCGGTGTCGGCGTCCTTTGCCTGGCATTTGGCGTCCTCTTCGTCCAAGGCCATGGTGCAGAGACCCTTGGAGGAGTGGCCGAAGAAGCAGAGTTCGTTGAAGCATTCTTCAGTCTTGAGCTCGGACCCATCGTCGCTGGAGTCGCCGTCGGAGGTCTTCTTGCCGTCACTGATGGTGGCGAGGAAGGCACGCCGACCGGCGTCGAAAGCCTTCTCCATGTCCTCTCGGCGATAGCTGCCCTTCTTCTTCTTCCCGGCCTTGTTCTCCGGCTTGCCCTTGCGCCCGGAGTTGCGGTTCTTGCCGGGGAAGTTCTTGTCGTTCTTGGGGCAGTTCGCCATGAAGTGGTCTAGGTCACCACACTTGTAGCAGCCCTCACGTGCGCCACCACGCCGGCGATTCAGGCGGTTGTTGTGAAACCGCGAGAACCGGGTGATGACAAGGGCGAGCTCGTCGTCTCCAACCGCCTCCAACTGCTCCTCCATGACTGTAAGCAAAGATGACAACGAAAACAGAGGAGGTGAAGGGTCAGCAGAGAAAGTCGATCCACCTGTGCCTGAGACCAAAGCCATGGTATGTGAAGATGGGTTCTTCAGCTTGGCCTGAGTCAGGTGATCGATCTCGGTGGACTTGAGCTTGCTGAATAGCTCGTCCACGGTGAGGGTGTCATAAGATGTAGACTCTATGATGGTCGACACCTTCAGCTCCCATACCCTCTGATCCAGGGCGTATAGCAACTTGAGAGCCCTCTCATGATCGTCATAGGGTAGGTTAGCCCGATTGGCACACATCTTGTTCACAATTGTTTGGAAACGAGCGAACATGGCGTCAATCGTCTCTCCCTCCAACTGAACAAAGTTCTCATACTCGTGCTTGTACATCTCGAAGAGTCTAGTCTTGACCTGAGCGGTCCCCTCGTGACAGCTCTGAAGCTTCACCCAGATCTCTCGTGTCGTCTCAAGCTCAGAGACACGCTCGAACTCAGGAAGGGAGATGCTGGCCAAAAGAGCGTTACGAGCCTTGGAGTTGGCCTCGTGCTGGTCAATCTGGATCTGACCAACACGAGCCACAAGGACTACGTACTCAACATTCTCACATATCTCCCAGACAGAAGATCCGATGCTTTTGAGATAAGCACGCATCCGAATCTTCCAATAGGGATAGTTCGTTCCATCGAACCACGGAGCCTTGTCGTTCCCTCGTTCCATGTCGCCCTTAGGATCTAAAACCGATCAAGGTAGAGAAGATCCTTAACCGGCTCCGATACCAATTGAAGGACCGAATTAGCGACCAAAGGGGGGGTGAATGGGAGCCTCAAATTCAACTCATGAATAGTATGGCCCTTGTCCAAGAAAGTCACCCCAAAAGCGAAGACTCGAAACGACCGGAGAGTTCACGACCTACGAGTAGGTGGATACCCTAGGAGATGTCCTAGTGGTACAGCGGAACCTCCGGGGAACCCTCAAAACCAACCACCAAAGCCACGGAACAAAACTGCACAATCAGCAGTTTCGGGGACTGTCCGAGGTCAGAGTCCCGGACTGTCCGCTAAACGCCGGACTGTCTGACACTGGGAGTCCGGACTGTCCGCCGGCAAAAACACAGAAATCAAACAGTGCTGCAAGTCTGCTGGACAGGTCTCGGACTGTCCGTGGGTTTGTACCGCGGACTGTCCGCCGTTCACTCGACAGTGAACAGTCAGGGGTCTGCGCCTGACTGAACCTGAAGAAACCCGATCTACGGACTGTCCGCCGTCAGAGGCGCGGACTGTCCGCCACCACCCAGAAAGCACAAACTTGCTCGGGTTCAAACCCAAATCCAAATCGATCTCAACAAATCGAGAAGAACTTCGATCCAACTCCTCCCAGGTGATCCTCAATGTGTTGGGGTGCTAATCCTAAGAAATCATCGCACCAAACCAAGTCAAACAAGAGATATTCGTGAATCACCGTAAAAGGGGGAAGAACGAAGAATGAATGGAAAATCAACCTAATCTATGGATTCGTGAGGTTATGAGAGAATTCCTTTAGTGGAAAGAAGGGCCTCACAACCAAGAACAAAATGATTCAAGTGGAATCGAAAATCATCTCACGGAGAGGAAGAACAAGGCAAAACTCCGAGAGATGAAAAACCAAAACGTGAAGAACATTGAACACGATTCGATTTCAGCCGAAATTCCTCCACACGAGACAACGAGAATACGGTCTCGTTTCCTCAAAAGATCCAAATACACAGAGGTATGATTCCCATCTCTGCGGATCGCTTGCAGCGAGGTATGATTAGAACCTAAGCAGGGGGGCTAGATAGAGAGAGAGTGCTCAGGAACAAATGACTGGAAGGATAGGGAGAGAGGAGGGGTGCCTCTCTTATTTATAGCCTAAAACAATAATCCCCTTTCTACCCCTTAGATACAAGAGCGAAGCGGCCAACCCTAGGGGTATCCCGGTCCAACTCTGCTGATGGTTGATCCGATGGCCCCGCCCCATCTCATCCTTAGCTTCGCCTCAACGCAAGCCTCAGGATGCCGCCACGTGCCGCCCTGTCGACCGCCGCGCCTACCTCACGGATAGCTGCGCCGCCGCGCCAGCCTCTCCACGCCGCCACGCGTCGACCGTCCTTTTTGCGGACCTCCCCCCGGTTTTGAGGACGAAACCGGGAAACCTGGGCTTCCCCCCCGGTTTTGAGGCTCAAACCGGGAAACCTGTCCTCAGGTTGAGTGTTGTGGCCCAAACTCAGAAACCCGCGCGCCTAGGTTTTGAGGCCCAAACCTGGAAACCGTCCACGCCGAGTTTTGAGGCCCAAACTCGGAAACCGGCCACCCTGAGTTTTGAGGCCCAAACTCGGAAACCGTCGAGGGTAGCTTTTTGAGGCTCAGCTACCGAACCCGCGCTGTAGACGGGATGTGGTTCGCACACCCCGAGTCCCAGCACCGATGCCGGAGCATGTCCAGCCTCCACGCAGGGCACAGTGCATTCGCCATCCTTCTCGGCCTCCCGCCAAGTGTCACGACGCCATCACCTTCCTCCCGACTCGGCCGATGCACCGCACATCCCCATGTGCTCTTGCTTGTCAACGCCACGTGCCAGCTACCACAGCTGGTCCTCAGTTCTCCCGGTCCATCGGTCCAAGCTCCACGTCCGCCCTTCACCGTTCCCGGTCCGTCGGCACGACACGTCCCTACTTGACCTTCACCTCACCTTCGACCACTGCCCGAGCTCCGCACCTGCACATCAACACAGCCAAGAGACATTTGCCCGTTGATCGATCACTCATCACTCAGGAAGGGAACCACAAGGGCACATATCAACCTTGTGTTTTCAACTTTGTCTACTGCTTTCTTCGTCGCTGACATACAAGGTAGTTATAACCTTATACTCAGACGTGATTGGATTCATGCTAATCGGTGCATCCCTTCTAGTCTGCATCAGTTTCTCATTCAGTGGGTGTTGACATCTCTTAGCATCACTTCTGATAACGGCGCTAGAAATGCAGGTAGACAAATCTAACAACATTACCTTTAACGCTAGGCTGTCACCACTAGCAGCGACACTAGAGACGTGGATGGTATTTATGATCTTGCCCTTATAAAATATGAAATGAGATTATCTACAAGCGCACAGATAAAATACATCCGCTGTAGCATTTCACCAAAGGAGAGTTTCCTAGGTATCGTTATTTATAACGGAGCAATGCATATCGTTAGTCAATCGATAGGAGATAAACATCTACAACTACGACACACACATGTATGATTATGATAAGAGTTCCACTAGATATATACTCAACACATGAATCAATCATAAATGATAAATAAGATAAATGTAATAGAACAGGGTAAACCATATAAAAGAGTTCCAACAGAGCATTCTCACCTAAGGTCGGATAGTAGCCAAAACTAGAAAGAGATATATTAACTTCCTAACATGGTTCTAACTATAGGTCATAGACTACATCAATTAGTGCAATTATGTTTAGCAATCATGGTTAGAATAACTTATATTTATACATAGGAGACATCATGCATGGAGGATCAGATCCAGAGTCTATCACCTCCGGGTGACCAGGTCTTACTTGCCCTATATTCGGGGAGTCGACTACAAAGGATTCAACAAGGCTATAATAGTCACCCTCGCGATCTACCACTTGCTAGCCCGGAATATAGGGTGCATTCGCAGGTAAACAACGTATAAGCACCATGCTTACACAATGTTGACAACTCACCCCGTGATCGACATAATGAGCGCTATACGAACAAGAGCATAAACATAAAGATACCCTAGCTATGTTAGACATACAATCAAAGTAGACAATGAACATTATAATTATGAACATGAAATAGTAACAAGTCATGACATGTATCAACTGGAACACAAACTAGAAGATGAATAAGAACTAGATGAACAATTAGAACTAGATTAGAACATAGAGATGAACTAGAGAGATAATTAGAACTAGATTAGAACACAAAAATGAACTAGAGAGATTAGAAGATGAACTGGAACACAATTAGAACACAAGATAATGAACTAGAACACAATTAGACAATTAGAAGAACAATTAGAAGAACAATGTTGATACAAGAGAGAAGACAAGGCTAATTACCTAGCTCCTCCTGACTAGATCCGGAATCCGAGCTTCCCTCGACTCTTCTAATTCTATTCTAGCTACACCCTTGGATGATGGAGCTCCTGGTTGTCTAGGCTACCTCTACTCTAAATGATTGATCTATGCTATGAGATATGAATTCGATCTGATGACTTCAGGAGGGGGTTCTGGGGTTTCTTATATAGCCTGGTGGGATGAACCGTAGCCCTCAGATCAAACCGACGTTGAACAACGGCCAAGATACAAAGTAGAGGCCGGTTAGGTCACACCGCATGAAGGAGGGGTGGCTTCTAGGTGGGCCCAGGTCGGCCAGCCTAGGGTTGAGGCTGGTCGGCCTCCCCCTTGCGCCGCCTGCCTCTTCATTCGACTGGAAGTCTCCTGGTACCTTCTTATTCTTCTACAGCCCTTGTTCGGTTGGTTTGTGCAACAAGTCTTGGCGTGGCTAGATTCCTTGTCGTCTTCTTCCTGTCTGGTCCCTGGATATCTCTGGTATTCTGTAGCTGTTGGAATCTTGTCTGTTACACCCCTGATCTTCATATGGATAAGGCTTCTAGAGGGTTCCAGAGTCTTCCTGGTCGTATTCATCGAGGACTCTTGCTCCGGAACTCCAAATATGGCAAGTGGCATGTCCGTTGCGATCGTCTCGATGAGCTCGTCTCACTGGTGTGCTCTGATTCTTCACTTGAGATACTTTTTAATGATGAAATATTGAATATCCTGCAAAACAAGTGGAATCGACACAACTCGTGGAACTCGTTAGAATCAAACCCTATAGCTACACTCTTTAGATCATTGCGGGTCATTTAGGAGGTTAGTTGACGGTTTAACATAGGAGTTATCTATCGTCAACAAGTTCCCCCAAGCTTAACCTTTGCTAGCCTCTTAGCAAACATTTAGATGATATATGATGATGGATCAGGAGTTGCTACTATGCTTTCACGTCTCAAAAGTACACGTGTTCAAACAAAAATTTTCCTCCGAATTAGAATCAATCGTTTTAAGTTTCAAACTTACCTCTTACCTTCAACTGTGGTGCTTGTAGCTTTCACTTGGGTCTTGAGCAATTTGAAAAGCAGAACGATCAAGTTAAACACTATGTCTCAAGTTCTTTGATCTACTTTCATTCTGGAGTTTTGTAAGATTTTCAAAATAAAACTCAGAGATTCCTTCATATGATCCTTTCAAGTCTCTCATTTGTGGTATTTGTGGATTCTCCCCAAGGCTGTGAATGTTGTGCCTTCTCTCACCCTATAACTAATAAGCTTTTGTGGAGTTCATAGGTGGGAGTCAACCTGTACATACTTACATAGCATATATTGCAAAGTCAAAGCATGGATCCAGAGAAACTTGGCATACAATCAAATCAAGATGTGCATGTGTGTGGACCTATATGTGGAATGGATGTGTATGGTGGAACAGTGGTGGTAAACAAGTGTGAGGGTGAAAACACAGTGATGATGATGGAAACATAATGTTGGATGATGGGTGTAGACCTTTGCTTACTTTTACTCCTTGTGGATACTTCTCTCTTGTATAACTTCTGCTAGAGACAACATGGGCTATCTTTTATTTTTTTAAGGTGGGCGTCGAAACACCCCTAATTCTACTGTCGGACACTTGTCCATTTTTTCTTTTCTCTTTTTTTAGATAACTTTTGCATAACCCATGTATCTTTTCGCAGCATAATATTTAAAGAGATAACAATGGTAAATTGGAGCATTTATGAATGGTAATGAAGGCATAAAAAGGTCATATGGATGAAGGGAAATATTTTTGTTGTTCACTCTCAGTGTAGAAGTGAAACATTTTTGAATGGATCTAAATGGAAGGCATGTTGTTGCGTACTCCCAGTGTAGGAGCAGCATATATGGGTGGTGTGTACGTGATCTTGATTTTAACTGTATGACGAGTCTCTAAGGGTCAACACGATTTGACAATACTCAATGCATATGCAAGTAGTAAATATAAAGAGTCGACTTCCTAGTCTAACATGCATGTATATCAGGTTGTGGTAGGAATTTCAAACACTCATCATAGAGGATCTCATCATGTAGTAATTTTAAGTTTTTAAAAGATAAATCTCCAGAACTCTAGTATCACTAGGAACAAGATAAATAGCAGTTCAACCTTTTCATATCATACTCGTCAAACACCTAGACTTAAATTAAAACTTTTGCAACCCACAAGTCTCAGATTCAAAGTAAATTCTCATGTTAAAACAATCTCGTCCAAAACTCGGGAAAATTCAAGACTGAAAACTAGGCACTTGAAAAGAATTATGGCAGAGCAACTATTCATCATTTCCATCCAAATTAATTTTATCATCCTAGAGCTCAATTATTTCAGGGCAAGCTTTATTCTAGATTATCATTGTTCTTTTTATTGACTCTAATATTAAACACACACTCTAATATATAATATAAAGACTAATAGATACTAATGATATATAAAGGCTAATAAAGACTAATTGAGATAAAGGCTAATAATGATAGTAATAATAATAATAATAGTAATAGTAACATACCTTAATAGCAAAGATAATGGGGGTGCGTCTTCCCCAAGCTAATCCCTTCGATAGCGTTGAGCCTTCAAGTGCCCGAATATTTTTGTTCTTTTTCTTTTTAAGGGTGAGCCTTCATGTGCTCACATATTTTTGGGGTTTTTATTTTTATGAGTGAGTCTTCATGTGCTCACATATTTTTGGTATTTTTATTTTTATGAGTGAGCCTTCATGTGCTCACATATTTTTGGTGTTTTCTGTTTTTATAAAATTCGAAAATATATAGATATATTACCTCGGATAACGGGGGAGCCTTTTCTCCTAAGGTAGATGCTTGCGTGTTCGTTCTCTTGGTAGCGTCTATGTACTTCACTCCTCTGGTCCTTAATGGAAAGTTGTTTGTTTTGTCTCTCGAGAGTGGATGAAGTTATCTGGCCTTCTCATTGATTCCTGCTAAACTCAAATAGACAACAAAGCTCATGGAATTTGATTAAACATTAGTGGTAAAACCATTTATGTTCTCGAGCCTTATAGATGTTTAAGCAAACATGATTCAACAAGAGTTTAATATATATATATATATATTTTGGATTTTCTATTTTTATATGCAGATAAAAAAAAGTAAGAATCATTTTTTTGTGCCTCCATAGTAAACCGTTGAATATTCAAATGGGGCGCTTAAAGAGTTTTTATTTTTAGATGCAATATGATAATATGATTATTTTTATTTCTTTTTCTAATGCAATGCAGAAATTAAAATGCTTATGGATGATGCAAATATTAAATATGATGATGCAGTAAATGACTAAGAATTAAATATGAGAAATATGTAGAAAAGTAAATATGAGGATAACTACCGATTTTACTTTTTGGCGAAGGTTCGGATATTTAGGTCCGACGAACCGGACATTCCCTCGATTCAGACCTCCCGAGCTGTGTCAGACGTTTGGAAAGTTGTTTCTGGTTGTTCCTGTTTAGGCGTTGTCTTTTTCTTCCATACTTTCTTGGTCTGAGTCTTTACTTCCTGTTTTTCACTGTCTTGAGGTGTCTCTTCTTCTTTCTTCTCTCGGATAGTGTCACTACCTTCTTCTCCGTGATTGGCCTCTCCTTGATGGCTTGTCTTCTTTAGCGTTGATAGCAGCGTCTTTCACTTCTACTCTTCTTAGGTGCTTCATTGGGTATGTAGTTGATGAAGTAGCATCGTACCTTCTGTCCAGGAAAGTGAAAATGGATCTCCCCTTGCTTCATGTAGATGATTGCACTTGTAGTGTACAGGAACGGTCTTCCTAGGATGAGGTGGATATCATCGTCTTCTCCCATGTCGAGAACCAAGAAGTCTGTGGGGACTTCGTGACCTCTAATTCTGACTACGACGTCTTCCAATATTCCTTCCGGAAATCGGACTGTTGGGTCAGCTAGCCTTACCTTCAAGTTGTTAGCTCTAATGGTACATCACAAAATAAATGTTTATATGTTACCGTAGACATGATGTTGACACTTGAGCCGATGTCGCAAAATGTGTTGTAGAAGGTACTCTCCTTGATCATGCAGTCAATGGCAGGTACTCCTGGATCGTACAGCTTCTCAAGGCGTAGTGGAGGTTGAGTGGTGTCTTTTGGTGGCTCAACATTGTTGACCATCCATACTGATTCTTGCTCTCGTGGCTTCGTCTTGTTCCTCCTCCTTCTATTGTTGTTCTTCTTCTTCGGAGCAGTAGGTGCATACTCGTACTCATATGATGTCTGTGGGTGTACACGAGTCTTGAGTGTGCGATTCTTGAAACTGAACCTCTCCTTCCTATTGTTGATCGTGAAGCGGATCTTAGCGCTTTCGGTATAGATAATGGCTTTAGTTGTACTTAGGAATGGTCTTCCCAAGATGATGGGTGCTCTTTCATCTCCTCCAGTTTCCACAATCATGAAATCTACTAGGACAGGTGATTGTCCAACTTGTATTTGAACACCTTCAAGGATTCCCTTGGGGTAGCAAAGTGTCTGATCTGCAAGCTGCAAACACATGGTTGTGTACAACAAAGGTTGACCATGAATTTTCTCATAGATTACCTTAGGCATAATGTTGACACTCGCTCCAAGATCACAGATGGCTTCGTCAAAGGTATGGGGTCCAATGGTGATTGGGATGACAGGTCTCCCTGGATCTCCTTTCTTCTCGGGCAGATTCTCATCTCCCCATCCTATGTACTTTGGCCTTGGCGGAGCTGTGAAGTAATCTCCTGCATTGAAAATGTCTACAAGATTTGCAGTTTCTAATTCTTCCGGATTCCTCGGAATCTTACCTTTTTGGGTCACAGGTACAGAAGCAGCTAGCTGAGAAATTTGTGACTCTATCATCTTTTTAAAGCTAAGCTGATTCTTAATAGCAGAAGTAAAGCTCTCCATTCTATTATTAATGGTTTCTAGTATTTTATCATTGGAAGCTATTTTTCTGGACATATTATCAATAACTTTATTTTGATTAACAATCATTTCTCTTAAAGGCAGTTGGTTGAAATTATTACCTTGGTAGTTACCTGAGTGATTACGTTGGTAGTTGGGCCTCTATTGCTGATTCCATCCTTGATTCTGTTGAGGACGATAGTTGTTGTTGTTGTTGTTGTTGATGTAGTTCACATCCTCTTGAACTTCAGGACAGTTGCTTCCTGAGTGGCCAGTGCCTCAACACTCTTCACAAGTCATGCGAGAATCATGGATGTGCATGACTTCCTTCTTCTCTTTGTGTCGTTCGTCGAGCTTCTTTATCAGTAGGTCCATCTGAGCAGACAACATGTCTACTTCCTTAAGTTGATGCATTCCTCCTCTCTTCTTCGGTTGAGTGCGTTCTTTGTTCCATCCTTGGTTGGAAGGTATCTTCTCAACGAGAGCGGTTGCGTCTTTGATAGTGAGTGACAAGGACGATCCTCCAGCAGCTGCATAGATATTATCACGGGCACTCGAAGTGAGCCCATGGTAGAATGTCTGCATAAGTAACCAATTCTCCATCCCATGGTGTGGGCATTCTGATATGTTGTCTTGAAAGCGTTCCCATGCCTCAGGGATAGATTCATCATACTGCTGCTGAAAAGTTGAGATCTTCGCTCGTAGGGCATTCCTCTTGCCTACGGGGAAGAACTTTGCTAGGAAAGCAGTGGAGCAGATCTCCCATGTAGTGTTTTTGTCTTTGTTGGAGTAGAACCTTTGCTTCGCTCTTCCCAAAAGTGAGAATGGGAATAGGCGGAGGTATATGGCGTCCTTAGTGACTCCCTTGATAGTGAAGGTGTTGTAGATCTCCAGGAAGTGTTGAACATGGGCACTTGCATCTTCATGTGCTTTCCCACAAAACTGGCTGGCTTGCACCATGTTGATCAGAGATGGCTTGAGTTCGAATCCCTCGGTTCCCACATTGACTGTTGGTCCAGTCCTGATGTTGGCAGTAGTTGGCGCAGAGAAATCGCGGAGAGTCTTATCAGCCATGTCTTCTAACACTGGTGTTGAGCTCCATGCCTGAGTGTCTTCGGTCAACGTGGTTGGTGGTTTCCTGTGCTTGGCGTTGGCTTTGGCTTTTCGGATCAAAACTTTAGGATCATCAACGTAGTTTTCCGGTCGATCAAATCCAGTCATACATCACCCTACAATAAGATATTCAAGAAATAGACAACGGACAGGGTGAGCCTGTTTGAGAAAAGATCAATAGTGTGTCTCGATTATCATAATCATGTGTGTAAAGTTTTTCCTATGTATTCAACTTATATCCTATTATCTCCTGGTCTTAACTTAGAAACTCGAATAACTTAACGATTGGCTCTGGCATTGGGATTTCCTTAAGGGATTTCCCAAACATCGGGGAATATGCTTTGGAATCACACATTTGGCTCCCCGACAACGGTGCCAGAAATGCTTGTTGGCATCTCTTAGCATCACTTCAGATAACGGCGCCAGAAATGCAGGTAGACAAATATAACAATATTACCCTTAACGCTAGAGACATGGATGGTATTTATGATCTTGCCCTTATAAAATATGAAATGAGATTATCTACAAGCGCACAGATAAAATACATCCGCTATAGCATTTCACCAAGAAGAGTTTCCTAGGTATCGTTATTTATAACGGAGCAATGCATATCGTTAGTCAATCGATAGGAGATAAACATCTACAACTACGACACACACATGTATGATTATGATAAGAGTTCCACTAGATATATACTCAACACATGAATCAATCATAAATCATAAATAAGATAAATGTAATAGAACAGGGTAAACCATATAAAAGAGTTCCAACAGAGCATTCTCACCAAAGGTCGGATCGTAGCCAAAACTAGAAAGAGATATATTAACTTCCTAACATGGTTCTAACTATAGGTCATAGACTACATCAATTAGTGCAATTATGTTTAGCAATCATGGTTAGAATAACTTATATTTGTACGCAGGAGACATCACACATGGAGGATCAGATCCAGAGTCTATCACCTCCGGGTGACCAGGTCTTACTTGCCCTATATTCGGGGAGTGGACTCCAAAGGACTCAACAAGGCTATAATAGTCACCCTCACGATCTACCACTTGCTGGCCCGGAATATAGGGTGCATTCGCAGGTAAACAACGTATAAGCACCATGCTTACACAATGTTGACCAATCACCCCGCGATCGATAGAATGAGTGCTATACGAACAAGAGCATAAACATAAAGATACCCTAGATATGCTAGACATATAATCAAAGTAGATGATAAACATTATAATTATGAACACGAAATATTAACAAGTCATGACATGTATCAACTAGAACACAAACTAGAAGATGAATAAGAACTAGATGAACAATTAGAACTAGATTAGAACACAGAGATGAACTAGAGAGATAATTAGAACTAGATTAGAACACATAGATGAACTAGAGAGATTAGAAGATGAACTTGAACACAATTAGAACACAAGATAATGAACTAGAAGATAATTAGATAATTAGAAGAACAATTAGAAGAACAATGTTGATACAAGAGAGAAGACAAGGCTAATTACCTAGCTCCTCCTGACTAGATCCGAAATCCGAGCTTCCCTAGACAACGCCCTTGGATGATGGAGCTCCTAGTTGTCTAGGCTACCTCTAATCTAAATGATTGATCTATGCTATGAGATATGAATTCGATCTGATGATTTCTTCAAGAGGGGGGTCTGGGGTTTCTTATATAGCCCGGTGGGATGAACCACAGCCCTCGGATCAAACCGACGTTCAACAACGGCCAAGATACAAAGTAGAGGTCGGTTAGGTCATGCCGCACGAAGGAGGGGTGGCTTCCAGGTGGGCCCAGGTCGGCTGGCCTGGGGTTGAGGCCGGCCGGCCTCCCCCTGGCGTCGCGTGCCTCTTTCTTCTACTGAAAGTCTCCTGGTACATTCCTTATTCTTCTAGAGCCCTTGTTCGGTTGGTTTGCGCAACGAGTCGTGGCGTGGATGGATTCCTTGTCATCTTCTTCCTGTTTGGTCCCTGGATATCTCTAGTATTCTGTAGCTGTTGGAATCTTATCAGTTACACCCCTGATCTTCATATGGATAAGGCTTCTAGAGGGTTCCGGAGTCTTCCTGGTTGTATTCATCGAGGACTCTTGCTCCGGGACTCCAAATATGGCAAGTGGCATGTCCGTTGCGATCGTCTCGACGAGCTCGTCTCACTACTGGTGTGCTCTGATTCTTCACTTGACATACTTTCTTATGATGAAATATTGAATATTCAGCAAAACAAGTGGAATCGACACAACTCGTGGAACTCGTTAGAATCAAACCTTATAGCTACACTCTTTGGATCATTGCGGGTCATTTATGAGGTTAGTTGACGGTTTAAAATAGGAGTTATCTACCATCAATAGTGGGTGGGTGACGATGTAGAAATTGTGCACTCAAATTCATCGGCTTATGTAGCTGCGGCCGATGCTCCATTGCTTGGGGGCATGATACTATTGCTTGTTTATCTGGTCGGGACCTTCCTGACTTTCAATTTGTTAGTGTAACTAAGGAAGGTTTTGTACCAGTATCTCTAAAGCCGATTAATAATTGGTTCAACATTATCATGTAATCTGATGGATGTTAATGTTGATTGGTTGAAACATCGTGTTGAACAATATCGGACATGTAAGACCGATGCTTGTGAAGCTATTGATGACTTTGATGAGCTCAATAAGTTGGGCCAAGGTTTCATGTCGGCCGACCCTTTAGAACAAGTTGATATTTGTGGATGGTTCTGTGCCTAGACCGACTTTTGTCAATCAGAACCTTGAAGCCGATTATAGATTAGAATTAATCGATTAATAGGTTTTAAAGTCATCTATTGTTCCACTAACCTTTATACGAGTACAACTTAGCTTGTACTACTACGACTAATATTCCTCGAGCATGTATGCTTCTACTAATCGTACTACAATTCGTCCGACATGTATACTACTACTACTCGTACTAGTAATCCTACCACAAATCCTACTTCTACTAATACAACCACAGTACTCTTAATAAATTCAACACTCCAACAACCTTGTATAAAATATAATCATTTTTTTTGTTCCAATAAAAAAGGATGTAGTAGCATTTAATTATTGCTTTACATGTGATGTAATTATATTAAAATTATTAAAATAAAATATAATTTGTATTATTTGTTTATTAATTTACCAAATCCAAAATTATATATAAATTATATTTGTATTAATTATATTAAAAAAATTTAAATAAAATATAATTATTGTCACGAGTTTATTATTTATTTATTATTTGGCTAAATCAAAAAGTTCCATACATTCAGCTGAAAGTGGCGCCCGAAAAAGGTTGAAACCGCCAAATATTTCAGATTAGGCGCCCTCCACCCGCGAGATGCCCGATAATTATGCCCCCTCCCTAATACAACCTTCAGCGGTTCCCTTCGCATCCCATCTAATCCTACTCCAAGCTGCCATGGCGAAGACCGGAAGCACGCCGTCGGCTACTCCCGCTAGGTCGCCCTCGCCGCCGCCGGCCCGGAATCCCTCCGCCAAGTCGTCTCCGTCGCAGCCGCAACCCCGGAGGCCCTCCGCCAAGTCGTCTCGGTCGCCGCCGCCTGCACGGAGGCCCTCCTCGGATGTCTCTGTCGCCGTCGGGAGCCCGGAGGCGCCCCGCAGTGATCTCGCCGTCGCCGCCGCCTGCCGGAGGCGCTGCCCAAGGCGGTCGCCGTCGCCGTCTCCTCCGGCCAAGAGATTGGCATCTCCTCCGACAAACTGGAGGAGAACCAGACGGTCCAGCCCTGAAGATGTCCATGGCCAAGAAGATGTCCCCGACAAGAACACAAATGAACAACCCAGGTCAATTTTTGTCATTTATTTGTTCTATTTATCCTGTGCCTTCAAATTGCTTGTGCACGTGTTCAAAATGCTATTGTCTTAGGGTTTACAGTAAGATGCCGATGATATTGCTTGCGCATTTTCAGGTTTCCATCACAAATTACATTTTTTTACATCTGATGGTGTATATGTATCAATTATAGGTCATTTTTTTCTCAGGCACTTCTTAATTAGAAATAAACTTATGTTCTTGTAATTGTCCATCTAATCAATGCTACATTGTTTACTGATGAGTCAAAATAAAAATGCAGACCACAATTTTAGATATCCAAATACAATATCATGAATGGTTTGCGGTTTAAATTATTTTGTAGTTGAACAGGAGAAAAATGGAGAGTATATATTCTTTTCGCGGGGGGACCCATGGAAGAGCATCGTGGCATATTGGACATTGACCGTGCTAGAATTACCTTTGCAAACTTAATAAAGTACAAAGTTAAGTATGGTTATTCGCCGAGGGACTTCATGTACTATTTGAAGAGAAATGGCAATGATATAACTGAGTTGTATCGTGTAGATCACGAAGAAGATGCATTGACAATGGTACAAGATGGGATAGAAGAGAAGACAATTAGGATAGTAGTTTCGATAACAGATATAGATCACCATGGAGAATATGCAGTCACACCGCTTAAGCAATGTAGAACACATGCGAATGTAAGTGGAGAAGGAGATGAGGATAAACAGGATGAAGACATTGATGCATACAAGGTGTGACTCAGTAAGCTGGAACAGGATAAAGACAACCCAGGTACTAATGGACATCTCAATGATATATATTTACTTATCTAAAACTGTCAGTATATATATAACATGTATATGTGCATCTCGCAGAATTTATAGATGACACCCGGATGAGTACAGTTAAAACATATCAAGAATGGTTGAGGACGGAAGGGCTTCTTCAAGATATATGTAATCTCATCTTGTTTAATGGTTGATTATTCGAAGCACTATTATATACATATATATTTCCAACTGAACTGTAACTGTGTACTTATTTTGTATGTGCAGATGCATATGTAGATGATCAAGCCAATGAAGAAGACGAAAGTGGTGACAATAGCGCAACACCTTGATGAGGACATCACCAAGTTGGACTCATCGACGCCATGGTCTTCCCCAAGTTGCAATCCGACTCCAACTCAGTTTTCACGTCACCCTCGGAATTCAGAAGCAGTCCCAAGTAAAATCAACGCCCCGGATGCATACAAACTCCGTTTTCGACGAACCAGATATGCTTGGAAAGATAATTTGATAAGCTAACCAATGGCTTTGGAATCACGTCAAAATATGTCCGGAGTCAACGGGAATCGTCGAAACAAGTCAGCGTCCAGAATCTGCCAGGGTGCTGCGTCACCGTATTTTGGTCCGTTGGGCCGTGTATCGTCTTAGAGCCCATTAGGGGGCGCGTCCAGCAGGGGCGACGACCTAAACCCTATATTTAGCCGCCGCCGCCGTCGTTAGGTCTTGGGTTTTGTTTTGAGTTTAGTTTTCCACCGAGAAACTGAATCGTTCATTGTAACTGTGGTGACAAATCCTTTTACAGTGATCCAGGGCCCCCGTTCTTGATCTCCTCCACTGTGTCGATTAGTCCTTTGGAACCGAGTTCTTGAACCCCTCTAATATATTCGTGATATTCATATCTGCAATTTCAGATTGCGTGCTTTACCTTCTTGCTTGTGTTCTTCGATTCGCTTGCAGGATTAGCCTTCTTGGCGAGGTCAATCAAGTTGTGCTTGGTTGATAACCAACGGAGCAGTGGTGTAACGGTTGCAGGGTTCGAATCGTGTCTGATTTGAAGCCGGATCGCCAACGTCGAGTTCTTCACCAATCGAACCTATCGCTACCTCTCGGAAGATCGGGCCGTCCTTCATCAATTGGTATCGGATATTTCAGGTTTCCCGCGAGGTATAATCTCGTTTGCCTTAGATTCATATCTGTTCATTACCTAGAGTCCACAAAAAGCCTAAAAAAATATTTCAATTTCCGCTGTCCTATCACCTTTTGTGCCTTTGCAAATTCGTTTCAGATTCACTTTGTTGAGTTTGTGTCCGTGGTCGAGTCTTGTTGCTGGTTTAGGTCGTGTTCGTCGTCGTAGTTCAACGTGCCCGTTGCTGTTTTTTTTGTTTCCGCTGCTATCCCATCCACCGTTCCTAAACAACAAGTCGAAGCCACCACATTACTCGACTTGCCCCGCTAGCCGCCTTGTGTCATTTCTCGTCGCCGCGCAAACCCTAGACAGGTTGCTAACCGCTCTAATTTTTGCCTGCATCGGAACCCTCCTTACATCATCTGGCATCTACCTTCTGTTGTTAGTCACAAGGACGCTTGATCTTGTGATCGGTGTTGGAGTTTCGGGTCGCTTTGCCCTAACTGCCGCTGCCGAGTTACTCTTACTGCCGATTTTTATGTGTGCCTTTCAGAAAACATACCTTGAGGTACCTTCGGTAAAACAGGCATAACTTTTCGCTCGTTTGTCCGCAAAATCTGAAATTTTTTGTGGAGATTCTTGACACCGTTTGGACCTGACCCAAACTCGGCTTTACCCTGTTTGGCCCCCTCAAAATTGCCAAAAAAATCGGGAAAATAAATAAAAAAATTGACAAGGTTTCAGCACGCTTTTCAGAGAACTTGCTGATTTTCTGTAGACCACATCCCACCTCGGTTGCAGGTGCCAATTTTTGTGGTTACATCTTTTGTGATCCTTGTTTAAGCAAAAATATAAAAAAATAGTGAAAAAATAAAAAAGTTTGATTCCTACTAGTACCTTTTGGGAAAATCAGGAAAAAATTCACGAAAAAGGAAAAATCAGTGCTCTTTGCTCGTTCTGTGAGTTCGTTCCATCGTTCTTTGTTTCCTCTTGTTGCGCTACGTCTACACACGTCTTAGCCAGCATCTGTGACTTGTGCTTTGGATATTTATTGAACCTTGCTAATCTGCATTCGTTAATTGTTCATCCTTGCTGTCATATTGTGCCTACCTATACCTCCACATATACTTCTGTCAACACAGGTTCCTCTTGCAACTGTTACCCACGCTTAACAACAGATTGTTTCGTCACTTTGGTTTAATCTTGTTTAGCATTGGTAAGAATACAGGCAAGACGGTGGTAAGCCGCTTGTGATTTTGCATTCCACTTCCACTTCTACCACCACCACTTGGTTCCTTTAGTTGATAGGGATAATCCTTTGCTGTTGTCCTTTTCTATCTTCTATCAATGGCAGGAATTCCGACGGACTTCAATGAGTGCGTGTCCAAAGGCGAGCTTACGACATTCATGAATGAACAACGCAATCTTATGACCGAGCTAACACGCAACGTGAACAATCTGGTCAACCGCATTACGCAGCTTGAGCAACGCCCTCAACCAAATCGTGATGACGAAGATGCGGATGCTTTTGGTGATGACGATGCGGATGCTGATGCTGGTCCTCGTCGCCGCCTCAACTTCAATCGTCGCGGTATGGGAGGTAATAATAATAATAATGGTCCTTTTGCTAAAATTAAATTTAGCCTACCTTCCTTTGCTGGTAATATGGATCCAGAGACATATTTAGATTGGGAACTTGCTGTTCAACAAAAATTTGATTCTTATAATGTTCCTGCTGAGCATAGAGTTAGACTTGCTACTAGTGAGTTTACTAATTTTGCTTTATTCTGGTGGAGTGATCTTTGCAATGCTAATAATGCTGCTGCTGTGACTCAAACTTGGAATACTTTAAAGCAACGCATGAAATCTCGTTTTGTTCCTCCTTATTACCAACGTGATCTACGTTTGAAACTGCAAACTTTAAAACAAGGTGATAAAGGAGTCGAGTCATATTATCAAGAATTGCTTATTGGTTTAGCACGTTGTGGTATACATGAAGATGATGATGATGCTAGTGCTAGATTCTTTGGTGGTTTAAATCGTGATATCCAGGATATTCTTGATTACAAAGATTGGACTAGGTTCAGCCAATTATATCATCTTGCTCTTAAAGCTGAACGAGAAGTACAGGGACGCAAACAACACCAACCTTTCGGGTATAACACTGGGAGGACTTTTCAGCGACGTTCCGAGCCGGAGACGCCCAAGTTTCCTGCTGCACCACAGCCGTCTACACCTTCCGAGGTAAGTAAATTGTCTAGTGTGCAGATTCCACAATTCAAGAAAGGTGCCACTTCGGGTGCTTCTACTAGATCTTCCTCGTCTAGCTCTACAATCATTTGCCACCGATGCAAAGGCATGGGACATGTCATGAAGGATTGCCCCAGTCGTCGTGCTTTCATTGCTACCGAGGATGGATATGTAAGTACTAGTGATGTTGAAGATGATTTAGCTCTTGCTGCTAACATTGCTGCAGATTCCACCGAGGACGATCACGACAAGGAGACCATCACCATTGATTTTGTGGCTGCTGCCGCGGACTATCCTAGTCTTCTTGTGAAGCGTGTGTTGAGTACACGTGTGGGACATGAAGAAGAAGCGAAGAAGATTCAACGCCACAATTTGTTCCACATGTATCTCATTGTGCAGGGTTGTCGTGTTCTCACCATCATTGATAGCGGGAGTTGCAACAACTTGGTGAGTTCAGATTTGGTTGAGAAGCTTGGTTTGACCACACGACAACATTCATATCCGTACAAACTTCAATGGTTCAATACTAATGGTATGACTAAGGTAACTAGATCAGCACACAATAGCTTTTTCACAGGCTTTTATCATGATACTGCTGATTTTGATGTTGTCCCTATGCAAGCTTGTTCCATTTTGTTAGGTCGTCCATGGGAATTTGATAATGATGCTATCCACCATGGTAGAACTAATACATACACAATCACACATAAGGACAAGAAACTTACTTTGCTGCCTTTGTCTCCTACCGATATTATCAAACATGCTAAAGCGATTAAAAACAAAAATAAACCTCCAACAGACGTTGCTAAAAATAATGAGATTAAGCTAAAAGGAGGTGCTTTTCTTGCTACAACTTCTACTACTAATGAGTTATGTGATAACAATGATGCTCCTTGTTATACTATGCTTTGTCTCCATGCTAATGTCCCTACCCATACTGCTATACCTTGTGTTTCGCATTGTGCGGTCACTAAACTTTTGCAGGAGCTTGGAGATGGCATGGAGTCGCGGACGACTCCAATTCTAGAAGGAGGGAATGATGAGGACATCGCCAAGATGGAGTCGAGGACGACTCCAATTCAAGAAGGGGAGGATGATGAGGACATCACCAAGTTGGACTCACCGACGCCATGGTCTTCCCCAAGTTGCAATCCGACTCCAACTCAGTTTTCACGTCACCCTCAGAATTCAGGAGCAGTCCCGAGTAAAATCAACGCCCCGGATGCATATGAACTTCGTTTTCGACGAACCAGATATGCTTAGAAAGATAATTTGGTAAGCTAACCAATGGCTTTAGAATCACGTCAAAATATGTCCGGAGTCAACGGGAATCGTCGAAACAAGTCAGCGTCCAGAATCTGCCAGGGTGCTGCGTCACCGTATTTTGGTCCGTTGGGCCGTGTATCGTCTTAGAGCCCATTAGGGGGCGCGTCCAGCAGGGGCGACGACCTAAACCCTATATTTAGCCGTCGCCGCCGTCGTTAGGTCTTGGGTTTTGTTTTGAGTTTAGTTTTCCACCGAGAAACTGAATCGTTCATTGTAACTGTGGTGACAAATCCTTTTACAGTGATCCAGGGCCCCCGTTCTTGATCTCCTCCACTGTGTCGATTAGTCCTTTGGAACCGAGTTCTTGAACCCCTCTAATATATTCGTGATATTCATATCTGCAATTTCAGATTGCGTGCTTTACCTTCTTGCTTGTGTTCTTCGATTCGCTTGCAGGATTAGCCTTCTTGGCGAGGTCAATCAAGTTGTGCTTGGTTGATAACCAACGGAGCAGTGGTGTAACGGTTGCAGGGTTCGAATCGTGTCTGATTTGAAGCCGGATCGCCAACGTCGAGTTCTCCACCAATCGAACCTATCGCTACCTCTCGGAAGATCGGGCCGTCCTTCATCACACCTATTCAGTTTCCAGCTCATGCTCGTAGGCCCAAGCCCTCTCAGAAAGGTATGCAATGGTACCGACTGTTCGTACACTAGTATAACATAAAAATGCTGATTTATAATGTTTACATTCATTCCATTATATATACTCAATTTCACAGCTGGGGTTGGCAAGAAGAGAAAGATTGGGCGTGGAACCTTGAAAGGTGTATCGGTCGAAGCAAAGAGATTTATAATGTTCTATTGCCTCTTACTTATATATGTTTATTGTCTGCATCTTTGATGTCAAACTAACATATCTGTGTTTAATTTAGCGAATGAGCAACAAAACTCTAGCAACTCCTAGCATCGACAGACAATACATCTGACTGGATCAAAACCTTATTCACAAGTTAGTTTTGAGCAGGTAATGATATGGAACCTAAACTTGTTCTTTTATTTTTGTTCCTAAACAGTAACAATGTTCTATTTACGCATATTAGAGAAACCTGAAGACTAGTGAAGAGCCAAATGGTTTGACATTTTGAAGGAGTACACGCACCAAGGAGGGCCGATGGTCTTCTGATGCTGCTAGGGAAATATATGTAAGTGCTACTTTGCTCACTACTACTTAGTGATGTTTTTCATATTATAGTCATGGTCTTCCTTGACCTGATTAGTTGTGAAAAGGTCATCATCTCCTTGTAATTTGGAACATCGTTAATTTTGTAATTGAGATGTTGGTAGAATCTGGGCAGATCTGGGGAGATCAAGAAATTCACCTTATAAGTTTATTTCCCGGGAATCTTGTGAATACCAAAGTTGCTGATGTGTTGTCATATGTAGTTGCTGATCAAATTTGAGGTCATTTGGAATAGTTGCTTCAAAGTTACAGCTGTTTGAAGTTAGCTCCTAGGTTTTTTGTCCTCCCTCTTTCAGCACAGAAGTTTCTGTAATTTGCCTATTTCAAAGTAGTCCAGTTCTCAAACATGCTTTGATGTCTGAAAATGAAATCTGGAGAATTTTATAATCTCTCCAGAAAGTCCTCTATTAAGTCATTTGGACTTGTAAATCTCCAGATATGACTTATTTTTTGACCAACTGCTGCCTGCCCACAAGTTTTATCCATACATCATCAATGTCATACTAATTGTGTTCTTGAACTTAGGAAACCGCCTTCTCCAAAATCACAGAAAAAATTGAGAAGGAAGCTTCTGTGATATCAGAAGAACAAGAAAGGCAAATTCTTCATGAAACCTACAACGAAACCACTGGCTGCAAGAGCAGGAAAGGTCCTGGACATGGATACATGGCAAATTATCCGACCCGAAGCCAACTTATGCATGAACGAATTGAAGAGCAAGCTCGTGTAGCTGCAATAGCAGCAACAGCACAACAGAAGAATAGTGAGATGCAAGCTAAGGTAGAGAAGTTAAAAGAACAACTTACCGTTCAAGCCACTGAGAGGGAGAGTGACAAGGAACAAATTGTGCTGCTGCAACAAGAATTGAAGAGTACAACTGACAGGATTAGAGAAGAACTAAGGCAAGAGTTTTTCTCACTATTCAAAGAACGCAATGAAGCAACGTCTTTGGTAAGATTACTAATTCTTAATTGTTAGCAGCATCATTGTTTTTAGTAAAACTTGATTGCTAATGCTCCTCCTCATATCACCAATGACAGACTGCTCCAACAACCACACCATCCCCTGAAACTGCACAAACAACCACTCAACCTTCAGAATTCACAGCTAATGCTAGTTGTATTGAAAATATCGTTCATGGTTTAGATGTTGCAGATTCAGCAAAGGTATTATTTTGTTGATTAATGGAAACTGAAATGTAATGGATAGCTACATGTATTCTGACATAAAGTGTGAATATTTTTTTCCTGATACGAAGGTTTCCACAAAAGCTGCCTTGCCCACTCAGAGTGATCCTTCAGACGCACCTAATGCTATTCCCACTCCCATCCAAGAATCAGAACATGTTGAACAGGTAATTTACTTCGAAACCATTACCTGCAGCTCAACAGATCGTTAAGTGCTGATTGCTCTTTCAAATCTTCTGGTTTGTGCTGGTTCTACAGGACAGTCAATTGTTGACAAAACATAACAGTACCCTACCTATTCGCTTCACTCGCGGTAGTGCCAACAGAGCTCTTTTCCCAAATGATAAAGATAGCAATGATACAGTGTCATATATTCAATCACAAACACTTAGACAGGTTGCTGACAGAAGAAAGCGACAAAGCAAAAAATAAATGAGAAAAGGTATGATCAATCAGCTCTCATTTTAAGTATCCATTGTATTTGTTAATCCCAAAAATATTGTTCCATATCATGTGTTGCCTATGTTTGAATGCAACTATGTGATCAACTATATATATATATATATTACTAATGCATGTCATTTTGACTTTTCTCAGGAAGATCAACAATGAGGGAGGGAGTCTTGACAAGCTGAAATGATTCAAAGATTGTGCAACAAGAAATATGCCATGTTCTGTGATAAGACACATGTCTTCGTCTTTATGACTAGCATCTATTAGTACCATATAAGATAGTGGTTTGTAATGCATTTGGACCTTGCAATTTCCTTTGGAAATAGGAAGCCATGTGACTTCCTTTCATTGTACAAACTATTGAATGATTATTATCCAATTTCTTAATATAATTGTCTTTTGTGCCATTGAATTTTGTAATTTAATGATTTCCTGTGCAATGAATTCAATGCTATTATTGGTCGTTCTTCAAATATCTTGTCGATGCAATAGCTTTTATTGCATCCACGGTCATGTAGATGTGATACTTTGTATTGCATCAAACCTCATGTCGATGCAAAAGTTTCAATTGCATCCATCATATCATTGATGCAATACAACCTCTTGCATCAAACAAAATAGTGATGCAATAGAACCTCTTGCATCAAACAAAATGGTGATGCAATAGAACCTCTTGCATCAAACAAAATGGTGATGCAATAGAACCTCTTGCATCAAACCAAATTGGTGATGCAATAAAACCTCTTGCATCAAACCAAATTGGTGATGCAATAGATTATATTGAATCGAACCTAATTTTGATGCAATATAGTCTATTGCATCGTACCATATCCGATGCAATAAATGTATTGCATCAACATGATTTAGATGCAATATGTTAATGCATCGGACATTTTTGATGAAACAGACAACGACTATCCGATGCAATAGATGTATTGCATCAACATGATTTAGATGCAATAAGTTAATGCATCGGACATTTTTGATGAAACAGACAATGACTATCCGATGCAAAAGCCGCTTTGCATCGACCACAAGTAACCGATGCAAAAGGCTATTGCATCTGGGATAATTGCATCGGCTGCATCGACTGATAAATTGATGTGGAAATGAGCTTTTGCATCCATTTTAGACGTATAACATCAAATTTTGCCTGATGCAATAGGGTCAAAACCTAGTAGTGATCGCGCTTTTAAAGGAATATGTTGATTGCTTTGCATGGAATTGTACAGAGATGCCTGGATTAAGCCGAGAGCTTGTTGAACACCGACTTCCTATTAAACCTGGGTTCAGGCCTTTTAAGCAGCATCCTCGCCGTTTTAATTCTACAATATATGACCGGATTAAAAAAGAGATTAATCGGTTATTCCAAGCGGGGTTTATCCAGCCGTGCAGATATGCGGAGTGTGTTTCTAATATTGTGCCCTTTGAGAAGAAAGACACTGGAAAGATCAGGGTATGCATTGATTTTAGAGATTTAAACAGAGCCACTCCCAAAGATGAGTATCCTATGCCTATAGCCAATATGTTGATCAACGATGCTTCAGGACACCAGATTGTCAGTTTTCTTGATGGCAACGCTGGTTACAATCAGATATTCATGGCCGAAGAGGATATGTCCAAAATGGCCTTTATTTGTCCTGGGTTTGTCGGTCTTTTTGAGTGGGTTGTAATGACATTTGGTTTTAAGAACGCAGGCGCTACCTATCAACGTGCTATGAATCTAATCTTTCATGACTTAATTGGTATAGTCATGGAAGTATATATTGATGATATTGTGATCAAATCGGCTACTCATGTGTCCCATTTAACCGATTTGGGCGTTTGGCATTTGAGAGAATGCGCCGCTATGGTTTCAAGATGAACCCACTGAAATGTGCTTTTGGTGTATCGGCTGGAAAGTTCTTAGGGTTTATTATTCATGACAAGGGCATAGAGATTGATCCTAAGAGGATAGAGAAGATCAAGAAAGTTCAAGCGCCTACATCCAAAAAGGACTTGCAAAAGTTCTTGGGGAAAGTGAACTACTTGAGGAGATTTATTGCAAATTTATCCGGGAAAATTATTCCTTTTACCCCCATACTAAAATTGAAGGATGAATCTGAATTCGTTTGGGGAGCAGAACAACAAGAAGCATTTGAAAAGATAAAAGAATATTTATCATCTCCACCAGTTCTTCGAGCACCTAAGAGAGGAGTTCCTTTCAGATTATATATTGTTACCGAAGAAAAAGTCATTGGAGTTGTTTTAACGCAAGAAGACAAAGGCAAGGAATATGTGATTGCTTATATTGGTCGTCGTCTTCTTGATCCCGAGACAAGGTACGCCCATATTGAGAAATTATGCTTATATTTGTACTATGCTTGTGCTAAAATGAGACATTATTTACTGTCTAGTACATGTGTTGTTGCATGCCAGGCCGATGTAATTAAGCACATGCTATATCGGCCAATCCTTAGAGGAAGGGTTGGCAAATGGGCGTATGCATTGATTGAGTATGACTTGACTTATGAACCATTGAAAACATTAAAGGGTCAGTTTCTTGCTGATTTCATTATTGAGCATCGTGTTAGTTTAGAAGATGAGATTAGTTATCTTACTTTTACACCATGGAAAGTTTATTTCGATGGATCGGTTTGTAAGGAGGGCCAAGGTGTTGGCGTGGTCATTGTGTCTCCTAATGGTGCTGAATTTGAAATGTTAAGCCGATTAGATTACCTTTGTACTAATAATCAAGCCGAATATGAAGCTCTGTTATTCGGTTTAGAAATATTGTGTTCCATGGGAGTTAAGCATGTTAAGGCTTATGGCGATTCCTTGTTGATCGTGCAACAAGTTGCCGGTGAATTTCAATGTCTAGAAGGATCGTTAAATGTTTATCTTGATATGTGCCTTGATATCATTACTTATTTTACCGAATTCCAGATTCGGCATATTTTGAGGCATGAAAATCATAAAGCTAACATGTTGGCACAAAAAGAATCTAGCTATAGTATCAGTAGGCATAATTTCATATAAAGCCGGTGCATCAGTATTCGGAAGTTTTGTCGGTTCGTATAACCAACCAGACTGGTTTTGAACCAGTTCAGCCGATCTACCCTGGCGACCAAGTAAATGTTAAATTTGCTTGGACGGACACCCCGGCCGACCAGGTTGGTTGTAAATTAGGTCAGCTAATCCGTCTGATTGACTTGGTCGATCTTGGAACGTTTGGTTCAGTTGACTTGTCTGAAGAATTTATAAATCGGTCCAAGTCAGATTCTAATGGAAGTGAAACCAATTTAGAAGATTGGAGGACTCCCTTGCTAAAATATCTCAGTGATCCAAGTGCTAAGGTTGATCAAAGTGTTCGGCGAAGTGCGTTCAAATATGTGTTGCATAATGATGAACTTTACCGAAGGACCGCCGAAGACTTGTTACTTAAGTGTTTGGGATCTGATCAAGCAAAGGTGGCTATGGGAGAAGTTCATGAAGATATTTGTGATACGCATCAATCATCCCTGAAAATGAAGTGGCTATTACGCAGAGCTGGGTTTTATTGGCCCACGATGATGGCCGATTATTTTTGTTACTACAAAGGATGTGAAGAATGTCAATGGTTTGGAAATATACAGCTTGCACCTGCTGCTATGCTTCATCCTATCATCAAACCGTGGCCTTTTTGTGGTTGGGGGCTAGACATCATTGGCCAAATTCATCCCCCATCCTCAAAGGGACATCATTTTGTTCTGGTCGCTACAGATTACTTCACTAAGTGGACTGAAGTGGTACCTTTGAAGAATATGACACACAAGGAGGTAATTGAGTTTATTACTGAGCATATTATACATAGATTCGACATACCTCAAACATTAACTACGGATCAAGGAACATCTTTTATCTCTAAGGAGGTACGAGATTTTGCCGAATTATATAAAATAAAGATGCTCAATTCATCTTCATACTATGCTCAAGCCAATGGTCAAGCTGAGTCTAGTAATAAGACTTTGATCAAGCTTATCAAAAAGAAGATTGAGGATAACCCAAGGAGGTGGCATGAGGTCTTATTTGAGGCTCTGTGGGCTCATCACATATCAAGACATGGCGCTACAAAAGTTACTCCTTTCGAGCTGGTATATGGTCAAGAAGCAGTGTTGCCTGTTGAGGTGAATCTGAATGCATATAGGCTTGCTAAACAGAATGATTTATCAGCTTTCATGTATCATGATGCCATGATGGACAACGTTGATGAAGTAACTGACAAGAGATTGAGGGCTCTTAAGGAGATGGAGAAAGACAAAGCCCGAGTTGCTAGAGCTTACAACAAAAAGGTGAACAGCAAGTCGTTTGAAGTGGGAGAATTAGTATGGAAGACTATATTACCGCTTGGATCGAGAAGCAATAATTTTGGCAAGTGGTCGCCGAGCTAGGAGGGTCCATATAAAGTGGTCAAAGTAATATTCGGGAATGCATATATGCTGGAGATATTGCAAGGTGAAAGTCTCCCAAGAGCAATAAACGGGAGATATTTGAAAAAAATATTTTTCAAGTGTTTGGCAAGAAGCCTGAGTGCCTTCCAAGCAATGGCCGATACATGTATCGCCTTAGAACAAAAAAGATCAAAAAATATTTACCCTTAATTATTGAATGACCGATGAGTTGGACATTGTTGTTGTTCGGTTTGTTTTTAGGTTCTACTGAAGATCACCTAAAAACAGGGGGACATATGTTGACACTCAAAAGTGTCATAGATAAATAATAAGATTAGAAGAGGTATTAGATTCATAATATTTTGAAGTTGAATTTAACTCTTGATACTTCATAGTTGAAAGGTCGGATGTTCTAAGTAAGATGGACCTGATCATTTGAGGTTTTCCGACCAGTTGTGCTATTTCCGACCAGGTGACGCTGGTCGGACGCCTTACAATGGTGATGAATGCTAATTCAAGTGCCGATTCAAAAATATTTCTTTTGTAAGGATAATCTATTAATCGGTGTGAGCAATTTGGGCTATTGTCTACAAAGCCTATTGGACCGGTTTAATCGATTTGTGAATCGGCAAGATCAAGTTTACTTTGTCTAGTCCGGATTGAACTCTTGGATTCTATATTTTGATAGAGTTTGGATAGGAAACTTGGACATCGTATCTGGAGATGTTTCCTATTGAGATAAGACCAACCCCCTCTATATATATGAGAGGATCATGGCTGATTGAGGCATTAAACCCTAATCAATCACAATCAATCTACATCACTTTTACCCCTTTTTTCCCTCTACCTTGCTGTTCGGCGTGTCTCCCGGCGAGACTCGACGGCGTCCTAGGAGGCTTGCTTGTCTTAGGGAAACCTCTACGTGCTTCTCCCCGACGCGTCTTCCCGAGAGGAGTTCTAGAGTTACCAACACAGGGATCTAAAACCCTAAATCGGCCTAAACCGGTCTTTAGATCGGTTTTCATCAGTTTAGCCAGGTTCCTTGCTGTCTCAGGTTGATCCGCAACCTCTCCGGGCGTTCTAGCCCTGCTGGTGTGTGATTCAGATCACTTCCGACGTCAACACCAACTTTTGTCAACCTTGAGAGGCAAAGAAATATAGAAAAAAATTTGCCAATTAGCCAACTTTTGCCATCCTGTTTGGATCTCATGGCAAAAAATTTGACAAAAAGTGCAAGGCTCTAAGTTGATGCATGCATGATACCGACTCTCCTCAATATGTCTATAAGATTTTGCAGTGTGTTGTATAGGGAAAAAATAGGACATTTCCTTGAGACTCTCTCTATCACTACCGGATTTCCCTTCTTTTCCGAGTGCTTGTGGCACTCGGCAAAGAGCACACGGCAAAAAAACTTGACAAAGAGGTCTTTGCTGAGTGCCTTTTGTCGGGCACTCGTCAAAGTCTTTGTCGAGTGCCAAGATTACACTCGACAAATTAAAAATAAAGAAAACACGAAAAAATAGAATTTTTTTCATCAGGGAGAGGACCCCACTAGGTAGCCGCCAGGCCTTCTCCGTTGAAGTCATGGCTAATGCAGCCGGCGAGATTCGAACCCGTGACGTCTTTGTCACACCCCAAAATTTCTAATTTTGGGTTGTACGTAGAAAACGCTAAATAAAATGCATGATTTAAATATTTATATAAAATTGATTAAGTTTAGTTTGAGCTAGCGCCACTTTAGTCATAGTAAAACAATTTTTTTTAAATTATTGCTAAACTAATTTGACGGGTTATGTTTGATGTGATAGTTGGTTGTTGTTTGGCCGTGTGCCATGGTTGAGTAAAGTTCGTCTGTTCGTCCGTCTTTTGTCTTCCGTCCTTTTCGAAAATAATAAAATATCACGTTTTTCTAAATTCTGGCAAACTCTTCGACAAACTTTTTCAGTAAAACCGTCGCATTCTGCCATCAACCACCCACCGCTGCAAGTCTCCGTGGAACGTCCATACATAAATATGCACAGAACTTCTTTGGTTCCTGTCATCCAGATCACATCTCCTTGTTTTCGCGCTGCCCTAGCCCCACGACCCCACGTCAAACAGCACCGTCCCACGGTTATCCACACCGTTCCCCTGCCAAGCAGGTGACGCCCTGCGCCGTGCCGGCAGCCGCCCGCCTCGTTCCTGTGGCTGGCCGGAGAGGCCCTGTGCGCCTGGGTTGCGCCGCGGCAGCAGGCCACCGCGCGCCTCGTTCCTGTGGTTGGCCGGCCGACGCCCCCCTCCCACACTCGTGTGCGTGCAGCTCGGATGGAACAAGGCTGCCGGCCTGTGCAGCACGGGCTCACGGCCGAGCCTGAGCGGGTCAAAATCGGCCCCGCTGTCGAGGACCCCACGCGGTCGCGTGCCGCTGCACCCCATCCAGTGCACCAACCGAAGCTCCCTCCTCCCTTTGGCCATCAGTGATGCAGCCGGCCATGGTTCTCTGAATTTTCACGTTGTGCAAGAGATGACCAAGGTTGAAGATGCTGGTATTTACCTTTTTGCAACTACTCGTTAATCCTTTACCGTTTAATTATCTTAACTTCGATTCGAGTGGTTCGAGTTGTGTTAGTTTTGGGTCGCCGCGATCTATGCAGTAGCGCTAGTGTTTATCTTATCATTCAATTATGAATTTATTCAATTAAATATAATTTGATTAATATTTATTTAATGCCTTTGTAATTAAAAGGAACATAGGTTAAACTCGGTTCTTATCGTGTCGCGACCGTGCCGACCTTTAGCTACGTGTTTTCAGCAATGTCTAACATGTCACATGTATCTGAATTTTATGAGTAAAATATTAATTTGATCAATGATTACACAATGAGTTTCTAATTAAAAGTAATATAGTGTGTAAGCTCCCGTCTCTTATAAATAAATGTTAACTTGATTAATATCAATATTAATGTGTTTTGAATAATGAGTTGTTTAGTTTAAACACGAAACACATAATGGTTCGATTAGTGTTCTCACATGTTCTATGTTTCCTAAATTATAAAGGTTTAAATAGATTAAATAATATAAAGTTATTTGTAAATAAAATATGATTGATCCAACCTGACTTTGGGATCAAAATATGTTTTTATCTAATCTGAATTAATCATTTACAGATGGTTTTACTTAATTAAAATAAATCAAGCATATAGCCTTTTTCTTCTTTTATAATATAAAACTCCGGTAGCCGTTTCCTTTCAGCGATAGTTTTGTTATCGACGTTTCTTGTGCTATAGCGACCGTAGCAACGATCTTGCTCGCTAATATGTTGTTTTTCTTTTGTATGGTGTATTGCTCTTAGTTGATCATTTGATTAATTGTATGTTTGCCTATGTGTGGTGCTTGCTACGAGTAGACGAGAACCTTTTTGTGGATGCTGAACGTCGGAAGATGATGACTGAAAGCTAATGATGTGAGAGTTGAGCAAGTGTAACAGGCAAGTTAGCATGGGATCTCCTTCTTACCTATTCACGTTACCATTAATTTACTCATTTATGCATGTGTCCAATTGAGCAACCTTAGAGACCCACTTAGTTTTGTTATCTGTGAAGTTCTTGACTCTGTGGGATATATGCATATGGGTAGAATGCTAGTGCTAACTGACTTATAACTGATCCAGTCCAATGATGAATGTTGTTCTCATGATGATGTGATGTTAAACGGTTAATAAAACTTGTTGTTAGCAAAAGCTGGTATTGACAGTGCTACCCTGAGTGCTATATGGCTCTGGTTTTAGCTTAGTAAACTGGACCTTTTCTAACTTGTTAGCGGTGACCCGAAAGGGCGCAAAAGGGGCTTGCCACTTTGGGTGTAGGGCTGCTCCTGTTCCTATGTGTATAGCTGCGATGGCCTTGTGCCATAGGAAAGGGGTTACTACATCTGCCTGCCAAGGAAACCTAGCGGCCCTAACATGTTAGACGAACCAGCGAAAGGTTTCATAGTGTACCCTGCCGATCTCCCTTGGAAGTGGATCAAGAGGTTGGCCGCCTCGGGCACAAGGGCAACACGGCTTGTGGGTAAAGATGCACGACCTCTGCAGAGTGTAAAACTGTTATAATAGCCGTGCTCACGGTCACGAGCGGCCCGAAAAACTAGCAGAACTATGATACATAATTAAATGTTACTTTATATTGATGGTGCTCCTATTTCTGAGTTATTTATCATTGATGGACAATATGGATCATGGGTTTAAGGGTTAAGCACAATATTCGTTTACTTTAATGCTAAAATTTTGCCAACATAAAAGCTAACTGCAGTCAGACAGTGTCAGCCTTTTGAGCCTCATGAACCCTGTGTTAGCTTGCTAAGTACGAGGAGTACTTACGCTTGTTGTTTTCCTTTCTTTTTGGATAAAAATCCCGGATGGGTAACAGATGATGTTGGAGTTGGAGTTTTCCCAGAAGCTTCTAGGCTAGCTGTTCCCCTAGTCAGCTTTCCCTGTGGAGTTGATCTTGTTAGCAGTTCAGTTATCTTTTGTTTCGCTTGATGTAAGACTTGTGATGATACTATCGTTATGTAATAAACAATGTGATGATGCCATTTTTTGTAATTTGTCTAACTTATGTGTGTGATTGTTTCCTGGGCACACATGAGTATTTCGCCTCAATTTTATCCTTAAAGTTGGGGTGTGACAGTCTTCCTCGCGCGTAGCCTCCTATACCACTGCACTACACACTCACATACGTTCCTACTCTGTTTCGGGTCCCCACATATTATACTAAGCCGAGTGTAATTTGCTGATTTGAGGACTTAAATGAATTCAAATCAAAAAGTTGTCAGCTACAAGGTTTTCTACTTTTCAAGATCTACAACTTGCAACTTTTATTTTGGTAGTTTTTCCATCCGAGGTCGTCGTTCATAAAAATTTGAATTTCAAATTGGAGAATTAAAAACATAGTTTTCATTGACAAGAAAAGTTATTAGCTACAAAGTTTCATAACTTTTTGAGATCCTCAAATTTTATTTTGGTCATTTCTTCATCTGAGGTATTTTAAAAATTCAAATTTCAAAATTTTTAAATCAAATACAAAGATTGTCACACCCCAAAATTTCTGATTTTGGGTGTGAGTAGAAAACACTAAATAAAATAAATAATTTTAATTTTTTTTTATTAAAATTGACCATGTTTAGCTGGAGCTAGCGCCACTTAGTTGTAGTAAATCAAGAATTTTAAAATTTTGGTAAACCAATTTGATGGGTTGATTGATGTGATGTTTGGTTGTTGTTTGGCCTTGCGTTGTGGTCGAGTAAAGTTTTCAAAACACGTTAGTAGGTCGTCTATCTTTATCCGCTACGTTTCTGTCTTGTTCCAAAATAAATTTATCGTTCCCAACTCTATTCTTTTGTTGGTTTTGTCCCAAATCACTTCTTTAAGTCCATCATCCATCATCATATTGCTATAAACTTATTGGGAATTTTTCTGGCTTTATCCGGAAGAGTTTCCAATATTTCAGCGAGCATAATCTAATTTTTAGATACTCCAAAATATCTTTTCATGAGCTCCAAATCCTTATTTGGGTTCATTATATTTCAAAGTGACTCTGAGAATTTTCCTAGAATTTTCGGAGCCACCGGAGTATTTTTTGTGGCTTAAATAACAATTCTGGACTTTTCTGGAATTATTTTAATCCCGAAATTAATTAATTCCGAAAATTAATAAATATCTCGTTTTTCCATCTTCATCAAACCCTAACACTATATATATGCCGGCGTAGCCCTCGACGCCCTGATTCCAGAAGTACGGTCCCGTTTTGGGAGCCGTCACTCCTGTCATTCTAATCTAAAGCCGAAGTTTCGCATCTTATCTAGTCCGGCGAACTTCCGGCGAACGTTCGGCGAGCGTTTCCGCCCATCTCCAACGTCCCCGGCGAATTCCGAGACCACCACGAGGTAGCCCTCTTCATTCTCTACGCCGTGGTGTCTTTCTTCTCACGAATCCATCACCGTTTGGCGAACTCCACCATGTGTGACTGCTGTTATCCTTTTTCCGTCGAACTAGTCACTTTTCGGGGGAGCAGCACCCAGACCCACTCCGTCGGCCATACGGCCACCACCTTCGCGCCCGGATCGTGGCGTACTTCCCGGGCCAGCAGCCGAGATGCTGCCCTTGCCCAGCGCCCTGCGCCCTGCCGGCCAGGCGCCTTCCACCAGGCCGCCCAGCAGGCCACTGCCCCTTCGGGCTGTGGCTGAGCCCCGCCGCACGAGGCCGCATGCTGCTGACCAGCCGGCTAGTAGGCAACCCTGGGCCAAGCCACCCCCTTCCTATGCGTACTGCACGAGCAGCACCATGGCCACGTTCCAGAGATGGACTAAGGTAAAAGATGATCTATTTACAATTCTGCCATCCAATTGTTAATCTCCGTCAATTAATCAGTTAATCTCCGTCTCATTCCGTTCTAGTTGCGTTAGTTTTGTGTCGCGACGATCTACGCAGCAGTGTTTAATGCTTTTAATGTCACATGTTTTTCCATATAAAGTTAAATATTAAATTGATTAATAAACCTACAACCGATTTATAATTAAAATCAACATAGGTTTTATATTTCGATATTTTATACATAAATGTTAATATGATTAATCACTAGTGTAAATATGTTTTTAATTTATAATTTGATTAGTTTAAACACGAAACATATACCATGATTCGATTAGTTGCTCTTATATGATCTATGTTTTCTAAAATTACAAATGCTTAAATGGTTTAATTAATATTATAGAATTGTTTATGAATAAAATATGATTAGTCTAATCCGGCTTTAAAATTAAAATATGTTGTTCTCTAATCTGAATTAATATTTTATCATGATCTTATTTAATTAAAATAAAGCAAGCCGGTAGTTTTTCTTTTTATAATATAAAATTCCCGGTAGACGTGTCTTTCAGTCGTTCCGTGCGATCCCGTGACCGTATTGCGAGCTTTCTTTTAGTACGTTGTTTTGTCTCGTGTTATGTTGTTCTTAGTTCTCTGTTGTTTGCTTGTATGTTGCCTATGTGTGATGCTTGCTACGAGTAGACGTCGATCGGTTGTGCGCGCTAAAGATCAGAAGTTGATGACCCAGAGCTGAAGATATGAGAATTGGTCAAGTTTAACAGGCAAGTATAACATGGGACCATCCTTGTTACCTACTCAATTATAATTCACTATTCATGTGCATGTGTCAAATTTGCAAGCCATACGGTTTATCTAGATGATTCAACTCTATACCTTGTTACCGTGGGATATATGCATATGGGTAGATCTGCTAGTGCTTAACTCCAATTTATATGAATAAACGAGATGACTAATAATATGTGCAACACATACTGATAACTTGTTTCCATGGTAATGTGAACATGTCATCCCAAAATGATCTTCTGCGGGCAAAAGCTGGGACATATAGTACAACCGTGAGGGCTACATGACTCTGGTTTTAGTTGGTTCGAGGACCTCTTCTCGCTTGATGGTGGTTACCCGAAAGGGCACAAAAGGGGCTCGCCGACTCGGGTATAGGACAGCCTCTGGTCTCATGTGTATAGCCGGGAAGGAATGTGCCATCGGAAAGGGGTTCCTATATCAGCTTGCCGATTGGAAACCTAGTGGCCACTATCTTGTTAGGGGAACCTCGAAAGACTTCATAGTGTACCCTGCCACACTTCCTTGGAAGAGGTGATATGGGATTTGCAACCCCTGGCACATGGGGATCACGGCTCACGGGTAAAGTTGTACAAACTCTACAGAGTATTAAACTGGTATATCAGCCATGCTCATGGTCACGAGCGGCTCGGAAAACTTGCAGGCTAATAACTTAAACGAAATATACTTTATGTTCATATTATTACTGTCAACTTGTTAATCTTTGATGTGTTTCTCATAATATTATTCATGTGGTTTAAATGGGATGTAAGCATAACCTGATGACTATAATATGCTAAAATGTTGACCAACTAAAAGTGCGAACTGCAGTGAAACCGTGTCTAGCCATTTGAGCTTCATAACCCCATGTTGTATTTGCTGAGTACGACATGTGCTCACCCTTGCTATTTCCCCCACACCTCAGTCTCCATCAGAGTCGCGCAGCGGAAGCGTGGTGAAGACGTCGAGGAGTTTTCGGAAAACTGATGGAAGTGCTAGACGTATGTTACCCCAGTCAACTGTCCCTGTGAAGAATGGAGTCTGAAGAGAAGTTTAGTTTCTGTTCCGCTTAACTTTGATGTAAGTGTTGTTTTCGATATCTAGAACATTGTTTTTGATATCTTTTCCTTCTGTGGTTGTATGTGTGGACTTCCTGGGCACACATATGGCGTGTCTGGTTTTGTTCTTTAAAACCGGGTGCTACAAAGATAAGATGATTTCAAATCAAAAAGTTGTCAACTACAAAGTTTCATAACTTTTTGAGATCTACAACTTTTATTTTTATCATTTTTCCATCCGAAGTCTTTTGAAAAAAATCAAATTTTAAATTTTTTAAATTTGGACGCAGTTTTGTATAACTAGATGACTTCAAATTAAAAAGTTGTCAACTACAAACTTTCATAACTTGTCAATATCTACAAAGTTTATTTTGGTTGATTCCACCATTTGAGCATGCGACATTTTGGTTCTAATATTATTCACCAATCTTATATATCAGTCTTGTAGTTTCATAAACTGTCGGAGAAAGGTGAACAAATTTATTTTAAGTTTGTCAAATGAAGAAATCGCCAAAACAAAAATTGTTCACCTTGATAAGTTAAACAACTTTGTAGTTGAAATTTTTTCATTTGGATTAATTTACTGCTTCAAAATATGATTTTAAAATTAGCTTTGTCAAGTGTAAAAAAACACTCGGCAAAAAGCTCTTTGCCGAGTGTTTTTTTTGGCAAGTGTTTTTTATTTGGTACTCGACAAAGAGCTTCTTTACCGGGTGCCAAAAAAAACACTCTGCAAAGAGTACGACACTCGGCAAAGTGAGTTTTTCCGGTAGTGTATGTTAAAACATATTGGATCACTAGATGCAGATCCGCTGGGGATTCATTCGATTTGGTTATGAGATGCGAGGTAGTTCATCCTAGATGAACTACCAGAGAGGAACGAAGAGAGATAGGTTAGGGTTCATACCTCCAAAAGATCGGCCTTCGCTGCTTCGTCGATGGAGACTGCACACGGGCAGTGACGGTCGGTGTAGGGGTAGAGACCCTGGTGGCGACGAGCTGGTAGCGCTTCTTGCCGCTGGCAGTGCCTCCCTCTCGATCGGACTAGGGTTAGGACGGTGGGTACTGTAGCAGCGGCTGTCAACCTCATATTTAGAGCCTTGCCCCCACCTCCTCTTTAGAGGCACTGTGCGACGGGGGCCCACCAGCCTCCTATTGGGCTGGGCGTCCCCGATCAGGACGCAGATCAGGGTTTAGTTAGGCCGTTGGGCCTAACTGGTGGAGATCAATCTAACATTCTCCCCCTTGATCTCAACTTATATCTTTAAACTTCACAGTTATTTCTTTTAACCATTCCATCACAGATCAATGCATAGAGCGTGCCTCATCGTCACGATCAATTGTGGTTGGATTCAATAGCTACAATACACGTCTCTGTTCTAAAATAGGTTCTTTAACTTTGGGGCCCTTTATTGTCCAAAAATCATAGGCCTTACCATACAACCCATGTCGACTGTGTATTCCATGAACACACTGGGCGGTAAGCCTTTACAAAATGGATCCGTAATATTTTCACATCTAAAGGTATGATTCTGGACGTTCTCCTTCACAACGTACAACCCAATGTCAATGTGTTTGGCGGCACACTTGACCCGTTGTCTTAGGAGTAAACTTCTTAAATGGTTATTGCTGTTGTTTACCATTATAAACTCCGGGTATAGGTTTCTAACCATTTCGCCTGTCCTTTATGCCTCATGATAAGCTACATGATAGGTGTGCATCATCATGACACCACTATTGTTCCTTTGGAGCTTTTCCACAATAAAACTCCAACCGCGAGTGCTAGTTACTAATGTGGATTTTACTACACATCTCGCTCAAACATATCAGTTGTACTCACAACCATTTGAGAGTACTTGTTCTCTTATACTCGTCATGAGACATATAAAACTTTGCACAATTGCAACACTTGCATTCCAGTGATCTATATCTGGATTGGACATTTGTCAAAATCCTGGATACATGAACTATGTCAGGGTAAATACTTGTGCACTCATTAAGCTTCCAATAGCCGAAGCATATAGGACGTCCATTTTATCGATTCTCATATCTATTCTTGGAACAATGAAAATTCTCAAAACTATTACCCTTGACCATAGGAACAGGCGTATGTTTAACACATATAGATACTTTATTTCTTTAGAATCTTCTCAAGTATACACTTGAGACATTTCTAATACCCCTTTCTCTTGTCTCGGTAAATTTCAATTCATAGACGAATGACAATTCACCGAGATCAATCTTATGTAATTTAGGGCAATGACTACTTTTCAATAGTAGATTAACACCACTGCCAACAAGCAAGGTGTCATCCAAATACAGGTTTAGGAAAATGAATTTCCTATTCTTGAACTTTGCACAATGCCATTGTCCTCATTCTCTTCAAAACCCAAACTTTCTAATCTAATGTAGCATCAAACTTTGAATACAACTGTTTAGATGCTAGTTTGAATCCATAAATAGATTCCTTTACGTGGCATCCTAAACATTCTTTTCCTTTCATGACAAAACCGTTAGGTTGTGCCATTTAAACTTTTCATACAAATCCGCATCAATTAGTACCGTCTTTACATCTATCTGATGTAACTCTAAATCATAATGTGCCATTAACACTCATTAAAGTGTTTTCTTTTCTTTGTGTGAATCCTTTCATCATAAGTCGCACTGTATATCTTTCTATGTTCCCTCCGGAGCCACAATGTGTCTTGTAGACCCATTACAGCCTACTGTTTTGGCTCCATTAGGAATAACTTCACATCTTTTATTCTTTGAGACCTTTTAGGTCCAAAATGACACTCTTTTACATGGGATGTTGTTGCTCTTTCATTGCCAAGAGGCAATTGATTCTTTACATTACTCATCTTTCTAGAAGAGCTAACAACAGGTGTTGTATAGGCCATACAACATCAACAGGTATGATTGTTCTTGAGTCATTGGAGTGGGCACGCAGTCTCACTTCTCTTCAAGTCTTAGATCTCTACATACCATGCTCCCCCAGATTATCCCATCTTTTGAAAAGATGGAGCTTCCTCAAATTTCTTATTTGGGTTTAATCTGTCAAAAAACATAGGGTGCCTTAAGCACCACTTAACCAGTACAAATACTGGTTCACTATGCCATCTTCTATCAGAACCATAAAGGTATAGGATTTTAGCTATTTCTTTCTTTACTTAGGGGTATCATTATTATGATCGTTGTACTCCCTCAACGGTCACATTCATCTTTATAGATCACTCTTGCTTTAATGTATATCATGCATTCCATTTTTAAGGCATAGGAAAATAGAGAGAATCTCTTTTAATCTTTATCTTTCTTCTTAATTTAATCTCACCATTCTCCCCCTCGAAATATGGCAAAAACTTTACTGCCATAATTTTGAAACTATTCAGAACTTTTGTGAACGAGGAGACATCTATAATTTGCTTTATTCACATGACCATGTCATGCAAACAAAGTCATCTTTTGATTCTTATGGGAGTATACTTTCCTCATTCCACTTTAAGAACTTAACAAAGTCCTTACTTAACTTTACTTTTGCAAGTCATGCTTGCATGCTTTCTTTATCTGGGATTGCTCCCCTCATGGCCTTAGCCCATGACCATGACATGGTCAACACTGTTATAGCATAAAAGTTACCCAAACTTTTCATTCTTTCTCCCACTCTGGGATATACTTTAGGCACATGAACCATCACAAACTTTTTCCCGCCATGCGAGACAATTTCCCATCAGGGACATTAAAGCCAGAAATGGCTTTCACATTCCATCATCAAATTCAGAAATAAATCCGAATATTCTGTAGCATACATATTTAATCCAACATTGATCAAATTAAATATGCATATTGTTTATTACAACTTTTGTCATAATGACTGAAACTAAAACACATTCTTCTTCACAGAGAGTACATAAAACACATTTCATGTACTAAACTCTTACTTTGGACCAATGTCCCTGAATACTTTTCTTTTCAAGCTATTCTCTAAAGAGAACACAATCCTATTATGTAATGACTTTCACTTTCCATCTTCTGAGTCACAAGTACCCAGCTCTTTTCTTTCTGCCTCCAAGAATGAAAGCATGAAGATCTTTTCTGAAAACATTAATCAATAATAATCAACAACAATGAGCATGAAAATAACCCTACGTTGGTCTGGTTAGAACATGCACATTGAACTTTAAAACTTGTAGTTCTATTCTATATCACCGTTGGGCACAAAATAGAATAAAACAACATTCTTTAACATTAATTCTACATCACCGTTGGGCAGAAATAGAATTAACGTATGCGAACTCAAATAAATTTATGATAATCAACATCATTGCAGCGGAATACTTTTCACTTTATTAGAGACATTTCTTGATTCTTATATGGTCTCTGGAAAAATTGGTCACGTTGACGCAAAATTTACCAGAAATTCAAACTTTAAATTTAAACTGACAATATTGTTATCATCAACGTTGGTCAGAAAATAACAATATCATAATTTAACTTAAACATGTGACTATTCCTCTAATTAAATTTTCCCGTTGGTTCCAATTTAATTAGAAGATAATCAATGTCAACTTTGCAGCGGAAAACGTGAAAATACTCTTTTAACATATCATCTGAACTTTCATCCATTTTCAAACTTAAATTCTACCATTGGTTCGAATTTAACAATGAAAGTTACAACTTTAAATACGCAGCAGAAACAATAATCATCAATATATATTTATTCTATTTTCAGAAGCACTTTGTACACTAATCAATTCTCTGGAAAAAACTAACACGTTGGTGCAAAATTTTCAAGAAAATTTAATTCAAAAATTTGATTGAAATTCATTCAAAACTTGCTTCTGAAAAAGAATAAACAAAACGTAAACTGAACTGTGCATCAGGCCATTGTGGCCCGAGGCCTGGCTCGGCCCGCTGCCAGGAGCAGCACCTCCCTGGACGAAACCGGCCCGCCTAAACGGCCCAACAGCCGCTCAGCCCACCAACCCCGCGCCCAGGCCGCAACCTGGGCATGGGCCGGGAAAGGTGGCACCCGCCTGGGCCTACTCTGGCCAGCACGAGCTTGACCTCCTGCTGGCCGTCAGATCGCATCCGACGGTTGGCCGCGACTCACGCCCGATCAAAACCGGCGGCCGACGGCTCCCAAAACCCTAACGCGCATTCTCCACTCCTCTTCTCTTTCTTTCTCAGCGTCGCAAGAGACAGGGAGCAGATCTCCCAGGGCGCCGCCGTCGGGGTCCTCGCCGGAGAACCCCCGGCCTCCCAGGGCGCCGCACGCGGTGCTGGTGCCGGTTGCGCGGCAGCGGCGGCTCGACGCCGGCCGCCCGACTCCCTTTCCTCTTCTCTCTCTCTCCACCGCTTCTCTCCGCCACACAGCTAGAGGCGAACTCGCGACGGAGGAAAGGAGGATGGCGCCGCCGTGGGCCCCCTCGCCGGCGCACGCGTGCGGCTGAGGCCGCGCGCGGTGCCGTCGAGTGGCTCCGTGGTGATGCCCTGTTGAGCCCGCGCCGGAGCATGGAGCTCGGTGCCCCTAGGTCTTCTTCCCGCGCGCCGGCGGGACGGCAGCGCGGGTCTCCCACCACGTGACGGTCTACAAACCGCACGGCGGCGAGACGCTCACGGAGGTCAGATAGGTTCCTGCCCCCGCCGTTCATTGCTTTGTTGTACAGTTAGGGTTCTTTTTGGGTTCGGATCCGATCCTCCCCCATCTCTGTTTTGCTTTGCCGCACGCCGACAAGTCGGTGGCGGTCTTCTAGGGTTTCCCCTAGCCTCTGTCTTCTGCCGACAAGTCCCGCACCAAAAACCAGGGAGCGGCGGCGGTCAAACAGGGTTTCCCCTTTCTGTTTCCGTACGTCGGCAAGCCGGCGTCGGTAGTGTTATGTTTTCCCAAAAGAAACCGTAACACCTTTCTTCCCCAATCTCGATCTACACACTAGAACGAGGCTCTGATACCATTGTTAAAACATATTGGATCACTAGATGCAGATCCGGTGGGGATTCATTCGATTTGGTTATGAGACGCGAGGTAGTTCATCCTAGATGAACTACCAGAGAGGAACGAAGAGAGATAGGTTAGGGTTCATACCTCCAAAAGATCGGCCTTCGCTGCTTCATCGATGGGTTGCTTCATCGATGGAGACTGCACACGGGCAGCGTTGGTCGGTGTAGGGGCAGAGACGCTGGTGGCGACCAGCTGGTAGCGCTTCCCGCCGCTGGCAGTGCCTCCCTCTCGATCGGACTAGGGTTAGGACGGTGGGTACTGTAGCAGCGGCTGTCAACCTCATATTTAGAGTCTTGCCCCCACCTCCTCTTTGTAGGCACTGTGCGACGGGGCCCACCAGCCTCCTATTGGGCTGGGCGTCCCCGATCAGGACGCAGATCAGGGTCCAGTTAGGCCGTTGGGCCTAACTGGTGGAGATCAATCTAACAGTGTATACTTCGAGCTCTAGGAAGAAAACACAAAAACTATGATAGACACAAGGGTATAATTAAGGATGAGCAATCGCTTGGTGTGTATTTTCGTCAATGTTCAAATTGTTTAACATACATTTGAGATTTTTTGTGAATAGTATTCTTAGTTTTTGCAATTTGTAGTTGTGTGTGTTGCACACAAAAAAAGTTCTGCTGTAATGACTATTTCATTTTTTTGCATTAATCATTTATTACTTTTGTTTGTTGCATTCCTGTGGACATAATGGCTACAACAACCAAGTATGTTCTCAATTTCAAATTTTGAGCAAACATTATTCCACCAATGTGGCTCCATATGTCAAAGGTACCTAGACCTTCATGTGACCCTTTTCTTAGGAAATGTTTTATTGATACCTAGATCTAGCTATGCGGATCCGGCCTCCCCGGTCGCAGATCCATGCTCCTTGTGGTGGATCCGTCCTTTCCGGTGACCACCACGGCGGCGCGAGGGTCTACAGCGTGCACCACGACGGATGAAGCGGCGGCGGGCTTGGATCTACGCTTTTTCAATCTTTTTATTATTTTTTTTCATGATATACGGTGGCGGGCGACCAACCGCCACGGTAAATCAACGATTTATCGTGACCTTTATGCCGTGGTGATGTGAAAAACCGACATGGTTAATCAAGTTTGCCCGCAATGGTAAATGTTTTTAGTAGTAGTGCAGGTGAAGTGATAGGGACACCAAACTGATGCTAAAGACGGGCTTGCTGGCAAATCTGGTTGGTAGAAGGTTGAGCTTCTGAAGATCCATCTATTTTAGGATGCCAAAAAGGACAAAGCACATATATCTTGGCGAAAGGGAGAGAGGGTTAGAGGCAGCCATTACTGTCAACAAGAATGCTGAGAAGGGGAGGAAAGCTGAGCAGCAGCCACATCTATTTACGTGGTGTTTGGTTTGAGGAACGAGGTGGTCCATCATCTTCTCACTCTTCACTTTTTCTATTTGGTCGGTGGAATGGAATGAGTTGATGCATCACCACCTCATTCCTCATAAGCCAATAATTAGTATATGGATGAGGATTGAGTTGGTTCCACTAAAATTCATAGAATGAATTCATGATGCATCACCTCATGAAGCATGACTTGATTCCACAAACCAAACACCCTAGTGAATTTGTTCATATTTCTCGTGTCTTAAGGCTCGTCAATTCGTGTTTTCATGCTCTGCCCAACATCTACCTCCACTTCTTTACTTGATTGGATAGCCATACGTCTATACCTCACTGTGTATTCATATTTCGTTATGACTCTGTTCTAGTTGGAGAATCTCTAACAGTAAGACTACCTATTTATCTATTTGGGTAGCCACCTATTTTGCTTCCAATTCCAATAGTACTACGTAAATTTGAAGGACCGAAAATAGCGACCAGAGAGGGGTGAATGAAAGCCTCAAATTTCTTTTTAGAAATACATAGCCGTTGTCCCAGATTCAAACCCCAAAAGCAAAGGTAACTTTCGTAATGTCCATGACCCTAGAGATAGGGTGGATGTTCCAAGGAACACAGCGGGACACTACAAAGGTCAAGGAACCCAATGCAAAAACTGGAACGCAAATCGGAAAATACCCAAAAAAAACTATGGACGAAAACACGCAGCAACTGTACTGGCCGGACTCTGGATGGTCCGGTCAGCAAGGATCGGACGTGTCTAGTCCTAGAAAACTGGTTTCTGGACCTCTCTGTGTTGGACCGCACTCTACAGGTGAGCGTACGGTCAGTAGCGTCCGGTTAGTTCAGCTCAACCAACAGTGCAAGCAGCGCGTCCGGTCAGAGGTACAGGACGCGTCTGGTCAACTTAGATGCTCTCTGAGTAGTGACCAGACTCACAGGCCAGCGTCTAGTCGCAACTGAGTTGTGTGTCCGGTCAGGTCTACGCGAACTGGACAACACAACCTTCAACGACCGAAGTCACCAGTCAGCGTCCGGTCACCCTGTAGCCAGCGTCCAGTCACCTCGAAACAGTACAATTCATCCACTGAATCAATCCCATCTCCCTCAAATTGCGGATACATGGGTGTATGCCGAGTCTCTGAGTGATGAGTGATTGTCAACGGGTTTGATGCGCATGTTCTTTGGCTTGTGTTGTGCAGGTGTCGAGCACGGAGACAGTGATCGAGGGCAAGGTGAAGGTCAAGTTGAGACGTGCCGTGCCGACGGACTGGGTGCGATGAAGGATGGGCGTGCCGTGCGGCGGACGTGCCATGCCGATGTATCGAGCAGTGAAGGGCGGACGTGAGGCTTGGACTGAGGGACCGGAGTGCCTGAGGATCAGCTGTGGTGGCTGGCAGCCTGGGACAGCGACGAGCGGAGACTTGCGGGGCACGGTGTTGCTCGGGTCGAGGACCTGGGGACACGTGTCGGTGGACGAGGTGCACGGGCGGTGCATCCCCTCTACAGCTTCGGTTTGGTGGTTGAGCCATGGAAAAACCACCGGGTGGACAGTTTCCGAGTTTGGGCCTCAAAACTCGGGTGCTCGGTTTCCAGGTTGAGCCACAAAACCTGGGCGCGGACGGTTTCCGAGTTTGGCCACAAAACTCGGGCGATGGGCCAGTTTCCGAGTTTGGGCCTCAAAACTCGGGCGCTGCGGGTTTCTGAGTTTGGGCCACAAAACTCAGGCTGGTGGGCTGGTTTCCCGGTTTGAGCCTCAAAACCGGGGGTTGCTGGAAAAGGCTGGTTTCCCAGTTTGGGCCACAAAACCGGGGGTGCAGAGCGAGGACGACACGTGGCGGCATTCGGAAGGTTGCGTGAAGGCAACGCGGACGAGTTGTGCGGGCGTGGCCGTTGGATCTACCTACCACTGCGGGTTGGACCAGAATAGCCTTAGGGTTTAGCTGGTTCGCTCTATAATTAGTTTAGAGAGGGGTAGAGTAGGAAATAGGCTTAGTCTAGGTTAGTATAAGTAGTCCAGGGGAGACACCCTCCTCCCCATCTCAGTTATTTCAGTTTTAGCCATCTCATTTGCTTCCTGCACTTAGGGTTTCCTGCTCTCCCATCCCCTGCTGTAGCTGAGATCCGCAGAGAGACTTGCAACTCTGTGTACTGTTGATTTTGAGGAAAGGAGGCCGTAACCTCCTTGTCGTAGCGTGTGTTTACGCTTCGGCTTGCAATTCGTGGGTGTGATTCGCGTTTTGTTCGTGTTCTTCGCGGAATCCTTTTTCCCCACGATTTTCCCTTCACTTGATCTCTTTGCTCGGTTCATTTTTGCAATTCCGTTTGAACTGGTTTGTTCTAGATCGTGAGGCACTTCTTTCCACCGAAGGAATCATCCTCTAACCTCACGGTCTAGGAGATCGATCGATTTTTTGTTTTGGGTCAAGTTTTCTCCCTTCCCCCGAAATTCTTGGATTCATCGATTTGGAGATAGGTTTGAGCCATGATCTCTTAGAGATAGCTCACTATACTCTTTGTGACTCTTCTCACCAAGTTTGATCCCTAGAGGATTTGTTTTGGGTGAGATCGAGTCGAATCGGTGAACGAACAGCCTGAATCGGGGTGACCGGACGCTGCCTGTTCAACGACCGGACGCTGTCAGTGAGTCCGGTCGATGAACACCTTCGCTGTGTTCGGTTCGTAACTTGATCGGACGCACCTTTCGCTAAGTGACCGGACTCGCTCACTGTACTGTTCACTTGGCTTGTATTTTGTGACCGGACGCACTGCTCTCGACCGGACGCTCGTCTCTGGTGAGTCCGGTCAGAAACAGTAAGCTCCAAAAACTGTTTTTGCACGACCGGACGCGTCCGGTGGTCAGCGACCGGACGCAGGCAGAGTCCGGTCAGTGCTGGTTCAACGCGTTTTCGTCCGCAGTTTGTTCGTTCGTCTTTTGATTCGAGATTCGTTTGTTGCGTTGGATTCCTAACTTCGTGCTCTACAGAATTTGGGCTTCCCGCTTTACAAAATAGCCTGAATCCCCCTCGCGTTGCTCGGGGGAGGTTGAGGTTACCCAAAACCCATCCCGTCACTAGTTGACTTGCGTGAACTTGGGTGAGGAAGTTTTTGTGGTGCCTCGCTGTGATCCCAGGGATCATCCACCCTCTTCCAAGGGTCGTGGGCATCACGTTTTTGGTAGTAGCTCTTGGGGATTGATTTTGGGACACTTGAACAAAGTTTCGTGAGAAATTTTATTGGCTCCCATTCACCCCCCCCCCTCTGGTCGCCTTGCTTTTGCATTCTCGGTCCTTCACAAATCAGAAGCACTAGGGCTCAAACTTTGTGTGAGGGTTCACAAACAAGTTAGTGAGCTACTACGAGATCATGGCTCGAATCTAACTACAAATCGGTGAAGAACAAGCAAAACGCGATCCAACACAAAATCAAGCCGATCTGTGTGCTCGTGAGGAATCAAAGAAAATCCTTCGGTGGAAAGAATACTCTCATGATGCAGCACAAGATGGTTCGAACAGATTTTCGATCCATCCCTCAAAACATGAGAACTCGTGAAAGATCAAACGAGGGGAAACAAAGAACAAAACGTGAATCCAAAGATTTCTGCCAAAAACCTCAACGAGGAGACATGAAGATTACGATCTCCTTTTCTGAAATCAAAATACACAGAGTTATGATTCCGTCTCTGTGGATCACAAGCAGTCGAAGAGAGAGATGCCCTAACAGATGAAATGTGTGGAGTCTGAAATGAAATGTTGCAAGGTTGAATGGGATGTAGGGTGTCATCCCTTATTTATTGCTTATTACACAATACCCCTTCTACCCTAGATACATAGAGCAAACTAGCTAGCCTTAGGGGCATTCTAGTCCAACTCTGTCATGATTTCTCATCGACGGTCATGCGCCTTCCTCATCGGTCGCTTCGCCGCATCGCAAGCTCCTCGATGCCGCCATGTGTCGTCCCGACGACCGCCGCGCCTTCTCACTACTAGCTTCGCCTCGACGCAAGCCTCGCGGTGCCGCCACGCGTCGTCTCATTCCACATAGGAACCTCCACCGGGTTTCAAGGCCCAAACCCGCCATCCTGAGTTTTAAGGCCCAAACTCAGAAACGGGCCACCCCAGGTTTTGAGCCCCAAACCTAGAAACTGTTGCCGGTGGTTTTTTGAAGCTCAACCACCAAACCCACGGTGAAGACGAAGCGTGGGTCTCATGCCCTATTTCTGACACCGATACCGACGCATGTCCAGCCTCTGCCAAGCACGATGCCTTCTCCTTCCTCCCTGACTGCTTGACAGACGGCACTTGCCCCATACAAGCCCGTGTCCAACCTCCGCCAGGTGCCACGACGCCATCGGCTCCCGTCTTGACTTGGCCGATGCAGTCGCACATCCCCATGTACTCTTGCTTGTTGCCACCAAGTGCCAGCTACCACAACTGGTCTTTCAGCCCTTCGGTCCATCAGTCCAAGCCTCACGTCCGCTTTTCGCCACTTTCGGTCCATCAGCATTGTAAATAAAATGGACCTCGACCCATTTGACTATGGATTTTGGTGTTTGATGATCAACACAACCATATTGGACTAATGTGATTGCGAGTGTTTATTTTGTAGTTTAATAGGGTGCAAATGCGACTTGGACAAAGGCTACGTGGTGATCCGATGATCAACACCTCAAGCAAGACACTGGAAGCTCAATAGAAAACTCACAAAGATCAAGCAAAGTCCAAGGCACAAGAATGGAACCAAGATGGCGCAAGAAATCGTGAAGAAACGAAGTAACAGAGACATCAAACACTGGCTCATAAGCGTCAGACGCACCGATGGCAAACCCTAGCTTGACTCAGCGCCAGCAGGAGCATCGGACGCTCCGATGGGGACACATCGGACGCTATGGTGACACTGTGCAAACCTGCACAGCGTACATCGGACACACCGATGTACATCGGATGCTACAGGACCTTGCGTCTGATGGCTGTACAGAAAGGTTCCAGAGAGGCTCTGAAGACATCAGACGCGTTAGGTGTTGCCACATCGGACGCTGCCTAGAGTCCGATGTGACTCAATGCCAGGCTGGCGACTAGCCGTTAATGGAGCATCGGACGCACGTCCGATGGTCATGACTTCAGCGTTTGATGCTACGCTATGAAATCCAATGTGCTTCTCCAACGGATCTATTTGGTTGGGGCTCTATATATACCCCCATGGCCGGCTAAAAATAGATGGTTGGAGCTCAAGGAAGAGTACCAAGTGTATAGACACATATTTAGTTGCTCTAGCTACCAAAGTACTTAAGTGATATACTAGGTGATTAGTGTAGGTGCTTTGTGAAGTGCAGGCAGAGTCCGGTCAGTGCTGGTTCGACGCGTTTTCGTCCGCAGTTTGTTCGTTCGTCTTTCGATTCGAGATTCGTTTGTTGCGTTGGATTCCTAACTTCGTGCTCTACAGAATTTGGGCTTCCCGCTTTACAAAATAGCCTGGGTGAGGTTACCCAAAACCCATCCCGTCAATAGTTGACTTGCGTGAACTTGGGTGAGGAAGTTTTTGTGGTGCCTCGCTGTGATCCCAGGGATCATCCACCCTCTTCCAAGGGTCGTGGGCATCACGTTTTTGGTAGTAGCTCTTGGGGATTGATTTTGGGACACTTGAACAAAGTTTCGTGAGAAATTTTATTGGCTCCCATTCACCCCCCCCCTCTGGTCTCCTTGCTTTTGCATTCTCGGTCCTTCAATTGGTATCGGAGCGGGTTAAGGATCTTTCACCTTAGCCGGTTCCAGATCCACAGGAGGCGACATGGATCGCGGCGTGGGCAAACCACCGTTCTTTGATGGGACGAACTATGCGTATTGGAAGATACGCATGTCGGCATATCTGCAGAGTTTGGGTGCTTCTATTTGGGATATTTGCAACTCTGCTGATTACGTGGTCTTGGCTGCTCGTGTTTCTCAGCAACAGATCGATGAGCACGATGCCAATAGCCGAGCCCGTAATGCTCTCTTTTCTTGTTTGAGCATGGGTGAGTTTGATCGTGTTTCTCACCTTGCTACGGCTCGGGAGATCTGGGACACCCTCATGCGTTTCCATGAGGGCACCTCTCAAGTCAAAACCCGACTCTACGAGTCGTTCAAGCGTGAGTATGAGAACTTTCGACATCAGCCTGGCGAGAGCATAGAAAGTTTATTCGCTCGCTTTCAGGTGATTGTCAACAGGATGAGGGCTAACAAGGAGCAGTTGCCTTTTGACGATCATGAGCGTGCTTTGAAGCTCTTGCACACTCTTGATCGGTCGGTGTGGGATTCCAAGGTTCAGGCGATCATCGAATCGCCTAACTATGAGACCCTCACCTGCGACAAGCTCTTTAGTAAGCTCAAGTCCAGTGAGATTGACGCCATGTCGAGGGCTTCTTATGCGAATCCTTCTGGCCCGACTATGGCTTTGGTTTCTGGCTCTTCTAACCCCTCTGCTGGCTTTGCACTTTCTTCACTCTTTTCTGTCACAGAGGACCAGCTTGAGTCATTGGGGGATGACGAGTTGGCAATGCTCGCCAACCGGTTCACGCGGTTCCACAACAACCGCATGAACCGTCACCGCGGTGGAGGACGCTCAGGATGCTATGAGTGCGGCGACCGCGACCACTTCATCGCCAACTGCCCCAAGAAGAAGCATTCATCTGGGAAGGGCGATCATGGGCACAAGTACGACTCCGGCAAGCGCAAGGAGAAGTACGTCCCCGCGAGGCACAAGCGGAGGGGCGGCTTCGACAAGGAGTACATCAAGAAGAAGTACTTGGAGAAGGCCCAGGCTGAGCAGCGTGCATTCTTCGCCATGCTCAGCGACGTTGATGGCTCGGATGACGACTCCGCTTGCTCAAGCGATGACGAGTCCGAGAAGAAGAAGAGGATCGAGGACAAGCTGAACGGCCTCTGCTTCTTCGCCGACGATGACGGCTTCTGCACCATGGCCCTCGGCAAGGAGGTCGACGGCGAGCTGGTGGACTCCCCTCAGAACGACGACGACGACACCTCCCAGGTATCTCTCACCCACGACGAGCTTTCTGCTGAAGTCGAGAAGCTTACTGCCGCGCTTCTTAGTCAAGATAAGCTGCTTAGGCGTGCTGCTAGAGAGCGCAAGGAGTTTAGGCAGAAGTGGGAGGACACGGTGAGGGAGCTTGAGTTTGCCAAGTCCACCGTGGTTGTGTCGGAAGAGGTTGAGTGTGAGTCGTGCACCACGCACATGACTGATCTTCTCACTTTGAGAGGAAAGTATGCTGCGTTGGTTGGAGAGCTGGATGAGATGAGGGCCAGACCCTCTTTGCTGGGTGCATGCAAGACCTGTCCCGTCTTGCAATCTGAGTTGGCAGAGAAGAATGCCAAGATTGTGTCTCTTGAGGAGGCCAGCTCAGGTAGCACTGGAGTGGCGAGGTGCGTTTTGTGCGAGGGCTTGGAGCTGGAGATTGCCAATGTGAAGCATGGCAAGATGCAAACCGAGGAAGAAAACACATACCTTCGGACCATCTTGTCATGGGTCTCCTGTAGTGAGCCGCAGCTCGGGATGATGATCTCCCAATTCAAGCGAGCTGCTGGGGCTCCTGGTGTAGGTTTTGCTCAGGGTGTTGATCTTTCTGCTTTTGGGAAGATTGGAGAGTCGAGTGGTTTGAATCCATGTGAGAAGCCTAACTCCACCACTACTCCCAAGCTTGCCAAACTTCCACCCAAAGAGCCTGCCAAGCCTACCACCAAAGATGGTTTGGTTGAGGAACCCCCGAGAGCTCCTCCCAAGAACCAAATTTGGGCACCCAAGCCAAACCACCTCAAGAACAAGCTTGATGCTATGCCACCCATTAGAGAGGAGTGTTTGCCTTAGAAGGGCAAAGTGAACCACACCCACAGCCCTGGTCACCAACAACCCCCTTTGCGTGCGGTGAGGTACCAGTGTGATTTCTGTGGGAGGGATGGTCACTTGAATCGAGTTCTGTTTTCGGCGCAAGCGAGAGGCGCGCCGTACTCGGGAGATGGAGAACCCGGACATGTACCATCCAACTCATGGTGGACATGTGCCGAAGGCTCAGGGGAGAGCTGCTAGGCCCGGACGTCAAGGTCCCCGGCCTAGGCAGGAGATGAGAGCCCCTAGGAGGGAGACTAGGCCTAGAGGTCCAGCACCTCAGTTTGTTAGGCCTAGGCAGGAGAGAGCTCCGAGGAGAGACGCTAGAGCAGTTGAGCCCCAGGCTCCTAGGCGTAGATCTCGTAGAGAGCGTGCCCGACGGGGTCCTGCTTTTGCAGGTAATGGATCCCGTGGCGGAGGCTTAGTTGAGCGCTTTCCCCCACCGCAGTTTGAGTACCGCGGTGAGCGCTTCTTCCCAGCGGACCACGTTTTCCTGTACGTGGTGATCGCTACCCTCGTAGACAGGCTAGGAATAGTTTTTACACTGACCGTTCTTTTGAGCAGCCGGCCCAACACTGGTATTCTCCTTACTTCACTAACCCCAGTGTTGGACCGTATGCTCACCCTATGTCTTTTTATTGATGTAGGTGAGACGGTTGGAGGACATTTGGTTGGTGGATTCTGGTTGCTCGAGGCACATGACCGGAAACGCCAAGTGGTTCTCCAGCCTTAGCCCGGTCGCCGGAAAGGAGTACATAACCTTCGGCGACAATAGTAAAGGTAAGGTATTGTCTCGTGGGACGGTGCGGGTTACTGAGCACTTTGTGTTGCGCGATGTTGCTCTTGTTTCTAACCTGCATTTTAACCTTCTTTCTGTTTCGCAACTTTTTGATGATGACTATGAGATTCGTTTTAAACCGAACCTTAGTCGTATCTTAGATCCTCAGGGCGATCTTGTATGTCTAATTTCGCCCTTTGGGAAAGTCTTTCGCGCGAATTTCTCGGAGTCGTTTGGTTCTTCTCGCTGTCTTTTGGCTAGTCCTTCTTCCTCCGATCTTTGGAAGTGGCATAGGAGGCTCGGTCATTTAAGCTTCGACTTGCTTGCAAGACTTAGCTCACTTGGCCTAATCCGAGGATTGCCCAAGCTTTCGATGGAGAAGGATCTAGTTTGCCATTCTTGCAGACATGGGAAGATGGTTGCCGCTCCCCACCATCCACTGACTAAGGTCATGACCTCGCACCCCGGAGAGCTTTTACACATGGACCTTGTTGGTCCGGCTCGGGTGAGCTCGGTTGGTGGCAAGTGGTATGTTTTGGTTGTTGTTGACGACTTTTCGAGATATTCGTGGGTCTTCTTTTTGACTGAGAAGACTGAGACTTTCTCCTTCGCTCGCAATCTGATTTTGCGTCTTCAGAACGAGTTCCCTTTAACTCGATGCGAGCTATTAGAAGTGATAATGGTTCCGAATTCAAAAATTCGGATTTTGAGAAGTTTTGTAACCGCCTTGGCTTGGAGCATCAGTTTTCTTCCCCCTACACACCGCCCCAAAATGGTGTTGTAGAGAGGAAGAATCGGACCCTTGTTGAGATGGCCAGGACGATGCTTGATGAGCATAGGACTCCTAGGCGCTATTGGGCCGAAGCTATGAACACTGCATGCTATATTTCCAATCGCATTTTTCTGAGAGCTTTCTTGAAAAAGACTTCTTATGAGTTGCGTTTTGGCAAACTGCCCAAGGTGAGTTATTTTCGAGTTTTTGGTTGCCATTGTTTTATACTCAAAAAGGGCAACTTGGACAAATTTGAATCTCGTTCTTCTGACGGTGTGTTTTTGGGTTATGGCACTCACACTCGAGCTTATCGTGTACTTAAGCTTGACACTAACCGAGTCATGGAGACATCCGATGTCACCTTCGACGAGACCATGGTTTGTCCTTCTTCTCGTTTTGAGCGTGCAGGTGATCATGAGGTTGGTGAGCCTCTTTTTGATGACGAGGACGAGGGTGCTGAAGGTATGGATGATCCAGCACCCCCTCCACCTGCCGCGCCGCAAAGAGCGGCCTCGACGACGACTCACGGCCCCGACACCTCTTCTTCCTGGGGGCCGTGGGATCCGCCACCCCGAGCGGTACCATTTGTACCCGGGGAGGCACCAGCTGCTGTTGAGGGGGAGGCTACTTCAGCTCGGGAGGCGCCACGACATATCCAGCGCCAGCACCCGCCTCAGCAGATGATCGGCAACATCGACGAACGGGTCACTCGGTCCAGGTCACAGCAAATCTCGCACTTCGCTCATTCTGCTTTTGTTGCTAATTTTGAGCCCCGAGATGTTGGACACGCTTTGATGGATCCGGATTGGGTTAATGCCATGCATGAGGAGTTAGAAAATTTTGAGCGAAATCGGGTTTGGGTTCTAGTTCCACCTCCACCTAACTGTAAGCCTATTGGGACAAAATGGGTTTTCAAAAACAAGCAAGGAGAGGATGGCCACGTTGTTAGAAACAAGGCCCGGCTCGTAGCGAAAGGCTATAGTCAGAAGGAGGGGATAGATTATGAGGAGACGTTTGCTCCTGTAGCTCGTTTGGAGGCTATTAGGATACTCTTGGCTTTTGCTGCATCCAAAGGCTTCAAACTTTTTCAAATGGATGTCAAGAGTGCCTTCTTAAACGGCTACATAGAGGAGGAGGTTTATGTTGAGCAACCCCCCGGTTTTGAAAATCCCAAGTTTCCAAACCATGTCTTTAAACTTCATAAAGCTTTATATGGTTTGAAACAAGCCCCTAGAGCCTGGTATGATAGATTGAAAACCTTTTTGCTTGCTAAGGGTTTTAAAATGGGATGTGTAGATAAAACGCTCTTTCTCCTCCGGCAAGGCAAAGACACGCTCTTGGTCCAGATTTACGTGGATGATATCATTTTCGGTGGTTCTTCTCATGCTCTGGTTGCCAAGTTTGCAGATACTATGAGCAGGGAGTTCGAGATGAGCATGATGGGCGAGCTGACATTCTTTCTCGGGTTGGAAATCAAGCAATCCCGAGAGGGGACATTTGTGCACCAGGGCAAGTACACCAAGGACTTGCTGAAGCGGTTCGATATGGGTGAGGCCAAGCCTCTTCCAACACCCATGTCGACGACGACTGCCCTGGATGCAGATGTGGATGGAGAAGCAGTGGACCAGAAGGAGTACCGCAGCATGATCGGGTCACTCCTCTACCTGACGGCGACATGCCCGGACATCCAGTTCGCGGTGTGTCTGTGTGCGCGCTTTCAGGCGTCGCCGCGCACCTCTCACCGTCAGGCGGTGAAGCGGATTTTCAGGTACCTTCGTTTCACGCCTGAGTTCGGGATTTGGTATTCTGCTTCCTCCACCCTCTCCCTTTGCGGTTATTCGGATGCTGATTTTGCTGGTTGTCGTATTGAGCGCAAGTCCACTTCTGGGACTTGCCAGTTTATTGGTTCTTCTCTTGTTTCGTGGTCTTCTCGCAAGCAGTCTAGCGTCGCTCAGTCCACTACGGAGGCTGAATATGTTGCTGCGGCTAGCTGCTGTTCCCAGTTGCTTTGGATGATGGCCACTTTGCGTGATTTTGGTCTGAGCTTTTCTAGCGTGCCTTTGCTTTGTGACAGCACGAGTGCCATTAGCGTTGCTAAGAACCCCGTGCTTCACTCGAAGACCAAACACATTGATGTGCACTTTCATTTTCTGCGAGACCACTAGGAGAAGGGTGATATCGACCTTCGCCATGTCGATACTCATCATCAACTGGCTGATATTTTCACCAAGCCTTTAGACGAATCAACCTTTAATCGATTGAGGGGTGAGCTTGGTGTGTGTTTCCCCTTTTAGATGGGGGAAACATTTTGGATCTTGTATATTTGACTAACTCTTTTGTCTTTCTTTTCTTTTGCATTTTAGCATACGCATTTACATTCTGAGCTTCATGTTTATAATCACTAGAATGTAACTATGCTCTATTTAGTATGCTCCGATGCTCATATGGATGCTTGTAGCTTATGCTCTTCATGATCACTAGTACATGTTATGAGCTGAGCTATTTTGGAATGGTGAATTTACTTAATAACTTACAATCTGAAAATGTTCACCATTGAGATATGCAACTAGCATGTGTAGGATATGTTGAGTTCACTCGTGCTTTTCATATATGCTAGGTTGCTATGTCTCTAGTTATGAGTCATTCACTTGCTTGGTCTGTTCATATCATGTATAAAATTTGAACCAAGTTTTAGTGAATTGAAAAGATCGAGATGGGATTGCTTGTCAACACCTCATGGTATCGAGACTGTTTCTCATTGCACTTTGAGTTAAACTTGAGCCGTGTAGTGTATGACCGAAACCGTAGCTTCAAGCTTCTGATTGCTTCGGCATAGGCTTCGCTCGGTTGAAAAGTTAGGCAAAGACAAGCTTTCAACCTCTCGCAATCACATGCTAAATAATTGAACTTGTGAAGTCTTCACCGCTGCAACTCCAATATAAAAATGAAATCACAAGTATATGCTTCATTCCTATGCATGATGATTGAACTTTGCTAGGGGTAGTTCACCTTGTATACATGTTTAGCACTTGTCTGGATTCCTATCTATACATGTGTAGTGCTATTCTGATGGTGACTATCTTTTTGGCTAAAAACTGCTCACTTGCTCATATGCTTCATATTTCGTATGTGTGATCAGTTTGAGCCTTCGCTATTTGAGTGCTTAGTTGTGCCATTGGAGCTATACCGATTAGAGCATTTTTGCACTCTTTTGATTATATGCCTGAAGCTGCTAACTTGCATTTCATACTTCATATGCATTTTAGAAGGGGGAGTTTTGTTGGCTCAAGGGAAGAGTTTGTGCTTGATAAGTGCATTTACAACTAAGGGGGAGAGTTTTTGCAAATCATATGTCTCCTGGCGTTCAATTAAGGGGGAGTTTTTGCTAAGGGGGAGATTTTCAGATCTTTATGCTCTTCTCTTGTTGGACCTAAGGGGGAGTCCCGGGTTGCTTGCACTTGTCGAGGGGAGTTTGCTAGTTGTGTTGAGCCGTTGCCTCTATCTTGAGGGACTAGCAAACATTTTCCTCATTTGGCATCGAGTTTGATTTCGATTGGTTCGAAGACTTTTCGATTGTTTTTCAATTGGTTCGGAGTGGTTTTCGTGCTAGTTGTGTTGAGCCTCTGTGCCTCTATCTTGAGGGACTAGCACTTTGCCATTTTTTAGCTCCGATTTTCAATTGGTTTTCTGCTAGCGGTGTTGAGCCTGTTCTACCTCTTCTTGAGGGCTAGTTTTGCTTTGCTTGGTCGCGTCGAGCCGTTGCCCATGTCTTTGGGGACCAAGTTCTCGCTTCTTCCACTTGACCTTCTTCGGCTTTGCTATGCTTTTGGGTCATTTGGTTGAGTTCTCTTCCTCTCCTTCCTCCTACCTTCTTCTTTCATTTTATGATTTGTGTGTGTAGTTGACAATGCACTCATCAAGGGGGAGATTGCGGATACATGGGTGTATGCCGAGTCTCTGAGTGATGAGTGATTGTCAACGGGTTTGATGCGCATGTTCTTTGGCTTGTGTTGTGCAGGTGTCGAGCACGGAGACAGTGATCGAGGGCAAGGTGAAGGTCAAGTTGAGACGTGCCGTGCCGACGGACTGGGTGCGATGAAGGATCGGCGTGCCGTGCGGCGGACGTGCCATGCCGATGTATCGAGCAGTGAAGGGCGGACGTGAGGCTTGGACTGAGGGACCGGAGTGCCTGAGGATCAGCTGTGGTGGCTGGCAGCCTGGGACAGCGACGAGCGGAGACTTGCGGGGCACGGTGTTGCTCGGGTCGAGGACCTGGGGACACGTGTCGGTGGACGGGGTGCACGGGCGGTGCATCCCCTCTACAGCTCCGGTTTGGTGGTTGAGCCAGGGAAAAACCACCGGGTGGACGGTTTCCGAGTTTGGGCCTCAAAACTCGGGTGCTCGGTTTCCAGGTTGAGCCACAAAACCTGGGCGCGGACGGTTTCCGAGTTTGGCCACAAAACTCGGGCGATGGGCCGGTTTCCGAGTTTGGGCCTCAAAACTCGGGCGCTGCGGGTTTCTGAGTTTGGGCCACAAAACTCAGGCTGGTGGGCTGGTTTCCCGGTTTGAGCCTCAAAACCGGGGGTTGCTGGAAAAGGCTGGTTTCCCGGTTTGGGCCACAAAACCAGGGGTGCAGAGCGAGGACAGCACGTGGCGGCAATCGGAAGGTTGCGTGAAGGCAACGCGGACGAGTTGTGCGGGCGTGGCCGTTGGATCTACCTACCACCGCGGGTTGGACCAGAATAGCCTTAGGGTTTAGCTGGTTCGCTCTGTAATTAGTTTAGAGAGGGATAGAGTAGGAAATAGGCTTAGTCTAGGTTAGTATAAGTAGTCCAGGGGAGACAGCCTCCTCCCCATCTCAGTTATTTCAGTTTTAGCCATCTCATTTGCTTCCTGCACTTAGGGTTTCCTGCTCTCCCATCCCCTGCTGTAGCTGAGATCCGCAGAGAGACTTGCAACTCTGTGTACTTTTGATTTTGAGGAAAGGAGGCCGTAACCTCCTTGTCGTAGCGTGTGTTTACGCTTCGGCTTGCAATTCGTGGGTGTGATTCGCGTTTTGTTCGTGTTCTTCGCGGAATCCTTTTTCCCCACGATTTTCCCGTCACTTGATCTCTTTGCTCGGTTCATTTTTGCAATTCCGTTTGAACTGGTTTGTTCTAGATCGTGAGGCACTTTTTTCCACCGAAGGAATCATCCTCTAACCTCACGGTCTAGGAGATCGATCGATTTTTCGTTTCGGGTCAAGTTTTCTCCCTTCCCCCGAAATTCTTCGATTCATCGATTTGGAGATAGGTTCGAGCCATGATCTCTTAGAGATAGCTCACTATACTCTTTGTGACTCTTCTCACCAAGTTTGATCCCTAGAGGATTTGTTTTGGGTGAGATCGAGTCGAATCGGTGAACGAACAGCCTGAATCGGGGTGACCGGACGCTGCCTGTTCAACGACCGGACGCTGTCAGTGAGTCCGGTCGATGAACACCTTCGCTGTGTTCGGTTCGTAACTTGACCGGACGCACCTTTCGCTAAGTGACCGGACTCGCTCACTGTACTGTTCACTTGGCTTGTATTTTGTGACCGGACGCACTGCTCTCGACCGGACGCTCGTCTCTGGTGAGTCCGGTCAGAAACAGTAAGCTCCGAAAACTGTTTTTGCACGACCGGACGCGTCCGGTGGTCAGCGACCGGACGCAGGCAGAGTCCGGTCAGTGCTGGTTCAACGCGTTTTCGTCCGCAGTTTGTTCGTTCGTCTTTTGATTCGAGATTCGTTTGTTGCGTTGGATTCCTAACTTCGTGCTCTACAGAATTTGGGCTTCCCGCTTTACAAAATAGCCTGAATCCCCCTCGCGTTGCTCGGGGGAGGTTGAGGTTACCCAAAACCCATCCCGTCACTAGTTGACTTGCGTGAACTTGGGTGAGGAAGTTTTTGTGGTGCCTCGCTGTGATCCCAGGGATCATCCACCCTCTTCCAAGGGTCGTGGGCATCACGTTTTTGGTAGTAGCTCTTGGGGATTGATTTTGGGACACTTGAACAAAGTTTCGTGAGAAATTTTATTGGCTCCCATTCACCCCTCTCTGGTCGCCTTGCTTTTGCATTCTCGGTCCTTCACAAATCAGAAGCACTAGGGCTCAAACTTTGTGTGAGGGTTCACAAACAAGTTAGTGAGCTACTACGAGATCATGGCTCGAATCTAACTACAAATCGGTGAAGAACAAGCAAAACGCGATCCAACACAAAATCAAGCCGATCTGTGTGCTCGTGAGGAATCAAAGAAAATCCTTCGGTGGAAAGAATACTCTCATGATGCAGCACAAGATGGTTCGAACAGATTTTCGATCCATCCCTCAAAACATGAGAACTCGTGAAAGATCAAACGAGGGGAAACAAAGAACAAAACGTGAATCCAAAGATTTCAGCCAAAAACCTCAACGAGGAGACATGAAGATTACGATCTCCTTTTCTGAAATCAAAATACACAGAGTTATGATTCCGTCTCTGCGGATCACAAGCAGTCGAAGAGAGAGATGCCCTAACAGATGAAATGTGTGGAGTCTGAAATGAAATGTTGCAAGGTTGAATGGGATGTAGGGTGTCATCCCTTATTTATTGCTTATTACACAATACCCCTTCTACCCTAGATACATAGAGCAAACTAGCTAGCCTTAGGGGCATTCTAGTCCAACTCTGTCATGATTTCTCATCGACGGTCATGCGCCTTCCTCATCGGTCGCTTCGCCGCATCGCAAGCTCCTCGATGCCGCCATGTGTCGTCCCGACGACCGCCGCGCCTTCTCACTACTAGCTTCGCCTCGACGCAAGCCTCGCGGTGCCGCCACGCGTCGTCTCATTCCACATAGGAACCTCCACCGGGTTTCAAGGCCCAAACCCGCCATCCTGAGTTTTAAGGCCCAAACTCAGAAACGGGCCACCCCAGGTTTTGAGCCCCAAACCTAGAAACTGTTGCCGGTGGTTTTTTGAAGCTCAACCACCAAACCCACGGCGAAGATGAAGCGTGGGTCTCATGCCCTATTTCTGACACCGATACCGACGCATGTCTAGCCTCTGCCAATCACGATGCCTTCTCCTTCCTCCCTGACTGCTTGACAGACGGCACTTGCCCCATACAAGCCCGTGTCCAACCTCCGCCAGGTGCCACGACGCCATCGGCTCCCGTCTTGACTTGGCCGATGCAGTCGCACATCCCCATGTACTATTGCTTGTTGCCACCAAGTGCCAGCTACCACAACTGGTCTTTCGGCCCTTCGGTCCATCAGTCCAAGCCTCACGTCCGCTTTTCGCCACTTTCGGTCCATCAGCATTGTAAATAAAATGGACCTCGACCCATTTGACTATGGATTTTGGTGTTTGATGATCAACACAACCATATTGGACTAATGTGATTGCGAGTGTTTATTTTGTAGTTTAATAGGGTGCAAATGCGACTTGGACAAAGGCTACGTGGTGATCCGATGATCAACACCTCAAGCAAGACACTGGAAGCTCAATAGAAAACTCACAAAGATCAAGCAAAGTCCAAGGCACAAGAATGGAACCAAGATGGCGCAAGAAATCGTGAAGAAACGAAGTAACAGAGACATCAAACACTGGCTCATAAGCGTCAGACGCACCGATGGCAAACCCTAGCTTGACTCAGCGCCAGCAGGAGCATCGGACGCTCCGATGGGGACACATCGGACGCTATGGTGACACTGTGCAAACCTGCACAGCGTACATCGGACACACCGATGTACATCGGATGCTACAGGACCCTGCGTCTGATGGCTGTACAGAAAGGTTCCAGAGAGGCTCTGAAGACATCGGACGCGTTAGGTGTTGCCACATCGGACGCTGCCTAGAGTCCGATGTGACTCAATGCCAGGCTGGCGACTAGCCGTTAATGGAGCATCGGACGCACGTCCGATGGTCATGACTTCAGCGTTTGATGCTACGCTATGAAATCCAATGTGCTTCTCCAACGGATCTATTTGGTTGGGGCTCTATATATACCCCCGTGGCCGGCTAAAAATAGATGGTTGGAGCGCAAGGAAGAGTACCAAGTGTATAGACACATATTTAGTTGCTCTAGCTACCAAAGTACTTAAGTGATATACTAGGTGATTAGTGTAGGTGCTTTGTGAAGTGCTTAGGCTAGTTAGACCAACGCTTTGTGCTTGCTCCAGGTGTTAGGCCTAGTGTTTAGTGAGGTTTGCATACCTCTTATCTACCGGTGCTTGCGCGCACCGTTGTTGTACTCGGAGGGGCTTGTAGTCTTGCGAGACCACACCAACTGCGTTTGTGGTGTGGCCGCCACCGTGTACCGAAGGGAACAAGGCCCGCAGCGGGTCGGCCGGAAGTTTGATAGTGAAGATAGCTGGGAGCATCCAGGAGAGGTCGTGCCTTGGCCCTTGCAAGGGATTCCTTGCAAGGGGCTCCAACGAGGAATAGGGGGAAGCTTGCGCGCTTCTCGATACCTCGGTAAAAATACCGGGGTCGTCGACGGGAGTTTGCATCTCTACCAGACTCTTTAGCTTCCGCAATTACTTGCTACCTTTGTTGTGTGCTTTACCTTTCCTAGCTTAGTTAATATGCTAGTTGATAGGTTTGGATCATAGGTTGCAAAACTCTCTTGCGGTAGAGATAGTAACACACCTAGCAAAACCTTAGTTGCACATTAAATAGTTTACTTTGTTTCATAGGTTTTGTCTAGGTGCAAAATAGAGGCCATAGTTTAGAGTAGAAGTTTTAAGTTGCCTAATTCACCCCTTCCCTTTTAGGCGTCACGGTCCTTTCAATTGGTATCGGAGCAGGTTGGCTCATTTGTGGACTCTTGGCTTCACCGCCTTCGAGCCAACACCCCTAAGAGTGGTTGGGATGGATACCTCTAAGCCTCCGCACTTTGACGACACTAACTTCCCCTACTATAGTTCTAGAATGGCTTCCTACCTAGAAGCGGTTGATCTAGGTGTTTGGAGAGTCACCCACGATGGGATGAGACCCCCTTAGAATCCCATCAAGTTAACTGCGGGTGATGAAAAGGAAATACATCTTAATGCTAGAGCTAAAAATTGCTTGTTTGAATCTTTTAGCATGGATGTGTTTAACCAAGTTTTTACTTTAGAAACATCTCATAAAATTTGGTTAAAACTCCATGAGCTCCATGATGGCACTAGCAATGTTAGAGAGGAAAAACATCACCTAGCTAAATCAAGTTATGATTTCTTTAAAATGAATGAAAATGAGCTTGTTCGTGATATGTATTCTCGTTTGAATCTAATTATCTATGAGCTCAATTATATAGGAATCACAAAGCTAGGTGATGCGGATATTGTGAGGAAGATCATCTCCGTGCTTCTAAAGAACAAGTATGCAACCATCATCACCATCCTCCACAACATGGAAGATTTGAGCACAATGACCCTAGCCATTGTCATTGGCAAATTGGTGGCATTTGAGATGTCACTTAAGATGGGTCAAGAAGAAGCTGCTTCATCAAGCAAAGGCAAAGCTCTCACATGTAATGAGCACAAGATGATGAAGAGCAAAAGGCAAATTGAGAAAAGCTCAAGCTCCTCAAGTGAAGATGAGGAATGTCACACCCTAAAATTTGCATTTCTTTAATTAGGATTAAAATGGTTTATTTATGAATTTTTGTGCTCATAAAAATATAGGGAAATAAATTTTTTTCTCTAAATTAAAATTTATTCTAGGGTTTTAGAAACATGTTTGTGCATTCATGTTGGAGCATTTGACTTTTTGTGATGTGTGGTTTTAACTAAAATTTAATCTGAGTTCAAAATGGTTTAGAAACCATTTAAATGAAAATGAATTTCATAGAAATGGTTTGAAAATAAAGACTTTTTATTTTTCAAAAAGTTTGGAAAAGTTTAAAGTTTCTAAAACTTGATGTTCTTCCAAATATTCAAATCAAAAGTTCAAAAAGATTCAAATTTGTTTGAAAAGTGTATTTGAAAATCCTTTTCAAATTGTCAAAACAAAATTGGAAAAGCTTTCTCCTTTCCCTCCTCACTACTCCCTCCATTCTGGCCCGCAGTGGCCCAGCAGGCGCCCCACTCCCTCCATTCTTTTGGCCCGAGCAACCCGCTCTCCCTTCTCTTGGCTTCGGCCGAGCTTGGCCAGCTCTCTCTCCCATTTCTTCCTTCCCGCGTGGGCCGGTCCACGTTGAGGCCCGACTCGATCCCCCCCTCTCGCTCTGCAAACCCAAACCCGCCGGCCCAACATCTCCCCCAAGCCTGCGACAGGCCGACCCAGGCAAGGATGAAGTCGGCGCCCGCCTCCCTTCTCTGTTTGGCTGACAGTTCGGTCCCACCACTCCAGTCTCTAACACCGGGGCCCAGTCCTCAGCTATTGACGCTCACTAATGCTCATAATTAACCATTAACTATTGCATGAAATGACACTAAATGAATTACAAAGCATAGTTGTAGGGTTTGAAACTAACAAGTTCCACGAGTTTTGGTGCTCTCACTTGTTTTGTAGGACATCAATATTTCACCATATAAAAGTATCTCAAGTGATGAATTGGAGTACACCATTGCGAAGAGCTCGTCGAGACGATCGAAACAGACATATCCTTTACTACATTCGGAGTCCAGGATGAAAAGATATTAATTTCGCAACGAAATTTGCAAAAGAAGGATCTAGAAGACACCAGAAGACACCACGAGGCAGCCCGCCACGGGGGCCCACTGGGCCAGACCGACCGGTCCCACCCCATGACCGACCGGTCGGCCGCGGAGGCCGTTTCGCCTCCGCCTTCTGGAACCTTTTTCCACCGCCTCCTAGGATGCATCTCCACCGTCCCTGAAGTCGATTTGATCCAAGGGCTCACGTTCCACGCTCCGGGCTATAAAACCAGACCCAGACCCCCCTCTCCAGGCATCTCCATCTTCATTATTCATCTCCACATCAGAAACTAGGGTTTCAATTAGAAGTAGAGGTCCCTCTAGATGAATCTCTTCTAGTTCATCTAGAATTAGATCTAGTTCTAGTTCTTCTAGTTCTAGTTCTTGTTCTAGTTGTCTAGTTCATCTAGTTGTAACACTACTACACAATAGGGATATTGTAACACTTTCATGTAACATATTCATCAATGTGTTCCAGCAAAATTTCATAGTAATACAATAGTATGTTACAGACTTCGGCTGTAACACAAAATACTTTTTTTTAAAAAAAGGTGTTACTAACAACAAATACAATAACACAAAATTAATGTTACAAGAAAAATATTACAAAAGTGTACTATGTTGTAACACATAAGTGGTACACATATAAAATGTGTTACAAATATATGCCTCTAGTAACACAAAATAATGTTTCAGTTCAAGTGTTACAGAAGAAAATACATGTAGACCTTCCTATTTATAGGCAACACATTGCATATAGCTCTCATCAAGGCTGTTAGACAATCACATCATGGTCATTACATGACAACCATTAGCATTGAGTAGCCGATACAAAATAGTGTGTTCACAAATCTTATCTCTCTAGTAGTTTATGAAACTACAAGAGTGATATATAAGATTTGTGAATAATGTTAGAACCACAAGGTCAAATGTATAAATGGTCAAATCGCTAAAATAAACTTTGTAGACCTTGAGAGGTTATGAAAGTTTATAGTTGATAACTTTTTAATTAGTCATCTTGTCATGCAAAAATGCGTCCAAATTTAAAAAATTTTAAATTCGAATTATTCAAAAGACCTCGGTTGTAGAAATTACCAAAATGAAACTTGTAGATCTTGAAAAGTTATGAAACTTTGTAGTTGACAACTTTTTAATTTGAAATCATATCATTATGCAAAACTACATTTGAATTTAAAAATTTTGAAATGCAAAATTTTCAAAATACCTCAGTTGGAAAAACGACCAAAATAAAATTTGTAGATCTCAAAAAGTTATGAAACTTTGTAGTTGATAATGTTTTAATTTGAAATTATCTTGTCAATAAAAACTACATTTGTAGTTTCTCAAATTTGAAATTCAAATTTTGAAAATGACCTTGGATGGAGAAACTTCCTAAACAAAAAGTGTAGATCTAGAAAATTTATGAAACTTTGTAGTTAATAACTTTTTGATTTGAATTCGTTTAGAACCTTAAATAAGCAATTTACACATGGTTTAGTATAATATGAGGGGAACTAAAATAAAATATAGACACAAATGACAAATGGGTGGAGTGGTAGTAGAGGTTACGAGTACGTGTGTGAGAGGTTACAAGTTCGAATCTTGGTTGATGCATAGTGTGAAAAAATCATGAAAAAATATTGTGGGAGTAGTGAATGGGTGGTGTTGACACCTCGGGTGGCACGCAGAAGAAACCGCAAGCGCACGGCTGTTAGTTGTAGCTTTTCACCTCAGAGTATTTCGGGCTATCGAATCCACGAGGAACGCAAAGTGATTTTGAGAAAACTAGGGGGTAAGGATATCTAGGATAGATGAAGGGAACAGGCACTATCTACTAGGGTAGATCCTAGTTCTATTAGACTTCTACTGATTTAAGTTCTTTACTAGTGTACTGTGGGCGTACTAGCCTTTACCACTGACTTAGGTTGAACGCTAGCACAACGAGCCCTACTGTTAAACTAGACCAACTACGTGGTGGAATTCAAGGCGCACAGGGCTGTCACCACCTGCTTGATACCACAGCTATCCGGGGGTCTAGCCGTATTCACTGGCAATATATAGCCTAAGTACCACACTTAATCTATATATTACGACTACTAGCCCTGTACTAGAACTAGAGCACTTGAAACTCATATCAAGCAATGAAACAAACACACAAGTACTGAAAATAAATACTTGAAGATAAAATAGATACTAAGTTACCAAAGTTGAAGCGCAGAGCAGAGTGAAGCAGAGGTCTCTGACAACTCCGGAACTCTCCAGACTTCTACTCTTCTCCTCTCCAGCTCCTCTTCTAGTGAGGCACTCACACTCTCTCTAATCTCTCTAACATAGCAAGTGTGCTACTCTAACCAACTGGTGGGGAATGGTGTGAGGCTCTCCGAATGAGAGCTCAAGGGGCCTATTTATAGTGCTAGGAAGCTAGGGGGGTACTTATAGAGTGAGGGGAGGTCGGTTAGGGTTTAGGGGGTGGCGCCCGCCACCAAACCCTAGCGCCCGCCACCTCTCAGCTATCCGTTGCAACCGCCATTCATCCAACGGTCTTCATTTGCTCTCCCAAGTCGGTTTGAGGGCCGGTTAGGGTTTAGACATGTGTCCAAAGCCCACTATCCAGGTGACACTCTTCTTAGCCCTTGGATCAAACCGCCTTAATGTGCAATGGCCAAGATTTGAGCTTGAGGTGACTCCCACGGATCGATGACGTGGCTTGGGCCACTTTTGGCACGAGTGACCTGGCGGCCGACAGTAATAGGTGGCGGCCGCCACCTTACTCAGGCCCAAATGGGCCAGAGTGGCTTGGCCTTGCTCCTGGTGCTCTTGTTTGGCCCAAATTCTATTATTTCCTGCATTAAGATAAGAAACTATGCACATGTGGAAATAGGTTAGTTATAAACCAAATCTTCTACTTTTTATGTTGTTTTACCTTGGTTTTGGGTGAAATGTTGATGGTGAAATGATGCTTTAAGCACCGTCAACAAGCTCCCCCACACTAACCTCTTGCTCGTCCCGAGCAAGCATGGACTTTAAGGAATGAAACAATTTTATTGAACTAAGCATTCACACAAGATGTCCAACTACCTATACTCATGTTAGTAACCTTTCCAAGTGGCTAATAAATCATACCTATGGTGGTTGAGAGATAGAATAGCTTGCAAGCAAGAGAAACACAATTTCCTCTTTTACATACCTTGGGGTTTCAGGATATTTTCAAAATGAAAATCATGGTTCATTGGATCTCTCTTTAAATCTCAAGGCACTCATGGTGTATATCCTCACTTGTGGCAAAAGAAAATGCTAGAGTCTATCCTATGGTTTATGTGGAGTTTATAGGGAAAGGAAGGAATGTAAGGCACTTCTATCTCTCTTTTATTGCTAAGTCAAGTTTAGGATCATGGGAGAGTATAGTCATGCACTAGCCAAGGTATAGGGTGGACTAACTCAACTCCTTTGTTCTTTTTGAAACTCTTCTCTTACCAAGGATCATGGCTATATGTATCTCTCTCTCTCTTTTTTGAATACTTGGATACTTGTCCATTTTAGAGCTTTTGCTCTTTTCTTTTTTTTGAATACTTGGACACTTGTCCTTTTTAGAGCATTTGCTCTCTCTCTCTTTTTTTTAGATACTATATAGCCATGTCCTTTGGAGGAAGGAGAATTTTTTTTCAATTCTTTTAGAACAAGATTTTGGAGGAGAACTACATGAGTATACTCTCAGTGTGAGAGTTCTCTCAAAAAGGCATGGTTTGCCTTGGCTTTTAGAGCATGACTAAACTCTTCTATCTAGATCAACTATTCTTGACAAAGCTCAAAGATTGATTTAGAAGGCTTTATGGGTTGTTCTCCTATACTCTAATATTTTGGCTTTGGTAGGTGGATAGGAAAGAAAGATCATGAACCATGGTAATTTTGGTTTTCAAAATAAAAACTCCCAAGGTTGTAGCAGAGTACTAATGCAAATTCAATTACTGCTTCTATATCTTATCAAACAACAACCTAGGTTGACTTCCCTATCAAAATGAGTAGGCTACTACACATGAATAAAAGGTAGAATAACATGTCGTGTAAACACTCAATTCAAAAGAAATTGTTTCAGCAAATTTTTTTTATTGTTTCCTAGCTGCATTTTTAGTTCAAACTGAGACATCCAGTGATCCAAATTGTATAGAATTTAAAACACAGTTTTAGGGGTTTAACGGGGGTGTTTCGGTGCAGAGTGGCCTGGCGGCCCCCAGAAATAAGTGGCGGCCGCCATGGGCTTTGGCCCATGCGGCTTGCAAACAGCGTGGTAGTTACCTTGCTAAGAACATGTTACTGTTTTGAACATTTTAGCACGTTTTACAGAGGTGTTTAGAAAGGGGATTTCCCCCACACTAGAAGTTTTGGTACTTTTTATTTTTAAAATGAACAAACTTGATGAAGGGAAAAATAATAAGGGTGTCTTTTTATTCATTAAAGAAACTTCCTAAACAAGTATTGAAATTTAAACAAACTGAAATTTAAATCAAGCAAAATTAAACTTAAACTAAATCAAACTAAAAATCTAACTAGACACCCTAGATCTAATCTAATCTTGCGAAGGAGCCTCGTAGAGATCCTCGAAGCCCGTCTCTTTGAAGAGACACTTGATCTTTGCGGTGCAGCCCTTGCGGAGGATGGTGAACCGATCCTCCATATCCATTCGCCAGAGGGCTATCTCTAGGACTTGATCCTCCAAGGCGCTCTTCTCCTTGCGTAGCTTCTTCACTTCGGCGGCGAGATTTTCGAGGGTTAACCCCTCCTCACCACCGCTGTGCTCCATCTCGCCGGGGACTCCTGCCGGCGATGGGTTGAGACGGCGGCGCACGGATGGCTCGGAGAGTGACCCATTGGAGTCATGAGTGCTCGCCTCACGATCACGCAGCCTCTTCTCATAATGCCCATCGGGCATCCTCACGCCATACACCTCTAGTTTAGCCCTCTTAGGATTGGGGCTGTAGCTCTGGGTGCGGCTATCCGAGCCAAAGCTGACCCGGGATTTCGCCCTTGATGGAGTGGGCATTTCATCACCCTTGGCCTTGACGGCCGGAGACTTCCTCGGGGTGACCTCCCCTGTGGTCGGCCTGGTGGGCGTCCTCAATTTCTTCTCGGGTGGCGCCACTGGAGGAGGATGAAGACGGAGCGGAGACGAGGCCAGGGGGCGTTTCACCCCTGGCAGCCGCCTAGCAGGGGTGGCGCCCGCACTAGAGTGGTGGCTGGTGCCTTCCCTGCACCCTCCGGTGGTGTCCCCTTGACATAAGTGCCGTCGGGCAGCACCATTGCTAAGGGAGGCACGTCAAGAACCTCCATATCGTCATCGATCAAGGATCAGATGATGGCTTTGGTGGAGGACAAGAAGGATCCTTGCGGGTTGTAGGACGCGGATTTCTATGGAGACGACATGGTTTTGGAGGAGGCTTGGCTTCGTGAATAGATGGAGGGAGAAGAAGGAGTTCTTCTTTGAAGAAGGGGGAGAAGTGGAGGGATAAGCCTTAGATGAACTAACACGTCCTCATCTCCTCCTTCTTTCATTCTCCCGAGCTCAGGTTTAGTTGCCACGTGGAGGGGGGCCTCTAAACCACCACCTAGAGTGGCAGGCGCTAGGGTTTGGTGGCGGCCGCCAGTTGGGAGTGGCGGCCGCCACTCCTCCTTCGCCGGGCATCGAGCGGGAGAAGGTAAGCCTCCTAAATTTCAAAGTTCCGAGGTAGAAATGGCTGGGTTGGGCCTAAAGAGGCCTTTCTCGGGGTTTTGGATGGACTAGGTGCATGTAATGGACAAGGGGTAAATTGGGTCCATCCATTAATTGTCATGGGCTTGAGCTACTTCAAAGTTAATTATATCAATTTTGTTCAGCTCATTTTTATCAAAGTCATAGAATATATTTTAATCTTTGTCCATTGATTTGAAGATTTGCCCATCGTCACTTTCTAATGTGACGGCTCCTTGGGAAGAGGTTGCAACAACCTTGAAAGGTCCTTCCCATTTGCTTCGAAGTTTACCATGTCCGAAAAGTCGAACACGGGAGTTAAAGAGTAAAACTTTATCTCCTACTTTGAACTCTTTCTTTTTGATCCGTTTATCGTGCCATCTCTTAGTCTTCTCTTTATAGAGCTTGGCACTATGATAGGCTTTCTCTCGCCATTCTTCTAGTTCAGAAATTTGCATCTTCCTATTTTGGCCAGCTTGGTCAAGGTCCATGTTCCATTTCTTAATGGCCCAATGAGTTTTGAACTCAAGCTCAACAGGAAGATGACAAGTTTTTCCATAAACTAGTTGGTATGGGGACATTCCAATCAGGGTCTTATAGGCGGTCCGATAGGCCCACAGAGCTTCGGGTAACTTATGTTTCCATCCCTTTCCCATCTCTTCTATCGTCTTTTGCAAGATATTCTTTATTTGTTTATTGGACGTTTCGGCCTGTCCACTTGTCTGGGGGTGGTATGCAGTGGCTACATTATGTTGGACTCCTTGACTAGCTAAGAAATGTCGGAAGCTCTTATCTATGAAATGAGGGCCTCCGTCACTAATGACTAGTCTAGGAACTCCAAAACAAGGAAAGATGTTTTCTTGGAACATTTTCTTCGAATGTTTAGCATCTGCCGCTCGACAGGGTATGGCTTCTACCCATTTCGAGACATAATCCACAGCCACAAGAATGTACTCGGCGTCATAGGATTTAGGAAAGGGGCCCATGAAGTCTATACCCCAAACATCGAACAACTCAACTTGGAGATTATTCACGAGAGGCATAGCATCTCGGGCATTAATGTTACCATGCTTTTGGCAACGAGGACAACGTCTCACATAGTTCTTTGTGTCCTCGTACATTGATGGCCAATAAAAACCACTGTGCCATATTTTAGCATGTGTCCGAAAAGCTCCATAGTGTCCTCCATATTCGGCGGAGTGACATCTATCTATGATTTTTGTTGCCTCATCTATGGGGACACATTTTCTCAAGAGTCCATCTGCACAGACCTTATAGAGATATGGTTCATCCCATAGGTGCGTTCTGCTTTGATATAGCAGTTTCTTTTTATTCTCCCCCGGCGGGACATAGCCGGTGACTATAAAATTCACGATGTTTGCATACCAAGGGTTGGTATATGTGACTTTTAAAAGGATATCATCGCGAAGGAAGTCATTTATTGGGAGATTGTCCGAATTATTGACTTGTAGTCTAGACAAGTGATCAGCTACTGAATTCTCTACTCCTTTCTTGTCTCTTATTTCCAGGTCAAATTCTTGAAGGAGAAGGATCCAGCGGATCAACCTTGGCTTAGCATCTTTCTTAGTGAAGAGATATTTTAGAGCAGAGTGATCGGTATAAACAATCACCTTAGCTCCCACTAAGTAAGATCTAAACATGTCTATGGCAAAGACTACAGCCAAAAGTTCCTTTTCTGTGGTTGCATAGTTTAGCTAGGGGCCAGTCAGGGTCTTACTAGCATAAGAAATAGCATAATGCTTCTTATCTTTAGTTTGACCAAGGACGGCTCCCACAGCATAATCACTAGCATCGCACATGATTTCGAACGGCAAATTCCAATCTAGGGGTTGGATGATCGGTGCCGAAGTCAGAGCCTTTTTCAAAATATTGAAAGCTTGTAGACAATCCTCGTCAAATTTGAACGGGACGACTTTTGCTAACAGGCTCGTTAGGGGTCTAGCGACCTGTGAGAAATCCTTAATAAACCTTCTATAAAAGTCGGCATGGCCCAAGAAGCTTCAGATTCCTTTTACATTAGTGGGTGGTGGCAATTGTTCAATTACATCGATTTTGGCTTTATCCACTTCTATCCCACATTCTGAAATTCGATGGCCTAGGACAATTCCTTCCCGCACCATGAAGTGACCCTTTTCCCAGTTAAGAACTAGGTCCTTCTCTTCACGGTGTTGGAGGACTTTGTCTAAATTGGCTAGGCAATTGTCAAAGGTTTTCCCATAGACCGAAAAGTCATCCATGAATACCTCCATGATTTGTTCAATCATGTCGGAAAAGATGGACATCATACACCGTTGGAAAGATGCCGACACATTGCAAAGTCCAAAGGACATGCGTCTATAGGCATAAGTTCCATACGGGCATGTGAAAGTGGTCTTACTTTGGTCATCTGGATGGATTGGGATTTGGTGATAACCAGAATATCCATCCAGGAAGCAAAAGAAGGAATGGTTTGCCAATCTCTCTAGCATCTCATCTATAAAAGGAAGTGGGAAATGATCTTTCTTTGTGGCTTTATTCAGCTTCCTATAGTCTATACACATCCTCCATCCAGTGACAGTGCGTTGAGGGATTAACTCATTTTTCTCATTCTTAACGACTGTCATTCCTCCTTTCTTTGGAACTACTTGCACGGGACTTACCCATTCACTATAAGGAACTGGATAAATAATTCCCGCTTGCAAGAGTTTCAGAACCTCCTTTTTCATGACTTCACACATAGCGTTATTAAGTCGTCTTTGTGGCTCTCTAGAAGAGGGTATCTCAGGATCGAGAGGGATACAATGGGTGCAGAGATTTGGACTAATTCCCTTCAAATCTTGAAGTGAATAGCCAAAGACAGATTGGTGTTTTTCTAAGACAAGGGTCAGCCTACGGACTTCCTTTTCAGATAGCTTACTGCTAATGATTACGGGAGTCTCGGGGTCATTGTTTAGAAAAATGTATCTTAGGCCTTCAAGCAGAGGTTTTAGCTCTATGGAAGGTCGAGATGGCTTTTCTGATTCGTCTAAGCGAAACGGTTCATTTGTCTCGGCTTCTTCTTCGACAAAGAACTCAGAATCTTCTTCAAAATCAGGCTGAGCCAACTCATAAAGAGTAGAGGTTCTAGCTTGATCGAGAAGATTTGGTTCTGGTGGTTGTTCGGCAATAGAATTTAATGCACGAACGAAAGGTATTGAGTACTCTTTTCCACCGATTTGAGCCTTAAAGTGCTCTTGACATGGTCCTTGCAAGGCAAATATGGACCAAGGTTGTCCTAAGAAGACGTCAAAAAGGACTACATCGAAAATGTAGAAATCTAAGACCATGCCCGCTCCATCTACTTGGATGGGGACCATCTTTAGGATTCCTTCACTTTCCAAGATGTCACCATTTGGGTCTCTTAAACACCGTTTAGTTGGATGTCGTTGAAGGTCGGGGAATGTTCTGGATACGTAATTACTAGCAAGAACATTAATTCCCACGACAGGGTCGTAAAAGGCAAAGGCCCTTTCTCCCCTAATTCGACAATCTATTACGCTAGGTACTTTATCTATGCGAGGGATGTTTTCTGATACTTTGGCTTCCATTGTCCATTCATGACTCATGACGGCTGAAAGTTCCAGAAGACGTTCTCGGCTATAGATTCCATCAGAGGACTCAGGAAGTGGTTTGTCGGATGGGAGAGCTTGAATGGAGTAGTTCATAGCATTTTCGTAATCCTCAAACACATCATCCTCTATCTCGCCTAAAAATTTCGGAAGAATTTCTCTCCCAGATGTGGACAGAATAGGCTCCGCTAAGTCCAACAAGCTAGACTCGGGCTCTTCTTGTTGTTCTACGGTCAAAACTTGGGTTTCTATGACTTCTTCCTCAGGGATTTCATCGGAAAGTCCAGTATAAGGAGTATTCTAGAGAATATCAAGAACCTCCTTTCCACCTCGTGGAGAAAGATGAAGGAACGCTCCACCTGACGAATGATCAAGGTGAACAGCGCTCTCTTTCTCTAGACCGACATAAAAATGCTGAAGGAGCACTGGATCGGGTACGGCTAAATCGGGTCCTAAATTGATTAAACCAATAAAACGGTCCCAAGCCTCCCCTAATGTCTCCTTATCATTTTGTCTAAAGGTCAACACTTCTACTCGTAGTCGTACCACTCGGTGGACAGGGAAATACGTAAAGATAAACTTGGTCTGTAAAGTTCCCCAGTCTCCTCTGGCACTTCCCACGGTTCGAGCATGCCATGTTTTAGCTGCTCCCATCAAAGTGAATGGAAACAGCTTCCACTTGACAGTGTCAGGTGAAATGCCTGAAATGTTCAAGCATGCACAGACTTGCTCAAACTCACGTAGATGTATGTAGGGATTTTTTGATCCCGTAAACATGCTCTCCTGAACCTTATTAATAAAGTCAGGGCGCAATTCGTAACTATCAGCATATATAGGTTGTGATGATAAATGTGGCTCTAATCGCGAACTCTTAGGAGCTGTGAATTGTAAGATAGATTGATTCTCCATGCGGAGAGGGTAAAGATGATCCTAACTCTAGTCTCAAAAATCAGCTACCGTTCCCCGGCAACGGCGCCAGAAAAGCTTGTTGACACCTCGGGTGGCACGCAGAAGAAATCACAAGCGCACGACTGTCAGTTGTAGCTTTTCACCTCAGAGTATTCCGGGGTATCGAATCCACGAGGAACGCGAAGTGATTTTGAGAAAACTAGGGGGGTAAGGATATCTAGGATAGATGAAGGGAACAGGCACTATCTACTAGGGTAGATCCTAGTTCTATTAGACTTCTAGTGATTTAAGTTCTTTACTAGTGTACTGTGGGCGTACTAGCCTTTACCACTGACTTAGGTTGAACGCTAGCACAACGAGCCCTACTGTTAAACTAGACCAACTACGTGGTGGAATTCAAGGCGCACAGGGCTGTCACCACCTGCTTGCTACCACAGCTATCCGGGGGCCTAGCCATATTCACTGGCAATATATAGCCTAAGTACCACACTTAATCTATATATTACTACTACTAGCCCTGTACTAGAACTAGAGCACTTGAAACTAATATCAAGCAATGAAACAAACACACAAGTACTGAAAATAAATACTTGAAGATAAAATAGATACTAAGTTACCAAAGTTGAAGCGCAGAGCAGAGTGAAGCAGAGGTCTCCGACAACTCCGGAACTCTCCAGACTTCTACTCTTCTCCTCTCCAGCTCCTCTTCTAGTGAGGCACTCACACTCTCTCTAATCTCTCTAACATAGCAAGTGTGCTACTCTAACCAACTGGTGGGGAATGGTGTGAGGCTCTCCGAAGGAGAGCTCAAGGGGCGTATTTATAGTGCTAGGAAGCTAGGGGGTACTTATAGAGTGAGGGGAGGTCGGTTAGGGTTTAGGGGGTGGCGCCTGCCACCAAACCCTGGCGCCTGCCACCTCTCAGCCGTCCATTGCAACCGCCATTCATCCAACGGTCTTCATTTGCTCTCCCAAGTCGGTTTGAGGGCCGGTTTAGGTTTAGACACGTGTCCAAAGCCCACTATCCAGGTGACACTCTTCTTAGCCCTTGGATCAAACCGCCTTAATGTGCAATGGCCAAGATTTGAGCTTGAGGTGACTCCCACGGATCGATTACGTGGCTTGGGCCACTTTTGGCACGAGTGACCTGGCGGCCGCCACCTTACTCAGGTCCAAATGGGCCAGAGTGGCTTGGCCTTTCTCCTGGTGCTCTTGTTTGGTCCAAATTCCATTATTTCCTGCATTAAGATAAGAAACTATGCACATGTGGAAATAGGTTAGTTATAAACCAAATCTTCTACTTTTTATGTTGTTTTACCTTGGTTTTAGGTGAAATGATGCTTTAAGCACCGTCAACAGGTGGTGTGACTAAGCTGGTGGGCCCCTCTTGTGATAAAAATTTTTTCCCTATTTTTTAATTTTTTTTGTTCTGATTTTGCCGAGTATTCCACGATGAAATGTGTTCCTGTATCCCATATTGTTCTCTACCATATTGTAGAAGTGTTACTAGAACTAAAAAGAGTGTTACAACGATTCTCTGTTGTACCAATGGATAAAGAAATGTGTTACAAACCATGTATTGTACCATAATGTGAAGTGTTACTCAAGTAAAAAAAGTGTTACAACAAAAATAATTGTAACACAAAATAATGTTCTGATAAAAAAGTAAATGTGTTACAATAAACCACTCTATAGTAACATGGCCAATTGGAACACAAACAAAAATGTGTTACTCACAGAGCTAGTAACACGTTTTCCAACCTAAACTAACACAAGTTGGTGTTACTATAGCCCTGTGTTGTACTAGTGTAATTAGAGATCGGATTAGAGATAGAAGGAGAGAGCTGAGGAGGAGCCGGATCTATCGGATCTTCCTCGATATTGTATTGGTGCAGCATCTAGTTCGTCTACAAGTAATCTCCAGGTTCTTCATTTACTACTTCTAAGTATTATATTTAATTTCAGTTCTTGTTTTATTTTATTTACTGGATCTCCGCTCGTATTGAGTGCTCTAGTTATCATATGTAATTAGAGTAGTAAGCGTTAGTGTAGATGTGGTGTCTAGACTAGGGTTTACCTGAGTTTGCGCCCAATCCTCCAGATAGTTGTGGTAGCTACAGGGGTGACAACTTTGTAGATTGTTATAATCCACCACGTTAGGATTGGTGTTTTCGTAGAGCTTTTTGGCAGCCTTCTCCCGATTACCCTTTTCCCAGTCTTTTTCGAGAATCAGAAAGGTACTATTGCTCCGAAGTAAGTAAAGTATAGTGAGCCTTTAATTAAATAGACCCACTTAGAAAACCCTTATATCCCTCTCTAACCTTATTACCATTTATTTCTTGGACGTTCTTAATTCTTCTAGTACACTTCACGTTCCCCGTGGAAATCGATACCCTGGAATACTCTCGGGTGAAAGCTACATCGGTATCCGTGCGCATGCGGATTTTTCTGTGTGCGTTTAAAATACCCAACAAGCTTTCTGGCGACGTTGCCGGGGAACGGTAGTTGTTTTAGAATCGAACCAAGTTCGTCCGCGTTTCTTTTCTTTTTACAACCTTTCCTTTTTTACCACCTTTTTCTTTTACCACCCCATCACCACATGGATTTCACTCCTATATATAAATTCTTTGCTCCAAAGGGTAACTTGTTGGAGCCTCCACCATCATCACACCCCATTCATACAAATGGCTATGAGCTTCGCCCTGCTCTTATAGCCATGGTTCAGGAAAAATCCTTCTCTGGGTCAGAAGACGAAGATCCATACACTCACCTTAGGGGATTTGAGCAGTTGTGTTCTTGTCGGACTATTGCTGGCATGACACAAGAGACCATTAAATGGAAATTATTTCCGTTCTCCCTTTTGGGAAGAGCGAGAAAATGGTATGATCATTCCGTAAGGGGCTTAAATGGAAATTGGGATGAACTTCGGGACAACTTTTGTCTTGCTTTCTTCCCTCTTTTTCGAATCACTGATCTTAGAATTGAAGTTCTTACATTTAAACAAAAAGAGAAGGAGACACTAGGAGCAGCTTGGGCTAGGTTCATATGCCTTACCAATTTTGGCCCAAATCTTTCCTTACCTGACCATGTCCTACACTTTCACTTCTATCGTGGTCTTAACAAGGAAACTGCTCTACATCTCGATTTAGCTTCTGGAGGATCATTCTCACATAAAATTGTTAGTGAAGGAAGAGACATCCTAGAGAAAATCCTTGAAAACACTCCTTACACTAGCACTTTTGATGAATTCCCAGAAGAAGAAGTCAAGCTTGATCCCGACCAACACGAGGAGGAACACACAACCAAATTTGAAATTCCTTCAAATCCTTCTAATAATTTGGTTGTCACAGAACCTTCTCTAGAGAAAACACCCCACACTTTAGAAAATTATGAATCCCATACTTCGGTGTTCTTCTCTAAAATCGAGGAAGATGATATCAAAGAGCATGGAAGCTACTTCATAAACACCTCTTTAAATCCATGCTCATATGAGACATTTCCTGATTCTAGTGGTCTGTCTAACATTGCCACACTCAAGATTTTCAACCCCCTCACACTTTCTGTTTACAAAAACTTCAAAAGGGTGGTTGTCGATGCATATGTTTATCACAAATTTTGTAGATCTCGTAGTGCTCTTAAGTTGGTGTTGGAGGGGAAACCACTTCACCAAATCACATCTTGAAGGTTTCCCGAGGACAAGCTCAGTGTCCTAAAACAAGCACCTTTCAGATCAGTGTTCACCTTCCTGCTACACTGCCCTTGCGTAATGAACATAGGGATATAATTGTGAAAATATTCCTTCGGTTATTCTTGTCGCTAACCTTTGCAGGTCTGGAGTAAAAATGTTCAAAGGAATGACAAACACAAGGTATGTCCAACCAATCATCATGCAACATTAAATTACATTCATCCAATCTTGATTTTTGCAAATCTAAGCTTGGGGATACGCTTTGTAAGAACATCTCTTACCATGTTGCTATATTGGTTGCCCCTACCTTTAAGATATGCTCTTGTGCTATACACTAATCATGCTCTCTCATCACCATTTGAGTAAATCTCTTTACTGCTTTAATGCTACCTTCATTTGCTATAGTATATGTTTAGGTTTGAAGTACTTTCACACATCTCTTAAATGAAGCATGGTGCCTAGTTTAGGAGTGGTGTTCTTGCTTTCAAAGGCCTTTTAATTTAAGCATGCTTAGGTTAAAATGCCCTCTTAAATCAAATTAGACGTGGTGTCTAGGTTGGTTTTTGAGCTGATAATATACTATAGTGGATGTTGGATATTTTGTTGGACTAACCTCTGCAGGAAAAAAAACTTTCAATATCAATTATGGGAAAGTCCTGAGATGAACTCACACTGGAGATGAAGAGACACATGAACTTCAACAACTTGCCCAAGGGAGACACAACTCACCGATCATGGAGAAATAAGATCCGTAGAACAAGACAAAAGATGAGTGCCACAAAACAATACCTATAATTAAAGCACTCACTCCATAGAAGTAGGTAAACAAGTCTGAGTTGGGCCACTAAAAGACAAAGACCATCATGGGGGCACTCGTCTCTGAATCCTCAGATTAAACAGTACAAACACAAGCAGTGAGAACTTATCTTGTCTTCTAACACAGGAGCTAGTTTGGAGGATGAGGTGGAACGACTTCAACAACACCAAGGTCTACAAATTCAACACATGAACATGTTGTTGAAGAAATTTGGGCATCCACCTTCCTCACAAGCCAGCTTGGGGGAGACACAATTCCGTTGTCTAGATCTGCTTAAAGGGGAGGACGGAGAAATCCAGCTTCAACACATTGATCGGTATAGGCCACTAGACGCTATCCCAATCAAGAAGAAGAATATGATCGACCACTCATTCTTGGAATATCATTCTTGAAAACCTTCAATGTTGTCATCTATGTCGGAACTAGAGAAATCCACTTTTGGATCTTTGGCCAAAAGGTTCCTTGCCTCTTCAACAATTACACCATTTATGAGCAGCCAAAGAAAACCAAGAGAAGACGTAGACTCAATCGACAAAAGAAGAACCAACTACCAGGAATTGAGGGGATATCATAAAGGATGAAGCCACTTCACCACAAGAAGTAGAAGATGGAGAGACAATACCTAAGCCCACAAATCAAGAAAATAGTTGACAAAGTCTCCATCATCTATATCTGTTGAAGACAAGACTCAGCTGGCCCACTGTGAGATAAGCAAGAGAAGACAAGTTATTCATGAACAACAACCAGCTAGACAAGAGAAGCTTCCACAAAGTGGTTCGACACAATCACTCTTCAATGGGAAAGCAACATCTCAAGGTAAGTGATCATCACTTTAAAAGCTTCTCCTTAATTCTAGTATGTGCATAAATAAGAACCAAACATGTTTAAGTTGCACCTCACATGATCCAACCTAATCAACTCAACATGTTCAGTTCTTTACTCCTTGTTCTTAGCTTTACTCTCTTGAATCTCACTATCTTAACCAAATGAGCTAAGATGTTATGCATCCTACCTTTGGAAGATGATATATCACAATCATGACCAACACATTATGCATAGATTATCCTTCCTTGGGTTAAACAATCTGATCTGTTAAATATTTTAAGATGCTACTTTCATGCTCATCTTATCCTATCACTCATGTTAAGATTGAATAGAACACATAAACAACAAGTTTATCTTGTTTGATGTGCCTAAGGTTAGAGAGGAATGAACAAAACTTTTGGTTATGTTGGTGTTTTTCCACCAACAGAGCCCATGCACTTGATCTCTACCTTGTCTTTATGAGCAGGACACACTTTTGAGAAAAACATGGAGGAGTTTGTCAACTCCCAAATTCTACAGAGTGAAGGTCCTAGATCTACAAGAAGATGTGCACTAATCAAGATCCTGCCAGCTTCCACAACTAATGCTTCACTTCAAATTGCTGAGCAAGCGAAGAACATGAGTGACAACATATTAAGAGGTGTAGTTATCAAGGTTTACCTATCAAGATCAAATGATACACCTCAGGAATAAACATGGTGAGAAGTCCTGTTCAGAGGACTTAAAACATTGAACCCTCGCCGAAAGGTAAAATTGGTAGTTATCCATATTTATCTTTTATGCATTAATTTCTCTTTTTGCATGTTTACTTTGTATCATTTGTATAATCATTTTCTGCATTAGCATTGCATAAAAAAAATATTACACTGCATCATAAAACCTAAAAGCCCCATGTGAATAATTCTATGGTGTGTAAAAACCCACATGAAATATTCACCGTGGTGGCATAAAAATAAAAAATAAAAAAATACATTCATTTTGTTAAATTGTCATTGCATCCGAAAAAATTGAAATACAAAAAAAAGATATTACAAAAGAGATCTTACTGAAACTCTGGACAACTAAGGCTTAAGTGGCCAACCACTAACGCTTAATCTGTTCTACAAGTCTTGTTGTCTATTTGAGTTTCACAGGATTAAAAGACCAAGAAAAGCTGACGAGCAAGTGGATGTTCTATCCACTGTTGGAGCACTGTTTCCACAACCATCAACATCAATCAAAGCTCCGACAGAGGAAACACATTTCCACCGCTAGTCTGCTACATGGCAAGATTGAACGACTATGATAACATTCAGCTTGGGGGAAAGCACCCCCATGTATCCAGGTAAGTATCCTTATCCTCTTAAGTTTTCCTTCTATACATAAATGAAAAACAAAACAAAAAAAAATATGGGCACATGAAGGCTCACCATCAATTAAAAATAAAAAAAATATGGGCACATGAAGGCTCAACGCTATTAAGGGAACCGGCTTGGGGGAGACACACCCCCGTTATCTTCGTAATCCAGGTATGTATTATTCACTATCTTAGTTATTTATAATAAATAGTGTGTTAAGTTTGCTTAGTTTGTTTTAAGAAGTCAATAATAAAAGAAGAACTCTCTCTCTAATCTTTTACATGGAAATGATGAATAGTTGCTTTATCTAATTTCTTTCAAGTACCTAGCCTTCAAAGCATGAGTTCTCCTGATTAATAATGATGCTTAAAAATGAAATTAAATATATGGGTAGTAAATGCTTGATCCAGAGTCTAGGTAATTGACATATATGATATATGATGATCTGAGCTGCTATTATCTTGTTCTAAACAACACTAGAGTTCCGGAGTTTTCTCAATATAAATATGACTAGTAATTGCATTGAGTTAAGTTAAGCTTTGTTGACCCTATGAGAAGTTATCATGCTATTGAATTGAGATCACTTACACATTCCATCAATTTTCCACATAAATGCTCATGATTATTTGTTCCTATCCTCTCAAAAGTTTGTTGGAAACATGTGGCTATTAAAAAAAGAAAAATATATATATCCGAGGAAATAAAAAGGGACAAGTGTCTGAAACCTCAAAAAGATAGATCCCCAGGAAATAAAAAGGGACAAGTGTCCGGAACCTCGAAAAAAATAAATTTAAAAAAAGTATTAAAAAAATGGGCATGTGCTCGCTAGTAGAATTAGTCTGATAGCCATGTGTCTCTGATAAACAAAAGAGAGTGACATATTTCAAAAGAGCATCCGACTCCATTTTCCATACACATGCACTTCTCGATTCAATGGTATGTTGACTTTCTCTTTGGATCCATTGTTTAATTTGGCAACATATGTTTTTAACCTTTTTGAAAAAAAACTCCGGGATAATGGTGAAGTGAAAGAGCAAGAGACATAGTGCTTGATTTGATCGTTCTATCTTTCAATTACTCAAGATTCAAGGTAAAGTACTAAACCCCGTGATAAATAATATGAAATCTTTATGAGAACTTTTGTTTGAATGCTTGTGTACTTGTTGGAATTTCAGATATTGCAGCAACTCCTGATCCATTGTTGAGATTGGCTTTGCTCGGGACTAGCAAAGGTTAAGCTTGGTGCGGATACATGGGTGTATGCCAAGTCTCTGAGTGATGAGTGATTGTCAACGGGTTTGATGCGCATGTTCTTCGGCTCGTGTTGTGCAGGTGCCGAGCACGGAGACAGTGATCGAGGGCAAGGTGAAGGTCAAGTCGAGACGTGCCGTGCCGACGGACTGGGTGCGATGAAGGATGGGCGTGCCGTGCGGCGAACGTGCCATGCCGATGTATCGAGCAGTGAAGGGCGGACGTGAGGCTTGGACTGAGGGACCGGAGTGCCTGAGGATCAGCTGTGGTGGCTGGCAGCCTGGGACAGCGACGAGCGGAGACTTGCGGGGCACGGTGTTGCTCGGGTCGAGGACCTGGGGACACGTGTTGGTGGACGGGGTGCGCGGGCGGTGCATCCCCTCCACAACTCCGGTTTGTTGGTTGAGCCAGAGAAAAACCAACGGGTGGACGGTTTCCGAGTTTGGGCCTCAAAACTCGGGCGCTGCGGGTTTCTGAGTTTGGGCCACAAAACTCAGGCTAGTGGGCTGGTTTCCCGGTTTGGGCCTCAAAACCGGGGGTTGCTGGAAAAGGCTGGTTTCCCTGTTTGGGCCACAAAACCGAGGGTGCAGAGCGAGGGCGGCACGTGGCGGCGATCCAGAGGTTGCGTCGAGGCAACGCTTCGGTTCGAGCGGGCGTGGCCGTCGGATCTACCTACCACCGCGGGTTGGACCAGAATAGCCTTAGGGTTTAGCTGGTTCGCTCTGTAATTAGTTTAGATAGGGGTAGAGTAGGAAATAGGCTTAGTCTAGGTTAGTATAAGTAGTCCAGGGGAGACACCCTCCTCCGAATCTCAGTTTTAGCTATCTCAGTTAGTGCTTTCATTTGCTAGGGTTTCCTGCTCTCCCATCCCCTGCTTTAGCTAGTTGAGATCCGCAGAGAGACTCCACTCTGTGTACTGTTGATTTGAGGAAGTGAGGCCGTATCCTCACCTTGGAGCACAGATCGATGGCTTGATTTGCGTCTTTGCATCGAATTCGTGGCTGTGATTTCCGTTGTGTTCGTGTTCTTCGCGGAATCCTTTTTCCCACGATTTTCCCGTCGCTTGATCTCTTTGCTCGGTTCATCTTTTGCGAATCCGTTTGAACCAAGTTGTTCTAGATCGTGAGGCACTTCTTTCCACCGAAGGAATCATCCTCTAACCTCACGGTCTTGGAGATCGATCGATTTTTTGTTTCGGGTCAAGTTTTCTCTCTTCCCCCGAAATTCTTCGATTCACCGATTTGGAGATAGGTTCGAGGCATGATCTCTTAGAGATAGCTCACTATACTCCTTGTGACTTATCTCACCAAGTTTGATCCCTAGAGGAATTGTTTTAGGTGAGATTGAGACAAATCGGTTGACAAACAGGACTGTTGTGCTCTGACCGGACGCTGGCATCGGGCCGACCGGACGCTGACCAAGTGCGTCCGGTCGTTGAATGCTCAGCGAGTCTCCCTGCAGCTCGACCGGACGCTCTGATTGTTGAGTGACCGGACTCACCGGTACTACTGTTCCCGTGTTTTGTCTCTGTGTGATCGGACGCAGGAGAACCGACCGGACGCTCCCCTGGCCAGAGTCCGGTCAGTTCCAGAGAGCTCCCATATCAGGTTTTGAGCGACCGGACGCGTCCGGTCCCTGCTGACCGGACGCAGGCCAGAGTCCGGTCGATCCAGTTTCGCGCATTTTCGTTCACGGTTCGTTCGTTCTTAATCGGATTCGAGTTCCGTCTTTTGCGTTGGCTTTATAGGGTTGTCTAGTGTCCCGCTGTGCTTCTAGGAAGCATCCACCCTACATCTAGGGTCGTGGACATTAGCAAGCTCCAGGGTTCGCTCTTGGGGTTGATTTTGGGACAGTGGCATCTAGTTTCCGAAAGGAAATTTTGAAGCTCCCATTCACCCCCCCCTCTGGTCGCTTTCGGTTAGCTTCTCGGTCCTTCAATTGGTATCAGAGCAGGTTAAGGATCTTCCACCTTAGCCGGTTCCAGATCCACCGAAGGCGACATGGATCGCGGCGTGGGCAAACCGCCGTTTTTCGATGGAACGAACTACGCGTATTGGAAGATACGCATGTCGGCCTATCTGCAGAGTTTGGGTGCTTCTATTTGGGATATTTGCAACTCTGCTGATTACGTGGTCTTGGCTGCTCGTGTTTCTCAGCAACAGATCGATGAGCACGATGCCAATAGCCGAGCCCGTAATGCTCTTTTTTCTTGTCTGAGCATGGGTGAGTTTGATCGTGTTTCTCACCTCGCTACGGCTCGGGAGATCTGGGACACCCTCATGCGTTTCCATGAGGGCACCTCTCAAGTCAAAACCCGACTCTACGAGTCGTTCAAGCGAGAGTATGAGAACTTTAGACATCAACCTGGCGAGAGCATAGAGAGTTTATTCGCTCGCTTTCAGGTGATTGTCAACAGGATGAGGGCTAACAGAGAGCAGTTGCCATTTGATGATCATGAGCGTGCTTTGAAGCTTTTGCACACCCTTGACCGTTCGGTGTGGGACTCCAAGGTTCAGGCAATCATTGAATCGCCGAACTATGAGACCCTCACCTGCGACGAGCTCTTCAGTAAGCTCAAGTCCAGTGAGATTGATGCTATGGCGAGGGCTTCTTTTGAAAATCCTTCTCGCCCGTCCATGGCTTTTATTTCCGGCTCTTCCTCTAACCCCTCAGCTAGCTTTGCGCTCTCTTCTCTCTTTTCTGTGACAGAGGACCAGCTGGAGTCTTTGGGAGACGACGAGTTGGCTTTGCTTGCCAACCGGTTCTCGCGGTTCCACAACAACCGCATGAACCGTCGTCGAGGAGGAGGACGCACGGGATGCTACGAGTGCGGCGACCCTGACCACTTCATCGCCGACTGCCCCAAGAAAAAGAACAAGCACTCGAGCAAGGGCGAACATGGGCACAAGTACGACTCCAGCAAGCGCAAGGAGAAGTACGTCCCCGCGAGGCACAAGCGGAGGGGCGGCTTCGACAAGGAGTACATCAAGAAGAAGTACTTGGAGAAGGCCCAGGCTGAGCAGCGTGCGTTCTTCGCCACGCTCAGCGACGTCGACGGCTCGGATGACGACTCCGCTTCATCAAGCGACGACGAGTCTGTGAAGAAGAAGCTGGAAGACAAGTTCAATGGCTTGTGCTTCTTCGCCGGCGACGGAGGCCTGTGCACCATGGCGCTCGGAGATGAGGTCGATGGCGAGCCGGAGCGTACCCCTCGGAACGACGACGACGACGACACCTCCCAGGTATCTCTCACCTACGACGAGCTTTCCTCCGAGGTTGAGAAGTTGACTGCTGCCCTCCTTAGCCAAGATAAGTTGCTTAGGCGTGCCGCTAGAGAGCGCAAGGAGTTTAGGCAGAAGTGGGAGGACACGGTGAAGGAGCTTGAGTTTGCTCGGTCCACCGTGGTAGTGTCGGAGGAGGCGGAGTGCGAGTCGTGCACCGCGCACATGACTGACCTTCTCACTCTGAGAGGTAAGTATGCTGCGTTGGTTGGAGAGGTGGATGAGCTCCGTGCTAGGCCGCAGCTGTTGGGTGCGTGAAAGACTTGTCCTGTCTTGCAATCTGAGTTGGCAGAGAAAAATGCCAAGCTTGAGTCTTTAGAGAAGGCCAGCTCAGATAGCACTTGTGTCTCGAGGTGTGCTTTGTGTGAGGGCCTGGAGATGGAGATTGCCAATGTGAAGCATGGCAAGATGCAAACCGAGGAAGAAAACACATACCTTCGGTCCATCTTGTCATGGGTCTCCAGTAGTGAGCCGCAGCTCGGGATGATGATCTCCCAATTCAAGCGAGCTATTGGTGCCCCTGGTGTAGTTTTGCTCAGAGTGTTGATCTCTCAGCTTTTGGGAAGATTGGAGAGTCTAGTGGTCTGAACCCATGTGAGAAGCCCAATTCCACCACTACTCCCAAACTTGCCAAGCTTCCACTCAAAGAGCCAGCCAAGCCTATCACCAAAGATGGTGTGGTTGAGGAACCCCCGAGAGCTCCTCCCAAGAACCCAGTTTGGGCACCCAAGCCAAACCACCTCAGAAACAAGCTTGATGCTATGCCACCCATTCGTGAGGAGTTGCCACAGAAGGGCAAAGGCAAAGTGAGCCACACCCACAGCCCTGGTCACCAACAACCCCCTTTGCGTGCGGTGAGGTACCAGTGTGATTTTTGTGGGAGAGATGGTCACTTGAGCGAGTTCTGCTTTCGGCGCAAGCGAGAGGCGCGCAGGGCTCGGGAGATGGAGAACCCGGACATGTACCATCCAGCTCATGGTGGACATGCTCCGAAGGGCAAGAGGAAAGCAGCTAGGTCTGGAGGTCAGGCTCCCAGGCCTAGGCAGGAAGAGAGAGCTCCTATGAGGGAGACTAGGCCTAGAGGTCCAGGACCTCAGTTTGTTAGGCCTAGGCAGGAGAGAGCTCCGAGGAGAGACTGCTAGAGCAGTTGAGCCCCAGGCTCCTAGGCGTAGATCTCGTAGAGAGCGTGCCCGACGGGGTCCTGCTTTTGCAGGTAACGGACCCCGTGGCGGAGGCTTAGTTGAGCGCTTTCCCCCACCGCAGTTTGAGTACCGCGGTGAGCGCTTCTTCCCTAGCGGACCACGTTTTCCTCAGCGTGGTGATCGCTACCCCCGTAGACTGGCTAGGAATAGTTTTTACACTTACCGTTCTTTTGAGCAGCCGGCCCAACACTGGTATTCTCCTTACTTCACTAACCCCAGTGTTGGACCGTATGCTCACTCTATGTCTTTTTATTGATGTAGGTGAGACGGTTGGAGGACATTTGGTTGGTGGATTCTGGTTGCTCGAGGCACATGACCGGAAACGCCAAGTGGTTCTCCAGCCTTAGCCCGGTCGCCGGAAAGGAGTACATAACCTTCGGCGACAATAGTAAAGGTAAGGTATTGTCTCGTGGGACGGTGCGGGTTAATGAGCACTTTGTGTTGCGCGATGTTGCTCTTGTTTCTAACCTGCATTTTAACCTTCTTTCTGTTTCGCAACTTTTTGATGATGACTATGAGATTCGTTTTAAACCAAACCTTAGTCGCATCTTAGATCCTCAGGGCGATCTTGTATGTCTGATTTCGCCCTTTGGGAAAGTCTTTCGCGCGAATTTCTCGGAGTCGTTTGGTTCTTCTCGCTGTCTTTTGGCTAGTCCTTCTTCCTCCGATCTTTGGAAGTGGCATAGGAGGCTCGGTCATTTAAGCTTCGACTTGCTTGCAAGACTTAGCTCACTTGGCCTAATCCGAGGATTGCCCAAGCTTTCGATGGAGAAGGATCTAGTTTGCCATTCTTGCAGACATGGGAAGATGGTTGCCGCTCCCCACCATCCAGTGACTAAGGTCATGACCTCGCACCCTGGAGAGCTTTTACACATGGACCTTGTTGGTCCGGCTCGGGTAAGCTCGGTTGGTGGCAAGTGGTATGTTTTGGTAGTTGTTGACGACTTTTTGAGATATTCGTGGGTCTTCTTTTTGACTGAGAAGACTGAGACTTTCTCCTTCGCTCGCAATCTGATTTTGCGTCTTCAGAACGAGTTCCCTTTGAACTCGATGCGAGCTATTAGAAGTGATAATGGTTCCGAATTCAAAAATTCGGATTTTGAGAAGTTTTGTAACCACCTTGGCTTGGAGCATCAGTTTTCTTCCCCCTACACACCGCCCCAAAATGGTGTTGTAGAGAGGAAGAATCGGACCCTTGTTGAGATGGCCAGGACGATGCTTGATGAGCATAGGACTCCTAGGCGCTATTGGGCCGAAGCTATGAACACTGCATGCTATATTTCCAATCGCATTTTTCTGAGAGCTTTCTTGAAAAAGACTTCTTATGAGTTGCGTTTTGGCAAACTGCCCAAGGTGAGTTATTTTCGAGTTTTTGGTTGCCATTGCTTTATACTCAAAAAGGGCAACTTGGACAAATTTGAATCTCGTTCTTCTGACGGTGTGTTTTTGGGTTATGGCACTCACACTCGAGCTTATCGTGTACTTAACCTTGACACTAACCGAGTCATGGAGACATCCGATGTCACCTTCGACGAGACCATGGTTTGTCCTTCTTCTCGTTTTGAGCGTGCAGGTGATCATGAGGTTGGTGAGCCTCTTTTTGATGACGAGGACGAGGGTGCTGAAGGTATGGATGATCCAGCACCCCCTCCACCTGCCGCGCCGCAAAGAGCGGCCTCGACGACGACTCACGGCCCCGACACCTCTTCTTCCTGGGGGCCGTGGGATCCGCCACCCCGAGCGGTACCCTTTGTACCCGGGGTGGAACCAGCTGCTGTTGAGGGGGAGGTCACTTCTTTCCGGGAGGCGCCACGACATATCCAGCGCCAGCACCCCCTTGAACAGATGATCGGCGACATCGGCGAGCGAGTCACTCGCTCCAGGTCACAGCACATCTCTCATTTCGCTCACTCTGCTTTTGTTGCTAATTTTGAGCCCCGAGATGTTGGACACGCTTTGACGGATCCGGATTGGGTTAATGCCATGCATGAGGAGTTAGAAAATTTTGAGCGAAATCGGGTTTGGGTTCTAGTTCCACCTCCACCTGACTAGTAAGCCTATAGGGACAAAATGGGTATTTAAAAACAAGCAAGGAGAGGATGGTCATGTTGTGAGAAACAAGGCCCGGCTTGTAGCGAAAGGCTATAGTCAGAAGGAAGGAATAGATTATGAGGAGACCTTCGCTCCTGTAGCTCGTTTGGAGGCTATTAGGATACTTTTGGCTTTTGCTGCATCCAGGGGTTTCAAACTTTTTCAAATGGATGTCAAGAGTGCTTTTTTAAACGGCTACATAGAGGAGGAGGTTTATGTTGAGCAACCCCCCGGTTTTGAAAATCCCAAGGTTCCAAACCATGTCTTTAAACTTCATAAGGCCTTATATGGTTTGAAACAAGCCCCTAGAGCCTGGTATGATAGGTTGAAAACCTTTTTGCTTGCTAAGGGTTTTAAAATGGGATGTGTAGATAAGACGCTCTTTCTCCTCCGGCAAGGCAAAGACACACTCTTGGTCCATATTTACGTGGATGATATCATTTTCGGTGGTTCTTCTCACGCTTTGGTTGCCAAGTTTGCAGATACTATGAGCAGGGAGTTCGAGATGAGCATGATGGGCGAGCTGACATTCTTTCTCGGGTTGCAAATCAAGCAATCCCGAGAGGGGACATTTGTGCACCAGGGCAAGTACACCAAGGACTTGCTAAAGCGATTCGATATGGGTGAGGCCAAGCCTCTTCCAACACCCATGTCGACGATGACTGCCCTGGATGCGGATGTGGATGGAGAAGCAGTGGACCAGAAGGAGTACCGCAGCATGATCGGGTCGCTCCTCTACCTGACGGCGACACGCCCGGACATCCAGTTCGCGGTGTGTCTGTGCGCGCGCTTTCAGGCGTCGCCGCGCACTTCTCACCGTCAGGCGGTGAAGCGCATCTTCAGGTACCTTCGTTTCACTCCTGAGTTTGGGATTTGGTATTCTGCTTCCTCCACCCTCTCGCTTTGCGGTTATTCCGATGCCGATTTTGCTGGTTGTCGCATTGAGCGCAAGTCCACTTCTGGGACTTGCCAATTTATTGGATCTTCTCTTGTATCGTGGTCTTCTCGCAAGCAGTCTAGTGTCGCTCAGTCCACTACAGAGGCTGAATATGTTGCTGCGGCTAGCTGCTGTTCCCAGTTGTTTTGGATGATGGCTACTTTGCGTGATTTTGGTCTGAGCTTTTCTCGCGTGCCTTTGCTTTGTGACAGCATGAGTGCCATTAGCGTTGCTAAGAACCCCGTGCTTCACTCGAAGACCAAACACATTGATGTGCGCTTTCATTTTCTGCGAGACCACCAGGAGAAGGGTGATATCGACCTTCGTCATGTCGATACTCATCATGAACTGGCTGATATTTTCACCAAGCCTTTAGACGAATCAACCTTTAATCGGTTGAGGGGTGAGCTTGGTGTGTGTTTCCCCTTTTAGATGGGGGAAACATTTAGGATCTTGTATATTTGACTGACTCTTTTGTCTTTCTTTTCTTTTGCATTTTTAGCATACGCATTTACATTCTGAGCTTCATGTTTACAATCACTAGAATGTAACTATGCTCTATTTAGTATGCTCCGATGCTTATATGGATGCTTGTAGCTTATGCTCTTCCTGATCACTAGTACATGTTATGAGCTGTGCTATTTTGGAAGGGTGAATTTACTTAATAACTTACAATCTGAAAATGTTCACCATTGAGATATGCAACTAGCATGTGTAGGATATGTTGAGTTCACTCGTGCTTTTCATATATGCTAGGTTGCTATGTCTCTAGTTATGAGTCATTCACTTGCTTGGTCTGTTCATATCATGCATAAAATTTGAACCAAGTTTTAGTGAATTGAAAAGATCGAGATGGGATTGCTTGTCAACACCTCACGGTATCGAGACTGTTTCTCATTGCACCTTGAGTTAAACTTGAGCCGTGTAGTGTATGACCAAAACCGTAGCTTTAAGCTCCTGATTGCTTCGGCATAGGCTTCGCTCGGTTGAAAAGTTAGGCAAAGACAAGCTTTCAACCTCTCGCAATCACATGCTAAATAATTGAACTTGTGAATTCTTTACCGCTGCAACTCCGATATGAAACTGAAATCACAAGTATATGCTTCATTCCTACGCATGATGATTGAACTTTGCTAGGGGTAGTTCACCTTGTATACATGTTTAGCACTTGTCTGGATTCCTATCTATACATGTGTAATGCTATTCTGATGGTGACTATCTTTTTGGCTAAAAACTGCTCACTTACTCATATGCTTCATATTTCGTATGTGTGATCAGTTTGAGCCTTCGCTATTTGAGTGCTTAGTTGTGCCATTGGAGCTATACCGATTAGAGCATTTTTGCACTCTTTTTATTATATGCCTGAAGCTGCTAACTTGCATTTCTGACTTCATATGCATTTTAGAAGGGGGAGTTTTGTTGGCTCAAGGGAAGAGTTTGTGCTTGATAAGTGCATTTTCAACTAAGGGGGAGAGTTTTTGCAAATCATATGTCTCCTGGCGTTCAATTAAGGTGGAGTTTTTGCTAAGGGGGAGATTTTCAGATCTTTATGCTCTTCTCTTGTTGGACCTAAGGGGGAGTCCCGGGTTGCTTGCACTTGTCGAGGGGAGCTTGCTAGTTGTGTTGAGCCGTTGCCTCTGTCTTGAGGGACTAGCAAACATTTTCCTCATTTGTCGTCGAAGTGGACTTTGATTGGTTCGGAGACCTTTCGTTTGTTTTTCAATTGGTTCGGAGTGGTTCTCGTGCTAGTTGTGTTGAGCCTCTGTGCCTCTATCTTGAGAGACTAGCATTTTGCCAGTTTTAGCTCTGATTTTCAATTGGTATTTTGCTAGCGGTGTTGAGCCTGTTCTACCTCTTCTTGAGGGCTAGCTTTGCTTTGCTTGGTCGCGTCGAGCCGTTGCCCATGTCTTTGGGGACCAAGTTCTCGCTCCTTCCACTTGACCTTCTTCGGCTTTGCTATGCTTTTGGGTCATTTGGTTGAGTTCTCTTCCTCTCCTTCCTCCTACCTTCTTCTTTCATTTTATGATTTGTGTGTGTAGTTGACAATGCACTCATCAAGGGGGAGATTGCGGATACATGGGTGTATGCCGAGTCTCTGAGTGATGAGTGATTGTCAACGGGTTTGATGCGCATGTTCTTTGGCTCGTGTTGTGCAGGTGTCGAGCACGGAGACAGTGATCGAGGGCAAGGTGAAGGTCAAGTCGAGACGTGCCGTGCCGACGGACTGGGTGCGATGAAGGATGGGCGTGCCGTGCGGCGGACGTGCCATGCCGATGTATCGAGCAGTGAAGGGTGGACGTGAGGCTTGGACTGAGGGACCGGAGTGCCTGAGGATCAGCTGTGGTGGCTGGTAGCCTGGGACAGCGACGAGCAGAGACTTGCGGGGCACGGTGTTGCTCGGGTCGAGGACCTGGGGACACGTGTTGGTGGACGGGGTGCACGGGCGGTGCATCCCCTCTACAGCTCCGGTTTGTTGGTTGAGCCAGAGAAAAACCAACGGGTGGACGGTTTCCGAGTTTGGGCCTCAAAACTCGGGCGCTGCGGGTTTCTGAGTTTGGGCCACAAAACTCAGGCTGGTGGGCTGGTTTCCCGGTTTGGGCCTCAAAACCGGGGGTTGCTGGAAAAGGCTGGTTTCCCGGTTTGGGCCACAAAACCGGGGGTGCAGAGCGAGGGCGGCACGTGGCGGCGATCCAGAGGTTGCGTCGAGGCAACGCTTCGGTTCGAGCGGGCGTGGCCGTCGGATCTACCTACCATCGCGGGTTGGACCAGAATAGCCTTAGGGTTTAGCTGGTTCGCTCTGTAATTAGTTTAGAGAGGGGTAGAGTAGGAAATAGGCTTAGTCTAGGTTAGTATAAGTAGTCCAGGGGAGACACCCTCCTCCGAATCTCAGTTTTAGCTATCTCAGTTAGTGCTTTCATTTGCTAGGGTTTCCTGCTCTCCCATCCCCTGCTTTAGCTAGTTGAGATCCGCAGAGAGACTCCACTCTGTGTACTATTGATTTGAGGAAGTGAGGCCGTATCCTCACCTTGGAGCACAGATCGATGGCTTGATTGCGTCTTTGCATCGAATTCGTGGCTGTGATTTCCGTTGTGTTCGTGTTCTTCGCGGAATCCTTTTTCCCACGATTTTCCCGTCGCTTGATCTCTTTGCTCGGTTCATCTTTTGCGAATCCGTTTGAACCAAGTTGTTCTAGATCGTGAGGCACTTCTTTCCACCGAAGGAATCATCCTCTAACCTCACGGTCTAGGAGATCGATCGATTTTTCGTTTCGGGTCAAGTTTTCTCTCTTCCCCCGAAATTCTTCGATTCACCGATTTGGAGATAGGTTCGAGCCATGATCTCTTAGAGATAGCTCACTATACTCCTTGTGACTTATCTCACCAAGTTTGATCCCTAGAGGAATTGTTTTAGGTGAGATTGAGACAAATCGGTTGACAAACAGGACTGCTGTGCTCTGACCGGACGCTGGCATCGGGCCGACCGAACGCTGACCAAGTGCGTCCGGTCGTTGAATGCTCAGCGAGTCTCCCTGCAGCTCGACCGAACGCTCTGATTGTTGAGTGACCGGACTCACCGGTACTACTGTTCCCGTGTTTTGTCTCTGTGTGATCGGACGCAGGAGAACCGACCGGACGCTCCCCTGGCCAGAGTCCGGTCAGTTCCAGAGAGCTCCCAGATCAGGTTTTGAGCGACCGGACGCGTCCGGTCCCTGCTGACCGGACGCAGGCCAGAGTCCGGTCGATCCAGTTTCGCGCATTTTCATTCGCGGTTCGTTCGTTCTTAATCGGATTCGAGTTCCGTCTTTTGCGTTGGCTTTCTAGGGTTGTCTAGTGTCCCGCTGTGCTTCTAGGAAGCATCCACCCTACATCAAGGGTCGTGGACATTAGCAAGCTCCAGGGTTCGCTCTTGGGGTTGATTTTGGGACAGTGGCATCTAGTTTCCGAAAGGAAATTTTGAAGCTCCCATTCACCCCCCCCTCTGGTCGCTTTCGGTTAGCTTCTCGGTCCTTCACTTGGGGGAACTTGTTGACGCTCACAAATGCTCATAATTAACCATCAACTATTGCATGAAATGACACTAAAAGAATTACAAAGCATAGTTGTAGGGTTTGAAACTAACAAGTTCCATGAGTTTTGGTGCTCTCACTTGTTTTGTAGGACATCAATATTTCACCATATAAAAGTATCTCAAGTGATGAATTGGAGTACACCATTGCGAAGAGCTCGTCGAGACGATCGAAACGGACATATCATTTGCTATATTCGGAGTCCCGGATGAAAAGCTATTAATTTTGCAACGAAATCTGCAAAAGAAGGATCTAGAAGACACCAGAAGGCACCACGAGGCGGCCCGCCATGGGGGCCCACTGGGCCAGACCGACCGGTCCCACCCCATGACCGACCGGTTGGCCGCGGAGGCCGTTTCGCCTCCGCCTTCTGGAACCTTCTTCCACCGCCTCCTAGGATGCATCTCCACCGTCCCTGAAGTCGGTTTGATCCAAGGGCTCACGTTCCACGCTCCGGACTATAAAACCAGACCCAGAACCCCCTCTCCAGGCATCTCCATCTTCGTTATTCATCTCCACATCAGAAACTAGGGTTTCAGTTAGAAGTAGAGGTCCCTTTAGATGAATCTCTTCTAGTTCATCTAGAATTAGATCTAGTTCTAGTTCTTCTAGTTCTAGTTCTTGTTCTAGTTGTCTAGTTCATCTAGTTGTAATTAGAGATCAGATTAGAGAGAGAAGGAGAGAGTTGAGGAGGAGCCGGATCTGTCGGATCTTCCTCGACATTGTATTGGTGCAACATCTAGTTCGTCTACAAGTAATCTCTAGGTTCTTCATTTACTACTTCTAAGTATTATATTTAATTTCAGTTCTTGCTTTATTTTATTTACTGGATCTCCGCTCGTATTGAGTGCTCTAGTTATCATATGTAATTAGAGTAGTAAGCGTTAGTGTAGTTGTGGTGTCTAGACTAGGGTTTACCTGAGTTTGCGCCCAATCCTCCGGATAGTTGTGGTAGCTACACGGGTGACAGCTTTGTAGATTGTTATAATCCACCACGTTAGGATTGGTGTTTTCGTAGAGCTTTTTGGCAGCCTTCTCTAGATTACCCTTTTCCCAGTCTTTTTCGAGAATCGGAAAGGTACTGTTGCTCCGAAGTAAGCAAAATATAGTGAGCCTTTAATTAAATAGACTTGCTTAGAAAACCCTTATATCCCTCTCTAAACTTATTACCATTTATTTCTTGGACGTTCTTAATTCTTCTAGTACACTTCACGTTCCCCGTGGAAATCAATACCCTGGAATACTCTCGGGTGAAAGATACATCGGTATCCGTGCGCTTCTGTATTTTTCTGTGCGTTTAAAATACCCAACATCAGCGGCACCCTTTTCTTCCACCTCCAGACGCAGAGGATCAGGACTCTACTCCGACTCGGGGATCTGGCGCCGCCCCAGTCCGTCCTGGCACCGACCTCCGAGCTAGATAAGTCGAGCTCCTTTGTGCCCCGCTGCGGTCTAAACCCTAAAACGCGACCTGCCGCGATAACTCGAGCTCCAAGCGCAGCCTGAAACCCTAACTCGCCGCCACCGTCGTGAAATCCTCCTCTCTGCTCCTTCTCATCAAATAGACTCGGTCTTCAAGGTTCATTTGAAGGTAAGGAAGGCAAAGATGCCCCACCCGAGTCTCTCTCTCTCTCTCGCTGTACTGTCCGATCGTGTTCGCTGGAGATGTCCGAGCCACCAAGACCCGCCTCCCGTCACTTTCGTTCATCCTCCACCGTAATCAATAACTCAGATGCATTCACCTTGGTCTACTCTACCTTCCTGTGCCATCCTTGTAGCCCGTGGTCGCCGGACTTGCCGTCTTCCTGAACTCCGGTGAGGAGCCGAGCTCCTCAGCCATGGCGCCGCCATCTTCTCTGCTTACTCTGGCAGTAGCCACCCTCCCCTCTATTTCTTCTTATCAGAGCCGTTGAAGGCAGATCCAACAACCCACAGAACTCCATACCCCTTCGTTGGCTACTTTTCCAAAACACCCTTACAACTTTTGAGCCTCAACCCGCGGTCCTTTGATCACTGTGCGTTGAGTCTTGCGAAAATCCTGTATAAACCCCTGCGCTTTCTCTTAAACGAGGTGCAGTCCAGCCGAAATTCAGATTTGTTTTATTTATTTGAAATTGCAAAAAATCAAATTTGACTTATTTACAGTTTTGCCACTGAATTCAAAAGCTCATATTTTCTCCTTTTTAACTTTGTTTTGACCCGTTCAACTTGCATTAGATTCGTTTCAAAAAGATCTTCTTAACCGTATAACTTTCACTACTGTTTTCATAATTAAAATTTGAGTTAGATCTGATCTAGTAATTAGGGTTCTGTAACTTGTTTAGACCATAACTTTTCCGTTTCAATTCCGATTAGCGTGATCTTCGCGTCTGTGTGATCGTAGGGAGACGTAGATCAGTTTTCAAAACTATTTATCTTGTTTTCTTATGATTGTTGTACTATTCTAATCATAGGCTATGTTTGCTTTGCATGATTGTTGTTGGACGCATGTGTGGTGTTCTATGATCGTATGTCCAGTCGGTGAGTTATATGTTGGTGATCAAGAAGAAGAAGTTTGTGATCCAGAGATCATGATCAAGAGTCAACCCTTGGAAATCTACAAGTCAACAGAAGAAGGATCTTAAGTTTAAGGCAAGTATAGCATGGGACCATCCTTGTTACCTATTCACCGTTAATCACTAAATTCATATTGCATGTGTCTACCTTGATGCCTAAATAGGACTATCCTAGCTCTGTTTGATCTTATACCTTGTCACCTATGGGTATTTGCATTGGGTAGCATGATGCTAGTGCTTTACTTAAACATGATCTTGTAACATGACTAATGTAATATGCAATAAACATCTAAAATGTGACTTTTTATAGAAACATGGTATAAGAACTAATCTGTAAGTAATCACCCGGGACTTATAGTGCAACCATGAGGTCTATATGACTCTGGTCTTAGCCCGGTAACATGAATGGTTCTAGTTTGCGAGCAGCTTACCGAAAGGGCAAGAGGGGTGTTCCTAGGGGACTCCAGCGCAACTGAATCCTTAGCGGTTGCTACTTATTAGAACCAACTTGCGAAAGGCTGTGAAGTGAACCCTGCCGCACACCTCGAAAGTGTGAAAAGGTCTGGCATATGGGTATCATGACTCATTGGGTAAAGTGTACAACCTCTGCAGAGTGTAAAACTGATATATCAGTCGTGCTCTCGGTCATGAGCGGCCTGGAATTCTTACAGAAATAACTGAATATTAAATGCTTATTTATGTTTGTGTTATTCATTATTCACGTCTACTTGATCATGTGGTTCTATGGGTTTATGACAACTTTGCTGCTACTCAATTGCTAAAATTATGCAAACTAAAAGCTTCCGCAGCTAAACCTGTGTCAGCCTTCTTGAGCATCATGAACCCCATGTTATATTTGTTAAGTACGAGATGTACTTACGCTTGCTTTACATTTCAATACTTTGGAAAAAATCCCGGATGGGTACCAGATTGCTAGCGTCGGAGAAGTTAGACTTGTGATCAACCAGTCAGTTGTTCCATATGAAGTTGGTGCCTTCAACTGAAGATCGGAGTGTCTTTCCGCTATCTGCTCCTTAAGGTTATGTTCTTTGTGTTTTATACGTTATATATGAGCATTGTCTTTTGATATTACCCTTTATTTGTAGCTATATGTGAGATTTGACTTCCTTGGCTCACATATGGTGTATACCTGGTTTTGTTCTTAAAACCGGGTTTGACAAGGAAGAAGAGGATGATGATGATGATGAATCAAGTGATGATGATCAAGCCTCCACCTCATACAATTCCTCTCTAGATGAAGAAGAAACAATCAAGCTAATGCGGGGAGTGAAGAGGATGATCCGCTGAAGCACCGAGAACACAACCAGAAAGCGACCAGAGAGGGGGGTGAATGGGAGCCTAAAAATTTCTTTCGAAATCTAACCTCTGTCCCAAAAATCAACACCAAAAGCTTCGAGCAAGAACGTGATGCCCACTGCGGATACATGGGTGTATGCCGAGTCTCAAGTGATGAGTGCTTGTCAACAGGTTTGATCGCAGGTTCTTTGGCTTGTGTTGTGCAGGTGTCGAGCATAGAGATAGTGATCGAGGGCAAGGTGAAGGTCAAGTAGAGACGTGTCGTGCCGACGGACCGGGAGCGGTGAAGGGCGGACGTGAGGCTTGGACTGAGGGACCGGTGGCCTGAGGATCGGCTGTGGTGGCTGGCAGCCTGGGACAGCGACGGGCGAAGACTTGCGGGACATGGTGTTGCTCGGGTCGAGGACCTGGGGACACGTGTCGGTGGACGGGGTGCACGGGCGGTGCATCCCTTCTACAGCTTCGGTTTGGTGGTAGAGCCAGAGAAAAACCATCGGTTGCACGGTTTCCAGGTTTGGGCCTCAAAACCTGGGCGTGGATGGTTTCCGAGTTTGGCCACAAAACTCGGGCTGAGGACGGTTTCCAGGTTTGGGCCTCAAAACCTAGGCGCTGGCGGGTTTTAGAGTTTGGGCCACAAAACTCAGGCGATGGACGGCTGGTTTCTCAGTTTGGGCCTCAAAACCGAGGGTTGGTCGTGAAGGCTGGTTTCCCAGTTTGGGCCTCAAAACCGGGGGCGGAGTCCGTGAAAAGGACAAGCAGAGCGGTGGGGGCACGTGGCGGCAATCCGTGAGGTTGCGTCGAGGCAACGCTACCAGTTGTGCGGGCGTGGCCGTCGGATCCACCTACCATCGAGTTGGTCCAGAATAATCTTAGGGTTTAGCTGGTTCGCTCTGTAAGTAGTTAGGGGTAGAGTGGGAATTAGGAATAGTTAGATTTAGGATAAGTAGGGGGAGACACCCAGCTCCCCATCTATCTCAGTCATTTGCTCTTTTGCTTCTAGGGTTTCCTGCTCTCCCCATCCTCTGCTGTAGCGAACCTGAGATCCACAGAGAAGAGAACAATACCTTTGTGCCCGTGAAATTTTGAGGAAGTGACACCGTAATCTCACTGTTGTAGCGTGTGGTAGCCACACGGTTGCAAATTCGTGGTTGTGATTTGCGTTTTGCTCTTGTTCTTCGCGGATTACTTTTCTTCACGATTTTCCCGTCGATCGATCTCTTTGCTTGGTGCGGTTTTTGCAAATCTGTTTAAACCAAGATGTTCTAGATCGTGAGGCACTTCTTTCCACTGAAGGATTTCATCTCTAACCTCACGAGCTAGTAGATCGGTTGATTTTCGTTTCGGGTCAAGTTTTTCTCCCTTCCCCCAAATTTCTTCGATTCATTGATTTGGAGATAGGTTCGAGCCAAGATCTCTTAGAGATAGCTCACTATCCTCCTTGTGACTCCTCTCACCAAGTTAGATCCCTAGAGGATTTGTTTTGGGTGAGATAGAGACAAATCGGTGGACGAACAGTGCTGCTGCGGGGTGACCGGACGCTGACTCGGGACGACCGGACGCTAGGGCAGTGCGTCCGGTCGTTGAATGTTTGCACTGTGTCTTTTTGGATCTTGACCGGACGCTCGGACACACTCTGACCGGACGCGACTCTTCTACTGTTCACTGCTTGGCTGTCTTTGACCGGACGCTACTGACCTGATCGGACGCTCCGTACACCAGAGTCCGGTCGTGAACAGTAAGGTTCCAGAGACAATTTTCTTTAACCGGACGCGTCCGGTGGTCTGCGACCGGACGCAGGCAGAGTTCGGTCAAGCCTGTCTTGTGCTGGTTCTTCCGCGGTTCGCTCGTTCGTTGTCGGTTTTGCATTCTGGCTTTTGCGTTTGGTTTCTAGAATCGTATAGTGTCTCGCTGTGCTTCTTGGAAGCATACACCCTACATCTAGGGTCGTGGACACTTACGAGCTCTAGGTTTTGCTCTTGGGGTTGATTTTCGGGAAGGTCCCTTAAAGTTTCGAAAGGGAAATTTAAAGCTCCCATTCACTCCAACTCTGGTCGACTTCTGGTAGCACTTACGGTCCTTCAATTGGTATCAGAGCGGGTTAAGGATCTTCCACCTTAGCTGGTTCCAGATCCACAGAAGGCAACATGGATCGCGGCGTGGGCAAACCGCCATTTTTCGATGGGACGAACTATGCGTATTGGAAGATACGCATGTCGGCCTATCTCCAGAGCATGGGCTCTTCTGTTTGGGAGATTTGCAACAGGGACGATTACGTTGTCTTGGCAGCTCGTGTTACTCAGCTTCAGATGGATGAGCACGATGCCAATAGCCGAGCGTGTAACGCTCTCTTCTCCTGTTTGAGCATGTCCGAGTTTGATCGCGTTTCTCACCTTCCCACGGCTCGTGAGATTTGGGCGACCCTCATGCGTTTCCATGAGGGAACCTCTCAAGTCAAATCTTGTCTCTACGAGTCGCACAAGCAGGAGTAGGAGAACTTTTGACATATGCCTGGCGAGAGCATAGAGAGTTTATTCGCTCGCTTTCAGGTCATTGTCAACAAGATGAGAGCAAACAAGGAGCTGTTGCCTTTTGACGATCATGAGAGGGCTTTGAAGCTTTTGCACACTCTTGATCGGTCGGTGTGGGACTCAAAGGTCCAGGCAATCATCGAATTGCCTAACTATGAGACCCTCACTTGCGACGAGCTCTTTAGCAAGCTCAAGTCTAGTGAGATTGACGCCATGTCGAGGGCTTCTTATGAAAATCCTTCTGGCCCGACTATGGCTTTGGTTTCTGGCTCTTCTGCTAACCCCTCTGGAGGATTTGCACTTTCTTCTCTCTTTTCTGTCACAGAGGACCAGCTGGAGTCTTTGGGGGATGACGAGTTGGCCTTGCTTGCCAACCGGTTCTCGCGGTTCCACAACAACCGCATGAACCGTCGCCGCGGAGGAGGACGCTCAGGATGCTATGAGTGCGGCGATCCCGACCACTTCATCGCCAACTGTCCCAAGAAGAAGCACGCGTCTGGGAATGGCGATCATGGGCACAAGTACGACTCCGGCAAGCGCAAGGAGAAGTACGTCCCCACGAGGCACAAGCGGAGGGGTGGCTTCGACAAGGAGTACATCAAGAAGAAGTACTTGGAGAAGGCCCAGGCTGAGCAGCGTGCGTTCTTCGCCACGCTCAGCGACGTCGACGGCTCGGATGATGACTCCGCTTGCTCAAGCGATGATGAGTCCGAGAAGAAGAAGAGGATCGAGGACAAGCTGAATGGCCTCTGCTTCTTCGACGACGACGACGGCCTTTGCACCATGGCTCTTGGTGATGAGGTCGACGGCAGGCTGGAGGACACCCCTCGGAACGACGACGACGACACCTCCCAGGTATCTCTCACCCACGACGAGCTTTCTACTGAGGTCGAGAAGCTTACTGCCGCCTTGCTTAGTCAAGATAAGTTGCTTAGGCGTGCTGCTAGAGAGCGCAAGGAGTTTAGGCAGAAGTGGGAGGACACGGTGAGGGAGCTTGAGTTTGCTAAGTCCACCGTGAGATGTGAGATGGAGTGTGAGATGTGCACCAAGCACATGACTGACCTTCTCACTTTGAGAGGTAAGTATGCTGCTTTGGTAGGAGAGGTGGATGAGCTCTGGGCTAGACCCTTGCTGTTGGGTGCGTGCAAGTCTTGTCCATTCTTTCAAACCGAGTTGGCAGAGAAGGATGCCAAGATTGAGTCTCTTGAGAAGGCCAGCTCGGGTAGCACTTGTGTGACTAGGTGCGCTTTGTGTGAGGGTTTGGAGATGGAGATCGCTAATGTGAAGCATGACAAGATGCAAACCGAGGAGGAAAACACATACCTTCGGACCATCTTGTCATGGGTGTCTAGCAGTGAGCCACAGCTCGGGATGATGATCTCCCAATTCAAGCGAGCTGCTGGAGGTCCTGGTGTAGGTTTTGCTCTGGGTGTTGATACTTCTGCTTTTCGGAAGATAGGTGAGTCGAGTGGTTTGAACCCGAGTGAGAAGCCCAACTCCACCACTACTCCCAAACTTACCAAGCTTCCACCCAAAGGGCCTCTCAAGCCTAACACCAAGGATGAGGTGTTTGAAGAACCTCCACGAGCTCCAGCCAAGAACCAGCAAAGGGCTCCTAAACCCAATCACCTGAAAAACAAGCTGGACACAATGCCACCTATCCAGGAGGAGCTTATGCCACAGAAGGGCAAAGTGATCCACACCCACAACCGTGTGTACCAACAACCCCCTTTGAGAGTGGTGAGGTACCATTGTGAGCACTGTGGGAGAGATGGACACTTGAGTGAGTTCTGCTTTCGGCGCAAGAGAGAGGCGCGCCGTGCTAGGGAGATGAACAACCCGGACATGTACCATCCTTTCCATGATGTACATGTGTCGAATGTTCAGAGGAGAGCTGCTAGGCCTAGAGGTGCAGTGCCTCAAGGTCCTAGGCGTCAGGGAGGTCGTGCCCGGCGGGAGCCTGCAGTTGTAGGCTATGGACCCCGTGGCGGTGGCTTTGTAGTTGAGCGCTTTCCCCCACCGCGTTTTGAGTATCGCGGTGAGCATTCTTTCCCCAGCGGACCACGCTTTCCTCAGTGTGGTGATCGCTCTTCTCGTAGACGTACTAGGAATGGTTTTTCTGCTAACCGTTCTTTTGAGCAGCCGGCCCAACACTGGTATTCCCCTTCACTAACTCCAGTGTTGGACCGTATGCTCACCCTATGTCTTTTTATTGATATAGGTAAAACGATTGGAGGACGTTTGGTTGGTGGATTCTGGTTGCTCGAGGCACATGACCGGAAATGCCAAGTGGTTCTCCAGTCTTAGTCCAGTCGCCGGAAATGAGTTTATCACCTTCAGCAACAATAGAAAAGGTAAGGTCTTGTCTCGTGGGTCGGTGCGAGTTAATGAGCACTTTGTGTTGCGCGATGTTGCTCTTGTTTCTAACTTGCATTTTAACCTTCTTTTTGTTTCGCAACTCTTTGATGACGACTATGAGATTCGTTTTAAGCCGAATCTCAATCGTATTTTGGATCCTCAGGGCAATCTTGTTTGTGTGATTTCGCCCTTTGGGAAAGTCTTTCGTGCGGATTTCTCGGAGTCGTTTGGAGTTTCTCGTTGTCTTTTGGCTGGACCTTCCTCCTCTGATCTTTGGAAGTGGCATAGGAGACTTGGACATTTGAGCTTCGACTTGCTTGCAAGGCTTAGTTCACTTGGCCTAATCCGAGGATTGCCCAAGTTGCATATGGAGAAGGATCTTGTTTGCCATTCTTGTAGACATGGGAAGATGGTTGCCGCTCCCCACCATCCAGTGACTCAGGTCATGACCAAGCACCCTGGAGAGCTTTTGCACATGGACCTTGTTGGTCCGGCTCGGGTGAGCTCGGTTGGGGGGAAGTGGTATGTGCTTGTTGTTGTTGATGATTTTTCGAGATATTCGTGGGTCTTCTTTTTAGCTGAGAAGACCGAGACTTTCTCCTTTGCTCGCAATCTGATTTTGCGTCTTCAGAATGAGTTCCCTATGAACTCGATGTGAGCTATTAGAAGTGATATTGGTTCCGAATTCAAGAGTTCAGAATTTTAGAAGTTTTGTAACTCGTTGGGTTTAGAGCATCAGTTTTCTTCCCCTTACACACCCCCTCTGAATGGTGTTGTAGAGAGGAAGAATCGGACCCTTGTAGAGATGGCCAGGACGATGCTCGATGAGCATAGGACTCCTAGGCGATATTGGGCCGAAGCTATGAGCACTGCATGCTACATTTCCAATCGCATTTTCTCCGAGCTTTCTTGAAAAAGACTTCTTATGAGTTGCGTTTTGGAAAACTGCCCAAGGTGAGTTATTTTCGAGTTTTTGGTTGCCATTGTTTTATACTCAAAAAGGGCAACCTAGACAAATTTGAGTCTCGTTCTTCTGACGGTGTATTTTTGGGTTATGGCACTCACACTAGAGCTTATCGTGTAATTAACCTTGATACTAACTGAGTCATGGAGACATCCGATGTCACCTTCGATGAGACCATGGTTTGTCCTTCTTCTCGTTTTGAGCGTGCAGGTGATCATGAGGTTGGTGAGCCTCTTTTTGATGACGAGGATGCGGGTGCTGAAGGTATAGATGATCCAGCACCCCCTCCACCTGTTGTGCCGCAAGGAGCGGCTTCTACTACGACTCACGGCCCCGACACGTCTTCTTCCTGGGGGCCGTGGGATCCGCCACCCCGAGCGGTACCTTTTGTACCCGGGGAGGCACCAGCTGCTGTTGAGGGGGAGGTCACTTCTGCTCGAGAGGCACCATGACACATCCAGTGCCAACACCCCCCTCAGTAGATGATTGGCAGCATCGACGAACGTGTCACTCGGTCCAGGTCACAAATCTCTCACTTTGCTCATTCTGCTTTTGTTGCTGATTTTGAGCCCCAAGATGTTGGACACGCTTTGACGGATCCGGATTGGGTCAATGCCATGCATGAGGAGTTAGAGAACTTTGAGTGAAATCGGGTTTGGGTCTTAGTTCCACCTCCTCCAGACTGTAAGCCTATTGGGACAAAATGGGTTTTCAAAAACAAGCAAGGAGAGGATGGCCACGTTGTTAGAAATAAGGCCAGGCTTGTAGCGAAGGGTTATAGTCAGAAGGAGGGGATAGACTATGAGGAGACTTTTGCTCCTGTAGCTCGTTTGGAGGCTATTAGGGTACTCTTGGCTTTTGCAACATCCAAAGGTTTCAGACTTTTTCAAATGGATGTCAAGAGTGCCTTCTTAAACGGCTACATTGAAGAAGAGGTTTATGTTGAACAACCCCCGGTTTTGAAAATCCCAAGTTTCCAAACCATGTTTTCAAACTCCACAAAGCTTTATATGGTTTGAAACAAGCCCCTAGAGCCTGGTGTGATAGGTTGAAAACCTTTTTGCTTGCTAAGGGTTTTAAAATGGGATGTGTAGATAAAACACTTTTTCTCCTCAAGCAAGGCAAAGACACTCTCTTGGTCCAGATTTACGTGGATGATATTGTTTTCGGTGGTCCTTCTCACGCTTTGGTTGCCAAGTTTGCAAATACTATGAGCAGGGAGTTCGAGATGAGTATGATGGGCGAGCTGACTTTCTTTCTCGGATTGCAAATTAAGCAATCCCGAGAAGGGACGTTTGTGCACCAGGGCAAGTATACCAAGGACTTGCTGAAGAGGTTCGATATGGGTGAGGCCAAGCCTCTTCCAACACCCATGTCGACCACGATGGCCCTGGATGCGGACAAGGATGGAGAAGCTGTGGACCAGAAGGAGTACCGAAGCATGATCGGGTCGCTGCTCTACCTGACGGCGACACGCCCGAACATCCAGTTCGTGGTGTGTCTGTGCGCTCGCTTTCAGGCGTCGCCGCGCACTTCTCACCGCCAGGCGGTGAAGCGCATTTTCAGGTACCTTCGTTTCACACCTGAGTTCGGGATTTGGTATTCAGCTTCCTCCACCCTCTCCCTTTGCAGTTATTCCGATGCCGATTTTGCTGGTTGTCGCATTGAGCGCAAGTCCACTTCTGGGACTTGCCAATTTATCGGTTCTTCTCTTGTATCATGGTCTTCTCGCAAGCAGTCTAGTGTCGCCCAGTCTACCACGGAGGCTGAGTATGTTGCTGCGGCTAGTTGCTGTTCCCAGTTGCTTTGGATGATGGCCACTTTGCGTGATTTTGGTCTGAGCTTTTCTCGTGTTCCTTTGCTTTGTGACAGCACGACGAGTGCGATTAGCGTTGCTAAGAACCACGTACTTCACTCAAAGACCAAACACATTGATGTGCGCTTTCACTTTTTGTGAGACCAGTATGAGAAGGGTGATATCGACCTTCGCCATGTCGATACTCATCATCAGTTGGCTGATAGTTTCACCAAGCCTTTGGATGAATCAACCTTTAATCGGTTGAGGGGTGAGCTTGGTGTGTGTTTCCCCTTTTAGATGGGGGAAACATTTTGGATCTTGTATCATAAACTGACTATCTCTCATTTGCTTTGTTTTTCTTTTGCATTTCAGCATACGCTTTTACATTCTGAGCTTCATGCATATAATCTTTAAAATATAATTATGCTCTGTTTAGTATGCTCCGATGCTATTTGTTGATGCTAGTAGCTTATGCTCTTTCTGATCACTAATACATGTTGTGAGCTGAGCCATTTTTGAATGGTGAATCTGCTTAGCAAACATAAAACTTGAAAATGTTCACCATTGAGATATGCAACTAGCATGTGTAGGATGTGTTGAATTCACTCGTGCTTTTTATATATGCTAGGTTGCTATGTCTCTAGTTCTGAGTCTGTCACTTGCTTGGTCTGCTCATATTCTGTCAATAAATCCTGAACCAAGTCTTTAAGTGAATTGAAAAGATCGAGATGGGATTGCTTGTCAACACATCACAGTTTCGAGACTGTTTCTCATTGCACTTTGAGTTAAACTTGAGCTGTGTAGTGTATGAACGAAACTGTTGCTTTAAGCTTCTGATTGCTTCTGCATAGGCTTCGCACAGTTGAAAAGTTAGGCAATGACAAGCCTTCAACCTCTCGCAATCACATGCTGAAATTTGAACTTGTGTAAAACCGCTGCAACTCCGATAAAATTTGGATATACAAGTCTATGTTTCATTCTATAGCATGATAATTGAACTTTGCTAGGGGTAGTTCACCTTGTATACATGTCTAGCACTTGTCTGATTTCCTGTCTATACATGTTTGTGCTATTTTGATGGTGAATACATTTTTGGCTAAAAACTGCTCACTTTGCTCATATGTTCATATTTCATATTTGGTGATCAGTTTGAGCCTTCGCTAGATTGTATGCTTTCCAGTGAGTCATTGGAGCTATACTGTTTAGAACATCTTTGCATTTTCTTGACTATATTCGTGAAGCTGCTAACTTGCATTGTGACTCATATGCATTTTGGAAGGGGGAGAACTTCTCTTGTTAGCACTTTTGTTGGTGCATTTTCTAAGGGGGAGAAAATTGCTTTCGGTTCCTTTTGCTTGATGGTGCATTTTCAACTAAGGGGGAGAATTTGGACAAATCTTGGACAAATCTTGCCTCCCATGTTCAACTAAGGGGAGAGGAATCGGTTGTGTGCACCATGCAAGGGGAGTTTTTCTCGTGATAAATTTTTGAAATTTCTAATTGGTTCGGAGCACTTTGCTAGTTGTGTTGAGCCCTTGCCTCTATCTTGAGGGACTAGCAGTCGCATCTTTGCTTCAGTTGGTTTCAGTTGGTATCGAGCTTTTCAGTTGATGTCAAGCTTTCTGCTAGTCGTGTTGAGCCTCTGTGCCTCTGTCTTGAGGGACTAGCATCTTGCTTTGATTTTTCAATTGGTATCTGCTAGCGGTGTTGAGCCTATTCTACCTCTTCTTGAGGGCTAGCTTTGCTTTGCTTGGTTGCGTCGAGCCGTTGCCCATGTCTTTGGGGACCAAGTTGTCTTGCTCTTTCCACTTGACCTTCTTTGGCTTTGCTATGCTTTTGGGTCATTTGGTCGAGTTCTCTCTTCTCCTTCTTCCTCTTTCTATTTCCACAATGATTTGTGTGTGTAGTTGACAATGCACTCATCAAGGGGGAGATTGCGGATACATGGGTGTATGCCGAGTCTCGAGTGATGAGTGATTGTCAACGGGTTTGATCGCAGGTTCTTTGGCTTGTGTTGTGCAGGTGTCGAGCACAGAGACAGTGATCGAGGGCAAGGTGAAGGTCAAGTAGAGATGTGCCGTGCCGATGGACCGGGAGCGGTGAAGGGCGGACGTGAGGCTTGGACTAAGGGACTGGTGGCCTGAGGATCGGCTGTGGTGGCTGGCAGCCTGGGACAGCGACGAGCGAAGACTTGCGGGACATGGTGTTGCTCGGGTCGAGGACTTGGGAACACGTGTCGGTGGACGGGGTGCATGGGCGGTGCATCCCTTCTACAGCTTCGGTTTGGTGGTAGAGCCAGAGAAAAACCATCGAGTGGTCGGTTTCCAGGTTTGGGCCTCAAAACCTGGGTGTGGATGGTTTCCGAGTTTGGCCACAAAACTCGGGCTAAGGACGGTTTCAAGGTTTGGGCCTCAAAACCTGGGTGCTGCGGGTTTGCTGAGTTTGGGCCACAAAACTCAGGCTACAGTGGGCTGGTTTCCCGGGTTGGGTCACAAAACCGGGGGTGGACATGAAGGCCTGGTTTCCCGGTTTCGGCCACAAAACCGGGGGCGGAGTCCGTGAAGAGAACGCAGAGCGGTGGCGGCACATGGCGGCAATCGGTGAGGTTGCGTCGAGGCAACGCTACCAGTTGTGCGGGCGTGGCCGTCGGATCCACCTACCATCGAGTTGGTCCAGAATAACCTTAGGGTTTAGCTAATTCGCTCTGTAAGTAGTTAGGGGTAGTGTGGGAATTAGGAATAGTTAGATTTAGGATAAGTATGGGGAGACACCCACCTCCCCATCTATCTCAGTCATTTGCTCTTTTGCTTCTAGGGTTTCCTGCTCTCCCCATCCCCTGCTGTAGCGAACCTGAGATCCACAGAGAATAGAACAATACCTCTGTGCCCATGAAATTTTGAGGAAGTGAGACCGTAATCTCACTGTTGTAGCGTGTGGTAGCCACACAGTTGCAAATTCGTGGTTGTGATTTGCGTTTTGCTCTTGTTCTTCGTGGATTACTTTTCTTCACGATTTTCCCATCGATCGATCTCTTTGCTTGGTGCGGTTTTTGCAAATCTGTTTAAACCAAGATGTTCTAGATCGTGAGGCACTTCTTTCCACCGAAGGATTTCATCTCTAACCTTACGAGCTAGTAGATCGGTTGATTTTCGTTTTGGGTCAAGTTTTTCTCCCTTCTCCCAAATTTCTTCGATTCATCGATTTGGAGATAGGTTCGAGCCATGATCTCTTAGAGATAGCTCACTATCCTCCTTGTGACTCCTCCCACCAAGTTAGATCCCTAGAGGATTCGTTTTGGGTGAGATAGAGACAAATCGGTGGACGAACAGTGCTGTTGCGGGGTGACCGGACGCTGACTCGGGATGACCGGACGCTAGGGCAGTGCGTCCAGTCGTTGAATGTTTGCACTGTGTCTTTTTGGATCTTGACCGGACGCTCGGACACACTCTGATCGGACACGACTCTTCTACTGTTCACTGCTTGGCTGTTTTTGACCGGACGCTACTGACCTGATCGGACGCTCCGTACACCAGAGTCCGGTCGTGAACAGTAAGGTTCTAGAGACAATTTTCTTTGACCGGACGCATCTGGTGGTCTGCGACCGGACGCAGGCAGAGTCCGGTCAAGCCTGTCTTGTGCTGGTTCTTCCGCGGTTCGCTCGTTCGTTGTCGGTTTTGCATTCTGGCTTTTGCGTTTGGTTTTTAGAATCGTATAGTGTCTCGCTGTGCTTCTTGGAAGCATCCACCCTACATCTAGGGTCGTGGACACTTACGAGCTCTAGGTTTTGCTCTTGGGGTTGATTTTCGGGAAGGTGCCTTAAAGTTTCTGAAAGGGAAATTTAAAGCTCCCATTCACCCCCCTCTGGTCGCCTTCTGGTAGCACTTTCGGTCCTTCACCCACGACCCTCAGAAAGAGAGTGGATGATCTCAAGGATCATAGCGAGGCACCACAAGAACGAGCAACCTAAAACTCACAAACTCCGAGTCAAGTTCAAGTGCAAAAACCCACTCCCAAACGTAGATAGACGGATACGTCAGGATTCCTCCAAATACCTATGCTAACAAGTAGCAAAGATACCTAGAGAGGTTCCTAGGTGAACTCTAGGGCCAAACGAGAAGTCCGGAAATGAAGCGAAGGAGTCGGGAGAGCAAACGCCCTAAAACACAAGCTTTAACAGGAGCTCGGACTGTTCGGGGTCCCGACCGCGGAGTGTTTGCCTAACGGCGGACTGTCCGGGCTTCAGTGGCAGACTATCCGCCGACCAAATAAGCAGAAACACAACACTGCTGGAAGCTCACTGGACAGTCCCGGACTGTCCGCGAGTTGAAACGGCAGACTGTCTGCTTGTCACTCTGGACCAAAACAGTCGAGCCGCGCAGCCACTGATATGGCTCGAGCCCGACGCGTGGACTGTCCGTGGACAAGGTGGCGGACTGTCCGCGACCACCCAGAGAAGGCGATTTTGATCGTCCTTCTCTCCAATCTCCCCAAAACCGATCCCAATCAAAATCCTTTGATCCCAAACTTGGAGGAAAGGATCCTTAGGTAGTTGGAAGACTATCCCTATGAAATCATCCGCTCAAATCAACTCAAACTCCGGGAATCAAAAGAGAAGGTGTAGGAACGAAAAAGTTGCCACAAAACTTGAATCGAACCGATCCACTTGTTCATGAGGATAGAGATGAATTCCTTCGGTGGAAATGTTCTCCTCACATCAAAGAACAAGTTGATTCAAGTGGATTTGAAAAAGACGCAGCGAGGAGGGAGATCGAGTGATGGGAAAATCATGGAGAAAAGAAGAACACAAAGAACAAGTTCAAAATGCGAATCACAACCATGATTGCCAGCTGAAATTCGTCCCCACGAGGAGACAATGGGAATCTGGTCCCGTTTCCGCAAAATCCAAATACACGGAGGTATGATTCACCGTCTCTGCGGATCTTAGTAGCTACATCAGGGAATGGGAAGCAAGAAACCCTAGAATGAAAATAGCAATGGCTGAGATAGTCTGGAGGGAGGGGTGGCCTCTCCTTATATAGCCTAATACGATTATTCCCCTTCTACCCTTACCACTAATGAGCGAGCAAGCTAACCCTAAGGAATTCCTGACCAACTCGAGGTAGATGTCGATCCGACGGCCACGCCCGCACATCAGGTAGCTTCGCCTCGACGCGACCTCAACGGATGCTGTCACGTGTCGCCCATCATTGTTCGTCCTTTTCACGGACCTCCCTCCGGTTTTGAGGCCGAAACCGGGAAACCTGGGCCTTCCCCCGGTTTTGAGGCAGAAAGCGGGAAACATGTCGTCCATCGGCTGAGTTTTGTGGCCCCAACTCAGAAACCCGCCAGTTTCCAGGTTTTGAGGCCCAAACCTGGAAACCGTCCTCAGCCCGAGTTTTGTGGCCCACACACGGAAACCGGCCGCACCCAGGTTTTGAGGCCCAAACCTGGAAACCGTCCACTCAATGGTTTTTCTGTGGCTCAACCACCAAACTGACATCGTAGAGGGATGCACCGCCCGTGCACCCCATCCACATGCAAGTCTTCACTTGTCGCTGTCCCAGGCTGTCAGCCACCACAGTTGATCCTCAGGCCACAGGTCCGTCAGTCCAAGCCTCACGTCCGCCCTTCTGCGGATACATGGGTGTATGCCGAGTCTCAAGTGATGAGTGATTGTCAACTGGGATGATTCGCATGTTCTTTGGCTTGTGTTGTGCAGGTGTTGAGCACGGATACAGTGATCAAAGGCAAGGTGAAGGTCAAGTAGAGACGTGTCATGCTGACGGACCGGAAGCGGTGAAGGGCGGACGTGAGGCTTGGACGGAGGGACCGGTGGCCTGAGGATCAGCTGTGGTGGCTGACAGCCTGGGACAGCGACGAGCGGAGACTTGCGGGGCACAGTGTTGCTCGGGTCGAGGACCTAGGGACATGTGTCGGTGGACGGGGTGCACGGGCGGTGCATCCCCTCTACGGCTCGGTTTGGTGGTTGAGCCACAGAAAAACCACCGAGTGGACGGTTTCCAGGTTTGGGCCTCAAAACCTGGGTGCGGCCGGTTTCCGAGTTTGGGCCACAAAACTCGGGCTGAGGACGGTTTCCAGGTTTGGGCCTCAAAACCTGGGCGCTGGCGGGTTTCAGAGTTTGGGCCACAAAACTCAGGCGATGGACGGCTGGTTTCTCGGTTTGGGCCTCAAAACCGAGGGTTGGTCCTGAAGGCTGGTTTCCCAGTTTGGGCATCAAAACCGGGGGCGGAGTCCGTGAAAAGGACAAGCAGAGCGATGGCGGCATGTGGCGGCAATCGGTGAGGTTGCGTCGAGGCAACGCTACCTATTGTGCGGGCGTGGCCGTCGGATCAGCATCTTCTTCGAGTTGGTCCAGAATAACCCTAGGGTTTAGCTGGTTCGCTCTGTAATTAGTTAGGGGTAGAGTGGGAATTAGAATTAGGATAAGTAGAGGGAGACACCCACCTCCCATTCCATCTCAGTCATTTGCTCTTTGCCTTCTAGGTTTTCCAGCTCTCCCAATCCCCTGCTGTAGCAACTGAGATCCACAGAGAAGACAATCATACCTCTGTGTTCATGAGATTTTGAGGAAGTGAGACCGTAATCTCACTGTTGTAGTGTGTGGTAGCCACACGGTTGCAATTCGTGGGTGTGATTCGCGTTTTGGAGTTGTTCTTTGCGTTTTACTTTTCTCCACGATTTTCCCATTGATCGTTCTCTCTCTACGTTGTTCCGTTTGCAAAAGCATTTGAATCAACTTGTTCTTTACAGTGAGGAGATCACTTTCACCGAAGGAATTTACCTCAATCCTCACGAACAAGTAGATCGGTTGGTTTTCATTTTAGATCAACTTTTCTCCCCTCTCCTCGAATTTCTTCGATTCATCGATTTGGAGATAGGTTCGAGCCATGATCTCTTAGGAGTAGCTCACTATCCTCCTTGTGACTCATCTAACCAAGTTTGATCCCTAGAGGATTTGTTTTGGGTGAGATCAAGTCGAATCGGTGGACAAACAGACATTTTTGGGGTGACCGGACGCTGGCCACGGGTTGACCGGACGCTGACCCCGTGCGTCCGGTCGTTGAAAGCCGAGCGTAACTAGTTCTGCGAACTAACCGGACGCTCTATGATTGTGTGACCGGACTCGCCGAACACACTGTTCATTGTGTCTGTTTTCTTGTGACCGGACGCTTGAGACGTGATCGGACGCTCGCCACCAGTGAGTCTGGTCGTGAACAGTAAGGGTCCAGAACCGTTTTTCTCTGACTAGACGCGTCCGGTGCTCACTGACCGGACGCTGGCCAGAGTCCGGTCAAAGTTTAGTTGAAGGACCGAAAGTGCTACCAGAAAGCGACAAGAGGGGGGGGGGTGAATGGGAGCTTTAAATTTCTTTTCAGAAACTTTAAACCTCTGTCCTGAAAATCAACCCCAAGAGCAAAACCGATGCGCGTGATGTCCACGACCCAAGAGAATGGGTGGATGTTCCCTAGGAACACAGCGGGACACCACAAAAATTCCCTCGCCCAAATTCACACAGGTCAACTAGTGACAGGATGAACTTTGGGTAACCTCAACCCATTTTGTAAAGGGAGAAGCCCGATTTCTGAAGAGCACAAAGTCAGGAATTCAACGCAACAAGCGGATCTCAAATCGAAAGTCGGACGAACAAACTGCGGACAAAAACGTGCAAAACAGCTCTGACCGGACTCACTAGTGCGTCCGGTCAGTAGGCACCGGACGCGTCCGGTCGAGCAAAACCCAAATTGGGAGCTCTTTGAGTTGGACCAGACTCTGGTGAACAGAGCGTCCGGTCGAAGAGTCAGCGTCCGGTCACAAAGACAGAAACCGATGAACAGTAGCAAGGGCGAGTCCGGTCAGTGGGTGGCCGAGCGTCCGCTCAAGTAACAGGAAATCGCACCAAACATTCAACGACCGGATGCACTGTGTCAGCGTCCGGTCAGCCCGACTCCAGCGTCCGGTCGCCGCGAAAGAGCCCCGTTCGTTCACCGATTCAACTCGATCTCACCTAAAACGAATCCACTAGGGATCAAACTTGGTGAGAGGAGTCACAAGGAGGATAGTGAGCTATTTCTAAAGGATCATGGCTCGAACCTATATCCAAATCGATGAATTGAAGAATTTCGGGAAAGGGAGAAAAACTTAGCCTGAAACGAAAATCGATCGATCTACTAGCTCGTGAGGTTAGAGGTGAATTCATTCGGTGGAAAGAAGCGCCTCACGATCTAGAACATCTTGGTTCAAACGAATTTGCAAACAACGCACCAAGTAGAGAGATCGACCAACGAGAAAATCATGGAGAAAACGCAAAACGCGAAGAACAACTCCAAAACGTGAATCGCAGCCACGAATTGCAACCGTGTGGCTACCACACGCTACAACAGTGAGATTACGATCTCACTTCCTCAAAATCTCACAGACACAAAGGTATTGTTCTCTTCTCTGTGGATCTCAGTTTGCTACAGCAAGGGAATGGGAGAGCAGGAAAACCTAGAAGCAAAAGAGCAAATGGCTGAGATGATATGGGAGGAGGGTGTCTCCCTCTACTTATCCTAATTCTATTTCCTACTCTACCACTCTCTAATTACAGAGTGAGCCAGCTAAACCCTAGGGTTATTCTGGACCAACTCAAGGTAGCTGGTGATCCGACGGTCACACCCGCACAACTGGTAGTGTTGCCTCGACGCAACCTCACCGATTGCCGCCACGTGCCGCCACCGCTCCGCTTGTCCTTTTCCCAGACTTCGCCCCCGGTTTTGAGGTCCAACCGGGAAACCAGCATTCACGACCAACCCCCGGTTTTGAGGTCCAAACCGGAAAACCAGCTGTCCATCGCCTGAGTTTTGAGGCCCAAACTCAGAAACCTGCAGCGCCCAGATTTTGAGGCCCAAACCTGGAAACCGTCCTCAGCCCGAGTTTTGTGGCCCAAACTCAGAAACCATCAGCGCCCAGGTTTTGAGGCCCAAACCTGGAAACCGTCCACTCGGTGGTTTTTCTGTGGCTCAACCACCAAACCGAGTCGTAGAGGGGATGCACCGCCCGTGCACCCCGTCCACCGACACGTGTCCCCAGGTCCTTGACCCAAGCAACACCGTACCCACAAGTCTTCGCTCGTCGCTGTCCCAGGCTGTCAGCCACCACAGCTGATCCTCAGGCCACCGGTCCCTCAGTCCAAGCCTCATGTCCGCCCGTCGCCACTCTCGGCCCCTCGGCGCGGCACGTCTCTACTTGACCTTCACCTTGCCTCTGATCACTGTATCTGTGCTCGACACCTGCACAACACAAGCCAAAGAACATGCGCATTATCCCAGTTGACAATCACTCATCACTCAGAGACTCGGCATACACCCATGTATCCGCAATCTCCCCCTTGATGAGTGCATTGTCAACTACCAACACAAATCATAATATTCGGGTGGAAGGAAGGAAGAAAGAGAGTGAACTCGACCAATTGACCCAAAAGCATAGCAAAGCCGAAGAAGGTCAAGTTGAAATAGCAAAACAGCTTGGTTCCCAAAGACATGGGCAACGGCTCGACGCAACCAAGCAAAGCAAAGCTAGCCCTCAAGAAGAGGTAGAACAGGCTCAACACCGCTAGCAGGAAAGCTCGACACCAATTGGAAAATCAACTGAACATCAAGCCAAGCAGAGCTGGCCCTCAAGAAGAGGCAGAACGGGCTCAACACCGCTAGCGAGAAAACTCAGTACCAACTGAAGAGACTGAAAAGGGCTAAATACCAATCGAAGAGCATAAAAGCAAAGGTGCTAGTTCCTCAAGAAAGAGGCAAAGGCTCAACACAACTAGCTACCAAAAATGCTCCAAACCAACTGATAGCAGCTCAGAAAATCAGCAACGAGCAAACTCCCCCTCAAATAGTGCACACAACCAGGAAAGCTCTCATCAAAGTTCAACTCGGAAAACAAAAGATTTGAGGATATTTTTTTTTCTTTCGTCGAATAGAGAGCATATATGATTTGTCAATATTTTCTCCCCCTTAGTTGAAAATGCACTTATCAAGCAAATTTCTCCCCGTTGACGGAATAGCTCCCCCTTCCAAAATGCATATGAGTCAAAATGCTAGTTAGTAGCTTCAGGAATATAGTCAAGAGAATGCAAAGATGCTCTACACATTATAACTCCAATGACGCAACGGAAGCACACATGCTAGCAAAGGCTCAAACTGATCACCAAATATGAAATATGAACATATGAGCAAAGTGAGAAATTTTAGCCAAAAGGATTCACCATCAAAATAGCACTAGACAAGTATAGACAGGAAGTCAAACAAGTGCTAAACATGTATACAAGGTGAACTACCCCTAGCAATGTTCAATCATCATGCTATAGAATGAAAACATAGACTTGTGAATTCAAATTTCATCAGAGTTGCAGCGGTTGAGTTACACAAGTTCATGTTTTAGCATGTGATTGCGAGAGGTTGAAAGCTTGTCTTGCCTAACTTTTCATCTGTGCGAAGCCTATGCAGAAGCAATCATAAGCTTAAAGCAACAGTTTCGGTCATACACTACACAGCTCAAGTTTAACTCAAAGTGCAATGAGAAACAGTCTCGAAACTGTGATGTGTTGATAAGCAATCCCATCTCGATCTTTCTAATTCACTTAACTTGGTTCAAATTTAAGGCAGTATATGAACAGACCAAGCAAGTGATCGACTCAGAACTAGAGACATAGCAACCTAGCATATATGAGAAGCACAAGTGATTTCAACACATTCTACACATGCGAGGTGCACATCTCGATGGTGAACATTTTCAGGTTTTAAGTTCATTAAACAAGTTCACCATTTAAAATAGCTCAGCTTATAGCATGTATTAGTGATCAGAAAGAGCATAAGCTACGAGCATCAACATGAAACATCGGAGCATACACTACACAGAGCATAGTCACATTCTAGAGATTATATACATGAAGCTCTGAATGTAAATATGCAAGATGAAATGCAGAAAAGATGCAAGAAGAAACCAATTGAAAAACAAAAGTCAGTTTGAGATACAAGAGTTGAAATGTTTCCCCCATCTAAAAGGGGAAACAAACACCAAGCTCACCTCTCAACCTAGCAAAAGTCGTTTGGTCCAAAGGCTTGGTGAAAATATCAGCCAAATGATGATGAGTATCGACATGGCGAAGGTCGATATCACCCTTCTCATAGTGGTCTCGCAGAAAATGAAAGGGCACATCAATGTGTTTGGTCTTCGAGTGCAGCATGGGGTTCTTAGCAACGCTAATAGCACTCGTGCTGTCACAAAGCAAAGGAACGCGAGAAAAGCTCAGACCAAAATCACGCAAAGTGGCCATCATCCAGAGTAACTGGAACAGCAGCTAGCCGCAGCAACATACTCAGCCTCCGTGGTAGACTGGGCGACACTAGACTGCTTGCGAGAAGACCACGATACAAGAGAAGAACCAATAAACTGACAAGTTCCAGAAGTGGACTTGCGATCAATACGGCAACCAGCAAAATCGGCATCGGAATAACCGCAAAGGGAGAGGGTGGAGAAAGCAGAATACCAAATCCCAAATTCTGGAGTGAAGGATAAGTACCTCATGATGCGCTTGATCGCCTGACGGTGAGAAGTGCGCGACGATGACTGAAATCGCGCGCAAAGACACACCGCGAACTGGATGTCCGGGCGTGTCGCCGTCAGGTACAGTAGTGACCCGATCATACTCTGGTACTCCTTCTGGTCCACAGCTTCTCCATCTACATCCGCATCCAGGGCCGCCGTGGTCCGCATGGGTGTTGGAAGAGGCTTGGCCTCACCCATGTCGAACATCTTCAGGATGTCCTTGGTATACTTGCCAGGTGCACGAACGTCCCTTCTCAGGATTGCTTGATTTGCAACCCGAGGAAAAACGTCAACTCGCCCAACATGCTCATCTCAAACTCTCTGCTCATAGTGTCTGCAAACTTGGCAACCAAAGCGTGAGAAGAACCACCGAAAATGATATCATCCACATAAATCTGGACTAAGAGTGAATCAGTGCCTTGCTTGAGGAGAAAAAGTGTTTTATCCACACATCCCATTTTAAAACCCTTAGCAAGCAAAAAGGTTTTCAACCTATCATACCAGGCTCTAGGGGCTTGTTTCAAACCATATAAAGCTTTGTGAAGTTTAAAAACATGGTTTGGAAACTTGGGATTTTTGAAACCGAGGGGTTGTCTCACATACACCTCCTCTTCTATGTAGCCGTTTAAGAAGGAACTCTTGACATCCATTTGAAAAAGTTTGAAACCTTTGGATGCAGCAAAAGCCAAGAGTATCCTAATTGCCTCCAAACGAGCTACAGGAGCAAAAGTCTCCTCATAGTCTATCCCCTCCTTCGGACTATACCCCTGGGCAACTAGTCTGGCCTTGTTTCTCACAACGTGGCCATCCTCTCCTTGTTTGTTTTTGAAAACCCATTTTGTCCCAATAGGATGACAATCAGGAGGAAGAGGAACCAAAACCCAAACCCGATTTCTCTCAAAATTTTCTAACTCCTCATGCATGGCATTGACCCAATCCAGATCAGATAAAGCGTGTCCAACATCTCGGGGTTCAAAATCAGCAACAAATGCAGAATGAGCAAAGTGAGAGATTTGTTGTGACCTTGACCGAGTGACACGTTCGCCGATGCTGCCGATCATCTATTGAGGCGGGTGTTGGCACCTCCCGAGCTAAAGTGATCTCCCCCTCAACAGCAGCTGGTACCTCCTCGGGTACAAAGGGTACCGCTCGAGGTGGCGAATCCCACGGCCCCCAAGAGGAAGAGGTGTCAGGGCCGTGAGTCATAGTAGAAGCCGATCCTTGCGGCACAGCAGATGGAGGGGGTGCTGGATCAACCATACCTTCAGCACCCTCATCCTCGTCATCAAAAGGAGGCTCACCAACCTCGTGATCACCTGCACGCTCAAAACGAGAAGAAGGACAAACCATGGTCTCGTCGAAGGTGACATCGGATGTCTCCATGACTCGATTAGTGTCAAGGTTAAGTACATGATAAGCTCGAGTATGAGTGTCATAACCCAAAAACACACTGTCAGAAGAACGAGACTCAAACTTGTCCAAGTTGCCCTTTTTGAATATAAAACAATGGCAACCAAAAACTCAAAAATAACTCACCTTGGGCAGTTTTCCAAAACGCAACTCATAAGAAGTTTTTCTCAAGAAAGCTCGGAGAAAAATGCGATTGGAAATGTAACATGCAGTGGTCATAGCTTCGGCCCAATATCGCCTAGGAGTCCTATGCTCATCGAGCATCGTCCTGGCCATCTCTACAAGGGTCTGATTCTTTCTCTCTACAACACCATTCTGTGGTGGTGTGTAGGGGGAAGAAAACTGATGCTCTAAGCCCAAGGAGTTACAAAACTTCTCAAAATCCAAATTCTTGAGTTCAAAACCATTATCACTCCTAATTGCTCGCATCGAGTTCAAAGGGAACTCGTTCTGAAGACGCAAAATTAGATTGCGAGCAAAGAAGAAAGTCTCAGTTTTCTCAGCTAAAAAGAAAACCCACGAATATCTCGAAAAGTCATCAACAACAACAAGCACATACCACTTCCCTCCAACTGAGCTCACCCGAGCCGGACCAACAAGGTCCATGTGTAAAAGCTCTCCAGGGCGCTTGGTCATGACCTAAGTCACTGGATGGTGGGGAGCGGCAACCATCTTCCCATGTCTACAAGAATGGCAAACAAGATCCTTCTCCATGGATAACATGGGCAATCCTCGGATTAGGCCAAGTGAACTAAGTCTTGCAAGCAAGTCGAAGCTCAAATGTCCTAGTCTCCTATGCCACTTCCAAAGATCAGAGGAGGAAGGTCCAGCCACAAGACAATGAGAAGTGCCAAAAGACTCTGAGAAATTCGCACGAAAGACTTTTCCAAAGGGCGAAATCATACAAACAAGATTGCCCTGAGGATCCAAAATACGACTGAGATTCAATTTAAAACGAATCTCATAGTCATCATCAAAGAGTTGCGAAACAGACAGAAGTTTAAAATGCAAGTTAGAAACAAGAGCAAAATCGCACAACACAATGTGCTCATTAACTCGCATAGACCCACGAGACAACACCTTACCTTTGCTATTGTCGCCGAACGTGATAAACTCCTTTCCGGCGACTGGACTAAGACTGGAGAACCACTTAGCGTTTCCGGTCATGTGCCTCGAGCAGCCGGAATCCACCAACCAAATGTTCTCCAATCGTTTAGCCTACATCAATAAAAAGACATAGGGTCAGCATACGGTCTAACACTGGGGTTAGTGATGTAGGAAGAATACTCGTGTTGGGCCAGCTGCTCAAAAGAACGGTTAGCATAAAAACCATTCCTAGTACACCTATGGGAAGGCGATCACCACGCTGAGGAAAACGTGGTCCGCTGGGGAAGGAGCGCTCACCGCGATACTCAAAACGCGGTGGAGGAAAGTGCTCAGCTACAAAGCCACCGCCACGGGGTCCATAGCCTACAACTACAGGCTCCCGCTGGGCACGACCTCCTCGCGGCCTAGGCCTAGGAACTTGAGGTTTTGGACCTCTAGGCCTAGCTGCACGCCTTTGAACATTCGGCACATGTACATCATGGAAAGGATGGTACATGTCCGTGTTGTTCATCTCCTTTGCACGAGACGCCTCTTTCTTGCGCCGAAAGCAAAACTCACTCAAGTGTCCATCTCTCCCACAATGCTCACAATGGTACCTCACCGCTCTCATAGGGGGTTGTTGGTACTCACGGTAGTGGGTGTGGATCACTTTGCCCTTCTGTGTCATAAGCTCCTCCTGAATGGGTGGCATGGTGTCCAGCTTGTTCTTGAGGTGGTTTGGTTTGGGAGCCCATGATTGTTTTTTGGGTGGAGCTCTCGGAGGTTCAACAAAGACCCCATCCTTGGTGTTAGGCTTGAGAGGCTCTTTGGGTGGAATCTTGGTAAGCTTGGGAGTAGTGGTGGAGTTAGGCTTCTCACATGGGTTAAGACCACTCGACTCTCCAATCTTCCCAAAAGATGAAATATCAACACCCAGAGCAAAACCTACACCTGGACTTCCAGCAGCTCGCTTGAATTGAGAGATCATCATCCCGAGCTGTGGCTCACCACTAGACACCCATGACAAGATGGTCCGAAGGTATGTGTTTTCCTCCTCGGTTTGCATCTTGTCATGCTTTACATTAGCGATCTCCATCTCCAAACCCTCACAAAGAACACATCTAGCCACACATGTGCTACCCGAGTTGGCCTCTTCAAGAGACACAATCTTGGCATTCTTCTCTAACAACTCAGATTGCAAGCCCGCACAAGACTTGCATGCACCCAACAGCGAGGATCTAGCCTTCAGCTCATCCACCTCTCCTACCAAAACAGCATACTTGCTTCTCAAAGTGAGAAGGTCAGTCATGTGTGTGGTGTACATCTCACACTCCTCCTCATCGGTAACAACTACGGTGGACTTGGCAGATTCAAGTTCCTTCACTGTATCCTCCCATTTCTGCCTAAACTCCTTGCGCTCTCTAGCAGCACGCCTAAGCAACTTATCGTGACTAAGGAGCGTGGCAGTAAGCTTCTCGACCTCAGCAGAAAGCTCGTCGGGGGTCTGAGATACATGGGAGGTGTCGTCGTCGTCGTCGTCGTTCCGAGGAGTGTCCTCCAGCTCGCCGTCGACCTCCTTGCCGAGGGCCATGGTACAGAAGCCCTCATCGTCGGCGAAGAAGCAGAGGCCGTTGAGCTTGTCCTCGATCCTCTTCTTCTTCTCGGACTTGTCATCGCTTGAGGAAGCGGAGTCGTCATCCGAATCGTCGACATCGCTGAGCGTGGCGAAGAACGCACGCTGCTCAGCCTGGGCCTTCTCCAAGTACTTAGTCTTGATGTACTCCTTGTTGAAGCCGCTCTTCCGCTTGTGCTTCGTGGGGACGTACTTTTCCTTGCGCTTGCTGGAGTCGTACTTGTGCCCATGATCCGCCTTGCCGAAGACTTGTCTGTTCTTCTTCGGGCAATTGGCGATGAAGTGGTTGGGGTCGCCGCACTCAAAGCATCCTGAGCGTCCTCCTCCGCGGCGACGGTTCATGCGGTTGTTGTGGAACCGCGAGAACCGGTTGGCGAGCAAAGCCAGCTCATCATCCCCCATGAACTCCAACTGCTCCTCTGTGATAGAAAGAAGAGAGGAAAGTGCAAAGCCTCCAGAGGTGTTAGCAGAAGAGCCATAAAGCAAAGCCATTGACAGGCCAGAAGGATTTTCATAAGAAGCCCTCGCCATGGCATCGATCTCACTGAACTTGAGCTTACTGAAGAGCTCGTCGCACGTGAGGGTCTCATAGTTAGGCGATTCGATGATCGCCTGAACCTTGGAATCCCACACCGACCGATCAAGAGTATGCAAAAGCTTCAAAGCCCTCTCATGATCGTCGAAAGGCAACAACTCCTTGTTAGCCCTCATCCTATTGACAATCACCTGAAAGCGAGCGAATAAACTTTCTATACTCTCGCCAGGCATATGTCGAAAGTTCTCATACTCTCGCTTTAACGACTCGTAGATACGGGTTTTGACTTGAGAGGTTCCCTCATGAAAACGCATGAGGGTAGCTCAAATCTCCCGAGCCTTAGCGAGGTGAGAAACACGATCAAACTCACTCATGCTCAGGCATGAGAAAAGAGCATTACGAGCTCGGCTATTGGCATCGTGCTCATCGATTTGAAGCTGAGAGACACGAGCAGCCAAGACCACGTAATCGGCAGAGTTGCAAATATCCCAGATGGAAGCACCCAAACTCTGCAGATAGGCCGACATGCGTATCTTCCAATACGCATAGTTCGTCCCATCGAAAAATGGCGGTTTGCCCACGCCGTGATCCATGTCGCCTTCTGTGGATCTGGAACCGGCTAAGGTGGAAGATCCTTAACCCGCTCTGATACCAATTGAAGGACCGAAAGTGTTACCAGAAAGCGACCAGAGGGGGGGGGGTGAATGGGAGCTTTAAATTTCTTTTCAGAAACTTTAAACCTTTGTCTTGAAAATCAACATCAAGAGCAAAACCGAAGCGCGTGATGTCCATGACCCAAGAGAATGGGTGGATGTTCCCTAGGAACACAGCGGGACACCACAAAGATTCCCTCGCCCAAATTCACGCAGGTCAACTAGTGATAGGATGAACTTTGGGTAACCTCAACCTATTTTGTAAAAGGAGAAGCCCGATTTCTGAAGAGCACGAAGTCAGGAATTCAACGCAACAAGCGGATCTCAAATCGAAAGTCGGACGAACAAACTGCGGACAAAAACGTGCAAAACAGCTCTGACCGGACTCACTAGTGCGTCCGGTCAGTAGGCACTGGACGCGTCCGGTCGAGCAAAACCCAAATTGGGAGCTCTCTGAGTTGAGCCAGACTCTGGTGAACAGAGCGTCCGGTCGAAGAGTCAGCGTCTGGTCACAAAGACAGAAACCGATGAACAGTAGCAAGGGCGAGTCCGGTCAGTGGGTGGCCGAGCGTCCGCTCAAGTAATAGGAAATCGCACCGAACATTTAACGACCGGACGCACTGTGTCAGCGTCCAGTCAGCCCGACTCTAGCGTCTGGTCGCCCCGAAACAGCCCCGTTCGTCCACCGATTCAACTCGATCTCACCTAAAATGAATCCACTAGGGATCAAACTTGGTGAGAGGAGTCACAAGGAGGATAGTGAGCTATCTCTAAGAGATCATGGCTCGAACCTATCTCCAAATCGATGAATCGAAGAATTTCGGGAAAGGGAGAAAAACTTAGCCTGAAACAAAAATCGAACGATCTACTTGCTCGTGAGGTTAGAGGTGAATTCCTTCTGTGGAAAGAAGCGCCTCACGATCTAGAACATCTTGGTTCAAACGAATTTGCAAACAATGCACCAAGTAGGGAGATCGACCAACGAGAAAATCGTGGAGAAAAAGCAAAACGCGAAGAATAACTCCAAAACGCGTATCACAACCACGAATTGCAACAGTGTGGCTACCACACGCTACAACAGTGAGATTACGGTCTCACTTCCTCAAAATCTCACGGACACAGAGGTATTGTTCTCTTCTCTGTGGATCTCAGTTTGCTACAGCAAGGGAATGGGAGAGCAGGAAAACCTAGAAGCAAAAGAGCAAATGGCTGAGATGATATGGGAGGAGGGTGTCTCCCTCTACTTATCCTAATTCTATTTCCTACTCTACCCCTCTCTAATTACAGAGCGAGCCAGCTAAACCCTAGGGTTATTCTGGACCAACTCAAGGTAGCTGGTGATCCGACGGTCACGCCCGCACAACTGGTAGCATTGCCTCGACGCAACCTCACCGATTGCCGCCACGTGCCGCCACCGCTCCGCTTGTCCTTTTCCCAGACTTCGCCCCCGGTTTTGAGGTCCAACCGGGAAACCAGCATTCACAACCAACCCCCGGTTTTGAGGCCCAAACCGGGAAACCAGCCGTCCATCGCCTGAGTTTTGAGGCCCAAACTCAGAAACCTGCAGCGCCCAGGTTTTGAGGCCCAAACCTGGAAACCGTCCTCAGCCCGAGTTTTGTGGATAAACTCGGAAACAAACCATGCCCAGGTTTTGAGGGCCAAACCTGGAAACCGTTCACCCGATGGTTTTTCTCTGGCTCTACCACCAAACCGAAACTGCAGAGGGGATGCACCGCCCGTGCACCCCGTCCACCGACACGTGTCCCCAGGTCCTCGACCTGAGCAACACCATGCCCGCAAGTCTCCGCTCATCGCTGTCCTAGGCTGTCAGCCACCACAGCTGATCCTCGGGCCACCGGTCCCTCAGTCCAAGCCTCACGTCCGCCTTTCGCCACTCTCGGTCCATCGGCACGGCACGTCTCTACTTGACCTTCACCTTGCCTCTGATCACTGTATCCGTGCTCGACACCTACACAACACAAGCCAAAGAACATGTGCATTATCCCAGTTGACAATCACTCATCACTTAGAGACTCGGCATACACCCATGTATCCGCAGTAGTTTGCCGTTTTCGTCTGTTGCTTGTCCGTCCGTTGTCGGTTTTGGTTTCCGGCTTTTGCGTTGGATTTCTAGAGTTGTATAGTGCCTCGCTATGCTTCCAGGAAGCATCCACCCTACATCTAGGGTCATGGACACTTGCAAGCTCTAGGTTTTTTCTTGGGGTTGATTCTCGAGATAGTGACGACAAGTTTCTGAAAAGAAATTTTAAAGCTCCCATTCACCTCCCCTCTGGTCGCTTTCTGGTAGCACTTTCGGTCCTTCAATTGGTATCAGAGCGGGTTAAGGATCTTCCACCTTAGCCGGTTCCAGATCCATAGAAGGCGACATGGATCGCGGCGTGGGCAAACCGCCGTTTTTCGATGGGACGAACTATGCGTATTGGAAGATACACATGTCGGCCTATCTTCAGAGTTTGGGTTCTTCCATTTGGGATATTTGCAACTCTGCTGATTATGTGGTCTTGGCTGCTCGTGCTACTCAGCGTCAGATCGATGAGCACGATGCCAATAGCCGAGCCCGTAATGCTCTTTTCTCATGCCTGAGCATGACTGAGTTTGATCGCGTTTCTCTCCTCGCTACGGCTCGGGAGATTTGGGCTACCCTCATGCGTTTCCATGAGGGAATCACTCAAGTCAAAACCCGTCTCTACGAGTCGCACAAGCGAGAGTACGAGAACTTTCGACATATGCCTGGCGAGAGCATAGAGAGCTTATTCGCTCGCTTTCAGGTGATTGTGAATAGGATGAGGGCTAACAAGGAGCTATTGCCTTTCGACGATCATGAGAGGGCTTTGAAGCTTTTACACACTCTCGATCGGTCGGTGTGGGATTCCAAGGTTCAGGCGATCATCGAATCGCCTAACTATGAGACCCTCATGTGCGACGAGCTCTTCAGTAAGCTCAAGTCCAGTGAGATTGATGCCATGGCGAGGGCTTCCTATGAAAATCCTTCTGGCCCGTCAATGGCTTTGCTTTCTGGCTCTTCTGCTAACCCCTCTGGAGGATTTGCACTTTCTTCTCTTCTTTCTGTCATAGAGGTGCAGCTGGAGTTCATGGGGGATGACGAGTTGGCTTTGCTCGCCAACCGGTTCTTGCGGTTCCACAACAACCGCATGAACCGTCGCCGCGGAGGACGCTCGGGTTGTTTTGAGTGCGGCGACCCCAACCACTTCATCGCCAATTGCCCGAAGAAGAACAAGCACGTCTTCGGCAAGGCGGATCATGGGCACAAGTACGACTCTGGCAAGCGCAAGGAGAAGTACGTCCCTGCGAAGCACAAGCGGAAGGGCAGCTTCAACAAGGAGTACATCAAGACGAAGTACTTGGAGAAGGCCCAGGCTGAGCAGCGTGCGTTCTTCGCCACGCTCAGTGACGTCGACGACTCGGATGTCGACTCCGCTTCTTCAAGCGACGACGAGTCCGAGAAGAAGAAGAGGATCGAGGGCAAGCTAAACGGCCTCTGCTTCTTCGCCGACAACGAGGGCTTTTGCACCATGGCCCTTGGGAAGGAGGTCAGCGGCGAGCTGGAGGAGATCCCTCGGAACGATGATGACGACGACACCTCCCAGGTATCTCAGACCCCCGACGAGCTTTCCGCTGAGGTCGAGAAACTTACTGCCGCCCTTCTTAGTCAAGATAAGTTGCTTAGGCGTGCTGCTAGAGAATGGAAGGAGTTTAGGCAGAAGTGGGAGGATACGGTGAAGGAACATGAATCTGTCAAGTCCACCGTTGTTGTCACCGAGGAGGAGGAGTGTGAGATGTGCTCCACACACATGACTGACCTTCTCACTTTGAGAAGTAAGTATGCTGTGTTGGTAGGAGAGGTGGATGAGCTTAAGGCTAGATCCTCGCTGTTGGGTGCGTGCAAGTCTTGTGCGGGCTTGCAATCCAAGTTGGCAGAGAAGAATGCCAAGATTGTATCTCTTGAGAAGGCCAGCTCGGGTAGCACTTGTGTATCTAGATGCGTTCTATGTGAGGGTTTGGAGATGGAGATTGCGAATGTGAAGCATGACAAGATGCAAACCGAGGAGGAAAACACATACCTTCGGACCATCTTTTCATGGGTGTCTAGTGGTGAGCCGCAGCTTGGGATGATGATCTCCCAAATCAAGCATGTTGCTAGAGGTCCAGGTGTAGGCTTTGCTCAGGGTGTAGAGTGTGCTTCATCTTTTGGCAAGGATGGAGAGTTTAGTGGTCTTAACCCGAGTGAGAAGCCCAACTCCACCACTACTCCCAGGCTTATCAAGATTCCACCCAAAGAGCCTCTAAAGCCTAACACCAAGAATGGAGTGTTTGTTGAACCTCTGAGAGCTCCACCCAAGAAACAAACATGGGCTCCAAAACCAAACCTCCTCAAAAACAAGCTGGACACCATGCCACCTATCCAAGAGGAGCTCATGCTACAGAAGGGCAGAGTGATCCACACCTGCGGATACATGGGTGTATGCCGAGTCTCTGAGTGATGAGTGATTGTCAACGGGTTTGATCGCATGTTCTTTGGCTTGTGTTGTGCAGGTGTCGAGCACGGAGACAGTGATCGAGGGCAAGGTGAAGGTCAAGTTGAGACGTGCCGTGCCGATGGACTGGGTGCGATGAAGGATGGGCGTGCCGTGCGGCGGACGTGCCATGCCGAGGTATCGAGCAGTGAAGGGCGGACGTGAGGCTTGGACTGAGGGACCGGAGTGCCTGAGGATCAGCTGTGGTGGCTGGCAGCCTGGGACAGCGACGAGCAGAGACTTGCGGGGCATGGTGTTGCTCGGGTCAAGGACCTGGGAACACGTGTCGGTGGACGGGGTGCACGGGCGGTGCATCCCCTCTACAGCACCGGTTTGTTGGTTGAGCCAGAGAAAAACCAGACGGGTGGACGGTTTCCAGTTTGGGCCTCAAAACCTGGGTGCTCGGTTTCCAGGTTGAGCCACAAAACCTGGGCGCGGACGGTTTCCGAGTTTGGGCCTCAAAACTCGGGCGCTGCGGGTTTTTGAGTTTGGGCCACAAAACTCAGGCTGGAGGCTGGTTTCCCGGTTTGGGCCTCAAAACCGGGGGTTGCTGGAAAAGGCTGGTTTCCCGGTTTGGGCCACAAAACCGGGGGTGCAGAGCGAGGGCGGCATGTGGCGGCGATCCAGAGGTTGCGTCAAGGCAACGCTTCGGTTCGAGCGGGCGTGGCCGTCGGATCTACCTACCACCGCGGGTTGGACCAGAATAGCCTTAGGGTTTAGCTGGTTCGCTCTGTAATTAGTTTAGAGAGGGGTAGAGTAGGAAATAGGCTTAGTCTAGGTTAGTATAAGTAGTCCAGGGGAGACACCCTCCTCCCTATCTCAGTTATTTTCAGTTTTAGCCATCTCATTTGCTTCCTGCACTTAGGGTTTCCTGCTCTCCCATCCCCTGCTGTAGCTGAGATCCGCAGAGAGACTTGCAACTCTGTGTACTGTTGATTTTGAGGAAAGGAGGCCGTAACCTCCTTGTCGTAGCGTGTGTTTGCGCTTCGGCTCGCAATTCAGTGGGTGTGATTCGCGTTTTGTTCGTGTTCTTCGCGGAACTCTTTTTCCCCACGATTTTCCCGTCGCTTGATCTCCTTGCTCGGTTCATCTTTTGCAAATCCGTTTGAACCAAGTTGTTCTAGATCGTGAGGCACTTCTTTCCACCGAAGGAATCATCCTCTAACCTCACAGGTCTAGGAGATCGATCGATTTTTAGTTTCGGGTCAAGTTTTCTTCCTTCCCCGAAATTCTTCGATTCACCGATTTGGAGATAGGTTCGAGCCATGATCTCTTAGAGATAGCTCACTATACTCCTTGTGACTCATCTCACCAAGTTTGATCCCTAGAGGAATTGTTTTGGGTGAGATAGAGGCAAATCGGTGGACGAACGGGGCTGCTGCGAGTCGACCGGACGCTCAGTCGGGGTGACCGGACGCTCGGTCCGTGAGTCCGGTCGATGAACAGCACGTAGCCATGTTCTTCACTTTGACCGGATGCTTCGTTCACGTTTTGACCGGACACATCGCTTCCACTGTTCATCGTGCTTGTTCGTTTCTGACCGGACGCACTGCTCTCGACCGGACGCTCCGTACTCGTGAGTCCGGTCGCGAACAGTAAGGTTCCAGAGCCGATTTTTGTTGACCGGACGCGTCCGGTCCCTGTTGACCGGACGCTGGCCAGAGTCCGGTCGATCCAGTTTTGCGCGTTTTCGTTCGCGGCTCGTTCGTTCTTGATCGGATTCGAGTTCCGTCTTTTGCGTTGGCTTTCTAGGGTTGTCTAGTGTCCCGCTGTGCTTCTAGGAAGCATCCACCCTATATCTAGGGTCGTGGACATTAGCAGGCTCTAGGGTTCGCTCTTGGGGTTGATTTTGGGACAGTGGCATCTAGATTCCGGAAGGAAATTTTGAAGCTCCCATTCACCCCCCCCTCTGGTCGCTTTCGGTTAGCTTCTCGGTCCTTCAATTGGTATCGGAGCAGGTTAAGGATCTTCCACCTTAGCCGGTTCCAGATCCACCGAAGGCGACATGGATCGCGGCGTGGGCAAACCGCCGTTTTTCGATGGGACGAACTATGCGTATTGGAAGATACGTATGTCGGCCTATCTGCAGAGCTTGGGCGCTTCTATCTGGGATATTTGCAACTCTGCTGATTACGTGGTCCTGGCTGCCCGTGTGACTCAGCAGCAGATCGATGAGCACGAGGCCAATAGCCGAGCCCGTAATGCGCTCTTTTCATGTTTGAGCGCTGGAGAGTTTGACCGCGTTTCTCACCTCTCTACGGCTCGGGAGATTTGGGCCACCCTCATGCGCTTTCATGAGGGCACCTCTCAAGTCAAAACCCGGCTCTACGAGTCGTACAAGAGAGAGTATGAGAACTTTCGGCATTAGCCTGGCGAGAGCATAGAGAGTTTATTCGCTCGCTTTCAGGTGATTGTCAACAGGATGAGGGCTAACCGAGAGCAGTTGCCTTTCGACGATCATGATAGGGCTTTGAAGCTTTTGCATACTCTTGATCGGTCGGTGTGGGACTCTAAGGTTCAGGCGATCATCGAATCCCCGAACTATGAGACCCTCACTTGCGATAAGCTCTTCAGTAAGCTCAAGTCCAGTAAGATTGATGCTATGGCGAGGGCTTCTTTTGAAAATCCTTCTCGCCCGTCCATGGCTTTGGTTTCTAGCTCTTCCTCTAACCCTTCAGCTGGCTTTGCTCTTTCCTGTCTCTTTTCTGTTACAGAGGACCAGCTGGAGACGTTGGGAGACGACGAGTTGGCTTTGCTTGCCAACCGGTTCTCGCGGTTCCACAACAACCGCATGAACCGCCGTCGTGGAGGAGGACGCACGGGATGCTACGAGTGCGGAGACCCCGACCACTTCATCGCCAACTGCCCCAAGAAGAACAAGCATTCGGGGAAGGGCGATCAAGGGCGCAAGCGCGACTCCAAGTACAAGGAGAAGCACGTTCCCCCAAGACACAAGAAGCGGGGCAGGCTTCGACAAGGAGTACATCAAGAAGAAGTACTTGGAGAAGCAGCAAGCTGAGCAGCGTGCCTTCTTCGCCACGCTCAGCGACGTCGACGGCTCGGATGACGACTCCGCTGGCTCCAGCGATGACGAGTCCGTGAAGAAGAAGCTAGAGGACAAGTTCAACGGCTTGTGCTTCTTCGCCGGCGACGGAGGCTTGTGTACCATGGCGCTCGGAGATGAGGTCGGAGGCGAGCTGGAACATACGCCTCGGAACGACGACGACGACAACACCTCCCAGGTATCTCTCACCTATGACGAGCTTTCCTCCGAGGTAGAGAAGTTGACCGCTGCCCTCCTTAGCCAAGATAAACTGCTTAGGCGTGCCGCTAGAGAGCGCAAGGAGTTCAGGCAGAAGTGGGAGGACACGGTGAAGGAGCTTGAGTTCGCTCGGTCCACCATGGTTGTGTCGGAGGAGGCGGAGTGCGAGTCGTGCACCACGCACATGACTGACCTTCTCACTTTGAGAGGTAAGTATGCTGCGTTGGTAGGAGAGCTGGATGAGCTGAAGGCTAGACCTTCCTTGTTGGGTGCGTGCAAGACTTGTCCTGTCTTGCAGTCTGAGTTGGCAGAGAAGAATGCCAAGATTGTGTCTCTTGAGGAGGCCAACTCAGGTAGCACTGGTGTGGCGAGGTGCGTTTTGTGCGAGGGCTTGGAGCTAGAGATTGCCAATGTGAAGCATGGCAAGATGCAAACCGAGGAAGAAAACACATACCTTCGGACCATCTTGTCATGGGTCTCTTGTAGTGAGCCGCAGCTAGGGATGATGATCTCCCAATTCAAGCGAGCTGCTGGGGCTGCTGGTGTAGGTTTTGCTCAGGATGTTGATCCCTCTGCTTTTGGGAAGATTGGAGAGTCGAGTGGTTTGAATCCATGTGAGAAGCCTAACTCCACCACTACTCCCAAGCTTGCCAAACTTCCACCCAAAGAGCCTGCCAAGCCTACCACCAAAGATGGTGTGGTTGAGGAACCCCCGAGAGCTCCTCCCAAGAACCAAATTTGGGCACCCAAGCAAAACCACCTCAAGAACAAGCTTGATGCTATGCCACCCATTAGAGAGGAGTGTTTGCCTCAGAAGGGCAAAGTGAACCACACCCACAGCCCTGGTCACCAACAACCCCCTTTGCGTGTGGTGAGGTACCAGTGTGATTTCTGTGGGAGGGATGGTCACTTGATCGAGTTCTGTTTCCGGCGCAAGCGGGAGGCGCGCCGTGCTCGGGAGATGGAGAACCCGGACATGTACCATCCAGCTCATGGTGGACATGTGCCGAAGGCTCAGGGGAGAGCTGCTAGGTCCGGACGTCAAGATCCCCGGCCTAGGTAGGAGATGAGAGACCCTAGGAGGGAGACTAGGCCTAGAGGTCCAGCACCTCAATTTGTTAGGCCTAGGCAGGAGAGAGCTCCGAGGAGAGACGCTAGAGCAGTTGAGCCCCAGGCTCCTAGGCGTAGATCTCGTAGAGAGCGTGCCCGACGGGGTCCTGCTTTTGCAGGTAATGGACCCCGTGGCGGAGGCTTAGTTGAGCGCTTTCCCCCACCACAGTTTGAGTACCGCGGTGAGCGCTTCTCCCCTAGCGGACCACGTTTTCCTCAGCGTGGTGATCGCTTCCCTCGTAGACGTGCTAGGAATGGTTTTTACACTAACCGTTCTTTTGAGCAGCCGGCCCAACACTGGTATTCTCCTTACTTCACTAACCCCAGTGTTGGACCGTATGCTCACCCTATGTCTTTTTATTGATGTAGGTGAGACGGTTGGAGGACATTTGGTTGGTGGATTCTGGTTGCTCGAGGCACATGACCGGAAACGCCAAGTGGTTCTCCAGCCTTAGCCCGGTCGCCGGAAAGGAGTACATAACCTTCGGCGACAATAGTAAAGGTAAGGTGTTATCCCGTGGGACGGTGCGGGTTAATGAGCACTTTGTGTTGCGCGATGTTACTCTTGTTTCTAACCTGCATTTTAACTTGCTTTCTGTTTCGCAACTTTTTGATGATGACTATGAGATTTGTTTTAAACCGAACCTTAGTCGCATCTTAGATCCTCAGGGCGATCTTGTATGTCTGATTTCGCCCTTTGGGAAAGTCTTTCGCGCGAATTTCTCAGAGTCGTTTGGTTCTTCTCGCCGTCTTTTGGCTAGTCCTTCTTCCTCCGATCTTTGGAAGTGGCATAGGAGGCTCGGTCATTTAAGCTTCGACTTGCTTGCAAGACTTAGCTCACTTGGCCTAATCCGAGGATTGCCCAAGCTTTCGATGGAGAAGGATCTAGTTTGCCATTCTTGCAGACATGGGAAGATGGTTGCCGCTCCCCACCATCCAGTGACTAAGGTCATAACCTCGCACCCCGGAGAGCTTTTACACATGGACCTTGTTGGTCCGGCTCGGGTGAGCTCGATTGGTGGCAAGTGGTATGTTTTGGTTGTTGTTGACGACTTTTCGAGATATTCGTGGGTCTTCTTTTTGACTGAGAAGACTGAGACTTTCTCCTCCGCTCGCAATCTGATTTTGCGTCTTCGGAACGAGTTCCCTTTGAACTCGATGCGAGCTATTAGAAGTGATAATGGTTCCGAATTCAAAAATTCGGATTTTGAGAAGTTTTGTAACCGCCTTGGCTTGGAGCATCAGTTTTCTTCCCCCTACACAACGCCCCAAAATGGTGTTGTAGAGAGGAAGAATCGGACCCTTGTTGAGATGGCCAGGACGATGCTTGATGAGCATAGGACTCCTAGGCGCTATTGGGCCGAAGCTATGAACACTGCATGCTATATTTCCAATCGCATTTTTCTGAGAGCTTTCTTGAAAAAGACTTCTTATGAGTTGTGTTTTGGAAAACTGCCCAAGGTGAGTTATTTTCGAGTTTTTGGTTGCCATTTTTTTATACTCAAAAAGGGCAACTTGGACAAATTTGAATCTCGTTCTTCTGACGGTGTGTTTTTGGGTTATGGCACTCACACTCGAGCTTATCGTGTACTTAACCTTGACACTAACCGAGTCATGGAGACATCCGATGTCACCTTCGACGAGACCATGGTTTGTCCTTCTCGTTTTGAGCGTGCAGGTGATCATGAGGTTGGTGAGCCTCTTTTTGATGACGAGGACGAGGGTGCTGAAGGTATAGATGATCCAGCACCCCCTCCACCTGCCGTGCCGCAAAGAGCGGCTTCTACGACGACTCACGGCCCCGACACCTCTTCTTCCTGGGGGCCGTGGGATCCGCCACCCCGAGCGGTACCTTTTGTACCCGGGGTGGAACCAGCTGCTGTTGAGGGGGAGGTCACTTCTTCCCGGGAGGCGCCACGACATATCCAGCGCCAGCACCCCCCTGAACAGATGATCGGCGACATCGGCGAGCGAGTCACTCGCTCCAGGTCACAGCACATCTCCCATTTCGCTCACTCTGCTTTTGTTGCTAATTTTGAGCCCCGAGATGTTGGACACGCTTTGACGGATCCGGATTGGGTCAATGCCATGCATGAGGAGTTAGAAAACTTTGAGCGAAATCGGGTTTGGGTTCTAGTTCCACCTCCACCTGACTGTAAGCCTATTGGGACAAAATGGGTATTTAAAAACAAGCAAGGAGAGGATGGCCACGTTGTGAGAAACAAGGCACGGCTTGTAGCGAAAGGCTATAGTCAGAAGGAAGGGATAGATTATGAGGAGACCTTCGCTCCTGTAGCACGTTTGGAGGCTATTAGGATACTCTTGGCTTATGCTGCATCCAGAGGTTTCAAACTTTTTCAGATGGATGTCAAGAGTGCCTTCTTAAACGGCTACATAGAGGAGGAGGTTTATGTTGAGCAACCCCCCGGTTTTGAAAATCCCAAGTTTCCAAACCATGTCTTTAAACTTCACAAAGCTTTATATGGTTTGAAACAAGCCCCTAGAGCCTGGTATGATAGGTTAAAAACCTTTTTGCTTGCTAAGGGTTTTAAAATGGGATGTGTAGATAAAACGCATTTTCTCTTCAGGCAAGGCAAAGACACTCTCTTGGTCCAGATTTACGTGGATGATATCATCTTCGGTGGCTCTTCTCACGCTCTGGTTGCCAAGTTTGCAGATACTATGAGCAGGGAGTTCGAGATGAGCATGATGGGCGAGCTGACATTCTTTCTCAGGTTGCAAATTAAGCAATCCCGGGAGGGGACGTTTGTGCACCAGGGCAAGTACACCAAAGACTTGCTGAAGCGTTTCGATATGGGTGAGGCCAAGCCTCTGCCAACACCCATGTCGACGACGACTGCCCTGGATGCGGATGTGGAGGGAGAAACAGTGGACCAGAAGGAGTACCGCAGCATGATCGGGTCGCTGCTCTACCTGACGGCGACACGCCCGGACATCCAGTTCGCGGTGTGTCTATGCGCGCGCTTCCAGGCGTCGCCGCGCACTTCTCACCGTCAGGCGGTGAAGCGCATCTTCAGGTACCTTCGTTTCACTCCTGAGTTTGGGATTTGGTATTCTGCTTCCTCCACCCTCTCGCTTTGCGGTTATTCTGATGCCGATTTTGCTGGTTGTCGCATTGAGCGCAAGTCCACTTCTGGGACTTGCCAATTTATTGGATCTTCTCTTGTATCGTGGTCTTCTCGCAAGCAGTCTAGTGTCGCCCAGTCTACCACGGAGGCTGAGTATGTTGCTGCGGCTAGCTGCTGTTCCCAGTTACTCTGGATGATGGCCACTTTGCGTGATTTTGGTTTGAGCTTTTCTCGCGTGCCTTTGCTTTGTGACCGCACGAGTGCTATTAGCGTTGCTAAGAACCCCGTGCTTCACTCGAAAACCAAACACATTGATGTGTGCTTTCATTTCTTGCGAGACCACCAGGAGAAGGGTGATATCGACCTTCGCCATGTCGATACTCATCACCAACTGGCTGATATTTTCACCAAGCCTTTAGACGAATCGACCTTTAATCGGTTGAGGGGTGAGCTTGGTGTGTGTTTCCCCTTTTAGATGGGGGAAACCTTTTGGATCTTGTATAGACTGACTCTTTTATTTTGAGTTTCTTTTCTTTGCATTTTAGCATACGCATTTACATTCTGAGCTTCATGTTTATAATCACTAGAATGTAACTATGCTCTATCTAGTATGCTCCGATGCTTATATGGATGCTTATAGCTTATGCTCTTCCTGATCACTAGTACATGTTATGAGCTGAGCTATTTTGGAATGGTGAATTTACTTAGTAACTTACAATCTGAAAATGTTCACCATTGAGATATGCAACTAGCATGTGTAGGATATGTTGAGTTCTCTCGTGCTTTTCATATATGCTAGGTTGCTATGTCTCTAGTTATGAGTCATTCACTTGCTTGGTCTGTTCATATCATGTATAAAATTTGAACCAAGTTTTAGTGAATTGAAAAGATCGAGATGGGATTGCTTGTCAACACCTCACGGTATCGAGACTGTTTCTCATTGCACCTTGAGTTAAACTTGAGCCGTGTAGTGTATGACCGAAACCGTTGCTTTAAGCTTCCGATTGCATATGCATAGGCTTCGCACGGTTGAAAAGTTAGGCAAAGACAAGCTTTCAACCTCTCGCAATCACATGCTGAAATTAAACTTGTGTAATTTCACCGCTGCAACTCCAATATAAAAATGAAATCACAAGTATATGCTTCATTCCTATGCATGATGATTGAACTTTGCTAGGGGTAGTTCACCTTGTATACATGTTTAGCACTTGTCTGGATTCCTAACTATACATGTGTAGTGCTATTCTGATGTTGACTATCTTTTTGGCTAAAAACTGCTCACTTGCTCATATGCTTCATATTTCGTATGTGTGATCAGTTTGAGCCTTCTCTATTTGAGTGCTTAGTTGTGCCATTGGAGCTATACCGATTAGAGCATTTTTGCACTCTTCTGATTATCTGCCTGAAGCTGCTAACTTGCATTTCTGACTTCATATGCATTTTAGAAGGGGGAGTTTTGTTGGATCAAGGGAAGAGTTTGTGCTTGATAAGTGCATTTTCAACTAAGGGGGAGAGTTTTTTGCAAATCATATGTCTCCTGGCGTTCAATTAAGGGGGAGCTTTTGCTAAGGGGGAGATTTTCAGATCTTTATGCTCTTCTCTTGTTGGACCTAAGGGGGAGTCCCTGGTTGCTTGCACTTGTCGAGGGGAGTTTGCTAGTTGTGTTGAGCCATTGCCTCTATCTTGAGGGACTAGCAAACATTTTTCTCATTTGGCGTCGAGTTTGATTTCGATTGGTTCGAAGACCTTTCGATTGTTTTTTAATTGGTTCCGAGTGGTTTTCGTGCTAGTTGTGTTGAGCCTCTGTGCCTCTATCTTGAGGGACTAGCACTTTGCCATTTTTAGCTCCGATTTTCAATTGGTTTTCCGCTAGCGGTGTTGAGCCTGTTCTACCTCTTCTTGAGGGCTAGCTTTGCTTTGCTTGGTCGCGTCGAGCCGTTGCCCATGTCTTTGGGGACCAAGTTCTCGCTTCTTCCACTTGACCTTCTTCGGCTTTGCTATGCTTTTGGGTCATTTCGTTGAGTTCTCTCTTCTCCTTCCTCCTACCCTCTTCTTTCATTATGATTTGTGTGTGTAGTTGACAATGCACTCATCAAGGGGGAGATTGCGGATACATGGGTGTATGCCGAGTCTCTGAGTGATGAGTGATTGTCAACGGGTTTGATCGCATGTTCTTTGGCTTGTGTTGTGCAGGTGTCGAGCACGGAGACAGTGATCGAGGGCAAGGTGAAGGTCAAGTTGAGACGTGCTGTGCCGATGGACTGGGTGCGATGAAGGATGGGCGTGCCGTGCGGCGGACGTGCCATGCCGAGGTATCGAGCAGTGAAGGGCGGACGTGAGGCTTGGACTGAGGGACCGGAGTGCCTGAGGATCAGCTGTGGTGGCTGGCAGCCTGGGACAACGACGAGCAGAGACTTGCGGGGCACGGTGTTGCTCGGGTCGAGGACCTGGGAACACGTGTCGGTGGACGGGGTGCACGGGCGGTGCATCCCCTCTACAACACCGGTTTGTTGGTTGAGCTAGAGAAAAACCAATGGGTGGACGGTTTCCAGGTTTGGGCCTCAAAACCTGGGTGCTCGGTTTCCAGGTTGAGCCACAAAACCTGGGCGCGGACGGTTTCCGAGTTTGGGCCTCAAAACTCGGGCGCTGCGGGTTTCTGAGTTTGGGCCACAAAACTCAGGCTGGAGGCTGGTTTCCCGGTTTGGGCCTCAAAACCGGGGGTTGCTGGAAAAGGCTGGTTTCCCGGTTTGGGCCACAAAACCGGGGGTGCAGAGCGAGGGCGGCACGTGGCGGCGATCCAGAGGTTGCGTCAAGGCAACGCTTCGGTTCGAGCGGGCGTGGCCGTCGGATCTACCTACCACCGCGGGTTGGACCAGAATAGCCTTAGGGTTTAGCTGGTTCGCTCTGTAATTAGTTTAGAGAGGGGTAGAGTAGGAAATAGGCTTAGTCTAGGTTAGTATAAGTAGTCCAGGGAGACACCCTCCTCCCTATCTCAGTTATTTTCAGTTTTAGCCATCTCATTTGCTTCCTGCACTTAGGGTTTCCTGCTCTCCCATCCCCTGCTGTAGCTGAGATCCGCAGAGAGACTTGCAACTCTGTGTACTGTTGATTTTGAGGAAAGGAGGCCGTAACCTCCTTGTCGTAGCGTGTGTTTGCGCTTCGGCTCGCAATTCGTGGGTGTGATTCGCGTTTTGTTCGTGTTCTTCGCGGAACTCTTTTTCCCCACGATTTTCCCGTCGCTTGATCTCCTTGCTCGGTTCATCTTTTGCAAATCCGTTTGAACCAAGTTGTTCTAGATCGTGAGGCACTTCTTTCCACCGAAGGAATCATCCTCTAACCTCACGGTCTAGGAGATCGATCGATTTTTAGTTTTGGGTCAAGTTTTCTTCCTTCCCCGAAATTCTTCGATTCACCGATTTGGAGATAGGTTTGAGCCATGATCTCTTAGAGATAGCTCACTATACTCCTTGTGACTCATCTCAACAAGTTTGATCCCTAGAGGAATTGTTTTGGGTGAGATAGAGGCAAATCGGTGGACGAACGGGGCTGCTGCGAGTCGACCGGACGCTCAGTCGGGGTGACCGGACGCTCGGTCCGTGAGTCCGGTCGATGAACAGCACGTAGCCATGTTCTTCACTTTGACCGGACGCTTCGTTCACGTTTTGACCGGACACATCGCTTCCACTGTTCATCGTGCTTGTTCGTTTCTGACCGGACGCACTGCTCTCGACCGGACGCTCCGTACTCGTGAGTCCGGTCGCGAACAGTAAGGTTCCAGAGCCGATTTTTGTTGACCGGACGCGTCCGGTCCCTGCTGACCGGACGCTGGCCAGAGTCCGGTCGATCCAGTTTCGCGCGTTTTCGTTCGCGGCTCGTTCGTTCTTGATCGGATTCGAGTTCCGTCTTTTGCGTTGGCTTTCTAGGGTTGTCTAGTGTCCCGCTGTGCTTCTAGGAAGCATCCACCCTATATCTAGGGTCGTGGACATTAGCAGGCTCTAGGGTTCGCTCTTGGGGTTGATTTTGGGACAGTGGCATCTAGTTTCCGGAAGGAAATTTTGATGCTCCCATTCAGCGCCCCTCTGGTCGCTTTCGGTTAGCTTCTCGGTCCTTCAACACCCACTACCTTGAGTACCAACAACCCCCTATGAGGGCGGTGAGGTACATTGTGAGCATTGTGGGAGAGATGGACACTTGAGGGAGTTTTGTTTTCGGCGCAAGAGAGATGAGTGTCGTGCAAAGGAGATGAACAACACAGACATGTACCATCCTTTCCATGATGTACATGTGTCGAATGTTCAGAGGCGTGCTGCTAGGCCTAGAGGTCCTATACCTCAAGTTCCTAGGCCTAGGCCACGAGGAGGTCGTGCCCGGCGGGAGCCTACAGTTGTGGGCTATGGACCCCGTGGTGGTGGCTTTGTTGAGCATTTCCCTCCACCGCGTTTTGAGTATCGCGATGGACGCTCTTCCCTTAGCGGACCACGCTTTCCTCAGCGTGGTGATCGCTTTCCCTGTAGGCGTGCTAGGAATGGTTTTTCTTCTGACCGTTCTTTTGAGCAGCCGGGCCAACACTGGAACTCTTCCTATTTTCACTAACCCTAGTGTTGGACCGTATGTTCACCCTATGTCTTTTTATTGATGTAGGTAAAACGATTGGAGAACATTTGGTTGGTGGATTCCGGGTGCTCGAGGCATATGACCGGAAACGCTAAGTGGTTCTCCAGTCTTAGTCCAGGCGCCGGAAAGGAATTTGTCACCTTCGGCGACAATAGCAAAGGTAAAGTGTTGTCTCGTGGGTCTGTGCGAGTTAATGAGCACTTTGTGTTGCGTGATGTTGCTCTTGTTTCTAACTTGCATTTTAACCTTCTTTCTGTTTCGCAACTTTTTTATGATGACTATGAGATTCGTTTTAAGCCGAATCTCAGTCGTATTTTGGATCCTCAGGGCAATCTTGTATGTTTGATTTCGCCCTTTGGAAAAGTCTTTCGTGCGAATTTCTCAGAGTCTTTTGGCACTTCTCGTTGCCTTTTGGCTGGTCCTTCCTCCTCTGATCTTTGGAAGTGGCATAGGAGACTTGGACATTTGAGCTTCGACTTGCTTGCAAGGCTTAGCTCACTTGGCCTAATCCGAGGATTGCCCAAGTTAAGTATGGAGAAGGATCTTGTTTGCCATTCTTGTAGACATGGGAAGATGGTTGCTGCTCCCCACCACCCTGTGAACAAAGTTATGACTAAGCGCCCTGGAGAGCTGTTGCACATAGATCTTGTTCGTCCGGCTCAGGTGAGCTCAGTTGGTGGGAAGTGGTATGTGCTTGTTGTTATTGACGACTTTTCGAGATATTCGTGGGTTTTCTTTTTAGCTGAGAAAACTGAGACTTTCACTTTTGCTTGCAATCTTATTTTGCATCTTCAGAATGAGTTCCCTTTGAACTCTATGCGAGCTATTCGTAGTGATAATGTTTACGCATTCAAGAATTCAGACTTTGAGAAGTTTTGTAACTCTTTGGGTTTAGAACATCAGTTTTCTTCCCCCTACACATCGCCACAAAATGGTGTTGTAGAGAGGAAGAATCGGACCCTTGTAGAGATGGCCAGGACGATGCTCGATGAGCATAGGACACCTAGGCGATATTGGGCCGAAGCTATGAACACTGCATGCTATATTTCCAATCGCATTTTTCTCCGAGCTTTCTTGAAAAAGACTTCTTATGAGTTGCATTTTTGGAAAACTGCCCAAGGACAAATTTGAGTCTCGTTCTTCTGACGGTGTATTTTTGGGTTATGGCACTCATACATGCGCATATCGTGTACTTAACCTTGATACTAACCGAGTCATGGAGACATCTGATGTCACCTTCGACGAGACCATGGTTTGTCCTTCTTCTTGTTTTGAGCGTGCAGGTGATCATGAGGTTGGCGAGCCTCTTTTTGATGACGAGGATGAGGGTGCTGAAGGGATAGATGATCCAGCACCTCCTCCACCTGTTGTTCCGCAAGCGTCGGCTTCTACTACGACGACTCACGGCCCCAACCCCTCTTCGTCGACTAATTGGGGGGCGTGGGATCCACCACCTCGGGCTATACCTTTTCTACCCGAAGAGGCACCAACTGCTGTTGAGGGGGAGATTTCTTCAACTCGGGAGGCGCCACGACACATTCAGCGCCAACACCCACCTCAACAGATGATCGGCAGCATCGACGAACATGTCACTCGGTCAAGGTCACAACAAATCTCTCACTTTTCTCATTCTGCATTTGTTGCTGATTTTGAACCCCGAGATGTTGGACACGCTTTATCTGATCCAGATTGGGTCAATGCCATGCATGAGGAGTTAGAAAATTTTGAAAGAAATCAGGTTCGGGTTTTGGTTCCACCTCCTCCTGATTGTCACCCTATTGGTACAAAATGGGTTTTCAAAAACAAACAAGGAGAGGATGGCCATGTTGTGAGAAACAAGGCCAGACTTGTAGCCCAGCGGTATAGTCAGAAGCAGGGGATAGACTATGAGGAGACGTTTGCTCCTATAGCTCGTTTGGAGGCAATTAGGATATTCTTGGTTTTTGCTGCATCCAAAGGGTTTAAACTTTTTCAAATGGATGTCAAGAGTGCCTTCCTAAACGGCTACATAGAAGAAGAGGTGTTTGTGAAACAACCCCCCGGTTTCGAAAATCCCAAGTTTCCAAACCATCTTTTTAAACTTCACAAAGCTTTATATGGTTTGAAACAAGCCCCTAGAGCCTCGTATGATAGGTTGAAAACCTTTTTGCTTGCTAAGGGTTTTAAAATGGGATGTGTGGATAAAACGCTTTTTCTCCTCAAGCAAGGCAATGACACTCTCTTGGTCCAGATTTACGTGGATGATATCATTTTCGGTGGTTCTTCTCATGCTTTGGTTGCCAAGTTTGCAGACACTATGAGCAGGGAGTTTGAGATGAGCATGATGGGCGAGTTGACATTCTTTCTCGGATTGCAAATCAAGCAATCCCGAGAGGGGACATTTGTGCACCAGGGCAAGTATACCAAGGACATCCTGAAGAAGTTCGATATGGGTGAGGCCAAGCCTCTTCCAACACCCATGTCGACCACGACGGCCCTGGATGCGGATGTGGATGGAGAAGCTGTGGACCAGAAGGAGTAGCGGAGTATGATTGGATCGCTGCTGTACCTGATGGCGACACGCCCGGACATCTAGTTCGCGGTGTGTCTTTGTGCGCGATTTCAGTCGTCACCGCGCACCTCGCACCGTCAGGCAGTCAAGCGCATCATGAGGTACTTATGCTTCACTCCAGAGTTTGGGATTTGGTATTCTGCTTCCTCCACCCTCTCTCTTTGCGGTTATTCTGATGCCGATTTTGCTGGTTGCCGACTTGATCGCAAGTCCACTTCTGGGACTTGTCAATTTATTGGTACTTCTCTTGTATCTTGGTCTTCTCGCAAGCAGTCTAGTGTCGCCCAGTCTACCACAGAGGCTGAGTATGTTGTTGCGGCTAGCTGCTGTTCTCAGTTGCTTTGGATGATGGCCACTTTGCATGTTGGTCTGAGCTTTTCTCACGTTCCTTTGCTTTGTGACAGCACGAGTGCTATTAGTGTTGCTAAGAACCCCGTGCTGCATTCTAAGACCAAACACATTGATGTGCGCTTTCATTTTCTACGAGACCATTATGAGAAGGGTGATATCGACCTTCGCCATGTCGATACTCATCATCAGTTGGCTGATATTTTTTCCAGGCCTTTGGACCAATCAATTTTTGCTAGGTTGAGAGGTGAGCTTGGTGTGTGTTTCCCCTTTTAGATGGCGGAAACATTTTGGTTACTGTATCATAAACTGACTATTTTCTTTCATTTTGTTAATCCTTGCATTTCATCATGCTTTTTGTATTTCGAGCTTCATGTATATAATCTTTAGAATGTGATTATGCTCTATCTAGTATGCTCTGATGCTATATGATGATGCGTGTAGCTTATGCTTTCTCTGATCACTGATACATGTTGTGAGCTGAGCTATTTTATGAATGGTGAACTTCCTTAATGAACATAAAATTTGAAAATTGTTCACCATTGAGATATGCCACTAGCACATGAAGAATGTGTTGAATTCACTTGTGCTTTTCATATATGCTAGGTTGCTATGTCTCTAGTTCTGAGTCATTCACTTGCTTGGTCTGTTCATATTTTGTTATAAAATTGAACCAAGTAAAGTAAATTGGAAAGATCGAGATGGGATTGCTTGTCAACACATCACGGTATCGAGACTGTTTCTCATTGCACATTTGAGTTAAACTTGAGCCGTGTAGTGTATGACCGAAACCGGCGCTTTAAGCTTCTTATTGCTTCTGCATAGGCTTAGCTCGGTTGAAAAGTTAGGGAATGACAAGCCTTCAACCTCTCGCAATCACATGCTGAATTTTTTTGAACTTGTGAAATTTCACCGCTGCAACTCCGATTAAAATCTAAATTCACAAGTGTATGTTTCATTCTATAGCATGATGATTGAACTTTGCTAGGGGTAGTTCACCTTGTATACATGTTTAGCACTTGTTTGACTTCCTATCTATACATGTTTAGTGCTATTTTATGGTGAACATCCGCTTTCTGAATGGCCAAAACTGCTCACTTTGCTCATATGTTCATATTTCGTATTTGGTGATCAGTTTGAGCCTTTGCTAGCATTCTGTGCATATTGTTGAGTCATCGGATCAACATTTTGTCGAGCATCTTCTCATTCTATCGACTATATTCCTGAAGCTGCTAACTTGCATTTTGACTCATATGCATTTGGAGGGGAGATTCCTGATAGTGCATTATCAACTAAGGGGGAGAATTTTGTCAAATCATAATGGGGAGAAATCATATCCTAGTTGTGTGCACTATTGGAGGGGGAGTTTGAGCTGGGCTTGGATTTTTCCAATTTTGAATTTTCCAATTGGTTCGGAGCTTTTCTGTAGTTGTGTTGAGCCTCTGTGCCTCTATCTTGAGGGACTAGCAGTTTCACCTTGCGGAGTATGACTCCCAATTGGTATCGAGCTCTTTTGCTTTTCAGTTGGTATTGAGCCTTCTCGCTAGCGGTGTTGAGCCTGTTCTACCCCTTCTTGAGGGCTAGTTTTGCTTTGCTCGGTTGATATTTCAATTGGTGTCGAGCTTTTTTGCTAGTGGTGTTGAGCCTGTTCTACCTCTTCTTGAGGGCTAGCTTTGCTTTGCTTGGTTGCGTTGAGCCGTTGCCCATGTCTTTGGGGACCAAGTTGTCTTGCTCTTTCCACTTTACCTTCTTTGGCTTTGCTATGCTTTTGGGTCATTTGGTCGAGTTTTCTCTTCTCTTTCCTCTTTCTTCTACTTCCATTATGATTTGTGTTGGTAGTTGACAATGCACTCATCAAGGGGGAGATTGCGGATACATGGGTGTATGCCGAGTCTCAAGTGATGAGTGATTGTCAACTGGGATGATGCGCATGTTCTTTGGCTTGTGTTGTGCAGGTGTTGAGCGCGGATACAGTGATCAAAGGCAAGGTGAAGGTCAAGTAGAGACGTGTCGTGCTGACGGACCGGGAGCGGTGAAGGGCGGACGTGAGGCTTGGACTGAGGGACCGGTGGCCTGAGGATCAGCTGTGGTGGCTGAGAGCCTGGGACGGCGATGAGCGGAGACTTGCGGGGCATAGTGTTGCTCGGGTCGAGGACCTGGTGACATGTGTCGGTGGACGGGGTGCACGGGCGGTGCATCCCCTCTACAGCTCGGTTTGGTGGTCGAGCCACAGAAAAACCACTGAGTGGACGGTTTCCAGCTTTGGGCCTCAAAACCTGGGGGCGGCCGGTTTCCGAGTTTGGGCCACAAAACTCGGGCTGAGGATGGTTTCCAGGTTTGGGCCTCAAAACCTGGGCGCTGGCGGGTTTCTGAGTTTGGGCCACAAAACTTAGGCGATGGACGGCTGGTTTTCTGATTTGGGCCTCAAAACCGGGGGTTGGTCGTGAAGGCTGGTTTCCCGGTTTGGGCCTCAAAACCAAGGGCGGAGTTCGTGAAAAGGACAAGCAGAGCGGTGGCAGCACGTGGCGGCAATCAGTGAGGTTGCGTCAAGGCAACCCTACCTATTGTGCGGGCGTGGCCGTCGGATCAGCATCTTCTTTGAGTTGGTCCAGAATAACCCTAGGCTTTAGCTGGTTCGCTCTGTAATTAGTTAGGGGTAGAGTGGGAATTAGAATTAGGATAAGTAGAGGGAGACACCCACCTCCCATTCCATCTCAGTCATTTGCTCTTTGCCTTCTAGGTTTTCCTGCTCTCCCAATCCCCTGCTGTAGCAACTGAGATCCACAGAGAAGACAATCATACCTCTGTGTTCGTGAGATTTTGAGGAAGTGAGACCGTAATCTCACTGTTGTAGTGTGTGGTAGCCACACGGTTGCAATTCGTGGGTGTGATTCACGTTTTGGAGTTGTTCTTCGCGTTTTACTTTTCTCCACGATTTTCTGGTTGATCGTTCTCTCTCTACGTTGTTCCGTTTGCAAAACCATTTGAATCAACTTGTTCTTTACAGTGAGGAGATCACTATCACCGAACGAATTTACCTCAATCCTCACAAACAAGTAGATCGGTTGGTTTTCGTTTTAGATCAACTTTTCTCCCCTCTCCTCGAATTTCTTTGATTCATCGATTTGGAGATAGGTTCAAGCCATGATCTTTTAGGAGTAGCTCACTATCCTCCTTGTGACTCATCTCACCAAGTTTGATCCCTAGAGGATTTGTTTTGGGTGAGATCAAGTCAAATCGGTGGACGAACATGCATTTTCGGGGTGACCGGACGCTGGCCACGGGTTGACCGGACGCTGACCCCGTGCGTCCGGTCGTTGAAGGACGAGCGTAACCAGTTCTGCGAACTGACCGGACGCTCTATGATTGAAGGATCGAAAGTGCTACCAGAAAGCGACCGGACGGGGGGTGAATGGGAGCTTCAAATTTTCCTTTCGGAAACTTGTCGCCACTGTCCCGAGAATCAACCCCAAAAGCGAAACCTATGCGCGTGATGTCCACGACCCAAGAGAATGGGTGGATGTTCCCTAGGAACACAGCGGGACACCACCACAAAAATGTATTGAGATAGTTTCAACTTCTCCTGGTGCATATTGAGATAGTTTCATGAACTTGCGAATGTATTGGTTTATGGTCATGTCTCCTTGCCTTATGTTACGGAATTCCTCTGACTTCCTTTGCATCATTCCCTCTGGGATATGATAGTTACGGAATGCTTCCTGGAATTCTTCCCATGTTATGGCTTCGGGGTCTTCGACGGCGTCTTGATAGTTTTCCCACCATTCCCCAACTGCTCCAACTAGTTGATGAGTAGCTAAGGTGACTTTTTATTCTTCGGTAGCTCGTACGACCTTCAGCTTTTTGGTGATGGTACGTAGCCAGTCATCAGCAGCTAACGGGTCATCCTCAGAGCTATCGAAGGTAGGTGGACTCAGTCTCATAAATGCAGCCATCTTTCCCTGTCCGTTACCATGCTCGGGTCTTCTAGCAAGGGCTTCCAATAAATTCATCTAGCGGTCCATTATCTCTGCTATAGTAAGTGGTGGTGGAGGGAGTTCTTCCTCATCATTACCTTGTTCTTCCTCACGGTTGCTATTCTCATGGTTGCTATCTTCTTCTTCTTCCATTACACTTTCTTCCTCTTATGGTGTACGTTGTCGCCTTGGCCTAGGTTGCTCATTCCGTTGCCTTTGGTTCTGCGGTCCTCGGGGTGGGTTGTGTGCTTCCTCACTCAATATGCACCAGGAGAACTCGACCAAATGACCCAAAAGCATAGCAAAGCCGAAGAAGGTCAAGTGGAAAGAGCAAGACAACTTGGTCCCCCAAAGACATGGGCAACGGCTCGACGTGACCAAGCAAAGCAAAGCTAGCCCTCAAGAAGAGGTAGAACAGGCTCAACACCGCTAGCAGATACCAATTTGAAAAATCGAAGCAAAATGTTAGTCCCTCAAGATAGAGGCACAGAGGCTCAACACAACTAGCAAGAAAGCTCGATATCAAAACCTTACGACCCCTTTGTAACACCCGGATTTTCGAAGAATTCCAAGTGCCAACTATATGTGTGCCCAGGAAGTTCACAAGACACATATAGCACCAAATATGGAATTTTCTCAAAGACAATGCTTTATTACATAGCGAAACATAATTACATTAAGACTTACATATAAAACAAAGTAGAGCGAAAACTACTCTTCGGGACTCCAAACTCCACAGGGACGGTGGACTGGGGGAACACCCGCCTAGAACTCTTGGAACATCTTCTGTAACTCTTCACTTGAATCCACCATCTGGTACCCATCCGGGATTTTATGTGAACCAACGACAAGCGTCAGCTCACCATGCTCAGCAAGTACAACTACGGGGATGCAAGGCTCAAAGGCTTGACTCAGTTATCTGCAGTTAGCATTTTAAGTTGAACATATTTTATTATTACCTTACATTACTAAGTATATGTTCCCTGTTGTCCCAAAGTGTATGATCATCATTATGTTTAAAAGAGGTAACCAACCAACCACCAACATACCTCACCATGGACTGCTTAAAAAGGATCCGAGCCGCTTGTATCCGTGAGCACGGCTGATATATCAGGTTTACACTCTGCAGAGGTTGTACACTTTCACCTTAGGCCGTGATTCCCATATGCCGGGGAGAGCCAATCCCACATTACCTCCTCTATGGAAGTATGGCAGGGTTTCACTACGTAGCCTTTCACTAGCTACCCTAACAAGTAGTAGCCGCAAGGTTTCAGCATCTAGGCGAATGGAGGCCCCCTTCAAGATGGCACCCCTGACAGCCGACCAGTACACATCTTGACAGGCAAGGAAGCCATTCTAAGCCTAGGCTCCCCTCTAGCGCCTTTCGGTAACTACTACAAGCTAGAGAAAGTCTAGTTACACAACTAAGATCAAAGCCATATAATACCCAAGGTTGCACGGGATCTCTCGGGTGGCCGCTTTAGAAGATAGTCCCTGGGGTGGGTCACTGAGCGAACCACATGCTCCAGTGCCCAAAATGTGGTTAAAAAGCCTCTTTTAACAGTTGTTCCATAGTCATTAATCAGTGTTAAACAACTGGCAGTTATATAGCGCGTAGCATTTCTAGTCATATTATGCAAAACCCTCCCATAGGTACAAGGTAATAAGATCAAATGAAACTAGGTTTGTCCTATGGTTCATCAAGTTATGACACATGCATAATGAATATTTGTCTTGCAGTTAAATAGGTAACAAGGAAACCGTAGGTTATACTTGCCTTCCAATTACTTGTGTTGATGGTCTCACGTCTTCAAAGATCTTCTTCTTGATAACCTTGAACAACTTGAACTCTAAACGGGGTCAAAGGCACCACACAATCATCCATTCCAATCATCACGTGCAGATAAAATATACTTCTATTAGAACAGTACACCAAGCATCAAAAACAGGTAGAGAAACATATATAAAACTATTCTACTCGTCGATACGATCACATGGATGTAAAGATCACTCTAATCGGAGCTAAAACGAGAAAGTTATGAAGAAAACAAGTTTCAGGGACACCTTTATAAATAAAACTCATTTTCTAGGGGCTAACTCATGAAAACCGAGGACCTAAACGTGATTAACTATAGACCAGAAGGGCTAGCACTCAAAACCGCGGGGTCTGGACGGCGGGTTCTAAAACCAGAAAACTCAGGGGTTAAAGCGAAAGAAAACATGACTTAAATTAAATCATTTTGAACTGCGACGGACCGCGGGTTGATTTTTATAAAGCACAAGGGGCTTCCTGCAAAAATGCCAGTGACTGCGGGGCTAGCGCCGACAGGGCGCCACGTGGCAAGGCGCGAAAGGGCGGGTCCACCAGCGTGGCTGTGGACCGCGCCAGGGTTGCTGGTCCACCGGCTCACGGGACCGGTGTATACCCCTTCGGGGTATGCATCTAATCCTGGCCATCCGTAGTAGATCGTACGGTGCAGGCGGCTCAGAGCGGCGCGAGGCGGCGACGGGCGGCGGCGCCGCCACCGGAGCACGGCGGCGCGCCATGGGAGCGGCTCGGGAACTCGTCGTCCGGGCGCTCCCGACCTCGGCTGGTGCTGCGGACTACACCAGACCGAAGCGGAGATGACGACGAGTGCGATGGAAGGCTCGACTTCGGTGGGGAGGCTCACCTCGGCGGAGTTCGACGGCGGTGGGATCTACGAGGGGTAAAACGCCTCCGGCGAGCTCGGGTTCGTGACTAAAGGGAGATAGAGGGCTGGGGGGTTCTTCGGGTGGCTGCGGCTCCTCCTAGGGACGCTCGGGTGTAACACCCTAAAAATAAAACCTTGCAAATTAGTAATTAATTCTGAGCTTTTACATATTTTCTATGCATGAAACATAGGTCAACTAATAAGAATTTGGGGAATATAAAATAAACCTAGAACCTAGAAACATGTTTTTTGCATACATGCTGGTGCATAGTGTTTTGGTTGGGTGTAGGTGTAGATTGTTTGACTTGATTTCAAATCCAATTTGAAATTGGGCAAGTTTTGTGAAAACAGAAAATAGAAAAGTTTTCTTTTCTCCCTCTTTGTTTTCCCTCCTTTCAGCCCAACCACCGGAACCGGCCCGCTCTCTCTCCCTCACCTCTCCCCGCCGAACCGGCCTTGGGCCGCTCGCCCTCCCGCAGGCTGTGACACCCTAGTGTCAAGCACTGCATTAGGAACTTCATTAGCTACTAAAGGAGCATAAGCAATGTATTGCATCATTGCATGTGCATATGAGTGCTTGTTGCCTTTTGTTTAGTTATTTGGCTTTCTTTATGTAGAGGATTTAAAAATGGTTTTCAGAAAAAGTGTCTTATATGAAGGTTGTAGAGAAAAATGTTTTGAGCAACTTTTGTATTTTGGTCAAAACCTAGTTTGGAGTTTTTGAAACTGTTTTTGAGTGGTCAAAGTTTGAAAGAATTTGGAAAAAGAAAAAGGAAAACGTTTTTTTCCCCGGTGCCACCCCTTCGGCCCATCTGGCCTTTCGGCCCAGCCTCGCCCGCGCTTGCCCGCGCGTGCTGCGCGCCGCTCGCCGACCCGCGGCCGCGCCGTACGCCGGCGACGCGGCCACGTGGCCGTTTTTCCCTGCCGAGGATCCGCGTCCGCCTATCGTCGCCTGATCTCCTTCGCCCGAGCACGCAAGCTATCTTGCTTGCCCTCTCCCCCTCCGCCTCGCCTGCTGCGCCGGCCTCGCCGCGCGCGCGCCGCGCGCTGACGCCGCTGACGGCCGCGCCGTACGCCGGCCGCAACCGCCGCGTGGCGGCACGCCTCTGCCGCGAATCCTCCTCGCCCACTCCCCGCGAGATCTTTGCTCACCCGATCACACCACAATCCGCCTCGCCCGCTCCGCGCTCGCCTCGCCGACCGCGCCGCTGCTGCCGCGACGTCCCGTCGCCGGCCCCGCCACGACCACCGGCCGGTCAAGCCGATCAAAACCCCGAGCGCACCGCACTCCCCTCTCCCCACTGTCATTTCACTCGCCCGCTCTCACTCTCGCTCTCTCCCTCACTCTCCCACGAACACGCCGAACACCTCTCCGCTCGCCGCGACCATCGCCGCAAAAGCCCCGCCGTGTTCCGGCCTCACCGGAGCACCACCACCCGATTCGTCTCGCACACCACTCCGTCTACACCTCGGACACCCGGTGCTCCCGCTTGCACCACCTCTCGAGCCCCACCGACGCCGGAGATCGGAGAGCGCCGCCGCGGACGCCATCACCACCGCTGAGCCCGCGACGCTGTTCCTCCCCGACCCGAGCACCACTGCCCCTCTTCTTCATCCTCGACCTTCACCGAGTCAAGGCAAGGTAAGAACACCGACGAGCTTCAACGCTACCGCTCCCTATCGCACTCTTCTCCCCGGCCGAGCGCCATGGGCGCCGCCGTAGACCTCGCTCGTGGTCAGGCTCCTCTGGAGCCACCCGAGCCAAGCCAACCCCGTAGCTTTGCTCCTTAGGGTTCACTCGAGCTTTTGCCTCCCCCAATTTCACCGGCGACCGCCGGAGACGGCGTAGTCGCGCGTCACCGCCGCCTCCGTGCGCTGCCGCTCGCCGCCGGCACACTCCGGCCATCCGCTAGCCAAACCACCTACACCACTCGATGCGCCTCGTCGAGGTGAGTTCACAAGCCTAGCTTCCCCGCAGGCGACCTCACCGACGACGAGGAATCGACGGTCAAACCTCTCCCCTATTTCCGTCTCGCCCGAGCCCTCGAGCCAGGCCTCGGAGGGGCGTGTATGTTTGCGTCTCGCCCGTGCCCTCGAGCCAGGCCTCGGACGGGCGTGTATGTTTCCGTCTCGCCCGAGCCCTCGAGCCAGGCCTCGGACGGGCGTGTATGTTTCCGTCTCGCCCGAGCCCTCGAGCCAGGCCTCGGACGGGCGTGTATGTTTCCGTCTCGCCCGAGCCCTCGAGCCAGGCCTCAGCCTCAAGCCAGGCCTCGGACGGGCTAATGTTTTTCCGTCTCGCCCGAGCCCTCGAGCAGGCCTCGGCCTCGAGCGAACCCTCGGGTGCGGTCTCGTTCGAGCCAGGCCTCGGCCGATCACCTACCGTCGTGCGCTCGAGCCAGGGTGGGTTCCCGTTGACCCACGGGCCCCGCGCGTCAGCCACTCGCTGGTCCATGGACCGGGTGCACATAGCCAGCTGGGAGAAATTCAAATGTTTTTCTTTTAGTTTTAATTTCCAGAGATGCTTGTTATTTTTGTACAGCATGATTTATAAGTCCAAATGGAGTACTTTCAGTTTTGTTGGCTTGTTTATGAGTAGATCTATCATGGAAAAATATGAATGTATTTTTGATAGCAGTTTATTTTACTGTTTTCATTTATTTCAGTGTACATGCTTTTGTTGGGATAAATGGAATTAAGTGTTTTCTGATGGAGTTAATTCATGGGAAAATTTGTATAGGTTCTTTGTTATGTTTGGTGCCTGTGAAAATTATATGAAGTACTATTCTTATGGAAAGAGTTCCTGTTATGGTTAAAAGTTCCTTTTTGCTGATTTCTTAGAAAAAGTGTTAAGGTGTTTTATAGGTTGAAATAAAATATGGGAAATTTTGTGCAGTCTTTGTATGCCATGAAGAGTCTAAGAAAGATATAAACCTGATCTATTTTATGGAAAAAGTTGTAGTTGCTTTACAACTGTGCTTGTCTGTGTTTATCTTTGGAAATTCCTGTAAGAAATAATACAATGTTTCTGTTCATGGAACTTTCTTGATAAACATAAAATGTGAAGTAGAATCTAGGAAAAATATGAAATAGAGTTGTGCACCCTTTTACAGTAGGGTTGTAGTTCAAAGCACCTTTTTGGGCAGTTTGCTTCTCATTTTTGTATTTGCAGTTCTATAGTTTATTTTTGGCTGAAACTTGTTCAGTAGAGTCCAGCAAGTGTTGTTTACTTTCTGGAACTTTTGTGGATTTTTCGAAGTCCAGAAAGATGCACTTGCAGTTCAATCGGAGTTTCTTTTGATTTATTTAAATATATATATTCATCACACCGGAGCCCCACCAAGAGCAGGAGCTAAACGCCGAGCCGGAGATCCAGGAGCTGCAGCAGCCAGAGGAAGTCGACCCCGTCCACGACCCTAACTTACCTGAGTGCCCCTCTCACGAGGCAGCAGTCTTCACTCAAGACAAGCCCCAGAGCATATTAAGCCTCCTATCTTTTGCAATTAAGATTACTTGAGTCCTTTTATATTGTGATGCATTAGGTTTAGGAGTTGAAATGAATCCTACTTGCTGCATTACCATTCCTTGGTTATTGATTAATATCTACCTTGTTATCCTGTTATTTAGTTACAATGTAGAATTGCTTAGCGTGCTTAATAAAAGTGGTAGTTAAGGATGTTTCCGTAATACCCGGATGGGTATTTACTGGATCACGGTTGGCTATATTTGCTATCATGGAAAAGAACCTGAGTAGTAATGAAATACGGTCAACGGGATGGCAGGGCACAAGTTCAGAAACTTGGGGCAGTCCATCCGTTGGATCGTGTAGGTTTGTATCGATGTTGGCCCTCGTTCATTTTTGAACGCGCCCTTTTACTTAGGGATATGTCGGTGCTGTAATCATCGACCCCAAAGCCGGTTAGAAGCTGTTCGGGCCGGTTTCAACCCGTGTCGTGCCCTCTAGTACGGAAGTTGCGATCTGCCGCGTGAGGCCATCGCCAGACTCTGATTGGGCGGTCCGTGCTTGAACCGCGACGATTACCACCACGAACAAGCGTTGAGATGTTGCCCAATGCATGGACCCGACGGGGAAAGTGTGGGCTGGTATTAAAGGTCTTTCATCAGCTGATTTGGAATTCGATTCGAGTCGCCGTCTCCCCCGGTTAGTGGGAAACTATGGCGAGCTTCACCACGATACAACTCCATGTAATGAATAAAGGTTCAACTAAAATGTGGATAAGTCAACTGGATATGGTTATATTATTGAGTGGTAGATTCAAGTGAGTGCTCTAGTACAGGTGAAAAACCTAGAATTAAGGAATAGGTCTAAAAATGGCAGCTCATTTTTATCACTAATTACTTCCTCTCTGAACTTGAGCTTCTCGCAACTAAAAGATCCCAGCTCCACCCAAAAAAGCCCTTGCATACCCTTGGTGTCTATATTTTCAGTTGGACGGGTAAGTCTAGCTGAGTACATTCCCGTACTCAGGGTTTATCCCGTTCGTTGCAGATGGCCAGGTCTACTTTGGCTATTGTAAGCACTGCCTCTACCCGGTGGAAGGTGATGAGGAGTAGGCCCAGGGCAGGGTCGTCCAGAAGCTTTCCCCTTTTTTTTTGCTGGACCAAGACTACTAGTGGCACATTATCTTAAAAGGGAGGAGTGATGTGACGGAACCGCCCAATAATGTGGTCCACACTAGTAGAGGATGGGCCTTTAGTCCCGGGTCCTAGGGACCTTTAGTCCCGGTTCTGGACCCGGGACTACGGTTCCGGGACTAAAGGTTTGCTACAGTATTCAACCCGGGACTAAAGGTTTGGAATAAAAACGAAAAAATGTTGTGGCTGTGGAGATTCGAACTCAAGACCGCACAGTTAGCCTTCACGTGCGCGCGTTACCAACTAAGCTACACTACACATCTAACAGAATAGGATACTCCTTCTTTTTAAATTGTGTCTGGAAGGACCTTTAGTCTCGGTTGGTGTTACCAACCGGGACTAAAAGGTCCTTTAGTCCCGGTTGGTAATACCAACCGGGACTAAAGGTAGGACCTTTAGTCCCGGTTGGTATTACCAACCGGGACTAAAGAACACTGACCCTTTAGCCCCGGTTGCCTCTCGGTTGCCTCGAGGAAAAGGAACCTTTAGTCCCGGTTGGTGTTACCAACCGGGACTAAAGAACTTTTAGCCCCGGACACAAAAATATTCGAGGCTAATGTCCGAATCTGTCTATCGCCCAAAGGCCATTTCTCTAGTAGTGCCACTTGCACACGTCATCGTCATAGGGAGCCCAATGACTGTGCAAATGAAACACGTTACTGGAAAGATCCGTCGGGTGTCCCCGAGAGGACCCCGAATTACTCACGAGCCACAGGACCATCATCATGAAGATTGGAATAATTACAACATTACAACAGTTGATACAAAATACCATCGGAGTGCGGAAGCAAGATAGATAAACTTTACAAATTATGAAGATGTTACTTTTTACATAAAAATAACTGGTATTGCGGAAGTAGAGTAGTATGACAGAACCACACTTAGGCGGAGTACCTAAGTTGGAGAAGAGGAACAACCAGATCACGTCAAGCCCACTGACATGATCATGATCAACACCACCTAATAGAAACCTGCAACAGGGGATTAACAAACCCTGAGTACTGGGGTACTCAACAAGACTTACCCGACTAAAGAAAAAGGGAGAAGACTCAGGAATGAAAGGCTTAGGGTAGTCAAGGTAAGGCTTAAGTATTTTGCAGAAAAAGCATTTTGTAAACCTTGTTTTATTTTGGAAAGATTCAAGCATTTCTCAATTCTTCATTGTCCATGATTCATTTTACATTTCAAAACATACCTAGTTGAGAACCACTCTCCGTTGACAGTCAGTGACCAAGTCTCCATAACCGAGGAGCAACGTTAATCCGGATAAATAATACTCAGCTAAGGATCCCTATCCACACTGCATATGTAGCACCCAAGCTTGCATATGCCAACTCGTCTACCATGATTCCTCCAAGATTGGGCCCGGTCCTACGCCACCCGGATGTACAGTACACCACTCCTATCCAGGTACGACGACCACGTGGGTACATGCTACTTACGCCATCTCTCCACTCCCAGTGCGCGGTTGTCGGTCCAATAAAGGATTCCTCGGAGCGAGAGCTTTCCGTAGTATGTGAATAGTTGCAAGTCTTGGCCAGCAGGCCCCCATACGGATGGTCCCTAATTTTCCAGCCAGAACTATACCTTGGTCATATCTCACCCAAGCGTAATAGTCCTGTCAGTTTTTCAACCCTGTCCCGGTCGGTGTCAACTGTTGAGTCCCGGACTACAACATGACGGCACCGTACGCGCGGACAACCTCTTCTCGACAATGACCACATGCTAGCTAGGCAAGCAGTCATCGAACGGGAAGTAAAGCCAAATTCCCATAAAGATTCTTTCAGTGATCACACTTTTGAAAATGGCATTTTATTGCAAATCTATAGTATAGCATCACTAAGCATTTTGCAAATAGTTTTAAAGCAGGGCTGGTGGATCTTCTGGTGGAGGTAAATAATGCAGGTAATAGGTCATCACACAACTCCTATAACCTAATGCAGTAGTTTAACTCAAAAGCATTTAAGGAAAACATTTTATAAATCCAAGGAAGGGTTAAATGCACCGGGGCTTGCCTTCGTTGCAGGGAAGATAAGATCCAAGAAAGATTGACACAAGTTAGTTCGTTTGCTGCTTGAAGTTAAGTCTTTTTCGACGAAGCCTGTCCAACAAGAACCCTCCTCCGAGGCTCGTTCGACAATGGCGAACACCAGAGCTTGATCAACACGACTTCAACACTCTTGGATACTACACGTGGATAAATGATGTATGCTTTAACATGATGCCATGGAATGCATGCTAAGGTGCAGGACAAGACTACTGATTCTAGAGTACAACTTTCTAACATGTGAGTAACTTCTAGGATAGACATAAAGATTAATTATCTTTATCTTTTTAAGCAAGATTAAACAAACTTATTAAGCATTATTTACAAAACATTGCAAGGCATCACAATCATCATACAACAGAGGGGTGGGGTCTATGAACAACAAACAATCCAAAAGGTCACACCATGATTACTTTTCTGTTTTTCCTAATTTGTTTTAAAAGATCATTTTATACAGTTGTCCCAAAATTTACCAAATTAATCTCATAGGTTCATCATGGTGTAAATAGATGACAAAACAAATTTCATGACCTTTGGAGCTATACATGTTTTACTAAAAACCTAAAACTATCCATTTATTAATTAAAAGGAGGATTTTTCATATTTTAAACTTTGCAGAAAAGTAGAGTATCTTATTTTTCTAAAATACTACACAGAGCAAGGAACACACAACATTTATCTCAAGATTTTTAGAACAACAGATTAAACCTCACAAAAAGAAGAAAACAAAACACTATTCATATTTTTAAAAGAAAAGGAAAACTGTGCTTCTCTCGAGGCTCGGCGCGTTTGCCTGTAAGGCGGACAGCGGACCGGTCGTTCGAGGTCTCGGCTGGGAAGGCAGAGGGTGGGGATAGCTTCGCGGGCTCACCAGGAGTTGGAAACGAGGCTCGGCGAGGCGGTGCAAGGGTCGGAGGCGGGAGCTCGATGGTGGCGAGGCCTCGGCGGAGGCTCGGCTAACCTCTCGAGGGTAGCCTCGGCGTGCTCGAGGCTCAGTCCGAGGGTGGCTGCGATTCGCCCGAGGCTGAGGGTGGGGCTCGGCTGCTTCGAGGAGGCGCGGTTCGCAGGCGTGCTCGAGGGTGAGGCTCGAGGCTGGCCTTGGCATGTTCGAGAGATGCGGCTCGAGGGATGTGGCTCGAGGGGACGCTCGAGGGTGTGCGGTTCGAGGGTTGGCTCGAAGGTTGGCTCGAGGGTGAGGCTCGAGCGATTCACCGGAGTTGGAGGGGAGTCGCTGCGCTGGCGAAGGAAAGGACGGAGGGGTGAAATTGGTGGCTTGGGAAGGTGGAGAAGCTCAAGGCGAAGGCAGTGGCGCCCTTGGCGGGCGCTGGGGCTGCCTGATGGCTTGGGTTGGCGAGGAAGTGTTGGTGGTGGCAATGGGGAGCTTGGTGGCTTTTATAGGCGCGGGGTGATGCCGGGGTCCGGGCGAAGGACGGTGGGGGTCCGGGCAAGAGGACGGTGGGGGTCCGGGCAAAGGACGGTGGGGGTCCGGGCAAAAGGACGGTGGGGGTCCGGGAAAAAGGACGGTGGGGGTCCGGGCAAAAGGACGGTGGGGGTCCGGGCAAAGAGAGGTAGGGGCCGGGTGAGGATGAGGTAGGGGTCTTCCAGCTGTGCACAGTGAAAACCTATTCTTCTTTTGAAATCTTGAAAATTACTCCTAAACTTTGAACTGCACAAGGAAAACTCAAAACACCAAAGTTGTTTAGAATTTGAGATCTACAACTTTGCTAAAAGGACCAACTTCAAATTTTGAACAACTTTTGAATTAGAAAAAGGGGTAAAACTAGAGTTTGGAAATTTGGGGTTTTTCAAAAGGAATTTAAATTTTATTTTGATTTTTGAATTTTGGTCCTCATAACACAGCATCAAAACACTTAACTGAACAAGATCTACACAAAAAATAAGCAAACTTAAATGCATGGCAAGAATGATTAAAGACTAATGATGATGACATGTCAGGTTAATTACTTATTAAACACCAGAGGTGTTACAACCTTCCCCCCTAAAAGAAATCTCGTCCCGAGATTTAAGAAGTGCTTAAAGGCTGGGGTTGAGTAATGAAAAAGGAAATGTGTCACACTTGTTTCTCGCAAGGAGTTCACAAGGTAACTGCGTTGCGGTTGGGATTACAACTGGGATCAGAACGCGGTTGCAAGTAGCAAGGTAGAAGACATTTGAGTGGAGCAAGAAAAATTATCAAGAACCAAGAGAGAGCGTACATTAGCTGTGGGTTATAATGGATCATAACTGTAGACCTCGATACCTGCGCGCACCCAATGGAAACTTGTGCAATCCGGCACACAGGATTCTTTGGGTTCCGTCGCGGCACTGTGGTCACCAATCATGGCACCATAATAGAGCACAACTTCTATATCCCTCATTTCAATAAGAAGGAAATTATAACCAGAAACAAAGGTTGGTTATAACTACAAGGAAAGTGGCTTTGAACTCCCTTTCGGGCATTCAGAAATGAAAGCACTTTCGTAGTGGACTAGAAGGAATTATGACTATAGGCCTGGATATTGGCGAGCACCTGGCCGTAACGCTCTATGGTGGCCATCCATAGGCGACTTCAGGTTCCCACGCTTTTATCCGGTCCATAGATCAGGGTCCTTTCAAAGAACACAATTTCAATAACTTTCAACCACCATTCGTCGTTTTCACGACACCAAGCAACCAGCACATGCCAATTCAAGGCATGACACGCGCTTTCCAGAAGAACCAAGGACTTTACCATGATTCTGACTTTATGTGGTAGAGTGTATGAAAGATATCCAAAAATTTCCAAGGATTAGGAACTTATGGAATGAAAGTAGCAAGAGCAACAGAATCTAGGGACGATCAACTATCGGGGATCATAGCTGCTTTTAGAATTTAGAGAAGAAGCACATTTTATTATTATGCATGATATGATGCATGCTCGTCCTATACGACCTCTCACTGACAGGAGATCTCTGTCTCCACCTGTTAGTTAGATATAGGGCTATACTTTATATACTAGCTTCACTGACTTGGTACCTTCTGTCGGAATCACTAGTATAGTCTTCACGAAGTCTTCCAGCAAAGCAAGAAACTTAGGGAAGGATCATTTTTAATTTGTTACTTCAAAAAAAACTTTTAGATTAAGAAACCATTTTGAAGTTTTTCAAAAGTAATGTTGTAACCAGTCTTCCCTTGATGACAATCCTGCTCCGATACCATTCTGTGACGGAACCGCCCAATAATGTGGCCCACTTGCACACGTCATCGTCATAGGGAGCCCAATGACTGTGCAAATGAAACACGTTACTGGAAAGATCCGTCGGGTGTCCCCGAGAGGACCCCGAATTACTCACGAGCCACAGGACCATCATCATGAAGGTTGGAATAATTACAACATTACAACAGTTGATACAAAATACCATCGGAGTGCGGAAGCAAGATAGATAAACTTTACAAATTATGAAGATGTTACTTTTTACATAAAAATAACTGGTATTGCGGAAGTAGAGTAGTATGACAGAACCACACTTAGGCGGAGTACCTAAGTTGGAGAAGAGGAACAACCAGATCACGTCAAGCCCACTGACATGATCATGATCAACACCACCTAATAGAAACCTGCAACAGGGGATTAACAAACCCTGAGTACTGGGGTACTCAACAAGACTTACCCGACTAAAGAAAAAGGGAGAAGACTCAGGAATGAAAGGCTTAGGGTAGTCAAGGTAAGGCTTAAGTATTTTGCAGAAAAAGCATTTTGTAAACCTTGTTTTATTTTGGAAAGATTCAAGCATTTCTCAATTCTTCATTGTCCATGATTCATTTTACATTTCAAAACATACCTAGTTGAGAACCACTCTCCGTTGACAGTCAGTGACCAAGTCTCCATAACCGAGGAGCAACGTTAATCCGGATAAATAATACTCAGCTGAGGATCCCTATCCACACTGCATATGTAGCACCCAAGCTTGCATATGCCAACTCGTCTACCACGATTCCTCCAAGATTGGGCCCGGTCCTACGCCACCCAGAAGTACAGTACACCACTCCTATCCAGGTACGACGACCACGTGGGTACATGCTACTTCCGCCATCACTCCACTCCCAGTGCGCGGTTGTCGGTCCAATAAAGGAATCCTCGGAGCCAGAGCTTTCCGTAGTATGTGAATAGTTGCAAGTCTTGGCCAGCAGGCCCCCATACGGATGGTCCCTAATTTTCCAGCCAGAACTATACCTTGGTCATATCTCACCCAAGCGTAATAGTCCTGTCAGTTTTTCAACCCTGTCCCGGTCGGTGTCAACTGTTGAGTCCCGGACTACAACATGACGGCACCGTACGCACGGACAACCTCTTCTCGACAATGACCACATGCTAGCTAGGCAAGCAGTCATCGAACGGGAAGTAAAGCCAAATTCCCATAAAGATTCTTTCAGTGATCACACTTTTGAAAATGGCATTTTATTGCAAATCTATAGTATAGCATCACTAAGCATTTTGCAAATAGTTTTAAAGCAGGGCTGGTGGATCTTCTGGTGGAGGTAAATAATGCAGGTAATAGGTCATCACACAACTCCTATAACCTAATGCAGTAGTTTAACTCAAAAGCATTTAAGGAAAACATTTTATAAATCCAAGGAAGGGTTAAATGCACCGGGGCTTGCCTTCGTTGCAGGGAAGATAAGATCCAAGAAAGATTGACACAAGTTAGTTCGTTTGCTGCTTAAGTTAAGTCTTTTTCGACGAAGCCTGTCCAACAAGAACCCTCCTCCGAGGCTCGATCGACAATGGCGAACACCAGAGCTTGATCAACACGACTTCAACACTCTTGGATACTACACGTGGATAAATGATGTATGCTTTAACATGATGCCATGGAATGCATGCTAAGGTGCAGGACAAGACTACTGATTCTAGAGTACAACTTTCTAACATGTGAGTAACTTCTAGGATAGACATAAAGATTAATTATCTTTATCTTTTTAAGCAAGATTAAACAAACTTATTAAGCATTATTTACAAAACATTGCAAGGCATCACAATCATCATAGAACAGAGGGGTGGGGTCTACGAACAGCAAACAATCCAAAAGGTCACACCATGATTACTTTTCTGTTTTTCCTAATTTATTTTAAAAGATCATTTTATACAGTTGTCCCAAAATTTACCAAATTAATCTCATAGGTTCATCATGGTGTAAAAAGATGACAAAACAAATTTCATGACCTTTGGAGCTATACATGTTTTACTAAAAACCTAAAACTATCCATTTATTAATTAAAAGGAGGATTTTTCATATTTTAAACTTTGCAGAAAAGTAGAGTTTCTTATTTTTCTAAAATACTACACAGAGCAAGGAACACACAACATTTATCTCAAGATTTTTAGAACAACAGATTAAACCTCACAAAAAGAAGAAAACAAAACACTATTCATATTTTTAAAAGAAAAGGAAAACTGTGCTTCTCTCGAGGCTCGATGCGCTTGCTTGTAAGGCGGACAGCGGACCGGTCGCTCGAGGTCTCGGCTGGGAAGGCAGAGGGTGGGGATAGCTTCGCGGGCTCACCAGGAGTTGGAAACGAGGCTCGGCGAGGCGGTGCAAGGGTCGGAGGCGGGAGCTCGATGGTGGCGAGGCCTCGGCGGAGGCTCGGCTAACCTCTCGAGGGTAGCCTCGGCGTGCTCGAGGCTCAGTCCGAGGGTGGCTGTGATTCGCCCGAGGCTGAGGGTGGGGCTCGGCTGCTTCGAGGAGGCGCGGTTCGCAGGCGTGCTCGAGGGTGAGGCTCGAGGGGACGCTCGAGGGTGAGGCTCGAGGCTGGCCTTGGCATGTTCGAGAGATGCGGCTCGAGGGATGTGGCTCGAGGGGACGCTCGAGGGTGCGCGGTTCGAGGGTTGGCTCGAAGGTTGGCTCGAGGGTGAGGCTCGAGCGATTCGCCGGAGTTGGAGGGGAGTCGCTGCGCCGGCGAAGGAAAGGACGCAGGGGTGAAATTGGTGGCTTGGGAAGGTGGAGAAGCTCAAGGCGAAGGCAGTGGCGCCCTTGGCGGGTGCTGGGGCTGCCTGATGGCTTGGGTTGGCGAGGAAGTGTTGGTGGTGTCAATGGGGAGCTTGGTGGCTTTTATAGGCGCGGGGTGATGCCGGGGTCCGGGCGAAGGACGGTGGGGGTCCGGGCAAGAGGACGGTGGGGGTCCGGGCAAGAGGACGGTGGGGGTCCGGGCAAAAGGACGGTGGGGGTCCGGGCAAAAGGACGGTGGGGGTCCGGGCAAAAGGACGGTGGGGGTCCGGGAAAAAGGACGGTGGGGGTCCGGGCAAAAGGACGGTGGGGGTCCGGGCAAAGAGAGGTAGGGGTCGGGTGAGGATGAGGTAGGGGTCTTCCAGTTGTGCACAGTGAAAACCTATTCTTCTTTTGAAATCTTGAAAATTACTCCTAAACTTTGAACTGCACAAGGAAAACTCAAAACACCAAAGTTGTTTAGAATTTGAGATCTACAACTTTGCTAAAAGGACCAACTTCAAATTTTGAACAAATTTTGAATTAGAAAAAGGGGTAAAACTAGAGTTTGGAAATTTGGGGTTTTTCAAAAGGAATTTAAATTTTATTTTGATTTTTGAATTTTGGTCCTCATAACACAGCATCAAAACACTTAACTGAACAAGATCTACACAAAAAATAAGCAAACTTAAATGCTTGACAAGAATGATTAAAGACTAATGATGATGACATGTCAGGTTAATTACTTATTAAACACCAGAGGTGTTACAAGTGAGTTGTGTCGAGTGGATTTATCAAAACAATGAAGTTTTATTTGGACCACATGTGTGGTGGTCGTGTTTCAAACTATTTCAGCTTCCGCACTTTTAAACTCGGTATTGTAATAACTCCATTTTAAATTCGCACTCTGATATTTTAAATTCGGTTTCATTTTCGTTATGATGTATCTTTACGAATGTAATCCTTGAACGATGCGATCCTGTTTGATGTATGGTGTTAGAAATCCTTCGAGATTTCCGGACTACCGGGGTTGTATGGGTTCAAGTATCAGTCGAAGTCAGACGGATTTGGCTAAGATAATACTTGAGCTCTTATAATCAGGACGGTTCCGCCACAGCTTGGTATCGGAGCATGGTTCAAGGGATTACCCTAGTAAAGAGTTATTTTCGAACTAAAATGGGTATTTCAAAACTATTTTGAAACTATTTTCAATTACTAAGTGTGCCCAGTCTCGTCCTTAAGCCCTATACTAGGATTCAGGTGGCTTAACTGCTAACAGGGTTCGGGGATTTGTTCATGCTGGATCTTTATTTGCTGGTCCATTCTCGAGGGAAAAGAGAATGTGTCGATTGCGAAAACATGCATAAAATGATTTTGTGAGATATGAGAGCATGACCGTCCAACCGTCGGTCTAGGCAAGGGATTCTTATACTAAGTATGTGCAAGCTTTACGCGGACACATATGAAGGTATCAATGATTTTAAGGGTGATTTCTATTGGTGCATGGTGTTTGTGTTGACCTTTATGTATTTTGCGCATACTGGTCAATACTGAATTGTTTTATCATTGGGAATTTCTTTGGGCTGAAATGAATCTTCTGCAGGTACGCTAACTATGCGATCGAGTAGAACGTGTAGTTAACGCATGAGAGATCGTTCTTGCCACCGACTAGAACGTTAGGACTTACGAGTCATTATTAGTGAGTGAGAACGTAAGTACGATCATGCATCATGTTTATATTCATGCATTTACATTACCTCCCCTTAATTTAAAAGTTGTCTCTTTTCTATAAAATATGCCAACTTAGTCTCCGTCTCACGAGAGTTCAAAACCCTTTTGTTTCTACAGATGGCCCGGACCAAATTGACTGCTCGCAAGGCCACCGGAGGCAGAGGAGTTCCGCGTCATCGCTTGGCCACCAAGCTGACCCGGAGGACGTTCTTGACCTATTTCGGGCTGCCGACTATCCTTTGGAGGATTTTGCAGGCAGTGGGTTATGAGGAAGGACAGGAGCCCAGGTACTCATGGCAGAAGGAGATCTACGGGCAGGATTCCTTGGTCATGGTGGAAATCAAAGTCAAGGCTTTGCCCGCCAAGCCTCACTGGACAGGGTGGACAGAGATCACCAGAGGCACTTGTGCCAAGGATGGAGCCAACAGGGCAGCATACCTAGTGCTGAAGGATATCATCGCCCGCTTCCCCGCCGACCTGGCAAGTGCGATGGCAGGAGTGTTTCCCCGTGGATCACTTTTCCCATTGCGCTGGAAGCAGACTTCAGAGTCAGTCTTGACAGGGAGCCCAGAGGAGAGGTTCTACTGTGAGACGCCTGCGATGAGCGCCACCGGAGCTTTGTTGGGTGTATGTGAGAGTTTGGAGCACACTCTCAAGAGCGTGTCCTTCACCCTCACCGCCACCTACTAGAGCAAGAGGAAGCTTCAGGAGGACTTCGACGCTGAGGTTGCTCGTCTGCAGGAGAGGATTCAGCAGCTCACACTGGAGCGTGACGACGCCCGCACCACAGCAGCAGCACAGTCCACTGCCAGGACAGGTGCAGAGCAGATGTACCTGACTACCGCTCTTCAGAGGGATGAGGCCCGCACCGCGCTCGACCAGCTCAGAGAGGGAGCCCACCTGTTGATACAGCAGATACACGGACATCAGGCCTACATTGACCAGCTCCACGAGGCCGTCCATCAGATGCACCACGCCGCGCAGGAGGCCGCCGCCCCAGCAGCTGAGGTCCCGGATCCCCAGGACGGAGAAGTCCTTGGTCCCGACGCCCCACCAGAGGAGGATCATGCTGACGAGCCGATGATCGACGTCGACGCATAGGACGCTGCATCCGCCGCTAGAGACGTCTGAGCGCTAGTTTAGCTAGGAGACGTTTTTCTTTTGTATAGCTTGAGCTTGCTCGCTAAGTGATGTAACACCCTACACATGTGCTAGTGTTTTGTTTAAATGGTTGATGGCATGTAAGCTTTTGGACAAAGTCCGGACTTCGATCCGGCAGCTTTTATGGAAATCCGTCGTTTGCGTGTCTAATTTTGAGCGATTATTCTGTGACGTTGTATGGAAATGAGTAATTATACTTGGTCGTGTGCTAAATTTTCGAATTATGTACAGCGCAGTATTTTATTCATGATCGATGTAACATCACCTAATGATTGCTTAATAATGGGATATGCAGATGCCGGCACACACTCGCAGCCAACGTGGGCAAGGGGCAGGACAGGAGGAGAATCTGCCACCTCCCCCACCGCCGCCGATGACGCCGGAAGCGTTCTTTGGCCAGTTCTTGGGCAGCCAAAGGAATATGGAGGAAATGCAGAGGCACATGGAGGCCACCCTTCGCAATATCGCTAACAACACTGCACAGCAGCATCATCAACGTCAAGGTCCGGAGCCAACAGCTCTTACCGTGACTTCTTGGACACTCGCCCTCTTGTGTTCAAGGAAGCCACCGAACCGCTCGAAGCGGATGAATGGCTCAACTCTATCACCCAGAAGTTTTGTCTGCTTCGTCTGACGGAAGAGCTTAAGGCAGAGTACGCCGCCCACATGTTGGAAGGACCCGCCGGTTTGTGGTGGGCCCAGTACCGTGCATCCTTGCTAGTAAATGCACGTACCACTTGGGATCAGTTCTCCACAGTTATGCGCAACCACTACATCCCTAGTGGACTGATGGAAATGAAGGTTGCAGAGTTCATGAGGTTATCCCAGGGGACTAGGTCTATGTCCGAGTACCTCCACAGTTTCAACGACCTAGCTCGCTACGCCCCAGACTTTGTTGATACTGAGGCCAAGAAGATTGCAAGCTTTAAGCGTGGCATGAGTGCCGCCATGCTTTCCAAGATGGGTAACAGTCACCGCACCACCTTCAGTGACTTCGTCAGCGACTGCCTAAATCAAGAGGCCAATGACAGCCGGCTAGCGACAGAGACGCGCCGTCGTGCAAATGAAGGAGGTTCATCCCAGCAGAGGACCCCTTTCGGAGCACGCGCCCCTTATCGCCCGCCTGTCACAGGAGCACGATACCGTCCCCCACAGAGGAAGATCACCACCAACCGTCCCCGCCCTAGTTATCAGAAGCCTTACACCGCTCCCATCCATGATGCAGAACAGGAATAAGGCAGGAAGTGCAGCAGGATCCAAGACCCCATATGTGATTGGTCCATGCTATAACTGTGGCCAAACTGGACACTTGTCACGTCAGTGCCCTCGCCCAAAGAAGCAGTACACTCAGCCCCCACCTCGTACCGGTCATGTGCATCACACCACCGTGGAAGAAGTGCCAGAAGGAGAGCCTGTCACCGCTGGTACGTTTCTTGTTAATCAATGCCCCACAGTTGTGCTGTTTGATTCTGGAGCATCGCATTCTTTTATAAGTGAGAACTTTGTTATAAGAAGTAATCTTGAGTTGGTAGAGTTAGACCGGGGATATCAGATAAGTTCCGCCGGAGCTGTTCTCTCCGCGCGTAAAATGGCTAAAGGAGTGGAAATGACCTTTGGGCATAAACAGGTCGTAGTGGACCCCATAGTCATTCCTGGTCTAGGTTTGGATGTAATTTTGGGTATGAGTTGGATGAAACTACGGAAGGTTAATCTAGACACCGCAGAAAGAATAGTATCCATGGTTAGTCCCAGGAATGGGTCTACCTTTCGGTTCAAGTTACCTCGAAACCCCCATGAGATTGGAGTGTTGTGCAATATCACAGCAAAGCAGATAGCTGAGATCCCAATAGTGTGTGAGTTTCCAGATGTTTTTCCTGATGAGTTGCCTGGACTACCGCCAGACAGAGATGTGGAGTTTGCTATAGAGTTAGTCCCTGGAACAGCACCCATATCTCGAAGACCGTATAGAATGCACTCTAAAGAACTCGCAGAGCTTAAAGTTCAGTTGCAAGAGTTGTTAGATAAGGGTTTGATACGCCCTAGTTCGTCACCTTGGGGATGTCCCGCTATCTTTGTGAAGAAGAAGGATAAAACTTTAAGGATGTGCGTAGACTACAGACCGCTTAATGCAGTAACTATAAAGAATAAGTACCCCTTACCTCGAATCGATGTCTTGTTTGATCAGTTGTCAAAAGCAAAAGTGTTCTCCAAGATCGACCTGAGGTCAGGATACCATCAGATTAAGATCAGAAGAGAAGACGTGCCAAAAACAGCTTTCTCTACCAGATACGGACTCTATGAATATTTAGTTATGTCCTTTGGATTGACCAATGCACCGGCACATTTCATGTACCTGATGAATTCAGTTTTCATGCCAGAGTTGGATAAGTTTGTTGTAGTGTTCATCGATGACATCTTGGTATACTCTGAGAATGAGAAGGACCATGCTGAGCATTTACGAGTTGTTTTGACCCGGCTTAGAGAGCATAAGTTGTATGCCAAGTTCAGCAAGTGTGAGTTTTGGTTGAAGAAGGTACCTTTCCTTGGTCACGTCCTTTCAGAGGAAGGGATCTCTGTAGACCCTTCTAAGGTACAGGAAGTTATGGATTGGCAAGCACCTACCACCGTACATGAAATACGCAGCTTTTTGGGTTTGGCAGGATACTACCGTCGGTTTATTCCGGATTTTTCAAGAATAGCCAAGCCTATGACTCGTTTAACGCAGAAAAACAAGAAGTTCGAATGGATTCCAGAGTGTGAAATAGCTTTTCGCACCCTGCGAACGTTGTTGACTTCCGCACCGGTTTTGGCTCAGCCAAACTTGGAGGAACCTTTTGATGTGTTTTGCGACGCATCCAAGATTGGACTTGAATGTGTACTCATGCAAAATGGAAGAGTTATCGCCTATGCTTCTCGCCAGTTGAAACCGCACGAAGAGAACTATCCCACTCATGATCTGGAACTAGCAGCCGTCGTGCATGCGCTCAAGATATGGAGACATTATCTTATGGGAAACCTATGTCATGTGTACACGGATCATAAAAGTCTGAAATATATCTTCACCCAGCCAGAGTTGAATATGAGGCAGAGAAGATGGTTAGAGCTAATTAAGGATTATAACCTTGAAGTGCATTACCACCCCGGAAAAGCGAACGTTGTAGCCGATGCCTTGAGTCGCAAGACTCATTGCAACTCCCTACAACTGCTTTTGGAGGATAGATTTAACCTTATGCACCCCGTTATGGTGAACAACATCACTCTTCAGTGTACCTTGGAAAGTGACATCATCGAGAGACAGAAGACCGATGAAGAAATCTGTCAGATAAAGAAGAGGTTGGAAACCAGTAGTTCATTGAACTTTAGAACAGATGAACAGGGAATTCTATGGTATAAACGAAGGATAGTTGTTCCTAAGGATTCAGAGCTGAAAGAGAGGATTCTGAACGAGGCTCACAATTCAAAGTTGTCTATCCACCCAGGAAGCAGTAAGATGTATCAGGATTTGAAAACCAGATTTTGGTGGTCAAAGATGAAGAAAGAAGTCGCAGCCTATGTCGCCAGATGTGATACTTGTTGCAGGATAAAGGCAATACATCTGAAACCCGCCGGACTGTTACAACCGTTGTCAATCCTAGAGTGGAAGTGGGAAGAGATCAGTATGGACTTTATCACCGGACTTCCCACTACTCAGAAAGGGAATGATTCGATTTGGGTTATCGTGGATCGGTTATCTAAAGTGGCTCACTTCATACCAGTCAAGACTACTCACCGCCCCCATCAGTATGCAGACCTGTATATTCAGAATATCCTGAGGTTGCATGGAATTCCAAAGTGGATAGTTTCTGATAGAGGACCCCAGTTCATAGCACGTTTTTGGGAACAGTTGCACAAGGAGTTAGGAACCAAGTTGGTAAGAAGTTCAGCCTATCACCCTCAAACTGCAGGACAGACAGAAAGAGTAAATCAGATTTTGGAGGATATCCTAAGAGCTTGTGTCTTATCTTCAAGGGAGTCGTGGGAGAAATGGTTACCCCTTGCTGAGCTTTCATACAACAACAGCTATCAAGAGAGTATAAAGATGGCACCTTTTGAAGTTTTATATGGACGAAGATGCAGAACCCCAGTAAATTGGGTTGAGTCAGGAGATCGAGGATTCTATGGGTCAGATTACGTGGAGGATGCTGAAAAGATTTTGCAAACAGTACAACAACATATTAAGGAAGCACAATCCAGACAAAAGAGTTATGCCGACACACGAAGAAGACCCCTGGAATTTCAAGTTGGAGACTATGTGTATCTCAAGGTTTCACCTATGAGGAAGGTCCAACATTTTGGAATCAAGAAGAAGCTAGCACCTCGATATGTGGGACCATACCCGATCATAGCAAAGAAGGGACGAGTAGCATAGGAAGTACAGTTACCTCCAGAAATGAGCACAGTTTTCCCAGTGTTCACGTATCACAGTTAAAGAAGTGTCTTCGAGTTCCAGAACAAGAAGAAGATCGGATTCCAGACATCACCATCAGATCGGATCTGGAGTACTACGAACAACCTAAAGAGATTTTGGATACCAAGACCCGAGAGACTCGCAACAGAGTAGTGAAGACTTACAAGATTCTCTGGAGCAATCACGGACCCAACGATGCGACATGGGAAACCGAGGAGTACCTATGCGTAAGCTATCCCGTTTTTGTTAAGAAATGGTACGTAACTCAAATCTCGGGGCGAGATTCCTTTAAGGGGGGAAGGGCTGTGACACCCTAGTGTCAAGCACTGCATTAGGAACTTCATTAGCTACTAAAGGAGCATAAGCAATGCATTGCATCATTGCATGTGCATATGAGTGCTTGTTGCCTTTTGTTTAGTTATTTGGCTTTCTTTATGTAGAGGATTTAAAAATGGTTTTCAGAAAAAGTGTCTTATATGAAGGTTGTAGAGAAAAATGTTTTGAGCAACTTTTGTATTTTGGTCAAAACCTAGTTTGGAGTTTTTGAAACTGTTTTTGAGTGGTCAAAGTTTGAAAGAATTTGGAAAAAGAAAAAGGAAAACGTTTTTTTCCCCGGTGCCACCCCTTCGGCTCATCTGGCCTTTCGGCCCAGCCTCGCCCGCGCTCGCCCGCGCGTGCTGCGCGCCGCTCGACGACCCGCGGCCGCGCCGTACGCCGGCGACGCGACCACATGGTCGTTTTTCCCTACAGAGGATCCGCGTCCGCCTATCGTCGCCTGGTCTCCTCCGCCCGAGCACGTAAGCTATCTTGCTTGCCCTCTCCCCCTCCGCCTCGCCTGCTGCGCCGGCCTCGCCGCGCGCGCGCCGCGCGCTGACGCCGCTGACGGCCGCGCCGTACGCCGGCCGCAACCGCCGCGTGGCGGCACGCCTCTGCCGCGAATCCTCCTCGCCCACTCCCCGCGAGATCTTTGCTCACCCGATCACGCCACAATCCGCCTCGCCCGCTCCGCGATCGCCTAGCCGACCGCGCCGCTGCTGCCGCGACGTCCTGTCGCTGGCCCCGCCACGACCACCAGGCCGGTCAAGCCGATCAAAACCCCGAGCGCACCGCACTCCCCTCTCCCCACTGCCATTTCACTCGCCCGCTCTCACTCTCGCTCTCTCCCTCACTCTCCCACGAACACGCCGAACACCTCCCCGCTCGCCGCGACCATCGCCGCAAAAGCCCCGCCGTGTTCCGGCCTCACCGGAGCACCACCACCCGATTCGTCTCGCACATCACTCCGTCTACACCTCGGACACCCGGTGCTCCCGCTTGCACCACCTCTCGAGCCCCACCGACGCCGGAGATCGGAGAGCGCTGCCGCGGACGCCATCACCACCGCTGAGCCCGCGACGCTGTTCCTCCCCGACCCGAGCACCACTGCCCCTCTTCTTCATCCTCGACCTTCACCGAGTCAAGGCAAGGTAAGAACACCGACGAGCTTCAACGCTACCGCTCTCTATCACACTCTTCTCCCCGGCCGAGCGCCATGGGCGCCGCCGCAGACCTCGCTCGTGGCCAGGCTCCTCTGGAGCCACCCGAGCCAAGCCAACCCCGTAGCTTTGCTCCTTAGGGTTCACTCGAGCTTTTGCCTCCACCAATTTCACCGGCGACCGCCGGAGACGGCGTAGTCGCGCGTCACCGCCGCCTCCGTGTGCTGCCGCTCGCCGCCGGCACACTCCGGCCATCCGCTAGCCAAACCACCTACACCAGTCGATGCGCCTCGTCGAGGTGAGTTCACAAGCCTAGCTTCCCCGCCGGCGACCTCACCGACGGCGAGGAATCGACGGTCAAACCTCTCCCCTGTTTCCGTCTCGCCCGAGCCCTCGAGCCAGGCCTCGGACGGGCGTGTATGTTTCCGTCTCGCCCGAGCCCTCGAGCCAGGCCTCGGACGGGCGTGTATGTTTCCGTCTCTCGAGCCAGGCCTCAGACTCGAGCCAGGCCTCGGACGGGCTAATGTTTTTCTGTCTCGCCCGAGCCCTCGAGCAGGCCTCGGCCTCGAGCTAGGCCTCGAGCGAACCCTCGGGTGCGGTCTCGTTCGAGCCAGGCCTCGGCCGATCACCTACCGCCGTGCGCTCGAGCCAGGGTGGGTTCCCGTTGACCCACGGGCCCCGCGCGTCAGCCACTCGTTGGTCCATGGACCGGGTGCACGTAGCCAGCCGGGAGAAATTCAAATGTTTTTCTTTTAGTTTTAATTTCCAGAGATGCTTGTTATTTTTGTACAGCATGATTTATAAGTCCAAATGGAGTACTTTCAGTTTTGTTGGCTTGTTTATGAGTAGATCTATCATGGAAAAATATGAATGTATTTTTGATAGCAGTTTATTTTACTGTTTTCATTTATTTCAGTGTACATGCTTTTGTTGGGATAAATGGAATTAAGTGTTTTCTGATGGAGTTAATTCATGGGAAATTTTGTGCAGTCTCTGTATGCCATGAAGAGTCGAAGAAAAATATAAACCTGATCTGTTTTATGGAAAAAGTTGTAGTTCCTTTACAACTGTGCTTGTCTGTGTTTATCTTTGGAAATTCCTGTAAGAAATAATACAATGTTTCTCTTTATGGAACTTTCTTGATAAACATAAAATGTGAAGTAGAATCTGGAAAAAATATGAAATAGAGTTGTGCACACTTTTACAGTAGGGTTGTAGTTCAAAGCACCTTTTTGGGCAGTTTGCTTGTCATTTTTGTATCTGCAGTTCTGTAGTTTATTTTTGGCTGAAACTTGTTCAGTAGAGTCCAGCAAGTGTTGTTTACTTTCTGGAACTTTTGTGGATTTTTCTGAGTCCATAAAGATGCACTTGCAGTTCAATCGGAGTTTCTTTTGATTTATTTAAATATATATATTCATCACACGCAATAGGATCGACCCCGCCGGAGCCCCACCAAGAGCAGGAGCTAAACGCCGAGCCGGAGATCCAGGAGCTGCAGCATCCAGAGGAAGTCGACCCCGTCCACGACCCTAACTTACCTGAGTGCCCCTCTCACGAGGCAGCAGTCTTCACTCAAGGCAAGCCCCGGAGCATATTAAGCCACCTATCTTTTGCAATTAAGATTAGTTGAGTCCTTTTATATTGTGATGCATTAGGTTTAGGAGTTGAAATGAATCCTACTTGCTGCATTACCATTCCTTGGTTATTGATTAATATCTACCTTGTTATCCTGTTATTTAGTTACAATGTAGAATTGCTTAGCCTGCTTAATAAAAGTGGTAGTTAAGGATGTTTCCGTAATACCCGGATGGGTATTTACCGGATCACGGTTGGCTATATTTGCTATCGTGGAAAAGAACCTGAGTAGTAATGAAATACGGTCAACGGGATGGCAGGGCACAAGTTCGGAAACTTGGGGCAGTCCATCCGTTGGATCGTGTAGGTTTGTATCGATGTTGGCCCTCGTTCATTTTTGAACGCGCCCTTTTACTTAGGGATATGTCGGTGCTGTAATCATCGACCCCAAAGCCGGTTAGAAGCTGTTCGGGCCGGTTTCAACCCGTGTCGTGCCCTCTAGTACGAAAGTTGCAATTTGTCGCGTGAGGCCATCGCCAGACTCTGATTGGGCGGTCCGTGCTTGAACCGCGACGATTACCACCACGAACAAGCGTCGAGCGGTTGCCCAATGCATGGACCCGACGGGGAAAGTGTGGGCTGGTATTAAAGGTCTTTCATCAGCTGATTTGGAATTCGATTCGAGTCGCCGTCTCCCCCGGTAAGTGGGAAACTATGGCGAGCTTCACCACGATACAACTCCATGTAATGAATAAAGGTTCAACTAAAATGTGGATAAGTCAACTGGATATGGTTATATTATTGAGTGGTAGATTCAAGTGAGTGCTCTAGTACAGGTGAAAAACCTAGAATTAAGGAATAGGTCTAAAAATGGCAGCTCATCTTTATCAGTAATTACTTCCTCTCTGAACTTGAGCTTCTCGCAACTAAAAGATCCCAACTCCACCCAAAAAAGCCCTTGCATACCCTTGGTGTCTTTATTTTCAGTTAGACGGGTAAGTCTAGCTGAGTACATTCCCGTACTCAGGGTTTATCCCGTTTGTTGCAGATGGCCAGGTCTACTTTGGCTATTGTAAGCACTGCCTCTACCCGGTGGAAGGTGATGAGGAGTAGGCCCAGGGCAGGGTCGTCCAGAAGCTTTCCCCTTTTCTTTTGCTGGACCAAGACTACTAGTGGCACATTATCTTAAAAGGGAGGAGTGAGTTGTGTCGAGTGGATTTATCAAAACAATGAAGTTTTATTTGGACCACATGTGTGGTGGTCGTGCTTCAAACTATTTCAGCTTCCGCACTTTTAAACTCGGTATTGTAATAACTCCATTTTAAATTCGCACTCTGATATTTTAAATTCGGTTTCGTTTTCGTTATGATGTATCTTTACGAATTTAATCCTTGAATGATGCGATCCTGTTTGATGTATGGTGTTAGAAATCCTTCGAGATTTCCGGACTACCGGGGTTGTATGGGTTCAAGTATCAGTCGAAGTCAGACGGATTTGGCTAAGATAATACTTGAGCTCTTATAATCAGGACGGTTCCGCCACACAGGCCCGCTGACCTCTCTCTCTCTCCAGCATGCGTGCTGGCCCGCTTGGCGGCCAGCTCCGTGGCCTGCCGACGCACTCGCCCGCGCCAGCCGCAGCCCGCACGCGCGCGCCCGCCGCTCTCCCTCTGCACCGCGGCCCCGCGCGTCAGACGCTGACGCCGCGCTGCGCGCTCGCGCTGCCCTCACTGCCTCGCGGGACCCACACGTCAGCCCGGGCTCGTCTCCCACCTCGCCCTCGCCGAGCCCGCGATTCCCTCCCCTCTCTTCACTGCTCTCTTCACCACCGGCCTTGATGGCCATCAAGCCAGGCCTTCAAACCCCGGCTGCAACGGCCGCGGCAGCCAAGGCCCCTCGGCTACCCCTAGCGCCCTATAAAACCCTGACCCGAGTCCCTCACTCCCTCCCTTTCGCTCTCTGCCTCTCACACCACACACGGCCACTCCAATTCGTCGTTTCCGAGCACTTCCAGAGCCGTGCGTGCGGCCTTGGAGCTTCGCCGCTCTTCGCCGCGACCGTTGGTGCCTTCTCCACTCGTCTGTGGCTCGGATTGAAGCCGAATTGGCGCTCACCGACCCTTTTTCCCCTTTGCAGTCGCCATCACTGTCGCGCGAGCTCGGGAAGCCACTAGAGCCGCCACGGTCGTCATCTTCGAGTTCGTGGTATGGCCCTACGTCCTCCCGTGCCCCCAATTTTGAGTTTCAAACACTCTAGGGTGTCTTCTGTCGAGCACCGAGCACACGGCTATGGCGCCGCCGTGGGGGCCGTCCCTCGGGCGTGATCCCCCGCCTCCGTTATGTGCCCAGTCGAGTTCGAGCCGAATTCGAGCCGCCGTCGAATTCGAGCCGCCGTCGGCCATGGCGCCGCCGTTGTGGGCACTGTGCTGGCGGCGGGATTTTCCCCTTTCTCCAGGGCCGTTGATCGCATGATGAACGACCAAGATTAGATACCCCTTCGGGGCTGTGTAACCGGTCCACCGTGGACCCGTGGACACGGAGCAACGCGGCCCAGACAGTTGGACCACTGCTGGCGTGGCACACCGCGCCAACCAGCGCACGACACGTGGCCGCCGCGTCAGCAACGACGCGGTCAGCGCTGACAGCTCTGAGCACTTTTGCAATTAAGCCCTTTTGTTTTAGCGAAATCAACCTGCTGTCCATATCAGTTCAGTTTCATTTCTTTTCAGTCCTATTTTTACTCGTTTAGGCCCCTGTCTTTTTCAAATATAGGACCCGCAGTCCAGAGCCCGTCGGAATTTCGAATTAGATTTATTTAAATCCAATTTCGGGTTCAGTTTATTTACAGCAATGCCATTGCACCTTGTTTTACTCATATCTTTCACGTTTTAGCTCCGATTTGAGTGATTCTTTCGCTCATGTGTTCGTAGTAAAGCATAGATTAGTTTTATAAACTTTTTACTCTCTGTTTTTACTGTTTGGTGTACTGTTCTAATTAAAACCTCTTTTGTTTGCATGTAATGGCTTGGTATGATGTATGATTGGTGATTTCGCATCGCGTTTAGAGGGCGAGCAGCGCGAGGTTGCTGAGGAACAAGTTGAGGACCAGCAGGATCAGGGAAATAGCTTTGAGGAAGGCAAGTGTAACAAGGGCTCCTTGTACCTAAGAACTAAGATTAACTTGTTCATATGAATGTGTCCAAATTGAATAACCATAGGAGTAATCCCTAGCTATCTTGTACCACAAATCCTTGTCACCTATGGTTGGGAATGCATTATTGGATAGTTGCCACCGCGCATAACCAAAACAAATGTTTAATCTTGACTAATGATTATATGTAATATTGTAAAATGAATCTTTTTAGAAACATGGTTTAGGAAGCTCAAGCGCCGGTTTGTGCTTGGGTTTTCATGTGAAGCGGCAACCCAGGAGGACACGTGCAACCCCAAGTGTCATATGGCTCTGACCTTAATCATATAACTTGTACGTCTCTAGCTTGTTAGTGGTTACCGAAAGGCGCAAGAGGGGAGTGCCTCGTGGTGTATAGCTGTTCCTCTGTCCTGGTGTGTGCTATGCGGCGTTCATGTGTGCCTCACGAAGGGGGACACCTATAACACACTTGCCACTGAATCCTTAGCGGCTACTAACTTGTTAGGGTGTCTTGTGAAGGGTTACGGAGTGAAACCCTGTCGCGCTTCCTTGGTAGAGGCGATGTAGGTCTTGCAAACCCCGACATATGGGAATCACATTTTGGGGGTAAAGTTGTACAATATCTGCAGATATCTAAAACCTGTTATAGCAGCCGTGCTCACGGACACGAGCGGCCTGGATCCTTCACACTTGTGGCACTGGTTGTGGATGGATGGGTTTAATTTGATTAAATATTATTTTCAACTTGGGTTGGTTTATCACTATAGTAGTGTTACAGGTATAATAAAACTTGACCAACTAAAATTGCTAACCGCAGTCAAACCCGGTCAAGCCTTTTGAGCCTCATAGATCCTTTGTTATTCTTGCTAAGCATGGTGCGCTTACACTTGTTGTAATTTTATAAAAATCCCGGATGGGTACCAGATGACGGATTTGAGGAGTTTCCAGAAGATGTTCAGGACTACTAGTTGATCACCCCCCGAGTTGGAGTCCCCGTGGTGGCTCGTTTGCTTTACGTTTCCGCTATGTTATGCCTTTGAGCAAAGACTTGTAATAAATGTGAAGACTATGCGATGTAATAAGTAGTTTACTTTGATACTTAATACAATTTGAGATTATACATGTGTTTGGACATCCTGGGCGCACGTATATGAGTACTTGGCTTTGAACTCCAAAACCGGGTGCGACAAGTTGGTATCAAAGCGAAACTGACTATAGGTCGATCAACCAGTAGAAATGGGCGTACCTTAGTTGTCAACTCTTTATTTTATTACATATTATTTTGTTATAAAATCATGCTTATATTCTGTTCTTTTTCTATTGCAATTATTTTTGTCTAATCCTCAACTATTTCAAACTCTTGTAGATGGCCCACACCAAGTGCACACCTCGCAAGAGCGTCATCAGGCTTCCGAAGAGGACCAGGTTCTATGCATGGAAGCGTGTTCCGAGGCATCTGGTGGAGATGCTTAGGAACCAGGAGGAGGAACCCGAAGAGGTTGTTCCACTAGTTGAGGAGAATCTGGATGATGTCATGGAAGAAGAACCCGAAGAGGTGGAACCAGTTGAAGATGAAGAAGTGGAACCAGTCAATGAGGAAGAACCCATGGAGGAGGAACAACAAGAAGATCAGGTTGCTGCAGGTGATCCTGATGATGGAGATGGCTCAGATGACTCTGATGGAGATGATGGTGATGAAGGCGACGGTGACGATGGTGATGGTCCTAATGGAGGGGGCGGTGGAGATGACTTCTACGCTGCTCTCCGTGCTGATGGATGGACCGTGCACCTCTACTATGATCTTCATGGAGATACCTACTACCATCATCGACTGTTAGATCTTGTGCGCCGTTACCGCACCAGGTGCACCGTGCAGTACAGGTCTGAGCATTGCACCCATCCTAACTATGTTGGGTTCTGTAGCACAGAGGTGATGATCCGCGAGGGTAGCCGGGTGTGCTACATTCACAAGGCAGTCACAGCCAGGCTCAACGGGGCTGCAGCCATTGCAGATGCAGCTCGACAGGCTCTGTTGGTCAACCGCGACTGATGCTTCCATCATCTGAGGTGGGAGCAGGACCGTTATCTTCCCCGCCGGTGGAGTGGTTTGTCTGTCTGCAACATTGCTGCACCCATAGGAGAGGAGAACGCCAGGCTTCGCCCCGTTCTGGAGTACTTGGCCCATACCAACACTGACTTGGACCAAGCTTTGGATGAGATGCATGCTCTAAGGAGGTCATATCTGCACCTTTGCCAGGAGAATGCCATCATGAAGCGTCTGCTTGGAGGTCCACCAATGGCCGATCCAAGAGCACCAGCAGAGTCTCCTCCCAGATACAGAGGCACCCCAGGAAACCCCGACACCACCACCTACCTCGATTTCTAGGAAGTCCTACCTTTACTAGAATAAAAAAAGCGCTAGAGCGAGAGTGTTTACTTTTCAGTTGTAATGGTTGAACAATTGTCTTTGCTTGCTTCACTTTTTGTAATTGTGATAATGCATGATTTGGATCTTTGGATGATTGAGATGAATTGTGGGGCATGTCCACAATCATCTAAATTAAGTTAATAAAAACCCTTGTTAGATGGGTTTCTCTACTTTGCTGTCCAAAATCTTGTTATCCTGAAGCAGTCTGTCTTAATCAGTTCATATCACACTCTATAAATATTCAAAATTCGTGAAAATTTTATGGTAAAGAGTAGACTTCAGTATCTTTCATCTCCAACTGGAAGCACTGTAAAATCTGTTATGGTTTGTGAGATATACCTGTTACAAGTTGGTGATAACATGCTGTCAGGAAACGAAAACAGTACAGTTTCTGGTCTGTTTTTGACTATTTTAGCTTCAGAATCTGGGATTGTGTTCTGAATGAAAGTTGTAGAGAATTTCTTAAGCTTTCCAGAAAGATCTTATTTGCAGCCAGAGGTTAAACAGAAAGCGAGATATGGTCATTTTACTGCACTGCTGTCTGCAGCACCAATCAGCAGACTTATCAGTTAACTGTTAACTTTTATATGTCATATACCCGTTGTGTTTCTTATGTTATATTCATACAAAATATGTGATCCTCCTAAACTTTTATATGTCCTAAATGTGATAAGCTCATAAACCTTAAACATGTGACAGATGGTGAACACAAGGAGGAACGCTGGCAATGAGAACTTGCCGCCACCACCGCCACCGCCAGTGAGCATTGAACAACTGTTAGCCATGCAAACTCAACTCATGCAGCAGATGGCTCAAAATATTCAGAACCTTCAGAACAATGCTAATGGTAATGGTAATGTGAACCCACCTCCTCAAGTCCGTGACAAGAGGGGTGAATTTCTGAAAGGTCATCCACCAGTCTTCAAGCACTCAACTGATCCACTACAAGCTGATGATTGGCTTCGTGCAATTGAAAGACAACTGGAGATTGCTCAATGTGATGACAGGGAGAAAGTGATGTATGCATCTGGTCAACTGCAAGGGGCAGCCCTAGATTGGTGGGATGCTTTCCGCTTTGGTCGTAATGAGGCCAACCCTATTCTGTGGCAAGAATTTCGTACTGCTTTCCGTTCCCACCATGTACCAGCTGGGCTGATGAAGATCAAGAAGAAGGAATTCCTACCTCTCAAGCAAGGGGGTATGTCTGTAGCCGAATACCGCGACAAGTTTGTACTTTTGTCAAGGTATGCACCTACTGAAGTGGAGGATGATAACAAGCGTCAGGAGCTCTTCATGGAAGGATTGAATGATGGACTACAATATCAGTTGTTGTCTCATACCTTTGCCAACTTTCAGTCTCTGGTGGACAAGGCCTTAGTGATTGAAAACAAACGCAGGGAGATGGAAGAAAAGAAGAGGAAGTTTCAGGGACAGTCGTCCGGAAGCAACACTCGCTTCCGTACCAACAATCAGCAATCTTATCCTCAGCAGCGTCAACAGGGTCAGGTTGGTTATGGAAATAGAAACCAGCAAGCACAGCGGGCACCTCAGCAGCAGCAGCAGCAAGCACAGTACAGAGCACCAGCTCAGCGCCAGCAACAGGTCACCAATGCTCCGGCAAGGGCAAATGTTCAGAATGCTCCACCAAAGAATGGTGCACAGAGGGCACCCACCAATGATAATAAATGCTACAGTTGTGGAGAACCGGGACATTACTCCAACAGATGTCCCAAAAAGGTGCAGCAGAATAATGTCCGAGGCAGGGTGAATCATGTGACTGCTGAAGCAGCTCAGGAGGCACCAGATGTCATGATCGGTATGTTCCCAGTCAACTCTAGTTTTGCTACAGTTCTGTTTGATTCAGGCGCTTCGCATTCATTTATTGCTCATTCATTTGTCAAGAAGAATAAAATCCCCATGATAGCTATGAAAACCCGCTTGATAGTTAGCTCACCAGGAGCTAAAATACAAACCTCACTATCATGTCCTTTAGTAAAGATAATTTTAAGGTGGGTAGAGTTCACAGCTAGTCCTATAGTTCTGAAAACATCTGGAATTGATGTTATTTTGGGTATGGATTGGCTGAAACGGGCAAAAGCAGTTATACAGTGTGATAGCAGAACAGTACAGTTAATGACACCTGATGGGGAACAAATTGAAGTAGCAGTCTCGATGACAGTTGAACATAACTGCAAAGTAAATCAGCTGAAGGGTGCATCTATAGAGGATATACGGGTTGTGAATGAGTATCGTGATGTCTTCCCAGATGAATTACCAGGTATGCCACCTGAACGAGATATAGAGTTTATAATTGAACTTTTACCTGGTACTGCACCTATAGCTAAGAGGCCATATAGGATGGGAGTGAATGAGTTAGCAGAACTTAAACAACAAATAAGAGAGTTGCAAGATAAGGGTTATGTCCAACCTAGTTCCTCACCTTGGGGAGCACCGGTGTTGTTTGTAGAAAAGAAAGATGGTACACAGAGGATGTGTATAGATTACCGATCCCTGAATGAAGTAACAATAAAGAATAAGTATCCGCTACCCAGGATTGATGATTTGTTTGATCAGTTAAAAGGAGCTTGTGTGTTCTCTAAGACCGATCTCCGATCTGGTTATCACCAGTTAAGGATAAGGCAGTCTGATATCCCAAAAACTGCTTTCGTAACTAGATATGGCCTATATGAATTCACAGTCATGTCCTTTGGTCTGACAAATGCACCTGGTTACTTCATGTATCTTATGAATAAGGTGTTCATGGAATACTTGGATAAGTTTGTAGTAGTGTTTATTGATGATATACTGGTCTTCTCCCGTACTGAAGAAGAACATGAGGAACATTTGGGGTTGGTTTTGCAAAAGCTTAGAGAGAACCAACTATATGCTAAGTTCAGCAAGTGTGAGTTTTGGTTAAAGGAGGTATCCTTCCTTGGCCATGTTATCTCTGATGGAGGTGTAGCAGTGGATCCCAAAAAAGTTTCTGACGTATTAAGTTGGAACCCGCCTCAGGATGCGAGTGGGATTCGGAGTTTCCTTGGAATGGTAGGATATTATAGGAGGTTCATTGAAGGGTTTTCAAAGCTAGCCAAACCGATGACTTCCTTGTTACAAAAGAACGTTAAGTTTGTGTGGACGGAAGAATGTCAAGCCAGTTTCAAAGAGTTGAAAAGAAGGTTGACCTCAGCCCCAGTGCTTACTCTACCAGATCTGTCCAAAAGCTTTTCCATATTCTGTGATGCCTCTCAGCTGGGTCTGGGCTGTGTACTTATGCAAGAGGGTAAAGTGGTTGCGTATGCATCTAGGCAACTACGGAAGCATGAGGTGAATTATCCAACACATGTTTTGGAGTTAGCAGCTGTGGTTCACGCACTTAAAATCTAGAGACATTACCTGATTGGTCATAAGTGTGACATATATACGGATCATAAGAGTCTAAAGTATATATTCACGCAGTCGGATCTGAACTTGAGGCAGCGCAGGTGGTTAGAGCTTATTAAAGATTATGACCTGGAGGTACATTATCATCCGGGTAAAGCTAATGTGGTAGCAGATGCACTGAGCAGAAAAAGTTATGTGAATATGGCCTATGCTACACAACTATCACGAGAGTTATGTGAAGAGTTTGCATATCTGAATCTGGGAATAGTGGCTAATGCCATGGAATTAGAAATAGAACCTACCTTAGAATGGGAAATCCGTAAGGGACAACTGGAAGACCAGAAAATAAAAGATATTGTTGAGCGTATTGTGGTCGGTAAAGCACCGGGTTTCAGAATGGATGAACATGGAACAGTGTGGTTTGGTCAGAGAATCTGTGTGCAGAAATAAAATCTATTCGGGAATCTATCTTGAGGGAAGCTCATGACTCGGCATACTCCATACATCCAGGAAGCACAAAGATGTATCTCGACCTTAGAGAAAGGTATTGGTGGTATGGTCTCAAAAGAGATGTAGCGGAGTATGTGGCTATATGTGATACGTGCCAAAGAGTGAAAGCAGAACACCAAAGACCAGCTGGGTTACTTCAACCTTTGAAGATACTTGAATGGAAATGGGATGAAGTTGGAATGGATTTCATAGTAGGTTTACCTCGAACGCAGAAGGGATATGACTCAATTTGGGTTATAGTAGATCATTTGTCAAAAGTGGCACATTTTATTCCGGTGAACACTACCTATTCAGGGGCAAAACTAGCAGAGTTGTACATGGAAAGAATAGTATGTCTGCATGGGGTACCAAAGAGAATCGTTTCTGATAGAGGAACATAGTTCACATCTCATTTCTGGCAGAAGTTACATGAATCTATGGACACGAAACTGAGTTTCAGTTCAGCTTACCACCCACAGATAGATGGACAGACAGAAAGAACAAATCAGATATTGGTAGATATGTTGAGAGCATGTGCTCTACAATATGGTACAAGCTCGGATAAAAGTTTACCGTTTGCTGAATTCTCTTATAATAACAGTTATCAGAAAAGTCTCAATATGGCACCGTTTGAGGTTTTGTATGGCAGAAAATGCAGAACACCACTATTATGGAATCAAACAGGAGAAAGTCAAGTGTTTGGACCAGAAGTTATAAAGGAAGCAGAGAAACAAGTACAAATAGTCAGGCAGAATCTCAAGGTGGCACAATCACGACAGAAAAGTTATGCTGATACGAGAAGAAGGGACTTGGAATTTAAGATAGGCGATTATGTGTATCTAAAAGTCTCACCGATGAGAGGAGTTAAGAGGTTTCATACCAAGGGGAAATTATCACCTAGATATGTGGGACCATTTAAGGTCATTAATAGAAGGGGAGAAGTTGCTTATCAACTGGAGTTACCTGAGAAGTTGTCAGGTGTGCATGATGTGTTCCATGTCTCACAGCTTAAAAAGTGTTTAAGGGTGCCAGAAGAACAGTTACCTTTGGATGAGCTCGATGTTCGAGAGGATCTCTCTTACAAGGAACACCCCACAAGGATTTTAGAAACAGCAGAAAGAGTTACTCGGAGTAAGGTCATAAGAATGTGTAAAGTTTAGTGGAACCGACACTCTGAGGATGAGGCAACATGGGAAAGAGAGGAAGATCTGAGATCACAATATCCTTACCTCTTTGAGTCATCCGAATCTCGAGGACGAGATTCATCCTAAGGGGGGTAGGTTTGTAACACCCTAAAAATAAAACCTTGCAAATTAGTAATTAATTCTGAGCTTTTACATATTTTCTGTGCATGAAACATAGGTCAACTAATAAGAATTTGGGGAATATGAAATAAACCTAAAATCTAGAAACATGTTTGTTGCATACATGCTGGTGCATAGTGTTTTGGTTGGGTGTAGGGGTAGATTGTTTGACTTGATTTCAAATCCAATTTGAAATTGAGCAAGTTTTGTGAAAACAGAAAATAGAAAAGTTTTCTTTTCTCCCTCTTTGTTTTCCCTCCTTTCAGCCCAACCACCGGAACCGGCCCGCTCTCTCTCCCTCACCTCTCCCCGCCGAACCGGCCTTGGGCCGCTTGCCCTCCCGCAGGCCCGCTGACCTCTCTGCCTCTCCAGCATGCGCGCCGGCCCGCTTGGCGGCCCGCTCCGCGGCCTGCCGACGCACTCGCCCGCGCTAGAGCCCGTCGGATTTTCGAATTAGATTTATTTAAATCCAATTTCGGGTTCAGTTTATTTACAGCAATGCCATTGCACCTTGTTTTACTCATATCTTTCACGTTTTAGCTCCGATTTGAGTGATTCTTTCGCTCATGTGTTCGTAGTAAAGCATAGATTAGTTTTATAAACTTTTTACTCTATGTTTTTACTGTTTGGTGTACTGTTCTAATTAAAACCTCTTTTGTTTGCATGTAATGGCTTGGTATGATGTATGATTGGTGATTTCGCATCGCGTTTAGAGGGCGAGCAGCGCGAGGTTGCTGAGGAACAAGTTGAGGACCAGCAGGATCAGGGAAATAGCTTTGAGGAAGGCAAGTATAACAAAGGCTCCTTGTACCTAAGAACTATGATTAACTTGTTCATATGCATGTGTCCAAATTGAATAACCATAGGAGTAATCCCTAGCTATCTTGTACCACAAATCCTTGTCACCTATGGTTGGGAATGCATTATTGGATAGTTGCCACCGCGCATAACCAAAACAAATGTTTAATCTGGACTAATGATTATATGTAATATTGTAAAATGAATCTTTTTAGAAACATGGTTTAGGAAGCTCAAGTGCCGGTTTGTGCTTGGGTTTTCATGTGAAGCGGCAACCCAGGAGGACACGTGCAACCCCAAGTGTCATATGGCTCTGACCTTAATCATATAACTTGTACGTCTCTAGCTTGTTAGTGGTTACCGAAAGGCGCAAGAGGGGAGTGCCTCATGGTGTATAGTTGTTCCTCTGTCCTGGTGTGTGCTATGCGGCTTTCATGTGTGCCTCACGAAGGGGGACACCTATAACACACTTGCCAGTGAATCCTTAGCGGCTATTAACTTGTTAGGGTGTCTTGTGAAGGGTTACGTAGTGAAACCCTGTCGCGCTTCCTTGGTAGAGGCGATGTGGGTCTTGCAAACCCCGACATATGGAAATCACATTTTGGGGGTAAAGTTGTACAATATCTGCAGATATCTAAAACCTGTTATAGCAGCCGTGCTCACGGACACGAGCGGCCTAGATCCTTCACACTTGTGGCACTGGTTATGGATGGATGGGTTTAATTTGATTAAATATTATTTTCAACTTGGGTTGGTTTATCACTATAGTAGTGTTACAGGTATAATAAAACTTGACCAACTAAAATTGCTAACCACAGTCAAACCCGGTCAAGCCTTTTGAGCCTCATAGATCCCTTTGTTATTCTTGCTAAGCATGGTGCGCTTACACTTGTTGTAATTTTATAATAATCCCGGATGGGTACCAGATGACGGATTTGAGGAGTTTCCAGAAGATGTTCAGGACTACTAGTTGATCACCCTCCCAGTTGGAGTCCCCGTGGTGGCTAGTTTGCTTTACGTTTCCGCTATGTTATGCCTTTGAGCAAAGACTTGTAATAAATGTGAAGACTATGCGATGTAATAAGTAGTTTACTTTGATACTTAATACAATTTGAGATTATACATGTGTTTGGACATCCTGGGCGCACGTATATGAGTACTTGGTTTTGAACTCCAAAACCGGGTGCGACATCGGGTGAGGCTCAGGGCGGCTGGCGAGCTCTGCAGCGGCGATGAGGTAAGGGGCGCGAGCGGGAGGGAGGACGAGGGCTCTGCCCTGCCTTATATAGGGCTCGGGGTGAGCGGCGAGGAGTCGGGGAACTCCACCGAGCTCGACTTGGGGCCGGGTGGCCATAAGGGCCATTTACTTGGCCGTTACCGGGAGGGGAACGGTGCGGCGGCGGTGCACTACGCAGGAGGCGGGAGGTAGGGGAAGAGCCAGCCGCTGACAGGCGGGGCCTAGGTGTCGGCGAGAGCGGGGAGGCGGGGGAGCTGGGCCGCGCGGGGTGAGTGCGGCGGGCGCTGCACGCGGGCAAGCGGGCCGGGGTGCTGGGCCGGTGAGCGCGCGAGGGGGAGCGGGCCGCGGCTGGGGCAAGCCGGCGCGGGAGCGGGCCATGCTGGGCCGAGCGAGCGCAGGGAGAGGGGAGGGAGGGCGAGCGCGGGTTGGGACGCTTCACCGGCCGGGCTGAAAAGGTGGGAGAGGGGGAAAGGAAAAGGAAAAATCTTTTCTTTTTATTTTAAAGCCAAAACTTGTCCAAATTCAAATCAGATTTCAATTCAAACCACACAACTCTACCCTACACTCAAACAAAATATTATGCTCCAGCATGAATGCAACAAAAATGTTTTTAAACCCCAACTCAATTCATTGGTTCACCAAAAATTATTATTTGACCTATATGTTTCATGAAAAAAAATCAATAAAGCCATATTAAATTCTATTTTCTCAAAAGCGATTTTCAGGGTGTCACAAACCTACCCCATTTAAAAAGAATCTCGTCCTCGAGATTCGAAGAGACTTGGGACAAAGAGAACAACAAAGGATTTTGGAAAGATGGAAAAGAGAACTTGTTTAGACATGCCATCATCTTCACATGTAAACCAGCTTGACAAGCGTCTCATGACAGATCTTTTATACTTGATATCACGGAGGTTCAACTGAACGGCTACCCCCCTTAAAACAAGGGTTACAACTGACTTGCCAACAAAACACTGAACTCAAACATATCTAAACTTCATATGACACCTTGGTTGTTATTGTGCGAACTTCATAACCTAATTGAAAACACATCGCATGTGAAGTCATCTGTTATATTTGGATCTCTTCAAGGGTGCTTGTTCCTTCTTAAGAACATCTGAAAACTCACAGTTTACGTTATCACTTTCTAGGTTTACACCGTCCTCTAGGTCAACTTCATATTCCTGGGGTAGAGGTTGAATTCCTTGATATTCAATTCTTTCTCCTGACGGGGTTGTTAGAAGTACCGAATGTTGAGCATAGTTAATTACTCCATCACAAGCAGATAGCCATCCCATTCCAAGGATAACATCGATCTCAGTTATCTTCAAAACAATAAGGTTTGCCTCGAAGGTTACTCCCTTTATGTCCAGTCTGACCTTCGGACACATTCGGTTTGCTTTCATTTCTCCTCTTGAAGAGTTTACTATCACGGGTTTCCTCATTGGAAACATAGGTATACCATGACTTTCAACAAAGTCGCTAGAGATGAACGAATGTGAAGCTTTGGGATCAAACAAAACCATGGCATTGACTGAGTTTACTGGAAACAATCCATATATGACCTCTTGAGCTCTGAAAGTGGTATTCATATCCACCTGTTTCAACCTTCCTTGGATAAAATTTCTTTCTACTATGTTTCCTTTTGCCTGCTTCTTATAGATCTTTTGTATCTGTTGCGGAAGTGGTTGATTTTGGCTCTGATTACTTGAATCAAGATTTTCAGTGTAGTATTAACCATCATGCCGATTCTCTTCACTAGTGTGACATCCTTCACTAGGAGTGTTAATCTTCATCAGGGAGCTAGTAGAATATGACAGGCCTGGTTCTTGAGATAAAAGTTGCGCATCATCATTTCTTCTGCCTGGCATTTGACGTTTTAACAAAGGTGGCATGAGGAAGAGGGAGATGACCTTATATCATAGCTTGATATGAGACTTTATTGATGGATTTAGGGTAGATTTGAGAGAACACAAGGGTGAGAGATCAAAAACATTAACCCAACTATCTACTCACTAACTTTTAACAATCATTACAAAGATCCAAAACAAGCATATACATAATGATAAACCAACTTGCACAATAAAGGTTCACATATCACAAAAAGACTCAACTTCGCGACTAGCGATTTTATTACATAAAGGGCATAAGCTCCTAATCCTCAAAGACGACATGGTTACAGGGATATCTTGGTGGCATCTCTTGCAGGAGAAAGAGTGACACATCCAATCCTTTCTCAAACTCATCAGGGGGTTTCTTCATATGATGTGTTGGCAACACTTGTTAGAGGTTGTTCTATAGTGACTTGACTCTGGTTACTTCCACTGCATAATTGTCGATTCTTCTATGGGCAAGACTTAAAATAGTGTCCCTCTTCTTGACAATGATAACACCTTTTCTTGGTTGGATCTTTTGTGTTCATAATGTCACCTGATGTATTGTTGGCTTGCTGATTCGGAAGGTTCACTTTTATCCGTTTAGCTTGCTTCTTAGCTTTCATGGTCTTTCGAGGTTGAAACTCCTTGTAGGTGATGGTCCATCCATCAATCTATACCTCATGTGAAGTTGTTCCAGCTGACTGTTGGTTGCTCTTCATGGAGTCTACCTTTCTCTTCTTATCCACATTGGCCTTGCCATTTGGGTCCTCCTTGTTTTGCTTCTTAGTTGACTTGTTTTGCAGACAGGGAAAGCCATAGTGCTTGCAACAACGACATTGATCTTGACTTCCAAGCATCTTACCGTCTACATCTTCATTGGATTTCATATTCTTCCAAGCTTCTGCTACTTGTCTCTTCACTGGTCCTTTGATAGAATTCCCATGTTGGATCATATCTTCTAATACTCTTCTCTGCATGGTTACAAGCTTCTCCTTGTCGAACGCATTCTTGGGCAACATAGCCTGGTCCTCCTGACTTTGGGTGTTGGTGATATGGTCCATCTAAGAGAGAGAAGGCTTAGAATAGAAGCAACGTTTTGTAATAGAATAGAGATAGAAGTAGCATTTCTTTTATCAAATAACAAGGTTGGAGAGAAAGCAAGAACTAAGCAAGGATGAAAGCATGCTAAAACGTCTAGTCCTAACTAGGCTTGCGTCCTACAGTCAACATTGCTTTGATACCAATTTGTAACACCCAGATTTTCGAAGAATTCCAAGTGCCAACTATATGTGTGCCCAGGAAGTCCACAAGACACATATAGCACCAAATATGGAATTTTCTCAAAGACAATGCTTTATTACATAGCCAAACATATTTACATTAAGAGTTACATATAAAACAAAGTAGAGCGAAAACTACTCTTCGGGACTCCAAATTCCACAGGGACGGTTGACTGGGGGAACACCCGCCTAGAACTCTTGGAACATCTTCTGTAACTCTTCACTTGAATCCACCATCTGGTACCCATCCGGGATTTTTATGTGAACCAACGATAAGCGTCAGCTCACCATGCTCAGCAAGTACAACTACGGGGATGCAAGGCTCAAAGGCTTGACTCGGTTAACTACGGTTAGCATTTTAAGTTGAACATATTTTATTTTTACCTTACATTACTAAGTATATGTTCCCTGTTGTCCCAAAGTGTATGATCATCATTATGTTTAAAAGAGGTAACCAACCAACCACCAACATACCTCACCATGGACTGCTTAAAAAGGATCCGAGCCGCTCGTATCCGTGAGCACGGCTGATATATCAGGTTTACACTCTGCAGAGGTTGTACACTTTCACCTTAGGCCGTGATTCCCATATGCCGGGGAGAGCCAATCCCACATTACCTCCTCTATGGAAGTATGGCAGGGTTTCACTACGTAGCCTTTCACTAGCTACCCTAACAAGTAGTAGCCGCAAGGTTTCAGCATCTAGGCGAATGGAGGCCCCCTTCAAGATGGCACACCTGACAGTCGACCAGTACACATCTTGACAGGCAAGGAAGCCATTCTAAGCCTAGGCTCCCCTCTAGCGCCTTTCGGTAACTACTACAAGCTAGAGAAAGTCTAGTTACACAACTAAGATCAGAGCCATATAATACCCAAGGTTGCACGGGATCTCTCGGGTGGCGGCTTTAGAACATAGTCCCTGGGGTGGGTCACTGAGCGAACCACATGCTCCAATGCCCAAAATGTGGTTAAAAAGCCTCTTTTAACATTTGTTCCATAGTCATTAATCAGTGTTAAACAACTAGCAGTTATATAGCGCGTAGCATTTCTAGTCATATTATGCAAAACCCTCCCATAGGTACAAGGTAATAAGATCAAATGAAACTAGGTTTGTCCTATGGTTCATCAAGTTATGACACATGCATAATGAATATTTGTCTTGCAGTTAAATAGGTAACAAGGAAACCGTAGGTTATACTTGCCTTCCAATTACTTGTGTTGATGGTCTCATGTCTTCAAAGATCTTCTTCTTGATAACCTTGAACAACTTGAACTCTAAACGGGGTCAAAGGCACCACATAATCATCCATTCCAATCATCACATGCAGATAAAATATACTTCTATTAGAATAGTACACCAAGCATCAAAAACAGGTAGAGAAACATATATAAAACTATTCTACTCGTCGATACGATCACATGGACGTAAAGATCACTCTAATCGGAGCTAAAACGAGAACGTTATGAAGAAAACAAGTTTCAGGGACACCTTTATAAATAAAACTCATTTTCTAGGGGCTAACTCATGAAAACCGAGGACCTAAACGTGATTAACTATAGACCAGAAGGGCTAGCACTCAAAACCGCGGGGTCTGGACGGCGGGTTCTAAAACCAGAAAACTCAGGGGTTAAAGCGAAAGAAAACATGACTTAAATTAAATCATTTTGAACTGCGACGGACCGCGGGTTGATTTCTATAAAGCACAGGGGGATTTCTACAAAAACGCCAGCGACTGCGGGGCTGGCGCCGACAGGGCGTCACGCGGCAAGGCGCGATAGGGCGGGTCCACCAGCGTGGCTGTGGACCGCGCCAGGGTTGCTGGTCCACCGGCTCACGGGACCGGTGTATACCCCTTCGGGGTATGCATCTAATCCTGGCCGTCCGTAGTAGATCGGACGACGCAGGCGGCTCAGAGCGGCGCGAGGCGGCAGCGGGCGGCGGCGCCGCCCCCGGAGCACGGCGGCGCGCCATGGGAGTGGCTCGGGAACTCGTCGTCCAGGCGCTCCCGACCTCGGCTGGCGCTGCGGACTACACCAGACCGAAGCGGAGACGACGGCGAGTGCGATAGAAGGCTCGGCTTCGGTGGGGAGGCTCACCTCGGCGGAGTTCGACGGCGGTGGGATCTGCGAGGGGTAAAACACCTCCGGCGAGCTCGGGTTAGCGACTAAAGGGAGATAGAGGGCTAGGGGGTTCTTCGGGTGGCTGCGGCTCCTCCTAGGGACGCTCGGGTGAGGCTCAGGGCGGCTGGCGAGCTCTGCAGCGGCGATGAGGTAAGGGGCGCGAGCGGGAGGGAGGGAGGACGAGGGCTCTGCCCTGCCTTATATAGGGCTCGGGGTGAGCGGCGAGGAGTCGGGGAACTCCACCGAGCTCGACTTGGGGCCGGGTGGCCATAAGGGCCATTTACTTGGCCGTTACTGGGAGGGGAATGGTGCGGCGGCGGCGCACTACGCAGGAGGCGGGAGGTAGGGGAAGAGCCATCCGCTGATAGGCGGGGCCCAGGTGTCGGCGAGAGCGGGGAGGCGGGGTGCTGGGCCGCGCGGGGTGAGTGCGGCGGGCGCTGCACGCGGGCAAGCGGGCCGGGGTGCTAGGCCGGTGAGCGCGCGAGGGGGAGCGGGCCGCGGCTGGGGCGAGCCGGCGCGGGAGCGGGCCATGCTGGGCCGTGCGAGCGCAGGGAGAGGGGAGGGAGGGCGAGCGCGGGTTGGGCCGCTTCACCGGCCGGGCTGAAAAGGTGGGAGAGGGAGAAAGAAAAAGGAAAAAACTTTTCTTTTTATTTTAAAGCCAAAACTTGTCCAAATTCAAATCAGATTTGAATTCAAACCACACAACTCTACCCTACACTCAAACAAAATATTATGCTCCAGCATGAATGCAACAAAAATGTTTTTAAACCCCAACTCAATTCATTAATTCACCAAAAATTATTATTTGACCTATATGTTTCATGAAAAAAAAATCAATAAAGCCATATTAAATTCTATTTTCTCAAAAGCGATTTTCAGGGTGTCACACCCTTGCGTGGTGCACACAACTGATTCTTCTCCCCCTTAGTTGAACATGGGTGGCATGATTTGTCCAAATTCTCCCCCTTAGTTGAAAATGCACCATCAAGTAAAAATCCCTCCCCCTTAGAAAATGCACCATCAAAAAGTGCCAACAAGAGAATTTCTCCCACTTCCCAAAATGCATATGAGTTAAAATGCAAGTTAGCAACTTCAGGAATATAGTCAAGAGAATGGAAAGATGCTCTACACAGTATACCTCCAATGACGCAACTGAAGCACACATGCTAGCAAAGGCTCAAACTGATCATCAAATATGAAATATGAACATATGAGCAAAGTGAGCAATTTTAGCCAAAAGGATTCACCGTCAAAATAGCACTAGACAAGTATAGACAGGAAGTCAAACAAGTGCTAAGCATGTATACAAGTTGAACTACCCCTAGCAAAGTTCAATCATCATGCTATAGAATGAAACATAGACTTGTCTATCCAGATTTTATCGGAGTTGCAGCGGTTAAATTACACAAGTTTAAATTTCAGCATGTGAGTGCGAGAGGTTGAAAGCTTATCTTGCCTAACTTTTCAACTGTGCGAAGCCTATGCAGAAGCAATCAGAAGCTTAAAGCAATAGTTTCGATCATACACTACACAGCTCAAGTTTAACTCAAAGTGCAATGAGAAACAGTCTCGAAACTGTGATGTGTTGACAAGCAATCCCATCTCGATCTTTCCAATTTACTTGACTTGGTTCAAATTTTAAAGCAGTATATGAACAGACCAAGCAAGTGAATGACTCAGAACTAGAGACATAGCAACCTAGCATATATGAGAAGCACAAGTGATTTCAACACATTGTACACATACTAGTTGCACATCTCGATGGTGAACATTTTCAGGTTTTAAGTTCATTAAACAAGTTCACCATTTAAAATAGCTCAGCTCATAGCATGTATTAGTGATCAGTAAGAGCATAAGCTACAAGCATCAACATATAGCATCAGAGCATACTGAACAGAGCAAAATTACATTCTAAAGATTATATAAATGAAGCTCAGAATGGAAAAGCGTATGCAAGATGAAATGTATAAAAGATGCAAGAAGAAACCAATTGAAGGAACAGAGAAACGAAAAGTCAGTTTATGATACAAGATCCAAAATGTTTCCCCCATCTAAAAGGGGAAACACACACCAAGCTCACCTCTCAACCGAGCAAAAGTTGATTGGTCCAAAGGCTTGGTGAAAATATCAGCCAACTGATGATGAGTATCGACATGGCGAAGGTCAATATCACCCTTCTCATAGTGGTCTCACAGAAAATGAAAGCGCACATCAATGTGTTTGGTCTTCGAGTGCAGCACGGGATTCTTAGCAACGCTAATAGCACTCGTGCTGTCACAAAGCAAGGGAACACGAGAAAAGCTCAGACCAAAATCACGCAAACTGGCCATCATCCAGAGTAACAGGGAACAGCAGCTAGCCGCAGCAACATACTCAGCCTCTGTGGTAGACTGGGCTACACTAGACTGCTTGCGAGAAGACCACGATACATGAGAAGAACCAATAAACTGGCAAGTCCCAGAAGTGGACTTGCGATCAATACGACAACCAGCAAAATCGGCATCGGAATAACCGCAAAGCGAGATGGTGGAGGAAGCAGAATACCAAATCCCAAATTCTGGAGTGAAGGATAAGTACCTGATTATGCGCTTAACCGTCTGATGGTGAGAAGTGCGCGGCGACGACTGAAATCGCGCACACAGACACACCGCGAACTGGATGTCCGGGCGTGTTGCCGTCAGGTAGAGCAGCGATCCGATCATACTCCGGTACTCCTTCTGGTCCACGGCTTCTCCATCCACATCCGCATCCAGGGCCGCCGTGGTCGGCATGGGTGTTGGAAGAGGCTTGGCCTCACCCATGTCGAACTTCTTCAGGATGTCCTTGGTGTACTTGCCCTGGTGCACGAACGTCCCCTCTCGGGATTGCTTGATTTGCAACCCGAGGAAAAATGTCAACTCGCCCATCATGCTCATCTCAAACTCCCTACTCATAGTGTCTGCAAACTTGGCAACGAAAGCGTGAGAAGAACCACCGAAAATGATATCATCCACGTAAATCTGGACCAAGAGTGAGTCATTGCCTTGCTTGAGAAGAAAAAGCGTTTTATCCAGACATCCCATTTTAAAACCCTTAGCAAGCAAAAAGGTTTTCAACCTATCATACCAGGCTCTAGGGGCTTGTTTCAAACCATATAAAGCTTTGTGAAGTTTAAAAACATGGTTTAGAAACTTGAGATTTTCGAAACCGGGGGGTTGTCTCACATACACTTCCTCTTCTATGTAGCCGTTTAAGAAGGCACTCTTGACATCCATTTGAAAAAGTTTGAACCCTTTGGATGCAGCAAAAGCCAAGAGAATCCTAATTGCCTCCAAACGAGCTACAGGAGCAAAAGTCTCCTCATAGTCTATCCCCTCCTTCTGACTATACCTCTGGGCAACTAGTCTGGCCTTGTTTCTCACAACATGGCCATCCTCTCCTTGTTTGTTTTTGAAAACTCATTTTGTCCCAATAGGATGACAATCAGGAGGAAGAGGAACCAAAACCCAAACCCGATTTCTTTCAAAATTTTCCAACTCCTCATGCATGGCATTGACCCAATCCGGATCAGATAAAGCATGTCCAACATCTCAGGGTTCAAAATCAGCAACGAATGCAGAATGAGCAAAGTGAGAGATTTACTGTGACCTTGACCGAGTGACACGTTCGCCGATGCTGCCGATCATCTGCTGAGGGGGGTGTTGGCGCTGGATGTGTCATGGCGCCTCCCAGGCGGATGTAGCCTCCCCCTCAACAGCAGTTGGTGCCCCCTCAGGTACAAAAGGTACCGCTCGAGGTGGCGGATCCCACGGCCCCCATGAGGAAGAGGTGTCGGGGCCATGAGTCATAGTAGAAGCCGCTCCATGCGGCACAGCAGGTGGAGGGGGTGCTGGATCATCCATACCTTCAGCACCCTCGTCCTCGTCATCAAAAAGAGGCTCACCAACCTCGTGATCACCTACACGCTCAAAACGAGAAGAAGGACAAACCATGGTCTCAACAAAGGTGACATCTGATGTCTCCATGACTCGGTTAGTATCAAGGTTAAGTACACGATAAGCTCGAGTGTGAGTGCCATAACCCAAAAACACACCGTCAGAGGAACGAGACTCAAACTTGTCCAAGTTGCCCTTTTTGAGTATAAAATAATGGCAACCAAAAACTCGAAAATAACTCATCTTGGGCAGTTTTCCAAAACGCAACTCATAAGAAGTCTTTTTCAAGAAAGCTCGGAGAAAAATGCAATTTGAAATGTAGCATGCAGTGCTCATGGCTTCGGCCCAATATCGCTTTGGAGTCCTATGCTCATCGAGCATCGTCTTGGCCATCTCTACAAGGGTCCGATTCTTCCTCTCTACAACACCATTTTGAGGCGGTGTGTAGGGGGAAGAAAACTGATGCTCTAAGCCCAAAGAGTTACAAAACTTCTCAAAATCTGAATTCTTGAATTCGGAACCATTATCACTCCTAATAGCTTGCATCGAGTTCAAAGGGAACTCATTCTGAAGATGCAAAATCAGATTGCGAGCAAAGGAGAAAGTCTCGATCTTCTCAGCTAAAAAGAAGACCCACGAATATCTCGAAAAGTCATCAACAACAACAAGCACATACCACTTCCCCCCAACTGAGCTCACCCGAACCGGACCAACAAGGTCCATGTGCAAAAGCTCTCCAGTGCGCTTGGTCATGACCTGAATCACTGGATGGTGGGGAGCTGCAACCATCTTCCCATGTCTACATGAGTGGCAAACAAGATCCTTCTCTATATGCAACTTGGGCAATCCTCGGATTAGGCCAAGTGAACTAAGCCTTGCAAGCAAGTCAAAGCTCAAGTGTCCAAGTCTCCTATGCCACTTCCAAAGATCAGAGGAGGAAGGTCCAGCCACAAGACAACAAGAAGTGCCAAAAAACTCTAAGAAATTCGCATGAAAGACTTTTCCAAAGGGCGAAATCATTCATACAAGATTGCCCTGAAGATCCAAAATACGACTGAGATTCGGTTTAAAACGAATCTCATAGTCACCATCGAAAAGTTGCGAAACAGAAAGAAGGTTAAAATGCAAGTTAGAAACAAGAGCAACATCGCGCAACACAAAGTGCTCATTAACTCGCACCGACCCACGAGACAAAACCTTACCTTTGCTATTGTCGCCGAAGGTGATAAACTCCTTTCCGGCGACTGGACTAAGACTGGAGAACCACTTGGCATTTCCGGTCATATGCCTTGAGCAACCGGAATCCACCAACCAAACGTTCTCCAATCGTTTTACCTACATCAATAAAAAGACATAGGGTGAGCATACGGTCCAACACTGGGGTTAGTGAAGGGGAAAACCAGTGTTGGGCCGACTGCTCAAAAGAACGGTTAGCAGAAAAACCATTCCTAGCACGCCTACGGGAGGAGCGATCACCACGCTGAGGAAAACGTGGTCCGCTGGGGAAAGAGCGCTCATCGCGATACTCAAAACGCGGTGGAGGGAAACGCTCAACAAAGCCTCTGCCACGGGGTCCGTAGCCTACAAAGTCAGGACCTCGTCGGGCAACACCTCCCTGACGCCGAGGACCTTGAGGCATTGCACCTCTAGGCCTAGCAGCTCTCCTTGGAGCTCTCCTCTGAACATTCGGCACATGTACATCATGGAAAGGATGGTACATGTCTAGGTTGTTCATCTCCCTTCCACGGCGCGCCTGTCTCTTGCGCCGAAAGCAGAACTCACTCAAGTGTCCATCTCTCCCACAGTGCTCACAATGGTACCTCACCGCTCTCACAGGGGGTTGTTGGTACTCACGGTAGTGGATGTGAATCACTTTGCCCTTTTGTGGCATAAGCTCCCCCTTGATGGATGGCATGGTGTCCAACTTTTTTTTCAGGTGGTTGGGCTTGGGATGCCATGTCTGCTTCTTGGGTGGAGCTCTCGGAGGTTCCACAAATACACCATCCTTGGTGTTAGGCTTAAAAGGCTCTTTGGGTGGAATCTTGGTAAGCTTGGGAGTAGTGGTGGAGTTGGGCTTCTCACATGGGTTCAGACCACTCGACTCTCCAATCTTCCCAAAAGTTGACACATCAACACCCAGAGCAAAACCTACACCTGGACTTCCTGAAACACGCTTAAATTGGGAGGTCATCATCCCAAGCTGCGGCTCACCACAAGACACCCATGACAAGATGGTCCGAAGGTATGTGTTTTCCTCCTCGGTTTGCATCTTGTCATGCTTCACATTGGCTATCTCCATCTCCAGGCCCTCACACAGAACACACCTGGACACACAAGTGCTACCCGAGCTGGCCTTCTCAAGAGACACAATCTTGGCATTCTTCTCTGCCAACTCAGTTTGCAAGCCAGCACAAGACTTGCACGCACCCAACAACAAGGATCTAGCCTTCAGCTCATCCACCTCTCCTACCAATGCTACATACTTACCTCTCAAAGTGAGAAGGCCAGTCATGTGCGTGGTGCACATCTCGCACTCCTCCTCATCGGTAACAACGACGGTGAACTTGACAGATTCAAGTTCCTTCACCGTATCCTCCCACTTCTACCTAAACTCCTTGCGCTCTCTAGCAGCACGCCTAAGCAACTTATCCTGACTAAGGAGCGCAACAGTAAGCTTCTCGACCTCAGCAGAAAGCTCATCGGGAGTCAGAGATACCTGGGAGGTGTCGTCGTCATCGTCGTTTCGAGGAGTGTCCTCCAGCTCGCCGTCGACCTCCTTTCCGAGGGCCATGGTGCAGAAGCCCTCGTCGTCGGCGAAGAAGCAGAGACCGTTGAGCTTGTCCTCGATCTTCTTCTTCTTCTCGGACTCGTCGTCGCTTGAGGAAGCGGAGTCGTCATCCGAGTCGTCGACGTCGCTGAGCGTGGCGAAGAAAGCACGCTGCTCAGCCTGGGCCTTCTCCAAGTACTTGGTCTTGATGTACTCCTTGTTGAAGCCACCCTTTCGCTTGTGCTTCGCGGGGACATACTTCTCCTTGCGCTTGCCGGAGTCATACTTGTGCCCATGATCCCCCTTCCCAGAATGTTTGTTCTTCTTGGGACAGTTGACGATGAAGTGGTCAGGGTTGCAGCACTCGAAACAGCCCGAGCGTCCTCCTCTGCGGCGACTGTTCATGCGGTTGTTGTGGAACCGCGAGAACCGGTTGGCAAGCAAAGCCAACTCATCGTCTCCCAAAGACTCCAACTGCTCCTCTGTGACAGAAAGAAGAGAATGCAAAGCAAGGCCTCCAGAGGGGTTAGCAGAAGAGCCAGAAAGCAAAGCCATCGACGGGCCAGAAGGATTTTCATAAGAAGCCCTCGCCATGGCATCGATCTCACTGGACTTGAGCTTACTAAAGAGCTCGTCGCATGTGAGGGTCTCATAGTTAGGCAATTCGATGATCGCCTGAACCTTGGAATCCCACACCGACCGATCGAGAGTATGCAAAAGCTTCAAAGCTCTCTCATGATCGTCGAAAGGCAACAACTCCTTGTTAGCTCTCATCCTGTTGACAATCACCTGAAAGCGAGCAAATAAACTCTCTATGCTCTCGCCAGGCATATGTCGTAAGTTCTCGTACTCTCCCTTGTGCGACTCGTAGAGATGGGTTTTGACTTGAGAGGTTCCCTCATGGAAGCGCATGAGGGATGCCCAAATCTCCCGAGCCGTAGTGAGGTGAGAAACGCGATCAAACTCTGTCATGCTCAAGCATGAGAAAAGAGCATTACGGGCTCGGCTATTGGCATCGTGATCATCGATCTAACGCTGAGTCACATGAGCAGCCAAGACCACGTAATCGGCAGAGTTGCAAATATCCCAAATGGAAGCACCCATACTCTGCAGAAAGGCTGACATGCGTATCTTCCAATACGCATAGTTGGTCCCATCGAAAAACGGCGGTTTGCCCACGCCGCGATCCATGTCGCCTTCTGTGGATCTAGAACCGGCTAAGGTAGAAGATCCTTAACCTGCTCCGATACCAATTGAAGGATCGAAAGTGCTACTAGAAAGCGACCAGAGAGGGGGTGAATGAGAGCTTCAAATTTTCCTTTCGGAAACTTGTCGCCACTGTCCCGAGAATCAACCCCAAAAGCGAAACCTATGCGCATGATGTCCACGACCCAAGAGAATGGGTGGATGTTCCCTAGGAACACAGCGGGACACCACCACAAAAATTCCCTCGCCCAAGTTCACGCACATCAACTAGTGACATGATTTTCCCATTGATCATTCTCTCTCTACGTTGTTCCGTTTGTAAAACCATTTGAATCAACTTGTTCTTTATAGTGAGGAGATCACTTTCACCGAAGGAATTTACCTCAATCCTCACGAACAAGTAGATCGATTGGTTTTCGTTTTAGATCAACTTTTCTCCCCTCTCCTCGAATTTCTTCGATTCATCGATTTGGAGATAGGTTCGAGCCATGATCTCTTAAGAGTAGCTCACTATCCTCCTTGTGACTCATCTCACCAAGTTTGATCCCTAGAGGATTTGTTTTGGGTGAGATCAAGTCGAATCGGTGGACGAACAGGCATTTTCGGGGTGACCGGACGCTGGCCACGGGGTGACCGGACCCTGACCCTGTGCGTCCGGTCGTTGAAGGCCGAGCATAACCAGTTCTGCGAACTGACCGGACGCTCTATGATTGAAGGATCGAAAGTGCTACCAGAAAGCGACCAGAGGGGTGGTGAATGGGAGCTTCAAATTTTCCTTTCAGAAACATGTCGCCACTGTCCCGAGAATCAACCCCAAAAGCGAAACCTTTGCGCGTGATGTCCACGACCCAAGAGAATGGGTGGATGTTCCCTAGGAACACAGCGGGACACCACCACAAAAATTCAGGCTATTTTGTAAAGCGAGAAGCCCGATTTCTGTAGAGCACGAAGTCAGGAATCCAACGCAACAAGCGGATCTCAAATCGAAAGTCGGACGAACAAACTACGGACGAAAACGTGCCGAACTGCACTGACCGGACTCACTGGAGTGTCCGGTCAGCAGGGATCGGAAGCGTCCGGTCCAACAAAATCCGTTTTGGACCCTCTCTATTTCTGACCGGACTCTGGGTGAACGTGCGTCCGGTCAGGTCTGCAGCGTCCGGTCAAAAACAGCCAATTAGTGAACAGGAACAGGGTCAAGTCCGGTAAGAATGTGTTCGAGCGTCCGGGCAAGAACCAAAAAGACACAATGCAAACATTCAACGACCGGACTCACTGCCCTAGCGTCCGGTCGTCCCGAGTCAGCGTCCGGTCACCCCGCAGCAGCACTGTTCGTCCACCGATTCGACTTAAACTCACCTAAAACGAATCCTCTAGGGATCAAACTTGGTGAGAAGAGTCACAAGGAGGATAGTGAGCTATCTCTAAGAGATCATGGCTCGAACCTATCTTCAAATCGATGAATCGAAGAAATTCGGGGAAAGGAAGAAAAACTTGACCCAAAATGAAAATCGATCGGTCTCCTAGACTGTGAGGATAGAGGTGAATTCCTTCAGTGGAAAGAAGTGCCTCACGACCTAGAACAACTTGGTTCAAATGGATTTGCAAAAGACAAACCGAGCAAAGAGATCGAACGACGGGAAAAACATGCAGAAAAAGTAATTCGCAAGGAATACAATCAAAACACGAAACACAACCATGGAATTGCAACCGTGTGGCTACCACATGCTACAATAGTGAGGTCACGGCCTCACGTCCTCAAAAATCTCACGAGCACAGAGGTATTGGTCTCTTCTCTTTGGATCTCAGGTTCGCTACAGCAGGGATGTGGGAGAGCAGGAAACCCTAGAAGCAAAAGAGCAAAATGACTGAGATGGATGGGGAGGTGGGTGTCTCCCCCTACTTATCCTAATTCTAACTATTCCTAATTCCCACTCTACCCCTAACTAGTTATAGAGCGAGCCAGCTAAACCATAAGGTTATTCTGGACCAACTCGATGGTTGGTGGATCCGACGGCCACGCCCGCACAACTGGTAGCGTTGCCTTGACGCAACCTCACCGATTGCCGCCACGTGCCGCCACCGCTCCGCCGTCCTTTTCCCGGACGTCGCACCCCCGGTTTTGTGGCCCAAACCGAGAAACCAGCCTTCACAGCCAACCCCCGGTTTTGTGGCCCAAACCGGGAAACCAGCCTCCATGTCCATCCCCTGGTTTTGAGGCCGAAACCAGGAAACCCGCCAGCGCCCAGGTTTTGAGGCCCAAACCTGGAAACCGTCCTCAGCCCGAGTTTTGTGGCCAAACTCGAAAACCAACCACGCCCTGAGAACATATATGATGAATGATTGACTTTGATGAGGAAGGTTTGAGGCTTTTCCCGGTTTAGTCCATATCTCGCTATGCGCTTAATGTTTATGACTAACCGGTGGCGTTGAGTTGTGGTGTTTATGTGTTGGTGTGCGTGTGCGACATGTGTCTCTTGGCTGTGTTGATGTGCAGGTGTAGAGCTCGGATACAGTGGTCAATGGCGAGGTGAAGGTCAAGTAGAGACGTGTCGTGCCGACGGACCGGGAGTGGTGAAGGATGGGCGTGCCGTGCGGCGGACGTGCCATGCCGATGTACCCAGAGCGGTGAAAGGCGGACGTGAGGCTTGGACTGACGGACCAGAGGGCCAGAGGACCAGCTGTGGTAGCTGGCACGTGGCATCGACAAGCGAGAGCACATGGGATGTGCGATGCATCGGCCGAGTCGGGAGGAAGACGATGGCGTCGTGGCACTTAGCGGGAGGTCGGACACGGGCTTGCGTGCAGCGCAAGTGCCGTCGGCCAAGTCAAGAAGGAAGGCGAAGGCGTTGTGCCCGGCGTGGAGGCTGGACATGCATCGGCATCGGTGCCGGTGGTCGGGGTGTGCGAACCACATCCCGTCTACGGCGCGGGTTCGGTAGCTGAGCCTCAAAATGCTACCCTCGACGGTTTCCAAGTTTGGGCCTGAAAACTCGGGTGGCTGGTTTCTGAGATTGGGCCTCAAAACTCGGGATGGACGGTTTCCAAGTTTGGACCTCAAAACCTGGACTTGCGGGTTTCCGAGTTTGGGCCTCAAAACTCGGGGTGGACGGTTTCCAGGTTTGGGCCTCAAAACCTGGGCTGGCAGGTTTCCCGGTTTGGGCCTCAAAACCAAGGGAAGGTCCAAAAGGACGGTCGACGCGTGGCGGCATGGACAGGCTGGCGCGGCGGCGAAGCTATCCACGAGGAAGGCACGGTGGTCGACATGACGGCACGTGGCAGCATCAGGGAGGTCGCGTTGAGGCAAAGCTACCGGATGTGCGGGCGTGGCCGTTGGATGAAACTGCTAGGGTTGGACAGTTTTACCCCTGGGGGGTATTTGGGTTGAGTGCTTAATGTAAGGGCGTTTTGGTCTTGGGACGTGCGCCTATATATAAGAGGGGGCTACCAGGGCAGCCGTATCCTAGGGGGAATCCTTGGAGGTGTCTCTCTCATTTTGTTCATGTGAGAGAAGGCTAGGGTTAGGGAGAGTTGGCTCTTGTTCTTGAGCTTTTTGCCATCCAAGCTTTGAGTTGCTAGGAGTGGCTTGTAGCCCGACACCAAGTGATTAATGAATCATCCATTCCTCTTAATCCAAGGATCAAATTCGTGGTTGAATTCGCGTTTTGAATTTGTTCTTCGCGTTCTTCTTTTCTCCATGATTTTCCCCTCTCTCGATCTCCCTCTACGCTGCGTCTTTTGCGATTCCGTTTGAATCAACTTGTTTTTTGATGTGAGGAGAATATTTCCACCGGAGGAATTCATCTCTATCCTCACGAACAAGTAGATCGGGTCGAAATCGTTTTTGTTCTTTGTTCTTCCCCTTGTCTAGTGTTTTTCGGATTTCTCATGGATTAGTTGGGTTGAAGCGATGATATTCTAGGATTAGCTTCCCAACACGGAGAACACTTGTGTTTGGTTGCAGCCCCGTTCGATTTGGTGAAGATCCAATCGATTTTGGTTTTGTCCCGTGAGGATTTTGGGGTCTCTGGTCAGTGGCGGAATGTCCGACCCCCCAGTGGCGGACTGTCCGGCCATCGGGCTCGGCCAGACCAGAACAGCGCAGCGCGCACTGCTCACGGTCACTTTGACTGGCGGACAGTCTGCCGTTGAAAGGCGCGGACAGTCCGCGAGTCGCGCAGGGTGAGGCCAGCAGCGTAGCTGTCTTTGCAACTTGGTCGGCGGACAGTCCGCCGTACAAAGGCGCTGACAGTCCGGGAGTCTCGCAGGGAGGGTTCAGTAGCTATGCTGATTTGGCCTTTTGACCAGCGGACAGTCCGCCATGGTTTCGCGGACAGTCCGCCCCTGACGCGGACAGTCCGGCACCAGCATCCCAGATAGTCCGCGAATCGGCTATAGGTTGGTTTTAAGTGCTTTTGCTCTCCTGGCTTTTCGGCTTCGCTTCCGGACTTCTCGTTTCCTCCTAGAGTTCACCTAGGAACCTCTCTAACTATCTTTGCTACGTGTTAGCATAGGTATTTGGAGGAATTCCGACGTAGCCCTCTATCTACGTTCGAGAGTCGGTTTTTGAGGCCGAACTTGACTCGGAGTTTTGGGAGTTTTGGTTTGCTCCCTTGTGTGGTGCATCGTTGTGATCCTAGGGATCATCCACCTTCTTTCTAGGGTCGTGGGCATCACGGTTGAGTCCGAAGCTTTTGGGGTTGTTTTTATTGGGACAGAGGTTGTAATTTCTGAGAAGAAATTTTAGGCTCCCATTCACCCCCCCCCTCTGGTCGCCTTGCTTTAGCATTTTCGGTCCTTCAATTGGTATCGGAGCCAGTTAAGGATCTCTCTACCTTAACCGGGTCCGGATCCGCGAAGGCGACCTTTTGAGAGCGGTTTTGTTTCCGACTTTGTTTGTCGAGGTATTGAGCTTTTGTTTGGCTAACACTAACGGTGCTTTTGGATGTAGCACCAAGTTCTTCTTCAAGTATGTCTGTGTCTTTTGGTTTGAATGTTTCCAAGGACGACATCTTGGGAAGAAGGAGGAGTGCAGTTGATGATAGGGATCGCGAGGTGAACGATCTGCTGAACCTTCTACAACATGATGAGCTTTCACCAGAGGATCTCCTACGTCAACTTGGCAAGGCCAAGAGAGGTACACTTGCTTGTGGTCTTGTGGCTTTGCACAACTTATATGAGGCTTGCTCTAGGGATGATGAGCTTTGTGATACCTTGCGTAGAAAGGTAGAAAAATTAAAATGCTCCATTGCTAAGTTGAAGTCTAGTGCCTCTTTGCCTTGCACCTCTTGTAATGACATGGTTAGGAAGAATGATGAGCTAGGCTTTTCTCTTGCTAGCTTAAAATCTGAGAATGAATTGTTGAAATCAAATGCTTCCAAACCATGTTTAGTTTGCATTGACTTGCGCAAGTACCTTGATTATGCTAAAACTGAAATAGCCTTGCTAAAGTCAAATGCTTTGTCACCATGTGATTCTTGTGAATCTTTTGTTGCTAGACTTAGAGAATTAAGCTTGATTCACAGGACATGTATAGATGATCTCGAGCATGCTAGGGCTGAAGTTGTTTAATTAAATTCTAAGCCTTGTAGCTCATGCTCTTTAAATAAAAATGCTTGCCTTACTTCTTGTGCTATTCATGATTCTTTGCTTGATGTGAATGGTGATGTTCCTTCCACCGATTTCATGTGCACATCATGCATTGATTTAGAAAAAGAAGTTTTGGCTTTGAAAGTTTTGCGCGATGATATGAGCGCTAAGTTGGTTGAGCACAATGATATGAGTGCCAACCTTGAGAAGGAGATTGAGCTCTTGCGTACCACATATGCCGAGTGCATTGAAAAGGAGATGGAAAACTTGAGAAACACTCCTTGTGGTACTTGTGACCACCTCATGTTTGAAAATGAGGTTTTGGCCAAAAGATGCAAGAGCCTTTGTGCTAAGTCGTTTGAGTCACGCATTTCTTCCAACTCCGATGTTGATGTTTCCAAGTCTGCATCTTTGCAACCGGAGTTGAGTTCTTGTGTTGCGCGTGAGTCTTTTGACGATAGCACTTGTACCAAGGTTTCGAATAGCTCTTTCATAGCTACTCCTAACCTTGTTGGTTCTTCGAGTGATGTCCAAGGGACTTCTCTTGACAAAGGTGCTTCTCACATTTTTGGGACCCGTGCTCCCAATCCGGTTTTCCATTGCACCTTTTGCAAGAAGGATGGACACTCATTCGATTTTTGTTTTCGCCGTGTCAAGCACGAGCGGCGTATTCGAGCTAAGGCTTTTAGGAAGCCGCGTAGCCTTTCCCATGGCACGTGTGCTCCGAGTGTTGGCACTAAGTTGAATGTTGATGCTTCTTGTTCTAAGTCCCAAGGGACTTCTCACTTGTCGGAGAATGGTGTGCCTTCCAGTAGGCCTTTGTACCATTGCTCTTTTTGTGAGAAAGATGGGCATCAAGAAAGCTTTTGCTATCGGCGTGCCAAACATTTGCGCCAAGCTCGCTCTTCTAGGAAGATGGTGGTTCATAGCCCTTCTCATGGCATGAATGCTTGTGCTCCTAGTAAGAAGCCCCTCTTTGTTGATGGGTTCTATGACTCCTTTTCTAGTGGGTTAGGTCATGATCGTGGACATGCCTCTAGTGCTTCTTCTCTTGGTCCACGTCATGCTTTTCATGGTGCTTCTATTGGTTCTTCTACAAAAACCATGGAAGATGTTTGCCTCTTTTCCCGTGGTACGACTCGTTCTTCTCCTCGAGTTGTCCTTTTGAGGAATGCTTCCAAGGGCGTTTCACATTGGCATTTGAACCAACACTTGCATCATGCTAATCCACATGATAAGTTGAGATTCGTGACCAAGTCTTGGGTTCCCAAGTACATGCTTGCTAACCCTTCAGGATCCAAGACTCGGGTTACTTTGTCCTCTTGTGTGTAGATTTGAGGACGCAGGGTGGAGAACATGCGTCTGATGGGACTTGGTCTTTTAGATGTGATCAAGATTTGATGGTTCTCTACACCCCTCTTAGTTTTGCCTCCAAAGAGGCTTTTATAGCTTGGTGAGCATTCTTTTACACTCATACCTTGTACATTTCTAGTCTATGTCTAGTGGTATGAGATGGTTCTTCATGTGCTCACTTGTATAGTCCTTGCATGTACATTTTTCTTTTGTGTCATGTTTCGTTTAGTCTAGCATGTGCTATCTCTTGTATATCATGTCATGCTAGTCTTATGTACAGCATCGGTGGTTAATCCACTTTTCATGCTAGTCTGTGATCCTCATGAACATTATGCCATGCTTTTCCATACTTCTCCATGAGCTTTACATGTAGAGGTATGATGTTCATTAGGTATCACTTTTCAGGTGCTAGTTTTTTGTAGCTACATGTATCCTGTTGATATGATTAGTTTGAGCACTAGCCTTTCCACAATTTTATCATGTTACATGCTTTTGGGTCTATTGCTATCATTATCTTGCATTGTAGCATGTGTTGAGGTTTAGGCTGTGTTTGGGTTGATCATGTCTCTAGGTTGCATTTTGCTCCATAGTACTTTATCCTGTTGCATGGTAGTCTTGTCTAGTTTGGATTCAGATCTTCTTGCGGTATCATTCATAGGTAGACCTCTTTTTGTTGAGAGTTCACCTTATGCTTATTATGTGACTAACCGCTGCGTGGAGACCCTGAGGTCACACTAGACGAGACAATGTCTTGTGTTTCTTCTGCTTTTGAGTGTGCAGGAGAACAGGAGCCAGGAGAGAGCATTTCGGCTCATGGACCCGATCCCTCTTCTTCCACGACTTGGGGTTCCGTTCGAGCAGTTCTCCAGTGAGCACTAGCTGCACCTATGGGAGCGACAACATCAGGCGAGGGGGAGACGACTTCGGCGAGGCAGGTGCCCCGAAGATTTCAGCAGATTCAGGCGTCCCCTCGAGTATCACACCAGCAAGCGGTCATGCGTATCATGAGGTACCCCGACACACTTCTGAGTTTGGTTTCTGGTACTCTTCTTCTCCGACCCCTTTCTGCTGTGTGGCCTTTTTGATGTGGATTTTGCTGGCTGTCGCTTGAGCATTTCTTGGCTCTTTATTTGTGTCTTTGGTGCGTGTTTCCTTTTTAGTTGGGGAAGCATTTTGCTTGTTGTATCTTAGTTGGGCTTCTCTGATACCCTTTTGTTTTGGGTTTTTTCTTTTTAGGCTAGTTTTGCTTTGTCTTTGATAGACTAGCTTTTGCATGCATTTCATCATGTATTCTAGTGCATTTTAGAGCTTCATGTTTAGAGCAATGAGAATGAGATTATGCTCTTTATGGTATGCCCTGTTTATTCATGATGATGCTTGTAGCTTAGGCTCTTTTTGATCACTTGATACATGTTATGAGCTAAGCTATTTTTGATAAATGGTGAACTTGACTAATCAACTATGAAATTTTTAATTTGTTCACCATTGAGATTGGCAACTAGCATGGGTAGGATGTGTTGAGATCACTTGTGCTATCTTTTGTATGCTAGGTTGCTATGTCTCTTGCACTGAGTCATTCACTTGCTTGGATTGTTCATATTTACCTTGTGCTTAAAATTTGATCCAAGTCTAAGTGAAATGAAAAGATCGAGATGGGATTGCATGTGTCAGCACATCACGGTATCGAGACTGTTTCTCATTGCACTTTTGAGTTAAACTTGAGCCGTGTAGTGTAAGACCGAAACTGGTGCTTTAAGCTTCTGATTGCTTTTGTTGCATAGGCTTAGCCCGGTTGAAAAGTTAGGCAATGACCATGTTTTCAACCTCTCGCAATCACATGCTTTAATTTGAACTTGTGTTAATACCGCTGCAAATTCCGATAAAATTTGAAAATAACACAAGTTTATGCTTCATTCTATGGCATGATGATTGAACTTTGCTAGAGGTAGTTCACCCTTTATACCTGAGTTAGCACTTGGTTGATTTCCTGTCTATCCATGCTAAGTGCTATTTTAGTGGTGAACTCCTTTTCAAATGGCTTAAAACTGCTCATATGCTTAATTGTTCATATTTCGTATTCATTTGATCAGTTTGAGCCTTTGCTAGCATTTGTATTGATTGCTACACTTTCAGGGCAGCACCCTTTTGAGCATCTTTTCATTCTGATTGCTATTCACTTGAAGCTGTTGCATTGTGCATATCATGCATTTTTAGCTTAGTGTACATACCCCCAGCTCCGATACACTTTGTGGTCACTTTCACTGCTTTTCATTGCCCCCATATGCTTTTGGTTGATGACTTGTCTTTTATTTTGTGTCAACTTTGTGAGAAATGTTGAAACCCCTCAGCATGTTCCCTTTTGTCAAGGGGGAGAAGCTGTTTGCAAGGGGGAGCTTATATGTTGGCACAAAGGGGAGAGTCATGCATTTTTGGGGAGAGCTTTGAGCTAGGGGGAGTTTAGTTCTTTTATGTTCTTCTTCAATTGGTATAGCCCTTTTATGTGTTTCAATTGGTATCCATCTTTTTGTATGGAGTGTAATTGGTGTCATGAGTTGTGTCGCATAGCTTTTGTGTATAGGCTTGTTTTCAGGGGGAGTTGTTTTGTTTTGCAACTTCTCCGCAAGCTCCGAATGTTTGTGCTCCCTTTGGTTTGAGATCATTTTTGTGTTTTCTCAGTTGGTATCGAGCCTGCTAGTCGTGTTGAGCCGTTTTGCCTCTGTCTTGAGGGACTACCAGTTTTTGCTTGGTATTTTCAATTTGTATGGAGCCTTTAGCTAGTTGCGTCGAGCCTCTTTGCCTCTGTCTTGAGAAACTAGCTGTTTTCACCAATTCTTGGCTGTTTGTGATCAGTTTTGAATTCTTATGCGTTGATTCAGCCTCAATTGGTATCGAGCCTTGAGCTAGTGGTGTTGAGCCTTTTCTGCCTCTTCTTGAGGACTAGCTCATTTTTGACTTGGTTGTGTCGAGTCGTTGCCCATGTCTTTGGGAACCAAGTTTTTCGCTCTGTGTGATCGAGTTTTGCTCTTTGATGAGTTGTTGCTCGGATCCCTTGCTTGGTCGCGTTGAGCCGTTCCCCATGTCTTTGGGGACTGTTGACACCTCGGGTGGCACGCAGAAGAAACCGCAAGCGCACGGCTGTTAGTTGTAGCTTTTCACCTCAGAGTATTCCGGGGTATCGAATCCACGAGGAACGCGAAGTGATTTTGAGAAAACTAGGGGGGTAAGGATATCTAGAATAGATGAAGGGAACGGGCACTATCTACTAGGGTAGATCCTAGTTCTATTAGACTTCTAGTGATTTAAGTTCTTTACTAGTGTACTGTGGGCGTACTAGCCTTTACCACTGACTTAGGTTGAACGCTAGCACAACGAACCCTACTATTAAACTAGACCAACTACGTGGTGGAATTCAAGGCGCACAGGGCTGTCACCACCTGCTTGCTACCACAGCTATCCGGGGGCCTAGCCATATTCACTAGCAATATATAGCCTAAGTACCACACTTAATCTATATACTACTACTACTAGCCCTGTACTAGAACTAGAGCACTTGAAACTAATATCAAGCAATGAAACAAACACACAAGTAATGAAAGTAAATACTTGAAGATAAAATAGATACTAAGTTACCAAAGTTGAAGCGCAGAGCAGAGTGAAGCAGAGGTCTCCGACAACTCCGGAACTCTCCAGACTTCTACTCTTCTCCTCTCTAGCTCCTCTTCTAGTGAGGCACTCACACTCTCTCTAATCTCTCTAACATAGCAAGTGTGCTACTCTAACCAACTGGTGGGGAATGGTGTGAGGCTCTCCGAATGAGAGCTCAAGGGGCCTATTTATAGTGCTAGGAAGCTTGGGGGGTACTTATAGAGTGAGGGGGAGGTCGGTTAGGGTTTAGGGGGTGACGCCCGCCACGAAACCCTGGCGTCCGCCACCTCTCAGCCGTCCATTGCAACCGCCATTCATCCAACGGTCTTCATTTGCTCTCCCAAGTCGGTTTGAGGGCCGGTTAGGGTTTAGACACGTGTCCAAAGCCCACTATCCAGGTGACACTCTTCTTAGCCCTTAGATCAAACCGCCTTAGTGTGCAATGGCCAAGATTTGAGCTTGAGGTGACTCCCACGGATCGATGACGTGGCTTGGGCCACTTTTGGCACGAGTGACCTGGCGGCCGCCAGTAATAGGTGGCGGCCGCCACCTTGCTCAGGCCCAAATGGGCCCGAGTGGCTTGGCCATGCTCCTGGTACTCTTGTTTGGCCCAAATTCCATTATTTTCTACATTAAGATAAGAAACTATGCACATGTGGAAATAGGTTAGTTATAAACCAAATCTTCTACTTTTTATGTTGTTTTACCTTGGTTTTGGGTGAAATGTTGATGGTGAAATGATGCTTTAAGCACCGTCAACAAGCTCCCCCACACTAACCTCTTGCTCGTCCCGAGCAAGCATGGACTTTAAGAATTGAAACAACTTTATTGAACTAAGCATTCACACAAGATGTCCAACTACCTATACTCATGGTAGTAACCTTTCCAAGTGGCTAATAAATCATACCTATGGCGGTTGAAGGATAGAATAGCTTGCAAGCAAGAGAAACACACTTTCCTCTTTTACATACCTTGGGGTTTCAGGATATTTTCAAAATGAAAATCATGGTTCATTGAATCTCTCTTTAAATCTCAAGGCACTCATGGTGTATATCCTCACTTTACGGCAAAAGAAAATGCCAGAGTCTATCCTATGGTTTATGTGGAGTTTATAGGGAAAGGAAGGAATGTAAGGCACTTCTATCTCTCTTTTATTGCTAAGTCAAGTTTAGGATCATGGGAGAGTATAGTCATGCACTAGCCAAGGTATAGGGTGGACTAATTCAACTCCTTTGTTCTTTTTGAAATTCTTTTCTTACCAAGGATCATGGCTATATGTATCTTTCTCCCTTTTTTTGAATACTTGGACACTTGTCCTTTTTAGAGCATTTGCTCTTTCTCTCTCTTTTTTTTGAATACTTGGACACTTGTCCTTTTTAGAGCATTTGTTCTCTCTCTCTCTCTCTCTTTTTTTTAGATACTATATAGCCATGTCCTTTGAAGGAATGAGAAAATTTATACAATTCTTTTAGAACAAAATTTTGGAGGAGAACTACATGAGTATACTCTCAGTGTGAGAGTTCTCTCAAAAAGGCATGGTTTGCCTTGGCTTTTAGAGCATGACTAAACTCTTCTACCTAGATCAACTATTCTTGACAAAGCTCAAAGATTGATTTAGAAGGCTTTATGGGTTGTTCTCGTATACTCTAATATTTTGGCTCTGGTAGGTGGATAGGAAAGAAAGATCATGGACCATGGTGATTCTGGTTTTCAAAATAAAAACTCCAAGGTTGTAGCAGAGTACTAATGCAATTTCAATTACTACTTCTATATCTTATCAAACAACAACCTAGGTTGACTTTCCTATCAAAATGAGTAGGCTACTACACATGAATAAAAGGTAGAATAACATGTCATGTAAACACTCAATTCAAAAGAAATTGTTTCAGCATTTTTATTTCCTAGCTGCATTTTTAGTTCAAACCGAGACATCCAGTGATCCAAATTATACAGAATTTAAAACACGGGTTTAGGGGTTCACCGGGGGTGTTTCGGTGCAGAGTGGCCTGGCGGCCGCCATGGGCTTTGGCCCATGCGGCTAGCAAACAACGTGGTAGTTACCTTGCTAAGTTCAGGTTACAATTTTGAACATTTTGTCACGTTTTTAGAGAGGTGTTTAGAGAGGGGAATTCCCGCACACTAGAAGTTTTGGTACTTTTTATTTGAACAAACTTGATGAAGGGAATAATAATAAGGGTGTCTTTTTATTCATTATAAAAAAAATTTCTAAACAAAAGTTCTAAATTGAAAATCAAGCAAAATTAAATTTAACTAAATCAAACAAAGAAAAACTAACTAGACACCCTAAATCTAATCTAATCTAGTGAAGGAGACTCGTAGAGATCCTCGAAGCCCGTCTCTTTGAAGAGACGCTTGATCTTCGAGGTGCAGCCCTTGCGGAGGATGGTGAACCGATCCTCCATATCCATTCGCCAGAGGGCTATCTCTGCGACTTGATCCTCCAAGGCGCTTTTCTCCTTGCGCAGCTTCTTCACTTCGGCGGTGAGTTTTTCGAGGGTTAACCCCTCCTCACCACCGCTGTGCTCCATCTCGCCGGGGACTCCTGCTGGCGATGGGTTGAGACGGCGGCGCACGGATGGCTCGGAGAGCGACCCATTGGAGTCATGAGTGCTCACCTCACGCTCACGCAGCCTCTTCTCATAATGTCCATCAGGCATTCTCACGCCGTACACCTCTAGTTGAGCCCTCTTGGGATTGGGGCTTTAGCTGCGGGTGCAGCTATCCGAGCCAAAGCTGACCCGGGATTTCGCCCTTGATGGAGAGGGCGTTTCATCACCCCTGGCCTTGACGGCCGGAGACTTCCTCGGGGTGATCTCCCCTGTGGTCGGCCTGGTGGGCGTCCTCAATTTCTTCTCGGGTGGCGCCACTGGAGGAGGACAAAGACGGAGCGGAGACGAGGCCAGGGGGCGTTTCACCCCTGGCGACCGCCCAGCAGGGGTGGTGCCCGCCACTGGAGTGGTGGCTGGTGCCTTCCCTGCACCCTCCGGTGGTGTCCCCTTGACATAAGTGCCGTCGGGCAGCACCATTGCTAAGGGAGGCACGTCAAGAACCTCCATATTGTCATCGATCAAGGATTGGATGATGGCTTTGGTGGAGGACGAGATGGATCCTTGCGGGTTGTAGGACGCGGATTTCTGTGGAGACGACATGGTTTTGGAGGAGGCTTGGCTTCGTGAATAGATGGAGGGAGAAGAAGGAGTTCTTCTTTTAAGAAGGGGGAGAAGTGTAGGGATACGCCTTAGATGAACTAACACGTCCTCATCTCCTCCTTCTTTCATTCTCCCAAGCTCGGGTTTAGCTGCCACGTGGAGGGGGGCCTCTAAACTGCCGCCTAGAGTGGCGGGCGCCAGGGTTTGGTGGCGGGCGCCAGATGGGAGTGGCGGCCGCCACTCCTCCTACGCCGGGCATCGAGCGAGAGAAGGTAAGCCTCCTAAATTTCAAAGTTCCGAGGTCGAAATGGCTTGGTTGGGCCTAAAGAGGCCTTTCTCGGGGTTTTGGATGGACTAGGTGCATGTAATGGACAAGTGGTAAATTGGGTCCATCCATTAATTGTCTTGGGCTTGAGCTACTTCAAAGTTAATTATATCAATTTCGTTTAGCTCATTTTTATCAAAGTCATAGAATATTTTTAATCTTTGTCCATTGACTTTGAAGATTTGCCCATCGTCACTTTCTAATGTGACGGCTCCATGGGAAGAGGTTGCAACAACCTTGAAAGGTCCTTCCCATTTGCTTCGAAGTTTACCATGTCCGAAAAGTCGAACACGGGAGTTAAAGAGTAAAACTTTATCTCCTACTTCGAACTCTTTCTTTTTGATCCGTTTATCGTGCCATCTCTTAGTCTTCTCTTTATAGAGCTTGGCACTATGATAGGCTTTCTCTCGCCATTCTTCTAGTTCGGAAATTTGCATCTTCCTATTTTGGCCAGCTTGGTCAAGGTCCATACTCCATTTCTTAATGGCCCAATGAGCTTTGAACTCAAGCTCAACAGGGAGATGACAAGTTTTCCCATAAACTAGTTGGTATGGGGACATTCCAATCGGGGTCTTATAGGCGGTCCGATAGGCCCACAGAGCCTCGGGTAACTTATTTTTCCATCCCCTTCCCATTTCTTCTACCGTCTTTTGCAAGATATTCTTTATTTGTTTATTGGACGTTTCGGCCTGTCCACTTGTCTGGGGGTGGTATGCAGTGGCTACATTATGTTGGACTCCTTGACTAGTTAAGAAATGTCGGAAGCTCTTATCTATGAAATGAGGGCCTCCGTCACTAATGACTAGTCTAGGAACTCCAAAACGAGGAAAGATGTTTTCTTTGAACATTTTCTTCGAATGTTTAGCATCTGCCGCTCGATAGGGTATGGCTTCTACCCATTTCGAGACATAATCCACCGCCACAAGAATGTACTCGGCGTCATAGGATTTAGGAGAGGGGCCCATGAAATCTATACCCCAAACATCGAACAACTCAACTTGGAGATTGTTCACGAGTGGCATAGCATCTCGGGCATTAGTGTTACCATGCTTTTGGCAACGAGGACAACGTCTCACATACTTCTTTGTGTCCTCGTACATGGATGGCCAATAAAAACCACTTTGCCATATTTTAGCATGTGTCCGAAAAGCTCTATAGTGTCCTCCATATTCGGCGGAGTGACATCTATCTATGATTTTTGTTGCTCCTTCTATGGGGACACATTTTCTCAAGAGTCCATCTGCACAGACCTTATAGAGATATGGTTCATCCCAAAGGTGCATTCTGCTTTGATATAGCAGTTTCTTTTTATTCTCCCCCGGCGGGACATAGCCGGTGACTATAAAATTCACGATGTTTGCATACCAAGGGTTGGTATATGTGACTTTTAAAAGGGTATCATCGCGAAGAAAGTCATTTATTGGGAGATTGTCTGAATTATTGACTTGTAGTCTAGACAAGTGATCAGCTACTGAATTCTCTACTCCTTTCTTGTCTCTTATTTCCAGGTCAAATTCTTGAAGGAGTAGGATCCAGCGGATCAACCTTGGTTTAGCATCTTTCTTAGTGAAGAGATATTTTAGAGCAGAATGATCGGTATAAACAATCACCTTAGCTCCCACTAAGTAAGATCTAACCTTGTCTATGGCAAAGACTACGGCCAAAAGTTTCTTTTCTGTGGTTGCATAGTTTAGCTGGGGGCCAGTCAGGGTCTTACTAGCATAAGAAATAGCATAATGCTTCTTATCTTTAGTTTGACCAAGGACGGCTCCCACAGCATAATCACTAGCATCACACATGATTTCGAACAGCAAATTCCAATCTAGGGGTTGGATGATTGGTGCCGAGAAAGCTTGTAGACAATCCTCGTCAAATTTGAACGGGACGTCTTTTGCTAACAGGCTCGTTAAGGGTCTAGCGACTTGTGAGAAATCCTTAATAAACCTTCTATAAAAGCCAGCATGGCCCAAGAAGCTTCGGATTTCTCTCACATTAGTGGGTGGTGGCAATTGTTCAATTATATTGATTTTGGCTTTATCCACTTCTATCCCACGTTCTGAAATTCGATGGCCTAGGACAATTTCTTCCCGCACCATGAAGTGACACTTTTCCCAGTTAAGAACTAGGTCCTTCTCTTCACAGCGTTGGAGGACTTTGTCTAAATTGGCTAGGCAATCGTCAAAGGTTTTCCCATAGACCGAAAAGTCATCCATGAATACCTCCATGATTTGTTCAATCATAGTCGGAAAAGATGGACATCATACACCGTTGGAAAGATGCCGGCGCATTGCAAAGTCCAAAGGACATGCGTCTATAGGCATAAGTTCCATACGGGCATGTAAAAGTGGTCTTACTTTGGTCATCTGGATGGATTGGGATTTGGTGATAACCAGAATATCCATCCAGGAAGCAAAAGAAGGAATGGTTTGCCAATCTCTCTAGAATCACATCTATAAAAGGAAGTGGGAAATGATCTTTCTTTGTGGCTTTATTCAGCTTCCTATAGTCTATACACATCCTCCATCCAGTGACAGTGCGTTGAGGGATTAACTCATTTTTCTCATTCTTAACGACTGTCATGCCTCCTTTCTTTGGAACTACTTGCACGGGACTTACCCATACACTATAAGGAACTGGATAAATAATTCCCGCGTGCAAGAGTTTCAGAACCTCCTTTTTCATGACTTCACGCATAGCGTTATTAAGTCATCTTTGTGGCTCTCTTGAAGAGGGTATCTCAGGATCGAGAGGGATACAATGGGTGCAGAGATTTGGACTAATTCCCTTCAAATCTTGAAGTGAATAGCCAAAGACAGATTGGTGTTTTCTAAGACAAGGGACAACCTACGGACTTCCTCTTCAAATAGCTTACTGCTAATGATTACAGGAGTCTCGGGGTCTTTGTTTAGAAAGATGTATCTCAGGCCTTCAGGCAGAGGTTTTAGCTCTAAGGAAGGTTGAGATGGCTTTTCCGATTCGTCTAAGCGAAATGGTTCATCTGTCTCGGCTTCTTCTTCGACAAAGAACTCAGAATCTTCTTCAAAATTAGGCTGAGCCAACTCATAAAGGCTAGAGGTTCTAGCTTGATCGAGAAGATCTGGTTCTGGTGGTTGTTCGGCAATAGAATTTAATGCACGAACGAAAGGTACTGAGTACTCTTTTCCACCGATTTGAGCATTAAAGTGCTCTTGACATGGTCCTTGCAAAGCAAGTATGGACCAAGGTTGTCCTAAGAAGACGTCAAAAAGGACTACATCAAAAATGTAGAAATCTAAGACCATGTCCGCTCCATCTACTTGGATGGGGACCATCTTTAGGATTCCTGCACTTTCCAAGATGTCACCATTTGGGTCTCTTAAACACCGTTTAGTTGGATGTCGTTGAAGGTCGGGGAATGTTCTGGATACGTAATTACTAGCAAGAACATTAATTCCCACGACAGGGTCGTAAAAGGCAAAGGCCCTTTCTCCCCTAATTTGACAATCTATTACGCTAGGTACTTTATCTATGCGAGGGATGTTTTCTGATACTTCGGCTTCCATTGTCCATTCATGACTTATGACAGCTGAAAGTTCCAAAAGACGCTCTCGACTATAGATTCCATCAGAAGACTCAGGAAGTGGTTTGTCGGATGGGAGAGCTTGAACGGAGTAGTTCATAGCATTTCCGTAATCCTCAAACACATCATCCTCTATCTCGCCCAAAAATTCCGGAAGAATTTCTCTCCCAGATGTGGACGGAATAGGCTCCGCTAGACTCGGGCTCTTCTTGTTGTTCTACGGTCAAAACTTGGGTTTCTACGACTTCTTCCTCAGGGATTTCATCGGAAACTCCAGTATAAGGAGTGTTCTCGACAATTATATCAAGAACCGCCTT